>OY821755.1:33366255-34013303 GCA_963682095.1 Potentilla sterilis | reverse complement strand
AGTATTATTTAAAATTAGTTAAATTGTTATATATAAATTTGTTAGTATGTTTTGAAATATGTTAGTATTATTGGTTATTATATTAATTAGAATTTGTTATAAAATGTAATATAATTTAATATTAATTAATGTATTAATGCCTCAAGCTGCAGATGGCCGATGTATTCAGACAGTTGTTCGGGAGCCGTCGTTCCAGATCTAGGGGTTCTGCAAATTCCGCCCGTTCGGCAGACTCCGACAGGACCCATAGCCAGCCTGAGAGGACCACCAGCCAGCCGCGGAGGAGTGTAGATTCATCCCAGCCGCGGAGGACTGTGGATTCATCCCAGCCGCGGAGGAGTGTGAGTTCTCGGCACCAGACCCTTCTCCAGGCGGGGCGGCCGTCGAGCAGTTCACTTCCGCCTGTTGGGCCAGATGCTCCGAGGTTCAGTCGGCAGCTATTTCAGGACGAGATAGCTGCAGACGTTCCTCAGGTTCGTATGCCTGAGGTTCATCGGGAGCCGATGACGAGTCCGACGACGTCTGCTGCTGACTCGACTGAGGGTCCTACTCTCCCAAATCAGCTCTACCTCCCGTACAACATTCCTGCGATACCGGAGGTCGACTATCGTGGTGTGCCCATATGGTCTGATATGCCTGAGTACGTGAGTGCTGCAGAGGCATACCAGCAGCAGCCATTTGAGAACCCTGACCTCCTGATTTCGGCGAGGACAAAAGGAAAGTCGACAGACGGGTCATCGAGTTCAGGTAACATTCGATTTTATTAATTAAATGTTTTATTAAAATTAACGCACTAATATTTAATTTTATTAACTAATCGTCGTTTATGTGATAGGGACAGCCGCTAGCAGTTCAACAAGGAATACGAGAGGTGTCATATGTTTTGACACGCTTAGGAGAACTGTTGATCTGAGGGGGAGGATCCAGATCAACGAACCTCCTAATCAGGAGGTTCAGGGGAAAAAAAAAAACGCGACTACTCGGGTTGCGTGAGGGCACTGATTAGGGACAGAGTCCCTATGTTGTGGACCCGGTGGGCTGATGTGCCCGAAGAGATAAAGAGGGAGGTGAACAACGCCGTATCGGTGAGTAATTTAAAAAATTTAATTTATTTATCGTAATATTTAATAATTTTCGGTATTATTACAATTGTAAAACTAATAAAATATTATCTTTTAGACATTCTTCGAGATTGCCCAACACAAGCGGGATTGGGCGGACTCCGTGCAGAACTTGAGGTACGTTGGAATTCCTCATCTTATAATTTGAAATATTTTATGATATTAATAATATTTCTAATGCACTTTTGTTTTTTTCGTAGGTTCAAAGAGTGGAAGAACGAGCTCCGTTCCCACTATAACGAATACGACAACCGTGGTCGTATGGGTGCTCCAAAGAGTTCATGTTCAGGGAGTACGAGTGGCGTTGGTTGAAGACAGTAGACTTCAACAACCCAGTTATGCAGGTAAATACTAAACTTCACTACAAATATTTATTTTGTTAAAATTTTAATTATTAGTTTAATTATTTTATAATTATTACACTAATATTTTTTGATGCATTTTTCTAATATTTTTTTTTTTTTGAAGGAACGTTCTCGGATAAACTCTGCGAACCGCCGCCGTAACACAACCCCCCATCACGGTGGTTCTAGGTCGTTTGCACAATATCAGGAGGAGGCGCTTTGAGATCATCCTGATAGCAACCCGTACGTGGAGACGTTCAAGATCGCTTATCCACAAGCGACAGAACAGCTCGTAAGTCGTTCATTACGATTTTAAAATTTTAATTATTAATTTTACTTAATTATATATTTGTTAGAATATTAATTTTTTTTTCCCGTCCAATTAGGAGAGGGTGAACCGGGCCGAAGAAGATGTGTTCCAGCAAGTAGTTCGGGAGACACAACCGAACATTTCAGAGGCAGATCTGGAAGAAGCCCTGCGCCAAGTCGACCGTTCCAATGTCCAAACGGCAGCGAGGATGTTCGACGCAGCCTTCCCAAACCGCTCAAACAACTACTACTGCCGGGGTTTGGGAAGTTCTGGACTAGGGCTCCTGAAGACTACTAAGGGGGGTCAAAAGAAGGGAGGCGGAGAGAGCCAACAGGTGAGGGGGGAAGTGCGGAGATTGGCAGAAGAAAATGCAAGGTTGGCGGCCGAGTTCCAGAGATCACAGGAGGAACAACGCAGATCACATGAGCAACACCGCAGAACACAGTAGTATTATTTAGATCTGTCCAGTTGGCATGCTGAATGCGAGAGAATTCGGCGACACAACTACGCCGGCCAACAAAACTGGTGGTATGATATGTTCGCCGCACAACAACAAAACCTTGAACCCCCGCCCCCGTTTCAGCCGTTACTTGAACCTCCAATGCCTCAACCTCCCGAGTTCGGTTAGCAGGATGACGAGCATGATGGAGAGCAGGATGCTGGGGATGACGTGGTGGACTCTAGTGGTTTAGGTGATGATTAGGGTTATATTTTATGTATATTGGAACGAATTAAATAATAAGTCATTTAGACGTGTTTCTTGTTGGTGCAAATGCATGGACTGTCTTTGTGATTTGCAGGTTGCTTGGAATGGTAATTTAGAAAATAATTTAATTTTTTTTTTCACCAAATGTAAGAATAGCCGACGATTTTGGCATTATTTCGTCGGCTATAAGCACTATAGCCGACGATTGTTACCAATTTTCGTCAGTTATAACTTTCATAGCTGACGAAAATGACATTATTTCGTCGGCTATAACTAATTAATACCTATTAAAATATTAATATATTTCGACGAAATAACCGACGAAATCGATGAACTCGTCGGCTATAGTTCAGAACAATTCGTCGGCTATAGTTTACGATATCGTCGGCCATACTCGAAAATACCCGACGAATTTCGTTGGATATTTTGCCAAGGTTTGGTCGACGAAATGATGTTTCGTCGGTAAAGTCGTCGGCCATACTCGACTATAGCCGACGATTTTGTTATTTTCGTCGGCCATTGGTATTACCGACGGCGTTTTTCCGACGAATTATAGCCGACGAAAATTTCGTCGGCAGAAGGTATAGCCGACAAAATTTTGGCATAGTCGACGAAAAAATTTTCGTCGACTATTCTATCCGATCTGGTAGTGCTAAGAGTATTTTAGGTACTTAAGGATGTGTATCTAGTCTAATATTGAAATGAAAAATTTAAGGGATAGTGTATAATTAAGTAAAGAGTGTGTATTAAGAGCTTAGGGGAATGTATTTAAAACTACTCCAGATACTTACTAAGACTACTAGGTTTTTCGATGAAAAGACGTAACAAACACTACTACACAAAAAGATTTAATGACGTCCAGAAAACGTCATCGAAACGCTTTCATGGCGTTTTTGTTCCGTCATCAATTTCGCCGTCTATACCGGAGTCATGCTTTGAGCATGATACAACGGCGTATCTAAAACGTCATCAAAAGTTTTTCACGACTACTGTTAAATGTCATAACAGGGAAGAAATGACACCCGAAAAACGTCATGATAATATCTTTCAATGATGTTTTTTCTTTGTCACAATAAGTTGTTGTATGACGTTTATTGGCTGTAATGGAATATTTACTATGACGGTTTGAGGTCATCATCTAATGTTTCAATGTGATGTTATGCGTTGTGATAAATTGTTTCTATGACGTTTTTAAAATTGCATGATTTGCTTAGATTGACATTTTTCCATCGTCATATTATCTTTTAATGTTTGTTTTAAACGTCATTCTATTAGGTTTAATGTCATTAACAAGCTGTCATAAAATAAATATAATTTTACAAAAAAAAAAATTACTGAATTCAAATTGCATTTGAAGCTAATATTATAAATCCATAATCAAATAGTAGTATCATAATTCAAAATAACTAGGTTTCTACCTAGGCAACTATTAGATTCATAGCTTATGCCTTACTGCTATTGGCAACAAACAAGTATACACAAAATCTGAGATTTGTCGAACAACAGCTTTAAACCAACACAATCTACACAACACTTGAGCTGTCCAACATGTTCACCCAAAACACAGCAGCAACCTCAAAGTAACCAACCTAGCAGCTAAGTACTACTACTGCAAATCTGTCAAAAAGAAAACAAAAAGCTAAAGCAGCCTTAAACCAACACAATCTACACAACACTTGAGCTGTCCAACATGTTCACCCAAAACACAGCAACAACCTCAAAGTAACCAACCTAGTAGCTAAGTACTACTATTGCAAATCTGTCCAAAGAAAACAAAAGCTAAAGCATGTAAAAGTACCCTGCTTCAAGTGCTTAATGGTCAGGAACAATGTACTTGAGTGGCCAAGCAATAGTACTCCCAACTGCATCTTCCATAGCAGAAAACTCAGGCTGGTAACGGTAGAATTCAGCTCTAGGCTTGATAGCTTCCACAACCTCAACTCTATAACAATCAGGTCCAAGCTTGTAGCCATGCACTTTTGTTGCTGGGTCAACTGTAGATATTCTCCCTGCAGCCACAAGTTCATATGTTCCCTCCCAATCAAGCAACTTGCAGCGGTCATTAACACAAAGTGTAGATGCTTGAACTGACTATACAATCAAACACAAAATTAAATAATTACCACTAGCAGTTCAACATATAAAACACAATAAACCAAAGATGCATAAATATAGCGTACCTTAGAATTCACAGTTGGAGGACTGGGGGTCACTCTTCCTTCGTTATTTTCAGGTTCCCCCTTGTAAACATATAACCAAATCCATTAGTAATTTTAAATGACTAAATTCAATCCTAATATTTGACAGGATATTATGCACAGACAAAATCAGCAACATTCTAAGTACGGTACTTCTAAAAATTTAGCACACACTTGGGTTAGTAACTTACTTGTGAAGCTGCAGCAGGAGAGTGTGCTCTTGCTTCCACCATCACTAGGACCAGCACGATAATTACAACCACTTTAGATCTATCAAACAGAAATCACAATCCACTTTAAGTCTACATATATATTATACTTTGATATAAACAACAATGTTAGAGCATAAAACTTACCAATTTAAAAATAATATCCTCGAGAGCCGTCATACGCTCATTACCCGCCTCAAGTTTAGCCTCTAATTTTTTCTTTCAGCTGGTATTTTGTATTTGGGCATCTACCCTTGAAGGTGTAACACCTGCTCCCATACCTCTAACACGACCAGGTTTCTCCTTACCAAGAACTTGACTCAATACATCCCACTTTACAGGAATATGCTCTTCACTAGGCGGCTGATCATTCAATTTATCTTGTATCTCAGCCTTAAAAGGAAGCAACAATTAAGTTCATTACATGTCAAATGAAATTGATGTCAAATAAACAACAATTGGTCATGGAAAATACTTACAATTTTTTTGGCCACGTACTCATTCTTTGCCTTCTTTGGCTCATGGCCTTTAATAAATGACTCAGTCCTACTCAAGGTTTTTCCAGGATTTTTCAGTTCCTAATTTAATAGAAACAAATAAATATATTAGTTTAGAATTTAGGATCACCTAAATGTAAGAACTATGGTTTACAATCACACTACTGTGAAGTAGGGTACGAAGAAAATGCTCTAAGCACCATATGAGACTTACATATTCATATTGCATCCTTGCATACCCTTGTCGGCTTAGTGTGTGAGGAAGAAGCTGTAAAGCTCTTATTTTCTTCATTTTGTCACTCTTTTCCTACAAATCATATCAACATAACATTGTTACATATGCACATAAAACCTAATCTCAGATCATATGTTCCCTTTTATATAACAAAGCACAAATTCTAAGCGACTTACTTTCCATTCCTCTGAATGATGTATTGCAACAAAATCATCCCACTCTTGTTGTGGCACATCTGTGGGTCTTAGCATGCTAAGTTGTCGTGTAGTTTCTACCTTACTGCGTCGAGACTCTAAAATCTTCATAATGCTAGTAGACATGTCAGATTTGTAAGCCCTCCACAGCCTTCCACATTGTTGTAAGACAACTGTCTTATGAGTAAGCTCCACCAAAATTTTTTGCTACAAAATTAGATATTAAAATGTTATCCTTTTCCATAGTAAAAACACGTGTGTATATATATGTCAATAGGACATAAATAGATACACAAATGGGAAAACACATTACCATCAAAAGTTTCCAGACTTCTTCTTTAGCACCAGGTGTCACCGTGTCTACCTTGTGCCAAGTATCTACTTTGATCTGCACCTGCTCTCGTACCAAACAACCAATAGTAGAACTAAATCTTACTGAAAGCTGTCCAACAGGTTGTCCTTTTTCATTCCACACAACCTCTTGTTTCATTGTCTCTCCTGTTGGAATGACTTGCAAGGTAGTTTTACCTGTTACAGGCTTTTTTCCTGTGTTACTACTAGGACTATGCCCAGGTTCAAGCTCAGCTTCATGGTCAGCATCAGGCTCAACTTCATATTCTGGCTGCTGTAAATCCTCATATGTGCGATCAGTGGGTGCATCTAATTCAGCCTCTTCTGTTCTACCTCTTTTCCTCCATGTTGCCATAGTCTATGTAACACATGTAATTCATGTTATAATATATCATTGTAAACAGTTTCAAATGATAATAATAGTACAAGATAGACATGGTTTGTTAGCACTGTACCTGTGTTCTAAACAAATGACCATTTTATATAATATATTAGTCACCCAAATACAGATGATTAACATCAAAATTGATTACAAAACATTAATGCACAGTCATCTGCATAGTACAAAAAGCATAAAGCCTCACACTATACAGAGTCAAACATACAATAAATTACATATCCTCATGGTCTATGTCAAGTGCAGATGACTCTTGAGCAGCAAAAGGTGTAAAAACACTCTCATCGAATAGTTCCAGGTCATAAAAGCCTCTTGGTGGTGCCTTTAACACCAAATACCAACTTGATTTTTCATTATCTCTTGAGTAAAATATTTGCTGAGCATGTGATGCTAAAATAAATGGATCTTTTTTAGTTAAACCTTCATGAATGTTAACTAAAGTGAATCCATCTACTTTCTTCACACAAGAAGTCATGTTGGCCCAATCACAAAGAAATACAGTCAACCGAAAAACATAAAAGTCTAAAACCAGAATGTGTCGAATAATCCCATAATAATTTAATGAATCTGCTTCTATATGCACACCATAGTCTTGTGTAGAAACAGTAGCTTTCATAGTATGAAAGCGTTTTCCATTGATAACAAAACCAGAATAGGACATTGCATAACGCCTTGGTCCTTTTACAAGGTAAGAGAGCGTTTCATCATGCTCGACACTACCACTAGCAGCTTCAAGTTTAATCTGGATACAATGATTAAAAAAGAAATACATATACTTAAATTTCCAGCAAAACGGATAAGACCTTACAATAAATGAACTAGACACCAATAAGAACAAACCTTATTTTGCAACCATTCAACAAATGTCTCCAAATGCTTTTTCTCTAGCATTTTTGAATCATTCATCAAATGTTCATCAGAGCACTTTAGGTCATCCTTATGAACCCTAGAATACAGCAAACACTTTACTCTTGATTCAAGAAAAGTTTTAAAACTTAAGGATATTTTTACTTACTCAATGTAGGGTACGACTTCTTGACTATTAAGAAGCACACAAAGATGCACAGCTTTGTGCATTTCATCAGTCAATTGCACAAAACGGCCTTTTTGAAGTGTTGACCCTTCAATCATTGTGTCGTCTTCAACAACATCATTCATTCCGCTTATTACTAAACACAGATGAATCTTTCATGTATCGACCACAAAACCTAACACACTCATCTGCTAAGTAGTTTTCAACGATACTTCCTTCCGGACATGCACGATTCTTAACATAGTCCTTAAGAACCTTCATGTATCTAAACATAAATTTAATAAAGTCAAAGTTATAGAAAACTAAAAATCCATGAAAACAACACAGAAACTAGGCAGTGCTAAAGTAATTATGTACCCGGCTAAATTCTCCTTTTGTGGTTAACCCGACTAAATTTCCATAAGCTGGAAAATCATTAATGGTCCAAAGCAAGATAGCTCTAATATTGAACATGGCTTTTGTATAGGCATCATACATAGAAACACCATCCCACAGTTTTTTTAAATCATCAATAAGTGGTTGTAAATATACGTCAATGTCATTGCCTGGTTGGTAAGGGCCTGGAATGAGTAAGTAAGAGCAAATTTTCAGAAGACATACACACACCTGGTGGAAGATTATAGATGACAAGGATTACTGGACAAATACTGTGTGTAGAGCTCAGATTGCTAAACGGATTGAACCCATCAGTTGCAAGTCCAAATCTCAGGTTTCTAGGATCATATGCAAATGAAGGCCACTTTTTGTCTACTGTACTCCAAGCAATTGAGTCAACTGGATGACGCATTTTGTCATCTTGACTGTGATGAGTAGAGTGCCACGTAAGCTGCTCACTCACAGATGCTGAAAGAAACATCCGTTGAAGTCTTGGAAGTATAGGAAAGTAACGCAAAACTTTTGCTGAAACTCCTATTTTTATCTTTTTAGTACGAGGGTTGACTTTCCACCTAGAAGAATGACATTCTAGGCATTCATCATAATCCTTATAATCTCCCCTAAACAGAATACAATCATTGATGCATGCATCAATCTTCTCATACCCTAAATCAAACTCTTTAAGTGTCGTTTTAACTGCATACAATGACTCAGGACAACTATTTGCATCCGGCAGCATCTTCTTGAATTCTTTCAAGATGCTATCAAAGCCACAATTGGACAGACCATATGAAGCTTTCAACTTATACAAGTTTAAGGTGGCTGATAGTTTTGTGTACTTGGTAAAACCAGGGTATAGAGGAACTTCAGCTTCCTCAATCTTCTTTCGGTACTTATCATCTAAATTTGTAGAAATAGGGCTTTGACCTTCATAAGGTGACCGAAAACAAGCATCTTCATACATTTGAATCACTTCTAACATTTCAGAATCCTCATCAATATGAGGTGACATTGGGCAGTCATCGATCCTTGCAGATCTTTCTATTGTACTAGGCTCACCGTGAGCAACCCAAACATTATATATAGGATCAAAGCCGTACTTAGTCAAATGTAATAACAGAACTTCATCACATTGTGTACTACAATTTCCACAAATAACGCAAGGACATCTAATCATGTAAGGATTCCTTGCATATTTCTTAGAATTCATAATAAATTCTTTCACTTTATCTTAGTACTCTGGACTATTTTTATCCCAATTAATCCAGCTCTTATCCATGCTAAACTAGAAAGCAATACACCTAAAAATTATTGAATAAATTTATTAGAACTGAAAAACTTCATAAACACAGCAAACAAACAAAAAAATATATGCTAGCATAATCAGAGCAAATACAAATCTTGCACGCACCAAATTCCCAACAAATAATATCATTATAATATCTTAGTTGCCACTATTTGGATAAATCACAAACCAAATATGAAATATATAACAAGTTCCCATAACAAAACAAGAACAAGAAAGAGATAAAGAAATATCAGAGTAATACATACCAGTCCTCCCAGCAAGTTCTTTACAACAATACCACCTCTTACTCGTAAATCGCCAGATTAATATCAATCTCACAGCAAATTTAGAACTTCAGAATTTGTAAGTTACACAAAATATCATCAATCAGAGCAAGCACAACTAGGAAACCAGAAGAAAAAGAAAATCCAACCCTAAAATTAATACCCATGATTTGCAACTTAATGTCTACTGCCTATAGGGGCTATTGAGTCCATCAAATTTAAATTTTAGACAGTAGACTCAACTATTAATTCAATATCAATCCTCACAATAAATCACCAGATCAATACCACCTCTTTCTAATCATGTTCAATAATCTCTTCCCACTTGCAAATATAGGCTAACTAATAAGCACATCAAATATCAATAAACCAAAAATCATCCATATTCATCAATACCAAAAAACTGAAACGGAACTAACAAGAACACGAGATAATTAACTAAATCAGATAGATATGAAAGTCCATTCAACATAACACAGCTGTGAGCACAACGGCGCCGCCGACCTCAATTTTTCTAAAATTGATATTGTTAAACCCAAGGAGTTGAGGTTCTTACCTCCAAATTTCAGATCAGTCGAGACCCAAAGCTTAAAAATTCAGCTCCTAACTCGATTCCACAATTGAACCCATACAAGACCAAAACCGAATGTTAGAAAAACTAGAAAAAGGGAAAATTAAGATTCATTCATAAATTATAAAACTGAGTAAAACCTCACCAGAGAAGTCGAAGGTCTCGTGACGAGAGAGATGAGAGATAGTGATGGAGCTCGGAAGAGTTATTGAGAAAAGCTTGCGAATGAGTGGAGTGGTCGACGCGAGAGTGTACGAGGCGGCAGAGGGAGCAGAGGTAGGGAAGCTTGTGAATGAGGGAGTGGGTTTAGCGAATTAGGTTCAGCTCGGGAGGACCTGATAAATTTCAGAAATTTAGCAATTGTTTTGATGAAATTAAAAAAAACTTTTTTTTTTTTTAAAACAGGTTTGGGAGCCTGATAATTGGGTATACGCGCCAAACGAAAACCCAGAGCGCGGGTCTTCAAAATTTGGGTCAATTGTTTTGATAACAGTTAAAAACCCCCTAGCCCATTTCACATATTCTAGCAACAAAAAAACGACATGGAATATGTTTTCATGACGGCCAGTAGTCGTCATCCTATACTTTTATCATTGCAGTTCGAAAATGTCATTGAATCTTTTTTATGATGAAATACAAGTGTCATGTAATATGTACATTAACGACAATAACCAAGCGCTATAGAAACCTATATTATGATGGTCACTAACTGTCATACAATTGATGACACTGGAAAATAGTCATTGTAAGTTTCAGTATTCTATGACGTTTCGTTTATGTCGTCAAAATTTGCAGTCACATCTTATTACTGACGTTTTCAATAGAAAACGTCATAGAAAGCGTATATAATGATGTTTTTATCTAAACATCATAAAATTACTGTCATTAAAGGTCATTTGTGTAGTAGTGAAAGATGTTGCCGACCTAGAGTTCAACAAGAAGCTCAAAGTTGCTGATGCTGGTTCGACATCGATGGAGAGTTAGGAGGAGAAGATATTGGCTTCTGCAGTCATTACCAAGGTGGCCAGAGATGGATTTAGAGGTTCAGCATCAACGGAGAGTAAGGAGGAGAAGATGACACTAAGTTTTATCCTGCACATATTGACATTCAACAGTTAGGAGGTGAATACTGACACTGAGTTTTATCTTGCACATATGTAGAGAGTAAGGAGGAGAAGATGACTAAGATTTTTTTTTGCCTAAGAGGTAAACTATTTTAATCGTCTCTTCACTAGGCCAGACAAGACATTTATAATGCACATATAGACATTCAACCCAGCTAACCATTCTTCCATATAATATACTAGTTCATTGGCCCGCGCTTTGCTGCGGTTTTTAAAAAAACAGCATATAGTAATGAAGTTGCTGGTAATAAGATTTACAGATACAACTGTTTACATAGTTCATAACCACTGTCCAAGAATTAAACATAACAGTATTTGCGAACACAAAAGTACAACTCTTCTTAGTGATTCAAAAATGAGAATTTTAATTACTGAAGGGAGACCTGGAGGTCCTGGAGAGTGTTGTGGTTGACTGTAAAACTGCTTCAAAAATGACATTGTTGCAGCCATATGTACATCCCTACTAATATTAACATACCAACAGCTGTAGGCAGACAAAAAGACATTTACTCCATCTTCTGCTTATCGGTTTGAACTTGCTTTGATGTGGAAGATGTCAATTTCATGCGTTCCCTATCATTTCAATGAATGTGGTGGAATAATTGTTATATATGTGGACAAACTAAAGTATGTTGAAAATGGAAAAAGTAAAGAATAAGTAGTTTGATAATACAATTGTTACCTCTTGTATTTCTTTTCCTACTCTGACATGAACAATGTCTTTCCTATTGTGTTTGCTGCCCTTTTCTTATCAACATTCTTTTCTGGAATTGCTGAAAATGGTTCTTCATCAACTGCATCAGTTTCTGGTTGTTGTTCTGGTTGAACAATATCAGAGTCTGCAGATATGCTCTTGAGAAGCAGCTCATAGTTTGGTTTTATTTTGACTTCAAACACATAAGTCTTATCGATCTTCGCAGTAATTTCTTTAGGGAAATTCTCTTTACCTTTGCACTCTCTTTTGTTCAACAGTTCTTGACAGGTAGATCCAAATAAACCTTCAGCTTGCCTTCCCATTAATGTCAATGTAGTAGTTTGATCTGTACCATCCTTTATAGTCATGAACACCCTGAAACTGTTTTTCTAACATAATAAATATGTTAATGTGTAGATAATAATAGAAAAAAAGATGCCAAACTGAATTTAGACATTAGTATCCATGATAACTTGGTTTTTCATGATGATAGTTAGCAATTATTAACTTAATAGGACACTAAACAACTCTGAAAGAGTGATCCAATTTGTTATCTTTCATTTATTAAGTTACCATGATATATGGGTAGGCTGCTTTTCATGTTCTAGACAGTCGAATCCATCACAATCGTGCCTCTTTTTCAACTCCCTTGAACATCCTTTAGTTGGACAACTTCTATACCACCAACCACTGTGTTCAGGAAATCTCAACACAGTGGCACGACATAAAAATATTTCAGTCTGCAACATTAGTATGATTTATATGTTCAGAAAATCTCAACACAGTAGATAACTCGTTTCATAGATAATCACAAATAAAGTAAAGAAAAATAATATGATTTATGAAATTAGGACAATACCTAAGATGTCTCAGGGTTAAGTGTAAACAAATCATAAATTGTTTTCCACTCTTTATTAGATGCTCCAACTATTGTTGCTTTATCTCCTGGTCTAGAAAACCTGTTGTTTTTAAATAAGACAATTAGTTACAAACTAATCAATTTGTGTTGAAGTTATTAATTTTAAGAGATAGGAACTGAATGACATTAAAGAAACTCACTATGCTTGATAATCCGGTGTTTCTGGTAATTGTGGATTGAAGATTACACATGTGTGATTGGTGCTTGTTGGTGTGATATCCCCTGTTTATTGAGCAGAAAATCAGACACAAATATTTTGATTTGTTGTGTAAAAATAATGTGATGTTAAATGATAGATACCTAGATACTTATTCATCCTTAAACTTGTGATCACAGCCAGCAGTGGTGGTGGTAAGTTCTCTACGACTTTGATATCGAAACTTCTAGCAATTTCACCCCAAAGTGTTATCTTCACTCTTTCCCTCCTATAATTATGTGTTCAATTACTAACCGGTTATATCATAAGAAAAGAAAATTGTACATTATTTCGAATAAACTTTACATGAATGCAGTACCTATGATTTTCAAGGAATATCTCACATATTGACTCCTCCTTATGTTTTGATGGAATGAATTTCTTATGTTCTGGTGCCACTTGTTTGATACAACCATACATGTCTGAAATAAGAAAAAGATTGTATTATTAATATTGACAGCATGTTAATGTAAATGTATAAATTTCTAAATGCTAAAATCTCAATAAAATTGGTCACTTGCCTGCCAATATAGTAGGTTCTTTTCTTTGTTTGTCAATTTGTTGGTCCATACGTGTTTCCAGCTCATTGAATTGCAGAAAGTTGAATGCATATTTTAGAATGGGACAATCCTCCTGCACCAGTATAAACTTGCATCCTTCATTGAAACGCAGCTGTATGTTTTGATTTACAATTTTGTATCCTCTGCCATAAATCTTTGTGGGAACGCGATATACATCATAGATGCACCCTTCTTTCATGTGTTCTGTGTGCTTGAAGTCATGCTCCTCAATCAGGCCATGCATAGTATCTACCTGTATTCAGTTGCATAACGAAATGATTGCATATGTATTGTTTACATATCAAAGAAACATAATAATCATAAGGATGCAGTTACATTTTCATCAATCAGAAGGTAATGTAGTCCATCATAGCAATCATCACTTTGAAATTTCAGTGGTCTCCAGACTCTTGAAGCACGAACTCGGATTCTATTGACATATCGATGTAGCTTTATGTCAGATAAGGCCGTTATACTCATGTTATCTGTTTACTGCAGTCACAAACTGCATACAGAGAATTAACCAAGAGAAACAGAAGACTGATTAATAGAGAGAAAAAAGAACATAGAACGAAAAATCAGATGAAATAAGTTGAATAAGTAGGTAAAGGAGAAAGTAGTTAGTTACATTGAAGAACAATTGAAGACATAGGAAACTCACCCAATTTTTGCTGAGGTTGGTTCGACAGTGGATGCCTTGCTCTCAGAACTCTAGACTTGTCCTTTGTAATGGCAGTGAGATGTTCTAGACGTATACATTGGCAAATGCTTTGTATAGAAGAAACAAAACTTTTTATCAGATGTTAGAGTTGATCAGACTGTAAATTTGCAACCACATATTATTCTTGAAACTTCCATGTTATTGTTTTTAAATGATAAATTTGGAGATTTAAATAACTTATAATATATATATATATATATATATATAGGTTAAGGACGTCCGCACCAAACCTTATGGTGCGGATTTGACATTTTGACTAACTTCTCGATTGAATTTTTACATCTCCACCGTCTAGTCGTTAGGTACTCATGTATAGATCATCTCTGTAAATTTTCAGCCAATTTGATAATCGTTAAGGCATTCAAAAGTGCGATTTTCTATCATAAACATGAACGATTCAGTTTTGACAAAATGCAGTCTGTCCATTTGTTTTAATCTAGTTTGATATGCTAATGGTTATCAAATTAGCTAAAAATTTGCAGAGATGATCTATACATGAGTACCTAAATATTAGATGGTGGAGATGTAAAAATTCAATCGAAAAGTTAGCCAAAATACCAAATCCGCACCATAAATAATGGTGCGGACGTCCTTAGCCAAGAAGGAGTGTATATATATATATATATATATATATATTGTTTGGGTCAGAACCACACTTAACTTAAGACTGTATGTATTTGTCTGAGGAAAAAAAAAAGTCATAGGAAATTTCAGCCAAACGTCATACTAAGTTCATAGATCAACGTCATGCTAAGTTTATAGATCAATGTCATACTAAACTCTATATGCAAATGTCATATAAGTATATGAAGCTTCTGGTTTACCTCTGATAATTGGGATATAGATAGAAGTTGTGCCCATCAAATCTGTTAAACCGCCATAACTGAATATCTCATGAGTCATAACCCATATTCAGTGCCTGCAAAGAAATGAGAGATGGCACTTTAGTTATGACCGATATATACCACTTACTCCTTACCTCTAATCTACAGTACTATGAAGAGAAATTTAATTAATAACAAGGCTCACAGCAAACTTATGGCACGGAAAATATCAAACCCAGAATCACCCATCTTGTGCCTTCTGATCCGTATTCGTTTGACTTGTCGTATGGCTCATGTTCGTCTAGCCGATCACTGCAGTTCGTCTCTGGCATCTCTGCTGCTGCAGGGATGCAAACTTTTGCATTGACACAACCTCGATCTCTCTCACCCATGAAGTTTCTAAACGAATTACTGTGTTTGTTCTGATCCGAATTACCCAACTAAATGAGGAAATTCAACAAATACATAGAAAAGACTTGGCCTGGACTGAATCTGCCAAGAATTGGACTCTTGCCTCAGTCGCCGGAGCCCAGTCCTAGATTCTTCGCTTGAACACTGCTACTATCGTTGATTCTGGCCTTCCGATTATTTGCTTGGTAGAAGAGTGTAGAAACAGATGGAGAGAGAAAGAGCGATGCGTGGCTCTCTTTTGGTAACGTGGAAGTAGAAGAAAAGGACAGATGACAACCTGAATGACCCAAAATTGAGCACACAACCCGGCCCGACCCATCACTGTAGCTACTGTGCTTATGAACAATGCGTAACCCCTTGGCCGAATGTAATATAGTAAATATGCAGAAACTTATTAATGAGATATAAAATCAACCAACTAAAATTAATAAAACTAAAAATAGAAAATAAATAATTAGTCTGGGCTCCAACCTTTAACCATGGAAATAGGAGCCAAGGTTGGTCCAACTTCACTGCGGCCGCCACTGCCCCATGATGGCAGATTTGTCGGATCTGCACCGCCCACAAAATCACTCTACCACGACTCCATATCGAATCTTGAGAGTGTTCGACTAATCTCTTGTTCGAAACGTCCCTATATCTGGTCTAACATACACAACCAAGGTTTGCCACCAGGACTACGTTAACTCTGATACTATCTAGACCATTATTGTAGGCAAATACTTGTGTCGATACCAGTATGGACGGTGTGCGTCCGAACTCTTTCTAATTTGCATATCTTGGGCAATGTAATAAATGATTTTAATCGTTTAAAAGTTGAATTAATCAATAAAAATCAAATGGACGGTTGATCATGAGACTCCCAACTTTCATTAGAACTGTTTATTTGTTTGATGCAATCGAATGAGCAACGATTTTGGTTTATTCCGAATTTTTACAGAGATGATATTTATTGATTAATTCAACTTTAGAACAATAAAAATCGTTGATTACATTGCCCAAGATATGCAAATTAGAGAGAGTTCGGACGCACACCATCCATACTGATATGGACACAAGTATTTTCCATTATTCTAAAACCTTCCCTTGATCCGAACCAAGCCATGCTACAATGTAGTTGTTTGGCCTCTCCTGACAACCGCCGCAGTCTTTCCTATATTCCTCATTACACCCATTGGGTCTGAAATCTCAGCAATCCATACAAAAAACGTCAATTGAGATGCGCAACTAGCTAGATCAATGACGAATGTGCTCGACGCTGGACAAAAAGGAAGATCGAACCTCATTAGGCACGTCCACATGCGTTCCACCAGATTTCTGTTATTTTATACGACGAATGAGACATATAATTTTATTTTATTTTTTGAAATCCGAATGAGACATATTGAGAGATCAACTAAAATCACCAAAATTGTTAAATTATATATATATATATATATATATATATATATATATATATTTCTAAACGTGAAAATTTGAACATACTAATTAAAAACAAAAAAAATCTGATTTATTTCACTTAGGGTGGTTCTATATGCACCTCCAAATTTACTATACGTACCTCCATTTATTTTTATACAATTTTATTTCATATTCTACCCTCAACATAAAGTAATTCTTCCCCTTAAAAAAAGTAATTTTTCAATAAAAAAGAATTAGTTAATTCAAATTGGAGGAAACGTATTGGCGGATTTGACGCCCTTAATCAGCTACTCCTTGATCTCAACGGGAACTCATTGAGTCGAACCAGCTTCTTTGACTCGACCGCGCGTGCTAGGTTTTGATGATTAACCAGTTAAACGTCCCAAACCCAGAAACACATTTCTCATGTCCAATTTTAGCACAGAAACTTGGTGGTTGCCAAGATTTGATCATTGTTAAGCGTTGCTTTAGAACGACTAATTTGGACCAAGGAAATTAGGGTTTTGTTTGGAAATGAGTAGTAGATTAAAAGGGTTTAGTAATAGGGAATCAGATTCATAGAATGAGTAATAGATTAAAGGGATTGGGTAATAGGGAATCAGATTCATAGACATGGCTATGAACACGCAAGTGTAAAGAGATCTTCATATACGTATTGGAAATTTGAGAGAGTAAGAACCAACTTTGGGTTTGTTAGTCTAAGTTTTTGGAATGGGTAAAATAGGAAATAAAGTTTTACAAAAATTATGGGAGGTTTACACAGTAAATTTAGAAGTGCGAATAGAACCACTAGGGCTGAGCGCGGGCCGGGCCGAGCCCAAAATTTGTAAAACCCGACCCAAAGCCTGACACCCTAGCGGCTGAGCCGAGCCGAGCCGAGTTTTTTCGAAGATGAGGACCGGCCCGAGCCGGACTTTCGGGCTTTTTCGGGCCCAAAAAAACTTGTTATACAGTACAACTTACAACAAGTATTTTGCTAAATTGGTACCTGTTGTATTCCCTTACATCAATTCTACAAGTTTCATGCACTTTTAACATTCTTACACATAATACAAGTTACAACACTTCAATAACACATAATACAAATCACCAAATATTCAATTGATCAAATATCAATTATCCATTTTTCATAGTGTTGAACTTCAACACCTCACAGTCTTCAACACCTCACAGGAGTGGATGAGGCGGCGAAGGAGGAAAGAGAGGAGAACGTCCGAAGTCCGAACGATTGGGTTTAGGAGGAGAAATGAGAACGATTGGATAAACCGGTTTAGGTCTTTAGGAGGAGGAAATCAGCCAGATGAAGGAGAATCTCTTACTCGAAGGTCGCAGACACGAGGAAGAGAGGTAAGTGAAGGTCGCAGACTCGCAGGGGTGGCAGGGCTGAGGAGTGAGGAGCTCAGGAACTAGGGCTCGTGGGTGATGAGGACTGAGGAGGAGGGAGAGAGTTGGGCTTGGCTGAAAGGGAGCCTGGGCCTGGCTGAAATGGGTTTAGCAATTTCCGGCCGAGCCGAGCTTTCGGTCCCAAAAAAATAGGGCCCGAGCTCGGACCGAATTTGAGAATTTCAGCCGGTCCTAAAAAAATTTCAGCTCAGCTCATTTTGAGCTTTTTTCGGGTTTTTGGGCCGGGCTTTCGGTCCTTCGGGCCCAAACGCCCAACCCTAAGAACCACCCTTTCGTTAATCATTTTTTGGTTAAATACTTGTTATACCCTAAACTTTACCTCTAAAAATAGTTTTGTCCCTCTGCTTTCAAATTAAACTGAATAGTCCTTAATGTTTCATTTCTCGACAGTTTAGTCTATTCCGTCTAATGGAACCGTTATCTAGCTGACATGGCAAACGTTTCGACACGTCATCTGATCCACATCAACTATTGAACGTTAAAATTACAAAAATACCCATATTTTATTTTATTTATTATATTTTCTTTAAACTATCGTTTTTTCTTTTCTCTCCCATTTGTTTTTCTCCCCCGCCGCACCACCTCTCTCTCTCTATCAGAAAGCCATGGAAGATGCTAAGGATTCCGAGCGTTGCCAGTAAGCCCAAGCAACAACCAGACCCAAGTGAATGAGTTCCAATCTCATCACCCTAATCAAACACTGCAAAATCCCCAAACAACTCCACCAACTCCATGCTCACACCACCACAACCGACACTCTCTCCAAAACCCATCACCTCCTCCCAACGCACCTTCTCCACACATTCAGGGCACGTTTGGTACAAGGGATTACGTTAGCTCATCTTATTTCCTTCCACAACCCAGCACTCCTCATGCCTGGCTTATGTTATAGAAGTCGTGACCCATGTTTGGTGCTCATAAGTCAGAACCGTTGCCTAGCTGAGTACCGGTAGCAGCCATCAAATGTTCTTCTTTGATTTCATGCTTCAATCCCTCTCTATCTTCAATTTCTAATATTCGAAACTCCCCAAATCCAATTTCAATTACTTATGTTGATATTATGTTCTCCAATTCGTAACCCACCTCAGCCACAAGTCACTGGACTTCGACTTGTTTAGAACAAGAAAAATTAAACTATGAAATTGATGAATTCTAAGGAAATCAAGGTGCCCATACACCAAATCTTTCATCAATCCAATCTCTAAAATGCTATTACCAGAGAAAATCCCATGAGCAAAGCATTCATTATTGAATTGAGAAGAGAAAAACCCAGAAACATATGGAGAAAAACCAGAAATAAGAGAAAAACCCAGAAACGCAAAACTGTTATGAGAAGAGATCGAAAACCCAGCCATGGAATCGAATGATTCTTACCAAATCGGTTGTTGAATAGAGAAATGTGATCAATTGATATTTGCAATTCAACATCACCATATCACCATATATTAGCTATCACCAAACGCAGACCATATACCAATCACCATAAACACCAAATGAGAAACACCCAGTGAGAAAAACTCAAAATTTGAATATGAACAAGAGAGGTCTAAGGGGATTGAAGAGAAATAATTGCGTGAGGAATAACGAGATGAAGCGAAGAACGAGTAGTGAGATGCGTTGTCTCACATGGGCTTCCACAATCCCCACAATTTTAGTGTCCTTACGTAAGAAGGTGTGGAAGGTGTTTTAAGAACTACAGAATCCATTAAATTTAGTCTCTAGTTCAGATAAACATGTGACAAGTCTTATTTTGTTATGTAAGAGAATCCCATCCCATTCAATCCTTATAACAAACGTCACCTCATCTCCCTACTCAAACCCACCTCCTCTCCACCTTCCACCTCACTCAGCTATGCCCTCTCTCTCTTCCACCTCATCCCAAACCCAACCACCTTTCTCTTACAACAACCTCATCCGATCCCACACCCTCCTCTCCTCCCCTCTCCAAGCCCTCCATCTCTTCTTCTCCATTCTCCGACTTTCCCTCCCCCCAGACTTCCACACCTTCCCTTTCCCATTTGGAAGATACTCAACTAGATCTCCAATTTCTGACCCTGAGATCCTCTCTCTCTCTCTCTCTCTCTCTCTCTCTCAAGCCAGACAACAATTTCATAATTGTATTTTCTCCAAAAAAAAAAAAAGGAAATCGTAAATACAGGGTTTAGTTGTGTAGAGCGGGAAGGTTCGGTTCTTCCAAAGTCCGCATGACAACCTACTCAGTCTCTCCCATGATGCTTGTCACCCAAACCCTCCCATTGTTAGAGAAATGCAAAACCATAATTGAACTGCGCCAGCTTCACGCCCACATAATCAAATCAAACCTCGTCAACCACCCATCCACCATAACCAAACTCATTTCCCTTTGCGCCCACCACGGCGGCCTACACCATGCTCTTTCAGTCTTCCATAGAATCCCAGAGCCCAATCCCTTCATCTTTTTCTCACTCATAAACCAAATGTCTGAGAGCTCAAGTCCCCTAGAAGCTCTACTCTTCTATGCTCAAATGCTCTCTTCATTGAAAAACTTGAACGGGGTCGAGTTTTTGCTGCCTGCATTGCTCAAAGCGTGTGGCAGGTCACGTGCTTTGGAGGGGGGGAGGCAAGTTCATGGTCAGATAGTGAAAACCCGGATGTTGTTTGATCCGTATGTAGCGAATGCATTGATTAGGATGTACTCGGAGTTGGGTTGTATTGGACTGGCACAGAGGGTGTTTGATACAATGCATGTGAGGGACCAAGTCTCTTGGAATTCACTGATTACTGGTTATTTGAGGGTTGGGGAGATTGAGTTAGCTAATGCGGTTTTTAATGAGGTTCCAGAGAGGGACTTGGTTTGTTGTAATGCAATGATTGATGGATATGTGAAGAGTGGGAAGTGTGAGCTTGCTGAGAAGGTTTTTAGGACAATGTATGATAAAGATGTGGTTACTTGGACGTCAATTATGTCAGGGTATGTGTTGAATGACCGTCCGAAGGAAGCATTGGGTTTGTTTAGGGAAATGTTGAGTCAGGACATTCGACCTGATGCCCCGGCTCTTGTTAGTGTTTTGTCAGCCATTGCCGACTTGGGGTTCGCCGAGGAAGGAAAATGGGTTCATAGTTATATTCGTATGAATAAGATTAGGTTGAGTTCAGGGTTTATTGGATCAGCACTTATAGATATGTATGCTAAATGTGGGCATATAGAGAATGCTTACCGTGTCTTTGAAGACGTAAGTCATTATAGAAACGTTGGGGACTGGAATTGCATGATCTCTGGCCTTGCAATGCATGGCCTAGGTCATGAAACTCTGGACATTTTCCTTGACATGAAAATGAAAGGAATTGAGCCTGATGAGATCACTTTCTTAGGGCTTCTTACTGCTTGTAACCATGGAGGTCTAGTTGATGAGGGTAGATACTGTTTTAAACTCATGCAGGAGAAGTATGGACTTGTTCCTAAGATTCAACATTATGGATGCATTATTGATCTTTTAGGAAGAGCAGGGCACTTGGACGAAGCGGTTAATATTATACAGAATATGCCCATAAAAGCAGATGCTATAGTTTGGAAGGCAGTTCTCAGCGCTTGCACGATTCATGGTAATGTTGCAGTTGGGGAAAGTGCTGCCCTCAGGGCATTAGATTTGGCTCCAGAGGACTCAAGTTGTTACGTTCTCCTCTCGAATCTTTACGCCAAAGTTGGGAGATGGGATGATGTGGGCAAAGTTAGATTGATGATGAAACAGAGGGGAGTTCAAAAGATTCCAGGATCAAGTTCAGTCCTTGTGAATGGGAAAGTTCATGAATTCCTTGCAGGGAAGGAAATGAATGTTACATACAATGTTGAGGTTCGTACCAAGATAGAGGAGGTTGTCTCTAGGTTGAAATTAGAAGGATACAAACCAGATTTGTCTCAAGTTCTTTTGGACATTGAAGAGGAAAGCAAAGAGGACTCACTTATACTACACAGCGAGAAGATGGCCCTTGCATTTGGACTAATAAACACAAACAAGGGTTATCCTATTCACATAGTGAAAAACTTAAGGATTTGCTGTGATTGCCATTCATTTATCAAGCTGGTTTCTGGAGTTTATAATTGTCGAATTGTTGTGAGAGACCAAAACCGTTTCCATCAATTCGAGAATGGTTCCTGTTCCTGCAAAGACTTCTGGTAATGAAGTAGCTTACTTGTAATACTCACTCAGGGTCAAGACTACATGTAGCTAGTTTATAAAGTTGTAAAGCTGCATCGTCCTGTGGAAAAAAATTGAGCTTAATGAGCAGGTTTCAGTCTCAATTTTTGGCATTGGGAATGCATACTACATCATCTCTCAATTCTTCTCCGGAAAGGAGGTGGCTCATTTACTAATCTGTGCATTTAGAGGGTGAGCTTCTTACTTATTACTTAAACCAATGATGCATGTATATTAACTGTAGATATATATTGTTGCTATATGTCTTTGGAAGCCTACAAAATAAAATGTGCGAAACTCGAAGACCCAAAGATGTGGTATTCTTCATCTGATATTACATATCTTGGGTTTTCCACATGTTTTGTTTTGTATTAGACTTGGATGTCTGATTGAACTTGTGATGGTTCTATACATCTTATCCCTTCAAAACATTCTCCTTCACATGGATTTTCTGTGTTTATGAATCTTTCCTCCGTTAGTTCGATGGGAATGGCTGAATATTGCCTTCTATGGATTAGAAGTGGGTTATTGGTTGGAATGAATTTCTGAGAGTAACTGTGATTATAAAAATCTATCAATAATTCTCCAACTCCATATATTCGTTAGACTGCAGAATCATAGGAAGAATAGGACTTGGGGAGTGTTTCTGTTCTCATTGCAGACATTATTCAAAGAGGTTTAATAGGACTTGGGAGAGCAAATTCATAGGAAGAATGAATCTGTAGGTTTTTACTGTGCGTTTCTCTTATATATGTTGGGAATCTCCAAGAGATTATGATTTTTTTTTTAACAATTTTTGTTATCTACTTTAGCATTTAACTTAAGGTTTTTCAGTTGATTGTTTAGTTCCCATGAGTTGTTGGTAGGTGAATTTATTTATTTATATTTTTTTGTTCTGTGTGAGTGTGGTTGGTGGATCAATTCTCGATCAGCTCGAATCTATGCTTTTTAATTTCCCTCTATTATTACTGTTGCTTTATGATGTTGGTTTGATTTGTTTTTCTTATTGGGGTTATGATGGCGATTGCTTCTTCATCTATTTCTCAATGAATGCGCAAATCACAATAGTAAGGCTCTGTTATTGTAACTTTTGTTTCCTAACTTATCATAACTTTTACCTCAGGGTCTGTCCTTGAAGATCCTATATGTGGTGAATAGAAAGCGAGTGTCCCAGCCAAGGCCTGTTGAGGTACTCAAAAATGGTAAATCTTTTGATCCTTTATCCTTTCCAAAATTAAGTTGAAAATAGAGGATGGTGGGCTTAAATTTTCTATCTACTAATACATTGTGGAGTTATTTGTTTATTACTCTTTCTTCTGCACTACACATATACGGAGATACCATCGTTATTCCTCACAATTGTTGTCATTTTAATTGCAGGCTCTGCCCTTTATGTGTTTTTTTTCTTCTTTTTAGTATTGAGTTATTGTTATGGATTTTAATTTGGTGTTCTCCTTATTCACTGAATTTTAGATCACAGGTTTTGGAGGATTTGTAGTTTGTTCCTTTTGATGGCCTGGGTAATCTCTCCTTTTCTTTGTCTTCTACTCTGTAATTGTTAGTTTTTGTATATGAAGACTGAAATGATCTTGACAACATTGATTATGATCTTGCAGATGGTGTGACTCTGCCCAATGTTTCCGTTATCGAGGACATTTCATCTAGAACAGATCTATATAATTTAGTATGACTTTCTGAGATTCAGGTATTGATAGCAATAATTTCATAGCATTCTCCCCTGTGAATTAGATTTGAATATTTTTTTGTTTTTTACTTTACTTTCATCTTTGTGGAGGATGACCATTTTAGTTCATTTGACGCAGGCCGCATATGATTAAGGAAACAACGGGATGGGACTCATGAGATGGCTAACCATTGTATCCATTAATTTGTATCTGTTGATCACTTGATTTGCAAGCTTCAGGTAAGCTTTTTATTTGGTCGAATAGTTTTGAAGTTTAGTACATATTGAAGGTTCAGGCTATGGTGGGAGAATGAAGTAATGAATATTAATTAAAAGTACAAAACTACATATAGATTAAAGGTCAGACCAATGATTAGGTGGTAGTGTGATAGTCATACCATATAATCATACCATGTATACCAGAACCTATTGAAATATAGAGTTTGGGAGAATGTTTATGTTTTTCTCATTGTGTGTGACTTTGATAAATACTTGGTCTCCTTGGCTGAAATGGATTCTGTTTCGGCTGACAAGAATAACTATTTTTGTAATTTAAGCAGGTAGATCTCAACACTGAAATTGAGAAGGATGTTGGTACAAATAAACAGTTGGGACATGCTAAAAAGGAAGATCTTGTGGATGAGCCAGAAGAGGAGTTTTTCAATGTGAGTGCTTTAATTAGAAGACTATGTAGTGAAAATTCTCCATAATCAGAAGATATTTATTTATCAGTTAGCCATTTATTGGTGATTTTAGGCCGCATTTTGAGTGCTCCTTGAAGCTCCAGAGAGATCGGCTCAGGTAAATGCCTAAATTATGTGTTCACTATTGTACCACATTTACCTCATCCAGTGTTTGAGTTTTTCTTTGTATTTGAGAGACTGATATGGTCCATGTGACTACTTTTTTCAAATGGACGTCCCTGCTACTTCTTTTATTTTTTTAAAAATTCCTGTGACTTCTTTATTGGCATAAACTTGAAGGTTCTTCGCGTATTAGTGTAATAAACTTGATAATGGACTCTCTGAGGTTATTGTAAGTTATACTGGGTTTGGCTGGGCATTACTGTATTATGCAAATAGGACAGCCCTTGAGGTGATTGTGCCACTTTTAAGATAGTGTAATCTAAATTTCACACTTGCTATCATTTAAGGTTATTTTCGAAACCATTTGAGTGAATCATTATCCCATCCAGTATACAAGGAAAACAAGCTATATCATCAATTACCATTTCTGTGAAAAACAGATACAAATATAACTATTCTGTTTCTATTCTAAATTTATGCTAGTTACAATACCTTTTTGCTCAAATGAACCAATTGAGGAAAAAATGTCTCCTGTTGCAATAGTTTGTACTTGATGCTTATGAAGTTATCAGAACAATCAAGTTTTTCCTTTTTAACTGCTTGCTGTTTCTTATAGGTGAACCAGCAGCTGCCTGAAGAAAGACGAGAGGTGGGTGGATCTTCAATTTCGAACCATATGTCATACATATTTTGAAACAATGCTTGAAATATATCCATTTTCCCCTGCTTCTTCTTCTATATGTATTACGATTTTCTGTATGAATTCCTATGTATTATATCTTATGTTTTGTTCTATGATTTAAATTTGCCTTTGTACAAACCTTTGCAGTAATATTCTTCGCAATTCATGGTTGGTTTGAACATTTCTCTTGAATAGTTGTTTAATCTCGCCACTAGATTAGAATCTGCTGCAATGCGCGGGCACAATATCTAGTCCATTCGGTAGCTGCTAACTAGTAATGGTTGGTGCCAAAGTAGATGCGTCATATCTTAATGTCACAAGTCAAGCTGGGATTATTCTATGAACTGGAAAGTAATAAACACTTTTACCTTCTGTTACAGAAAAAGAAATATGAGGTTATGACAGTGAACTCGTAACCTCATATTTCTTTTTCTTTCACAGGCAACCCAGTAAATGCCATACTATAAGGAACCCCACAAATTGATAGGGGTGAGGTGTGGGCACATTATAACAACATCATCGTTCACTACCAACCATGTTTTGCACGTCTCAGCTTCTTTCTGGAAAGAGAAATATAACAAACAATCTTGGTACTATTACTGCATGCCTGTTTGTGTTCACGTTTTCCCGTGGATTTTTTTGACTTGTTTGGACTGGTGACTGTTAAGTCGGTAAGTGTTAGGTGAGATGATCAGTTGAGCAGATTATCTGCTATAGAAGGATCAGTTCACTTCGTCCCAATTTTTTCACAGGTGGGCTTTTGATTTCTTCCATTTATTTGCATGTTGTTGATCTGTTTATATCTCAAGTGTGATCAATTTCACTTGCCAGGTGGTTTGAGCTGCCTCAGCCAGGGCTCACAGTCACCAGAGGAGCAAGAGAGCCAGACCTTTTCAACTTTCAGGTGGGTTTCTATCTACCTCGTCTCCTAGTTTTATTCTTGCTAGTTGTGTTGATAGCCATAGTTTGCTGAATTCTTGTTCACATGGAATTGTGTTTTTGAAAGAGAGAACACTTGAGTATTTGAAGAACAACCCTGATGTGCTTGCTTGTGGATTTGAATTTTATCTAATGCACTAAGAAAGCAGCTTTTTTCTACTTGGTATCTGCAATAGGCGTCTAAAGCACATAACAAATCAAATATTGCAACTATTTCATAAGTGATCGTGTCATATATTGTAATACGTTCAATTTCATAAGAGAATTGGAAGGCATCTATTACAGAGGTTTTAGACGTATTGTGTGTGACCTCGCCAAAGGTGCATAAATATATGTTTTGAGAGAATTTAACATGTTAATGGAATCGTACAGTGATAAATTAGTAGCAAGTATTTGAAACAGATTCGTCATACAATTAACTTGACTTGTTCTACTGCAAGCTATTGTAAGAAAATCCTATCTGCATAATGGTGTCTCTTGATCCGAAAGGAATTTTCTCCTGATCATTTAAAGTGTCCTAGATATTCATAGACAAATTATTACCTTTTTTATTTGGAATCAAATCATCAAAAGACTAGACTTGGTTTTCAGTTGGTTGGATCAATAGGTTTTAGATTCTCTGAAGCTTATGAGTTTTTGGAAATTCAAAATCTTTGGACTTTGCAGAGGTTTCTGAATCTCCAGAATGTCACGAAAATGACAAGTCTTCTGAACTTTTGAGTTAATAGTTACAATGAATATGAAAAAAAGAACATAAAGATATATCCATACACACAAAACTTTAGTTTGTGAACACATTGGTATGTTAACACATCGTTGTTTTAATCAACAGTGAAGTTCCTAACAGACTTGCAACCCCAGAAATAACTAGTCAAACCTGAGATTTGATGATGTTGTTGTGTTTCTGTATCCTCCATGTAAAGTTGTAAACTATCTACAACATGATGTTCCTCAATCACTCTTTTGCTCTCACATTGGCTAGACTGAGCATAAATCAGCAATTTTCATTTTCAATAACTGCTCTAGTTAATGGTTTCAGTTAAGTGAAAGTTCAGGTTTCCTAGAAAAGAAAACTTCCTATTGACTATGGTTAGAGAAAATCTGTTGATATCTATGGCTGTGAAACTAATGGTAGATTCTGTGGTAATAATTATTATCTCCTTTTTGCAGCAATGATTGCACCAGTAGTACTAGCTTTGACAGTGGGTTTTATTGGGTGGGCTTATCAGGCACTGAAGCCTCCCCCACCTAAAATATGCGGCTCACTTGATGGTCCTCCTGTCACTTCACCTAGAGTGAAACTCAGTGATGGTAGACATTTGGCCTACAGGGAATTTGGAGTGCCTAAAGAAGAGGCGAAATACAAGATCATCATCATTCATGGCTTTGACAGTTCCAAAGATTTGTCATTACCTATTGCTCAAGTATGTTTTTATATTGTGTTGTCTTTCATCACGGCGCTGTATTTATATTTTTGATGCATGCCTTGTTATAAATTTTTCAAGAATTGGACTAAAATTCTGCAGCACTGAGCTGATATATGGGATAGCTGTTATAGGATCTCTAACATGTTTCTGTGGAACTTTTTGAAAAGCATGTGATCTTTATGTTGGTTGCAGTGATCTTTATGTAGACATTACAATTTTCCTTGGTATATGTTCTCCATTTCTCTGTCAATATTTGTATTTGCATGCCCTTAGTCTCAGATCTAGTTAAGCATATTAAAATCAATACATGCAGAAAGTTTGTTATGATTTACAGGTCAATTATAAATGAAGTGTACCTGATATACATGCTAACGTCAAAATTCTCTGGCTTCTATCACCCCAGTTTCGAAGTTGCACCAGATCTCAACTTTTGCATGCATCATTACTGTTTCACCCCGTCTTTGATAAAAAATGGAAACCCTCTCATTTTGTTCTGTTTAATTCACTGAGAAAAATAGTTAACTTGTGTTCTCTTTATGGTCAGGAACTCGTTGACGAGTTACAGATATACTTTCTCTTCTTTGACAGAGCTGGTTATGGTGAAAGTGATCCGTATCCATCACGCTCAGTGAAGAGTGAAGCATATGATATTCAAGAACTAGCCGACACGTTGCAGATTGGGTCCAAATTCTATGTTATTGGAATCTCAATGGGGGCTTACCCTGTTTGGAGTTGCTTGAAATACATACCGCACAGGCCTGCTACTTACTTCAAGAGCAATGCTGCTATATTTTATTTTCGTTTTGGTTTTGAATAATGTTTCTGCTGAGGTTTTTAGAAAGTTTGTTGTAAAGCATGGTTCTTACATATTGTTGATACATCACGTGCAGATTGTTAGGAGCTTCCCTGGTAGTTCCTTTCGTGAACTACTGGTGGCCGCGTATTCCGGCTAATCTATTACAAGAGTCCCTTCAACGGCTGCAGATATCGGACAAAAGGACTTTTAAGGTTGCACATTACATCCCATGGCTACTTCATTGGTGGATGACCCAGAAATGGTTCACTGCTTTAAGTATCATGGCTGGAAATATGGGGATCTTCAGCCCCAAAGATCTAGAAATACTGAAGAAGCTTTCAGAATCCCCAAGTGTTGGTCAGGTACACATATTTTCTCATACTATGCTTAACCTTTTTTTTTTTTTTTTTACAAATCATGCTATGCTTAACTAAAAAGCCATTTTTCTCTTTTCCTTTAAGATCCCAACGTTTTCGAGTTTTACACATATTTATATGAACTTGTAACTATCGCCAGTGTCTGATTCAATCAGTTACTTTTCATCTTCTAACTACGAGCATGTTTTCCTAATTCTTGTTGCAGGAAAAGATACGACAGCAAGGAGAGCATGAATCACTCTACCGAGACCTACTGGCTAGCTATGGAAAATGGGAATTCGACCCCATAGACTTAACGAATCCATTTCCTAACAATGAGGGTGCAGTTCACATTTGGCAAGGCTATGAAGACAGGATCATTCCATATAAAGTAAACCGTTATATTGCAGAGAAGCTTCCCTGGATTCATTATCACGAAGTTCCTGATTATGGCCATCTTCTTATTTTTGATTCTGATCTATGTGAGGCTGTTTTGAAGGCACTCTTGATTGGATAAGCTCTATGCTGATGGCATGCCTAATCGTGCAGCTGTAATTCTTTAGTAAGCTCTGGGTCTGGTAGCTCTTAGCTAGCAAGCTTTTCTCAGTGCTGCAATGTCCAAAATAAAATGAAAAGTTTACCATCTAGCTAGCTTAGTTCTTGGAAGAGTGAGTTCAAGCTAGTTATCTATATTGATAATAATTTGTGTTTCACATCAAAAGCTGCTGTCCTGTGTGAAATCTGACTAGTATTAGTTTCTATCAGATTTTGCTTCACTAGTATGCCAAGATCTTATGTACAATGAAGCTAGCTATGAGATTTTTGCGACTAGTTTCCATATAAAGTCTGGTGTCTGGAGACAAAGCAGTGTCACTCTAGCCCCATTATTTATAGACAAGTAAAAGAGGATTGGAGAGAGCAGAAGAATTCTCTTGTTGCCCAAGCTTGAGATGACTCGTTAGGTATTCTAATTCTTCAAGACTTCAACTTTCTCTAGGTAGATGCCCTTGTTGTCAGTTAACCTGCGATATCAGAACCACTGAAAATCAACTACCAAAAGGGTGGACAACGAAGAGGGTACTAGAATTGGAAGTGAAGATTCAGCACCGGTGATGCATCTTCTGTTCGTCTTGGTCCTAGAGAGCAACTTTATTCTTTTGAGTTTCTTTAAGGGGATTGGGGTGGCATTATAATTCTTCAGTTAGTTATTAGTTATAGGCTTAATTTGTTAGGATTGCGGCTCAAAATTAATTCTTTGTATGTTGTGGATTCTCTACTTCTGAAGGATTTGGGTAAAATATTCTAGTGCATCCAGGATTCTTAGAGTTTTCCTTAGAAGTGAAGGTTTAGAAATCCTATTGTATAGCTCAAAGTTGTGAGCCTATAAATAGGATCTCAGATGCATAGTTTTAGCTATGGTCGTCACGGTATGGTCGAGACATGGTAGTCGAGACATGGGCCAAGGAGGCGCGGTCGAAGCGATCATCCGCAAGAGAGTGTATATCTCTTGTGTATTGAGGCAACAGTGTTGTCAATGGTGTGTATAGCTCTTGGTTGATATTGTATTATGGAGAGGTCTAAGAGTGTGATCCGGAGTTGATCAGTTGAGTGTTCTAATATCTAGAGAGTTGCAAGCATTGAGAGACTGAGTGATTTAGAGGGTTCTCTGTTGAGAATTTTAGGTTGTGAGGAGAGAGGTTATTCTAGAAAATGGAAGAACCGAATTGTTCTTCAGTTGTAATCTTATTCTCGTTTAGTGGATCCACCATCACCAGTACCTGGCAATGTAGGTCAACTGTTTTGACTGAACCTCGTTAAATTCATGTTTCGCTTGCTTTGTTGTTGTTTATTGTCTTCAATCGATTTCGGTCTTGGGTTAGAGAGTTCGGAAGGCGACCCGAATTTCATATCATAATTGTCCAAAGACACCCCAGTACACTTGGTACAAAAAGTCATTTTACATTACCTATTTATGTGTATGAAGGTCGGGATGGATGGCTGGCGGACTCCGGAGGAGATTGGTGCTTGATTCCGGAGAATGTGTACGGTAGATAACTATGCGGACTCCAAGTTGAGGTTGCGAATGAATTTTGTTGTGTGCGAACTCCGGGACACGTACAAATGGGAGTGAAATTGATAGGGTCACGCCTAGAGGTTTCATTAATTTTGTAGGATTAGTATATATATATATATATATATATATATATATATATATATATATATATATATATTTTCATTAATTTTTTATTTTATGTAATTTTGCTTGTTTCTTTAATAATAATAATATAGATAAGCAAATCTTTCAAAAATATATATATATATATATATATATATATATAGATAAGGAAAGATATATTTATAATAGTAATTTATTCTGTTGATGGAAAATAATCATAAATGCATTGATAATTTAGCAACCAGTTTAAAAATGACCCACCCACTCAAGTTATTTCTTAAAATATAATAATTTTGATCAACATACATACAAGTTATTTTACGACCTAAAACAACTCAGACCTTGAGAAAGGTCCCACCCACTCACGATGTTGCTTTAGGACAACATTTCAAAAGAAGACCTAGAAGACCCAATTGGTGAAAATGCGCACCTCTACACCACCAGAGTTCCAGATTACCATACATTGTTGTTTAACGCTCTAGCAAATTGTCACCATAACCTCAATCTTCCAGAGCATAAGAAACATAACTAGCAACCCCACATCTTCTAGCAGCACTAGCAGACCTCAATAGATCCCTGTAACCATAGACATGACGTAGAACACCCAACCATTGTCCTCAGCTATCAAATTTCAAGATCCAATGTCCCTAATGTCCTCCACCCTTTGGAACTCTAAAGGAAACCCAACTTGATCCTCCATTGGATCCACCAAGAAATTTCTTCTCGAGTTCAAATCCACCAGATGTTAGAACGAGAAATTTCCGGTGAATCCAAAATTTAATATATGCAAGTTTTTAATAAAGATGTACAAGTAACTCGAAGGTAGTCGATCTATATGCTTAATCATCCACCACTTATATCACAATTACCAATTAAATTAAATAACCAGAAAATGATTAATTTGTACTCTTCCTAAATGGCATTGATAATCTTATATCTAACATTCTCCGATTTATATTATTATTACAGAGGCGCTTAATATTTTTCTGAAATTGGATCATTGACCTAAATGTAACTAATTTGAACTAGCAATCTCCGATTTATATTAAAGAGAACTCGTTTGTATCGTTAAAATTTTCATTTACACAAAAGGCATGAAAAAAATGTATACATATGAACCAGTTAAATTACCTGATGCTAATTTGAAGATAAAAAAGAATCATCAAAATCTGAAGTCTAATCGAATCAACAATCTACCAAAAAATTAAAAACTCACATGGTGTTTATATTTTCTAGTAGACCGTTAATCGACCAGAATTGGTCTTCAAACTTTAGCAATCTAATAATACCTGAACATCAATCTTTCATGATGGAACCAAACCATAACCGAATCAAGGATTTACCAAACAATGTGAATTGAGATGCCAACTCCCTACCTATTCTTTGGTAAACCATTGATCGGCTAGAGTTCATCTCCAACTCTACCAATTGAAAGAAAAACAATATCTTTCAGGAAAACTCTATATTGTATATATGTATCAATACCTTAACCTGGTATATATAAGGATTTCTTTGACTCCTTAAGAGAAATAATTACTAAATGATTCAAAATTCAAATTTAAATTGTCATATACTGAAAAGTTCTGCACATATGGAATGAAATCTGAAAAATGAATCACGTTGTTTTCGTATATAGAAATCGAGTAAGTACTCAATTAAGAGATTTTGGCTAGAAATATCCTGCCCAAATGAGACATTTTTGGAACTGTATCAATATACATATAGAACTTCAAAAATGCATGCATGTTTGTAGTTCTTCTTTTTTTAGCAAAACTATGATGTCTAACCATAAAAATCATTAAACCACTAATTAGCCAAAAAAGGAAGAAACATATTCCTCAAGGCTCTCCCTAATATGAAATTCTTGAAAACGAATCCCCTCATCAAGCACGATAGATGAAACAAGTACTTTTTTGGGTTGTGACTTGATGAATGATATAATCGGAGTGAAATCATATGAAAAGAAGCCCCTTTTTGTTTTTTGAAAAGCAAGAGAAGAAGCTTTAGAAACTGAAAAAGTTACTACTTACACCAAGACTTGATGACTTTACCCAGCAAAATAAGAAGATTTTAACTGAAATTGTTAGCATAAAGCCTTTCGTCCAATTCATGAGAAACTCAACTTTAAAATGCAAACAATTGTTAGAGTAACTGAAAAAATTCAATAGATTCTTTAAATTTGGTGAAAAGTAAAGATGTCAACAAAGGAAACTTGAGATTGTAGATTGTGAGGCAGGTTGAGTAACGGCAAGGACAATAATTGACTTGTGGATGCATTAACTTGTGATATTTAATCAGCTCGTGTAAGTTATGGAAAATAATGTTATCTAATCAGAACGTGTAAGTTATGAGAAGTAATATCATTTAATCAACGCGTGTAAGTTATGAGGGATAATGTGAAAACACCTCTAACATATATATATTTTTTTAAAAAAAGAGTACTTCATTTAATTAACTACGCCTCATGGGACACTTAATACCTTGATCCTAAGCGTCAAGAGACACATTACAAAGGTCCTTAAAGAGGAAATCCATTAAGAAATCACAAGCCTCTTTTAAAATGCCTGCCACTAACAAAGTGGGCAACTCTATCGGTCACACTATTTGCTTCACTAAAAATATGTCGAATTATAACCGAATAAAAAGCATCTAAATAATCCTTACAATCATCAATAATTCGATTAACCTCTGAAATATCATCACCCTGCCTATTCAGTGCTGCCACTAAGATGGAAGACTCATTCTCAACCTCTATGTCATTCTAACCCTTGAAAATGTCCAATATATAGTAATGCTCCCCTGCACGTGTTATCTCCGTATTGAGTTTCCGATCTAACATAAGGTAGAAACCTAGACCACGGACAAGTGAGTAACCCTTGATCATCTTTCGATCACAACCACCCTTACTCGATCGACTTCTTCACCACTCCAAGCATCTGCCCGAAAAGACCCATCAAAGTTAAGCTTGAGCCTACCTCTGGGAAGGTAACGCTACTTTGAAACCTCTCTCCTTCTTTGGTATAACTAAGGATTAAAATATCGGTATCGGTAGATATATCGGTCGGCCGAAAAAAAAAGATATATCGGGGATACTCCGTAAGAAATTTTTTTTATTTAAATATTAAATTTATTCATTTTACACATAAAATCTTAAATACATACAAATAATAGCTTCATTTAGTACCAGAAAGAGACTCTAGGTACTTCAAATTCCCCATGCTGATCCACGAAAGTACAATAATCTGACCAAGACATATGACCCATATAGTATGAATTGTAGTGATTAATATGATAGTCATATATCTCTTTGGAGTTGCCGACGGTATCCCCTAGAATGGGATAGTAAGGATGAATCCAACTATATGATTGGTCATGTACTTCTCCATATTGACCATATTCATAAATATTATAACCAAATTGATTGTTGCCTTCATGCGATTCATTTGACGTCTCACTACGCTCTGTGCCTAAACTGATAGAATCAAAACTTGAGGCAACTGAAGCAACATCTGATGGGGTACTTTGATCATCAATTGCACATCTAGTCCTGCTGCCATGCCAATTCTGCTTTTGCGCACCATGACGAGCTTCTCTAGATCTGTGGTCTTCATCTTGGGTGACACGATCAAAATTACTTTCACACGTAAACTGGTTTATGTCTCCACTCACAGAAGATTGTCCATATTCAAACCCTGTAGCTCCACCACTTTTTCCGCTTTCACCACCATCATCATCTGAACTATCCAGAGTTGCAGTGCCCCCCCTCCATGTACCATCACTGTCAGAATTATCTCCTAGGTTTCCAACATCTTCAGATAATACGTTCTTCACATTAATTCCGCTGTCAGTCGCAGTTTCTACCACTTGTGGACAAGGGTTGCCATCTTCATCATCGAGGTATGCAGGCATAATCCAATCATGAAGTGGATCAATGCTATTTTCCAGTGGTTTACTAGCAATATGAAGAAGATCGATTTAGTTGTTTTCATTTATTACACTCTCTGCTTGTTTATCACGTAGTCGTAACTTCATGTTGTAGTAGCAATATACAAGCTTTTCCAACTTCTTATATGCAAGACGGTTTCTTTGCTTCGTATGAATAAGAGCAAATGTACTCCAGTTTCTTTCACAAGCTGAAGAAGAGGTCGTATGTGCTAAAATACGCATTGCAATTTTTGATATGTTTGGTGCAGAATACCCCCATTGTGCCCACCAATCAGCTGGAAATAAACTAAAAGAGTTAGTTTTATAGCTCATCAATATTTTCTAATAATGAAAGTTCATATAAACTACAAACCTGAACTTCTAGTCTCTCTTGTTTTAATTACAATGGTCGAACCGAATGATCCTTATGCTTCTCTAAAACATACGATTTGAATGAACCGTTTTAATATTAATCGTATATAATGCCAAACATTCTTAAAAAAAATGTCATCAATAAGGATTTACCTCATCTACAAAAGTATCCACATCAGCAATGCTTCCGTCAGTTGTGTTGAATTGTTCGAACACTAGTCCAATTGCTTGTGAAATTTTTTTGTTATGACCAACCCCAGGTCGATATTGAAAATTCGGATTTAAGAAATATGCTACAAACAAGAAACCAACAAGTTATATAGTAATATACCAACTCAATAATTGGAGTATTGGACAATATAAATATTTCTAGAGATATAGCAATAGTACAAACCTGCTACATGTAATGGTTGACTTAGTGTTTTGTCCCATCGATTATTAATGATATCAAGCACCTATTTCTTTCATCTCATCTGTGATACTTGTTGTTTCATCCTTTGAAACATATCATATAATATGGGCATGGTCGGTTGAATTTATGTATCAACAATTCGAAGAATCTCATACAGTGGCTTGTAAATTTGATGGACTGTTTCCATGCCTTCCCAAAAACTAGAGTCTAAGATTATTCTTTCTACCCCGTTGCCTTCTCTAGTTCGGCTTGCTGCTTTATGAGTCCATGCGCTGTTTGTAAACAATCTTCTCAAATTTGTTTTATTTTTTAATATGTGATCGATGGCGATGTGATTTGTTGCAAATCGAGTTTTGTCAGGTCGAACTAAATCTCCATGAGTGATGCTCCTCATTTCTGCAAGTACCCAACTATGATTGTAGATGTAGTTAGTTACAGTTTGAGCCATTTTAATGGCACTGCACACTGGTTGTCTCTTCCCAATATCTTCAAATATCAAATCAATGCAGTGAGCAGCACATGGGATCCAAAACAGGGGTATTTTTTCTCCAAGTCTCTTCCGACCTTTTTAAATGCTGATGCATTGTCAGTGACAATTTGAACAACATTTTCTGGTCCAATATCTTGGATAATCTCATCTAACAGATTTTAGAAACATCTATTATATGTACTTAGCATATTTTTTTTACATGAGAAGCATCTACAGATTTTAGAAACACAGTTGCACCTTTCGAATACACCATAAAATTTATAATAGATAGTTTGGTTTGCTCAGTGCATCCATCACACATAATAGTGCAACCAAATACTTTCCAAGATTCTCTTTGCTTATCCATATACCTTTGCATTTCTGTGTACTCTGCATCCAGACAAAGACCTTGAATTTCATATAGGGTTGGAGACTTTATGCCAGGACCTATAAACAAGAAATGATATATTTAATAAAATTGGTCAATATATATATTCTACATAAAAAGTGCATTAAAGTATAAAATATTTACCACAATCTCCTGCGACAGAAAGCATCTGCTTAAAATGTGGGGAGTTTTCTTTGTTTGCAGCGATACCAGTAAATATGAAAAATGTTGCAGTCGATCTTAGTAAATTTTATCTTGCACCGTTTAATATTCCTTTAATTATGCTTTGGTTTGATCAACTATCCTTATATGACATTTCTACTAGAGGTTCAGGAAATTGATACCGAGGTCATGAGGTTTTGATCGATCAAATTGTTGAGTTTGACGATTGCTACTACCACCCTTCGATCTTTTTGGAAATCTCAAACTTGCACTCCTTATAATTTGAGAGTTATCACGATCTACAGTTGATCGTCTTACTGCTTCCTGATAATCTCCTCGTTCAGAACGACACATGTCTTGAGGATATTGATATCCATCATCGCCATCACTGCCATCATCTTTATTGGGATTTTGTTCATTCCCAAGATATTCATTCCAGAGTTCTTCTCTGATATCTTCTTCAACAGCTGCCTTTCCTTGTTTGATAGCATCTTTTCTCTTGATCCATGCTATCACCTCTTGCTTCACATCTGGTGGCACCTTATCACATTTTTTAACACCTCTGTGTGGATAATAACTTGATAAATGACTTCAATCTTGTAATTTCACCACTTTGAAATCTGCTAAAACAAAATATGCAGATTGTGCCACTTTTATTTCCTTTAATAGCAGTTGCATACTTCCATGTTGGATCATTTCCACGTCCACTACCACTTGCCATTATTGATCTAGCACATAACAATACTCAACATCAGTTAAACATTTAGTGTAAGTGTAGTAGGTAATAACTATAAAATAAAGAGAAAACTATTCTAATAAGAAGATTTAATTACCTGAATTCTGCAGCTACTTTTCGTAAGGAGCACAAGAATGCAAATAAGCTTGCATGTTGAAGTATCTTCGCATGCGCGCCTTATATAGATTCATCACTAGTCTTGGGTCGTCAGTAGTTCACTACTTTTCCATGTGTCTTCATTGTTTTGTTGAATGAACTCAATGACAATACGTCAATAATTTTTTGTTGGGCTAAAAACAAACCTACTTTTTGCATTCTTGACCTCTTCTTATAATTAAAGAAAAGATGAGAACACTAGTTGACTACCTTTCCATGTGTCTTCATTATTTTGTTGAATGAACTCAATGACAATACGTCAATATGTTTTTGTAGGGCTAAAAACAAGCCTACTTTTTGCATTCTTAGCCTCTTCTTACTACATTCATTCAATATTCATTACGTGAGTTGCGTCCACTGTCGATTATTGATCACGGTTCTTCTGTTCTATGACTTCCATCAAGAATTAACTATATGAGAACAAGTTGTTGATTGATCATTCATACTACTTTTGTATATGTCTTTATTGTTTTGTGGAACCAAGTAATATTGTCGGGATAAAACAAGCCTTATTTTTGTCTCAAGAACTCGAGGCGATTACTTATTCGAAAACTCGAGGCGATTACTTATTCGAGAACTAGAGGCGATTACTTATTCGGGAACTCGATGCGATTACCTATTCGAGCAATCGAGGTGATTACTTATTCGTGCAATCGAAACGATTACTTATTCGAGAACTCGAGGCAATTACTTATTTAAAAACTCGATGTGATTACTTATTCGAGAACTCGAGCCGATTACTTATTCGAGCAATCGAGCCGATTACTTATTCGACAACTCGAGGAGATTACTTATTCGACAACTCGAGATGATTACTTATTCGAGAACTTGAGGCGATTACTTTTTTCTTACTTTCTTACATTTTCCTGGAAGAAAACACTCCTCACCGATATTTCTGAAGACTGTCTGTCACTTCTCTCATCCGGATATCCTTTGAGGGGAATCCGGGGTACTAATTTTTTTTATATCCCTCGAGGTGATCACTGATTACTTATTCAGTTACTCTTCTCTTAAACATTCTCGAATCTCGAGAAAAAAAATTAGAAAATTTTACAGATATTTCGTTAAAATATCAGAGATTTATCGCAAATATCTTAAATATCGAAAATATTTTACATTATCGGAGAAATATCGTAGATATGATGAAAGATAAGATATTTACCCTCAAAGATATATCGGTCGGCCAAAAAAAGAAGATATCGGAGAATATATCGGATATATCGCAGATATTTTAAACCCTGCGTATGACATCCGCGTCTAACATTGCGGATAAAGACACGAGGCTGTCATAGCCCCTCCATAGCCTCAAATTCGAGCCACCACTCCGAGTTACAACCATCATTGCACCACAAAACTTGTTCGTGCCAGAGTGACAACATCAAAACCACAAGGAATCGATTATGCCCTCCACATCTGAAGCAAGAAAACAAGAGAAGGATTGTCGTCGCCGACGCCATACCAATTGAAGATATTAGCCTTCATATTCAATCTTATGTTTTCCTGGTCTAACTAGGAAAGCGTTTATTTTCTCTTGGAATCTTTCAGAAGATTTCTAGGATGAAATCGAAGGATGATTCTCCTCATTTAAATCTTGATTTAAGTTGATCTTATGATCTCTGATTTATTCTTGCATTTATAGCCTTATTTTCTTCCTTGTAGAAACTTCTGCTTTCATTAGAGATCCATTTTGTTTAGGAAGGATATTTTGCCTATAAGATATGTATTGATTAAGATCATAAATTATGGAGGAGTCTGAGCTTATGGGGGAGTCTGAGAGATCTTTCTCTTGGATTCTCCCCTATATATATTGATCGTTGCTTATAGTTGCAGGTACTGATTTGACCGACAAAAAGGGTGTAGAATAGCTTTGGTCTTCATATGTTCAATCTTCTAGTGCATACAGTACTGCTTGAGGAAAGTTGAGTTCATCAAAGGAGAGCTGTGAAAGTTTATATCAGTCAAACGTGTGTGTAAACCTGGGGTGTACAAGGCTGTGACAAAGATTCCTTGTCTCTCATAGAGGTTGAGATTGTGTAGAAAATCTCGTGAGAAATCCTACTGTGTTTAGAGTAGGTTTATTGGTCTGTAAATCTAGTTGTGTTATAGAGTTGTTGTTTTGTGTTATTTCCTAGTTGTGTTAAGAGCTAGAACTGCTTTGTATTTCTCTTGTTTATCAATAGAAGTTCAAGATCCTCAACAGTGCTTTTTCCCTCAAAGAGGTTTTGCACTGTGGTTCTTAAGATTATTGATTGTTTAATATTTTGTTATTGTTGAAGCTTTCCATATGTGTACTTTCAATTGGCATCAGAGCCGGTTCACTAGATATACTTAGTGTTGACCTCGGATAAGATGGAACGAACTTCAGTCAATATGCATCCCCTCTTAAAAGGTGAAGGGTATGAGGATTGGAAAGGGATGATGCAGGCTTTCATCTCTGCTCAAGACTCAAGAGCTTGGCAGTGTGTTGTTCATAGCTGGTCACCTCCTATTGATACCGAAGCTGCTGAAAAAACGAGTCAGGTAAAATTAAAAAATTTTGATAAATGGGATCAAACTGACCTTGCTTACAGTGAAACTGAGAATAAGGCAAAAAATGCTTTATATATTGCGTTATCTGAAGATGATCGAGCTCTTATCAAACATTGTACAAATTCAAAAGAGATTTGGGAGACTCTTGAGCAAACCTATGAAGGTAACAAAAACGTAAAACGCCATAAATTACAATTGTTACTTCATGAGTTTGAGATCTTGCAGATGAGGGATGATGAGTCTGTTGATCACTTTTACAAAAGGGTGATATCCATCACAAGTGGAATTCGATATGTTGACAAGAACAAGGAGATATCTCAGGAAGACATTGTCATGAAGATCTTGAGATCTCTTCCAAATATATTTGTCATCAAGAAACATGTCATCTCTGAATCCATAGGTCTTGAAACTTACCCTTTGTTTGAACTCATTGGGAGTCTGAAGGCTTAAGAAGCAGAGCTGAATGAAGAAAATAAAGATGATCCAAGGAGCTCAAAGACTTTTGCTTTAAAAGCTTCAAAGAAAAAGGATGTAACTGATGAGATTTCTGAGCTTGGTTTGTTAACAACAGAGTTCAAGAAAATTCTAAAATACAGAAATGGAAATTCAAGTGGTGATAAGAATAATTCTGACTTTAGAAAAAATAAAGGATTAATTTCAGTTTACTACCCAAAAATTAGGGTCAAGTGTCAGTTTCGTCCTTAATCTTTTAATTTAATCATGTGTGTCCTTATAATCCTAATTTTTCATCAACTTGAGACAAAACTTTAAATTCACTTCGAATATGAAGTCACCATCCGACGTGTAAATAACAACTTTAGTTGTAAATAGTCTATTATACCCTTTTAAGAGTGTTGGAATGTAACGGTCCGGCACGCGCAGTAGAGATATTGTCCGCTTTGGGAATCACCCCGCACGGTTTTGCTTCGGGAGCTGCCTGCCTGCTAGCTTCCCAGTAGGGAACCCATCCTGGGATTGCTACGAGGCGAGCAAGCTTAACTTCGGAGTTCCCATCCCCTCCAAAGCCATTAATCTCCCAAGACGCGTCTCTACATATTGTGCTAACCCTGCACATATAAGCATCGCATCCACTCTCCCTCGGGAGATGTGGGATTTGTGACCTACCAACCTGCTAGCTTCCCTAGCCAGGTCAAGTCAGGTCCACACAATCCACCCTAAGGCCGGGTCATCTCAATCCACCCCCTTTAGGGTCCGACGTCCGCGTCGGCACACTTCCGGCCGAGGACAGGCTCTGATACCATTTGTAACGGTCCGGCACGCGCAGTAGAGATATTGTCCGCTTTAGGAATCACCCCGCACGGTTTTGCTTCGGGAACTGCCTGCCTGCTAGCTTCCCAGTAGGTCACCCATCCTGAGATTGCTACGAGGCGAGCAAACTTAACTTCGGAGTTCCCATCCCCTCCGAAGCCATTGAGCTCCCAAGACGCGTCTCTACATATTGTGCTAACCCTGCACATATAAGCATCGCATCCACTCTCCCTCGGGCGATGTGGGATTTGTGACCTACCTACCTGTTAGTTTCCCTAGCCAGGTCAAGATGTCAGGTCCACACAATCCACCCTAAGGCCGGATCATCTCATGGAAACTGAAAAGTGTGCCAGCGTGTCTCAACCGCGTTGGATGGTAACGTTATATTTGAAGTGAATTTGAATTTTTGCCTCAGGTTGATGGAAAATTAGGAGTATAATGGCACACATGATTAAATTGAAAGATTAAGGACAAAACTGAAACTTGACCCTAAGATTTGGGTAGTAAACTGAAATTAATCCAAAAATAAATCCTCTAATAACAAACAAGATGTCAAAAGTTTTCTTGCTAACAATAGGAGAAACCCTAATTTTAAACCTAAATGCTATGAATGTGGTGGAGTTGGCCACATATCTGTTGATTGTGGAAACATGAAAAATCAAGCAGACTCCAAGAAGGCTATGAGAGCAACATGGAGTGATGTAGAAAGTGATGATGAGACGTATTGTCCAAAGAACTCCAAACGAAATCTGGCACTGGTTGCCACTCTCAGGTTTGATCAAAGTTAGTCAGATTCTGAAAAGGATCTTGAGGTAAGAAACAGTCATTTAGATTCTGACCTTGATGGAAAATATGGAAAATTAGTTACTCTTGCAGAATCTGTCCTAAATAAAAATTCAAACCTGGAATGCCAACTGTCGAGCCTGAAAATTAAGCTATCTGAAAAGGAGCATGAGCATTCAGAAGGTCAAACTACATGGGAGAAAGATCGAGCTGACTTAGAGAAGAAAATTCATTATCTTACTTGTGACATTTCCAAAGATAAATGGAAGTCAGACATATTTTCTCTATTGTCCAAACTGGATGAACTACAAGGGAAGGTTTTGTCTCTTGAACAATTGGTTGATAGTCTCACACTTGATAAGAGATTGTTACAGGAACTGGTCAGTCAAACCAATGAGAAGTTCAATCAGTTTCAACTTAGTTCTCAAACTGCTGTCAAAATGCTTGGAATTGGAAAATAATTAAAAAATATTTTTGGCCTTGGATATACAGGAGAATGCTTATCAAGGAAAAACACTAAATTGGATGACATGGAGGAGCTAGAAGAGTCATTACTTACTAACATAAATTCCACAGTGTTTGTACCAGCACATGCTGACAACAAGGTAAGTAAGGTAAATCTGTCTTCTTCTGATGGGTCAAGTTCGTCTGCATGTGATACACACTTGAGTAAGTTTGAAAATGTTTTATCTGATCTATCTAAGTCTGTTGAGCATACAAACACTAACATGTCTGTCTTCAATGATATAAAAAAAATTGTCAATGTTTGAAGATACCTTTCAGGATGTTATTTTCAGACTAAATGCTCTTGAGAATATTATGGCCACTAATCCTTCTTCAAATGAATTGCCAGATTTAAGTGTCAAGAAGAAAAATGTCTCTGCATGTAATCTTAAAATGTGGAAAAGAAAGGAAACAGCTAGTAACCAATGCATGATCGCAATCATCAAGAAAAAAGAAGAATACATTGAGGCAACATGTCTTGTTGCTCTAACTGCAGTAAATTCCAGAGAGGAGGATGTATGGTATATCGACAGTGGTTGCTCAACACACATGTGTGGTAACAAAAGTCATTTTATCTGGATAGATGATGAATTTGTCACTGGTTCAGTCACTTTTGGAGATGCCAGAAAAGCCAGGATCCTTGGAAGAGGAACTGTAGAATCCAAAAACTTGGGAACCCTTGATAATGTCCTCCTTGAAGATGGCCTATCTACAAATCTGGTAAGTGTCAGTCAGCTGACAGATGAGTTTGAGGATGTGTGGTTCAACAGACAAAGATGCATTGTCTTAAATGATCAAGGTACCATTGTCCTGAGTGGTAAGCGTTCTATTGATAATTGTTATCATGCTTCAACTGATTCATCATTGCTTGTGTTAAACAAGTGCTTAAAAACCATCGCTTCTGATAAAACTTTTGAGCTTTGACATAGAAGGTTGGGTCATGTTAACTATCAGGATCTTCAAAAGCTTTTAAATCAACAGTGCTTAAGGGGAATGCCCAAGTTGAGTGGTAGAACTGACAAATTTTGTGGACACTGTAAAGCTTGAAAACAAACCAAAGCCTCTCACATGCCTATTAACTCAATTGCAACAACACATTGTTTGAAACTGCTTCAGATGGACTTAATGGGGCCCACTGATGAAGGTGTTACCCAAATACAAAATACCTGCAAAACAACTACATACACATAATACCCTTCTTGTGTCGATTGTAGTTAGGACAAGTAGGGATCGTTCTATCCGGGGAAATCAAGGGCTTTCAATCACACAAAGTGTTGCACATAAGGGGGTTTTCGAATTTTATAACTATTTTCCTACTGAATTTTACTAAAATTAAATCCTAAGTTATTATATACAATTGATCAACATCTTCCACACAATCACAAGGCAGGTCTTTAGGAACAAGGCAGGTCTCAAAGTTTTTAACCACGGAGGACAAATCCCCTATCGACTCACTCACAGAGAATGAACATCAGTCTGTGGGTCTTGAGAACCAGTTTTACAAACCTCGAACCAATCAATGAAAAATAACTTGCCCTATACTTTGTAAAATAAACTCGGGTCCTAGCGGTCTACAAGTGTTGATTAAAACCGCCCTCAACCTCATAGAAGTAATAACTTTGCCAAAATGTCGCTTGTATGCGTGGGGGGGAAGTATCCCGCGTTTTCCAATCTACATAAAACGGATCCAACAAAGCAATCATTCGTATGAAGGGTTTTGGTTATGATCAACAAAAGAGGCTTCACCTACATGTTACACTTTAGAAACTACAATAAACTCAAGCATATATAAAACTATCAACTTCCTAGAAATTATCTAAGTGTATCAACATCACAATATACATCACACACATCGGCAATTAAGCAAAATAAAAACCAAAAACCAACAACCAAAAATCGGATAAGTCCTATTTACTATTACACTTCGAAAATCCTATTAATACATATCCCAAAATCTATTGAAACATTAAAATAACCTGCAATATACATAATTACAAACAACACTTTATGAATCAAAATATTATAATTTCCCCGGCAACGGCGCCAAAAACTGATGGAGGTGTTATCCAAGTACAAAATACCTGCAAAACAACTACATACACATAATACCCTTCTTGTGTTGATTGTAGTTAGGACAAGTAGGGATCGTTCTATCCGGGGAAATCAAGGGCTTTCAATCACACAAAGTGTTGCACATAAGGGGGTTTTCGAATTTTATAACTATTTTCCTACTGAATTTTACTAAAATTAAATCCTAAGTTATTATATACAATTGATCAACATCTTCCACACAATCACAAGACACAAAACTCATTACACATGCGATGAAATTAAAACAAGCAATAGGGGCAGCAGCAAATATCGAATTCAAGATCAATTAAGTTCCAATTTAATTAGAGCCAATGCGGTTATTCTAATTATTCAAAACATCACAAGTATTTAGAATCCAACATGCGTGTAATCCTAAACATGGTACTAATCGGTTTAATAACACAATGCGTAGAAATTAAACACAAATAGCACATAAGCACAATATGTCGAATTGGAACATGTTAGCAAGTATGGCGTCACTCATCTCACATCGACATGTAAATTTCCAGAATTACTCTAGCCCTTAGATAAATACATATTAAAACATAACATGCGTGTGATCCAACATGTATTAAATCGGCAAGTGAATTCAATACCTAGATAACACTCATGGCCTTTCGAATGCATCTAGACATCTCCTTCGGTTGCACACGAATTAAGGAAATAAACCTAATTAAATCAAGAAAGCATTGAAAATCCTACTGCCCATCATACATATTTAATCAAATCAGATGCATAAATCGGTAATCAAACATGAAATAACCAAACAATTATTACAAAGATTCGGAAATCCCATATAAAATTAACAATACCGAAAATAAAACCAAGAATCCAAACATATTTCATAGACAAAATAATGTTTAAATACAAAGAAATCAAAGCCATTGAAATATTACAATCTTAATGACAACCTTGTTGAAGGAATCGGCAATAGGATTGGTGATGATGATTGGAAAGGTTTTGTGGAAAGGTGGTGGAGATGATTCGGCCTTGTTCTTGGTAAGATTTATGGAGATATTTTGGCAGAGGTTCGGCAAGTTTATGTGAGGAAGAGAAGATGATTTTCTGAATTTAAGATGTGGTATTTATAGAGGCAAGGGAGGCAGCTAGGGTTTACAAAACCTAGTTTTTCTCAAACTTATCCTGCTGGCAGATTTGACCTTCGAGTGAAGATTATGGAATATCTTTCTCTAGAAAATAGATATTAAGGTGATTCCAGTTGAGTTGGAAACTAGACTCCCGTAGCTTTCTATCCATATAAGGCTCGAATTCAGATTCATTGTGAGCTGTCCGGGAGAGTCCGTGGAAGTTGGATGACGTGCACAGGAATTCTGCCGAATTTGATCAGGATTTGTTGCGATTTTCTTCCTCTATTTTCTGCCGAAAATTCCCAAGATAATGGCTGAATAATTGAACAATATCTCTTTAGGTTTTCCATGAATTAATTCAGCCAAAAATCTTGCACAAAGGATGGAATTCAGTCCACATTCGTAAGCCAAATCCATGTAGAACTCGGTTTAGGTTTTCTTCTTTCGGCAGACTTGACCTTCGTGCATTCAAACCGGCATAACTTTTTGTTCAGGAAAGATTTTGCTGCGATTCCAAGTCCCAGAGAAACTAGACTCGTAGTGCTTTCCAACGGCGTATGGCTCGTTCTCTGGTTCCAAGCGATGTGTCCCACAGAAATTCCGGAAGTCAGGACACAGTCCCAGGAAAATCCTGGTAGTCCCTGGATTGGTTTGCTCAAACTGCCAAGTTGCAGCCTTCATTTGGGTGACTTCCCGAACTCCGATTGATCTGAAATTTTGACACAATACACATTAGCTTGCTAACTATATGCATGCCAAATTTCATCAAATTTGGAAAAGGATAGATCAGTTTAGCACAGGCCTCAATATCACGAAAACAACATATTTTGCACTTTTTGCTCAGATTTCTGTACTTAGTCATTTTTCTGATTATTAAGCACACATTCTCCAAAACTCTTCCAAAGGGACACTAAACTAAAATATGACTCTATCTTACAAAAATAAGGGTTAAACATTAGATAAATGGGGGTAAAAACATATTAAGAACGACGCACATTGTGCTCCTATCACCCACACAGACTGCGAGCATGTCAGGTAAGTTTTATGTGTTTGTTGTAGTTGATGATTTTTCAAGATTTACATGGGTTGATTTTCTTGAAAATAAAACAGAAATATTTGAATCATTCTTTGGCTTAAGCAAGCAACTGACCAGGTTTAAACAACATTCCAATTTGAAACTAGCTAGGATCAGATCAGATAATGGAACTGAGTTTAAAAATGCCTCTTTTGCAAATTTATGTCATGAGAATGGTATCTTTCATGAGTTTTCAGCTCCAAAAACTCCCCAACAGAATGGTATTGTGGAAAGGAAAAACAGGTCTTTACTGGGAATGGGGAGAGTGTTACTTCACTCTGCTGGTTTAAGTGAGAAATTATGGGCAGAAGCTATGAACACTGCTTGTTATGTGTCAAATCGTGTCTTCATCAGAACAGGTAGTAATCAAACCACATATGAGATCTGGAAAGGTAAAAAACCCAATGTAAGTCACTTTCATGTCTTTGGAAGTCCATGCTACATACTCAAAGATGGTGAGACTTTAAACAAATTTGCTTCCAGAACTGATCCATGAATTTTTGTTGGATATGATACAAACAGTGTTGCATATAGAGTGTATAATAAAGTGACCAAACGTGTGATAGTCTCCATTAATTTTTCTATTAATGATATGCCTAGACAGGTTGAGGATGATTTTACCTATGTTCATCGTGCTCCAGATCCTGAAAAAGATGCCAGTTCCAACTATGATGAAGAAGATGACAATCTAAAAATGGTTCCTCAGAAACGTACAGGTTACAAACAAGTTCAGAAAGATCATAATCAAGGTGATGTCATTGGAACTTTGAATGGAGGCATTCAGACCAGAAACAAGACCTTTCAAGATTCTACAATTGAAAAGGCTCTTGCTTATTTTGTGAATAGTCACACTAAAGAGTCGAACTCCATTAGTTGTTATGGTTTTGTTTCATTGATCGAGCCAAAAACAGTGAAAGAAGCTCTCCAGGACACAGAATGGATCCTTGCCATGCAAGATGAGGTAAATCAATTTTCCACAAATCAAGTTTGGGAGCTGGTACCTAGACCATCACAAGCTAATGTTGTAGGTACTAAATGGATTTTCATAAAAAAATCTGATGAGCATGGAACCATTGTCTGAAACAAGGTCAAACTGGTAGCACAAGGTTTCTCCCAAAAAGAAGGGCTTGGCTATGAAGAAACATTTGCTCCAGTAGCTAGGATGGAGTCTATGAGACTGCTCATGGCTGTAGCTTGTCATTTGAAATTCAAGCTCTATCAAATGGATGTCAAAACCGCCTTTTTGAATGGATTTATTGACAAGGAAGTCTTTGTGGAGCAACCAAAAGGATTTATTGATCCTCATCATCCTGATCATGTCTTCAAACTTCAGAAAGCTCTTTATGGTTTGAAACAAGCTCCAAGAGCATGGTATGATCGTCTTTCCACCCATTTAATTAATCAAGGTTATGTTCGAGGATCTGTGGACAAAATTTTGTTTGTTAAACATTTGAAAAATGATTTTATGGTGGCTCAAGTATATGTTGATGACATAGTGTTTGGCTCTACTTCAAATAAGCTAGTCACAGAATTTGCATATGTCATGACTAGTGAATTTGAAATGAGCAATCTTGGAGAACTAACATTCTTTCTTGGTTTACAAGTTAAGCAGAAGTTGTCAGACATCTTCTTGTCTCAGACTAAATATGCTGAAAATCTAGTGAAGAAGTTTGGGTTAACCTCAAAGAAAGTCCTCAGCAATCCTATGAGCACAACTACAAAACTTCATGAGGATAAAGATGGAAAGTCTGTTGATCAGTCTCTTTATAGGAGCATGATTGGCAGCCTCTTGTATCTTACTGCAAGCAGACCAGATATATCTTTTAGTGTGGGAATTTGTGCTTGTTCCCAAGCTAATCCTAAGGAGTCTCATTTAGAAGCTGTCAAGAGGGTCATAAGATATGTGGCAGGTACGACTAGTTGTGGACTTTTCTATACCACTGACTCAAATTCAGAAATTGCAGGCTATTCAGATGCTGACTAGGGTGGAAGTATGAAAGATGGAAAGAGCACTTCTGGAGGATGTTTTTTTGTTGGAACCAACCTTGTTTCTTGGCATAGCAAGAAACAGAATTGCATTTCACTATCAACTGCAGAATCTGAATATGTTGCAGCAGGCAGCTGTTGCACACAAATGGTCTGGATGACGCAAATGGTACTTGACTATGGTTTACATCAAGGAAAACTAACCATCTTCTGTGATAACACAAGTGCCATAAGCATTGCCAAGAATTCAGTCCAGCACTCAAGAACTAAACATATTGATCTCAGGTATCATTACATTCGAGACTTGGTTGAAAAATACATTTTTGAATTGTGTTTCATAGAAACTGAAAAACAACTTGTTGATATTTTGACTAAACCCTTGGACACAATTCGTTTTAATTTTCTGTGCAATGTCATTGGCATTTGCATTGAACCCTAAATTTTCATGCATTTCATCACATATCATGTACTACATTTGTCTCCATCAAATGATATGTGATATAACTCTAGAGCTTAGCTTGATTTGTTATCTACTGAGTGGTTGATTTCTCTTGTTCTCTATAATCTCGATTGTATCTCATTTTGGTTCTGGACTAAGTCTGATTGTGACTCTTTCGTATCATTTATATCAGTAAGCTAATGCTTTTCTTACCTTGTCGTGGATCCTCGTTGACAATACTATTATCTGGTCCAAACTGTGGTTGGAGACACAAGGTGGGATTCAAAAAAAAAATCAAAAGAACAAAAAAATGTCATTGTATTCATGAAATTACTAGTTCTTTTTGACAATGTGTTGGCCAGATTATTCCTAAAGTAACTACTATTCTGGTTATGACCTAATTGGAATGGTAGGACAGAAACATGAATGATTTGGTCATTGGAGGTAGAAGGTATTGAGTTCCACCTGAGACTCGGAGTTTATGGTATCCTTGTTATACCTAGCACCCTAAGATCAACTGATCTGAGAGTGTTCTCTACCTCTTGTTACATAGGTGTGTGTCTCTGGCCATTCAAAAGACTGTTATAGAATGCTACAAGAGGGGGGGGGGGTGGTCTTCAAAATATATATATATATATATATATATATATATATATATATATATATATATATATATATGCATTGGCAAAAGTTGTCCAACTTCTCCCCACATTGTCTGATCATTATTTTCTTACTGATGCCTTTGAAATCGTGGACTAACTTCTTGATTTAGTTGATGAAATCCACATGCCAAGTTCTCAAAGATTATGTGTATATCAGAAATCAATCTCTTGGAAAATACTTATTGATGTGCTTTGCCAGTTCATGATCACGTCTGTTGGCTGGTGTTCTTCAAAAAAAAATATATATATATATATGCATTGGCAAAAGTTGTCCAACTTCTCCCCACATTGTCTGATCATTATTTTCTTACTGATGTCTTTGAAATCGTGGACTAACTTCTTGATTTAGTTGATAGAATCCACATGCCAAGTTCTCAAAGATTATGTGTATATCAGAAATCAATCTCTTGGAAAATACTTATTGATGTGCTTTGCCAGTTCATGATCACGTCTGTTATCATTTCTGCATATCACTCATTCATCATCATTATCTATGAGTTCAGTGTTTACGACTTTGGTGTTTCACTGTCTATCATCATGTGTCTTTGGTTTAGCCCTTTTGTTGGCATATTGTTTTTCCTTATCTTGTCAAGAATGCTCTTTTTCTCTCTATGTCTAGTAGGTTCTTGCTATGTTGGAATCTCGATACACTGTTCCGTGTTCTATCAGGATTGTGTGTATTATTTCCTCTTGCTTGCCGGTTGGTTTTCCTCATGTGAGACGGTTATTCTTCCAAGATTCATCAAGTGGCGTGATGTGACCTTTATGTTTCTCCATAAATAACCCCCATTGGTTCTCCATTATGTCCACTACCTTCTCATATTCCTTCTAGCTTCTATACTCTCTCTATTGCAGGTTTCGATATGAGGACATTCAAGACCGCTAGGATGACCATAGGAGACTCCTCAAGCAGGCACAAGCGCCCTCGTCTCTCCTCCTCATCCTCTTCATCCTCAGCTTCCTCAGACTCTGACGACTGTCCTGTCCTAACTCCTCCCTTCTCCTTGAAGGATCTGTCTCCTCTTCCTCCTGGTTTTCCTCTCCCACCAACCGAGCCTCGTGTACCTCCTCCTCCTCAGACAGAGGGGTATACTGGCTCTATTCCTCCAGCACAATTTGTGGGGGAGCCTTGGCGTCTTCCCATCCCTATCGAGCAAGACACCATGGAAGGGTTCAGTGCTTTTCTTGTTGGTATGGAATACAACATCCGGGGATGGGCTAAAGATGTTCTTGATCGGCTGGATTCTCTCACTAATGCTCAGCTTCACCTTCAAAAGTAAATCATTGTTCTTCAAGCAACCATTCTCAAAAGATCGAAATAGCTGTTCATATTCCATGGGGGAGAGAAGACTCTTATTTTTTTTAGTTTTTCTTGTGAACAATTGTTTTACTTTTTGAACAATTTATGGTTTGTAAGTGCATAAGCACAGACCCTTGGTGTTTGTTAATTGCTTATTTTTTTTAATCAAAAAAAGGGAAAGGATGGAAACTGATCCCTTGTTCTTCTGATTCACTATTTCTCTTGATCTAGTTATGTTATGTTCTTGCTGATCTTCTTACAATTTTTACAGGCGAGTCTTCATAGATTGAATATGAAAGCTAATGGGGGAGATTGAAGATATTAACCTTCATATTCAATCTTATGTTTTCTTGGTCTAACTAGGAAAGCCTTTATTTTCTCTTGGAATCTTTCAGCAGATTTCTAGGATGAAATCGAAGGATGATTCTCCTCATTTAAATCTTGATTTAAGTTGATCTTATGATCTCTGATTTATTCTTGCATTTATAGCCTTATTTCCTTCCTTTCCTTGTAGAAACTTATTCTTTCATTCATTAGAGATCCATTTTGTTTAGGAAGGATATTTTGCCTATAAGATATGTATTGATTAAGATCATAAATTATGGAGGAGTCTGAGATTATGGGGGAGTCTGAGAGATCTTTCTCTTGGATTCTCCCCTATATATACTGATGGTTGCTTATAGTTGCAGGTACTGATTTGAACGACGAAGAGGGTGTAGAATAGCTTCTGTAATAACCCAATTTTATTCGTATTAATTATATAAATTCTCATAGTTATCAGAAGGATGATTTACGAGTATTGGAATTTGTTACGCTTTTATTTAGTCGTTAAGTGACGTCGGAATTGTTTCCGAAAGTTAAAATTCGGAAAACGTTTAAGTTTTAGTGGGTCAAAAGTTGACTTTTTGATCCGTTATGAATATCAAAACGTTTCTTTCATGAAAGGTGTAGAGTGCGACGATACGAGTTCGTAGACACGCGACACGCGTGAAACGGACATCGTATGAAGAAGTTACGACATGTTGAAGTTATTTCCTATTTCAGAAATTAACTATAAAACATCGTTTTTCGGGAAAAGTGTCAGAATTTCCATTTCGGGCATTTACCATTTACTGTTCACCTTGACTATAGCAAATTTAATGTTCATTTTCTCTCTCCCCGATCTGGATCGCCAAAGCGCCGATCTCCGCCGTCCAGCCACAACGTCGCGCGCGCCAGTCAGCAACGTATTCGTCTCCTCCTCCTCTTCATGTCCAGCTAAGGCGCGACCTGGGGGAGTGGCTGTGGGCGGCGCTGCGTCGATCGGAAGGTTCCGACCATCGCAAGCGACAGAGTTGGGCGGCGCTGGGCTCGAGCCACCACTTTTCGGACTCGTCTCCTCCGTGCGCTCCTCCCTGGGTAAGTGGTTCTCGCCGTTTTGAGCTGCATCGATCGGATCGAAAAACAGATCCGATCGGATCTCCCTGACCCGAATTCCACTATTCGACCCGATTGACCGCGTTGACCGATGAGCAGACGTTGACCGTTGACTTTTGACTAAAAGTTGACCCGACCCGGAAACTGTAGCGGAAACTGTAGCGATTCCATCCGACTCGACCCCGAACGAATATTTGCCATTTCTGGTGAATTAAGGTGAGTAAACCTCACTGTCTTGATGAAGCTATTATCCAAGCAACAACTTCATACAAATATTACCCTCTTGTGTCATCGTTAGTATAGGACAAATAGGGATCGTTCAGTCCGGGAAAATCAAGGGCGTTCAATCACATAAAGCATTACAAAATCATATTGGGGGTTTGAAATTTGATTCTATATTCTACTGATTTTTACGAAATTAAATCCTAAATTATATATTTACATCTGATCAACATCTTTCAAACAAAACACATCACACAAAAACTCACATGCACATAACAAACCGATCAAAGACAATAATACGGCAGCAACTTTATTGAATTCGATTTCATGCAATTTAGTTCCAATTATAACTAGAGCCCTTCGTGTTTCATCTAATCATTCAAAACTCCTTAATTATTCAGAATTAGCTTCGTGCATAACCCTAAACATAGTGCTAATCAGTTTAAAGACACCTCGTGTAGAAATTAAACCAAGAAACACATAAGCACAATGAGTTGAATTGGAAACATACAACAAGTATGGCGTCACCTCACCTTACTTCAACATGCATATTTTCTGAATTACTCTACCCTTAATATCAATACAAAATAACTTAACTTCGTGTATAAATTATTTCATAAATTGATTCGGCAACATAAAGAATTAAACCCAAGATCAGCCTAGCTAAAACTTTTCTTAACCCTAAAACTTGTTGTTCATACGAATTCAGAAAATAAACCAAACAAAATCATCAAATCATGCAACAAACGTACTGCCCTATTGCCATACAATCAATTCGTCACATACATGTTCATCAATTAAACAAAAAGAAAACCAAAACACATAACAGAATTTCGGAAATCCAATGTAAAATTAATAAAACCAAATAACAAACCACAAATCCTTACAAACTTCATAGACAAAGTTAAGTAATTATACAGAAAATTACAAGCCATGAGAGATGAGTGAATCACATTTTAAAAGAAACCTTGAAGAAGATTCAACAAAGGAGGATTCGGTAGTGACAAAGACTTGCGATCGGTGGTGGTGATGAACTATGGAATCGGCTTGAATTTTCTATGGGATTTGTGGTGCTAATTGGACAGATTTTTGGCTAGTGAAAAGTGAGAGAGAAGAGATCCCCCTTTCTGAAATTTCGTTGGCCTTTTATATAGGAAAAACCCTAGGGTTGCCGGTAGCAATAAGGAATGAGAATTCCTTTCCTAGTTGGCTTATGTTTCCTTGCCAGCCAAGCTTTGCATTCTTGGACATCAATTCTGATCTTGGACTTCAATCATCCTTATTTGAATAGCATGGACATGTCCAATAAGTCTTTACGTCCATAATATCCGATCCATGCTTCCAAAAATCCAATGGAGAGTTATCCTGATGCAACCGGGAAAGTTGTTGTTTTCCTGGCAGAATGACCTTACTCCAGTAAATCCGGCATAACTTCCTCCTCAGAGCTCCGATTGATGCGATTCTAAGTCCCAGAGAAACTAGACTCATAGAGCTTTCCAACAGCATATGGCACGTTCTCTGGTTTTAAGCGATGTGTTCCACAAAAATTCCGGAAGTCAGGACACAGTCCCAGAAAAATCCTGGTAGTCCTTGGTGATCTTTGTTCAAACTGCCAAGTTGCAGCCATCTTTTGGATGACTTCCCGAACTCCGATTGATCTGAAATTTTGACATAATACACATTAGCTTGCTAACTATATGCATGCCAAATTTCATCAAATTTGGAAAATAATAAGTCAGTCAAACACAGGCCTCAAAATCACGAAAATAACATATTTTGCACTTTTTCCTCAGATTTCTATACTTAGTCGTTTTTCTGACAATTAAGCACACTTTCTCCAAAACTCTACCAAATTGACACTAAACTAAATTATGACTCTATCTTAGATAAATAAGGGTTAAACGAAGGATAAATGAGGGTAAAAACATATTAAGAACGTCGCATTTTATGCTCCTATCATGTCTTCGTATTAAATACGAGTTACTTATCGTATCGTTTATGTTTGGTTTTATGCAAAATGGTTTATGGAAACGATATTTGTTTTAAATTGAATGAACTTGATAGACTACGGTTTATTGGTAAGTAAAGTGATTTTATTATAAAAATGATTTTAAAATTATTTTACGATCAATGAACTATAGTTGGTATTAGTGGGCAGTTCCTGAGTGAATGCCTACGTATATATATATTTATGTAATATATATGTTGATTGATGTTGAAGTGTATTGATATGGACAAAGACTAAAATTTCGTCGAAAGTTTCATTTTTTTGAGTATGCGATATTTCGGATGTAAACTTTCCTATTTTAGGGCGAAATTTTCGAAAAAACCAGAAACTATCGAAATATTCTCTGAGGACACTGGCTGACGCGCACAGAGGCCTGACACTGAGGCTGTAGCACGTGCTACACAATGCCACAATTTGCCAAAAAACCTTTAATTTTGGCAGCAACAAGTGTTTGCCAATCATGCTAAACACCACTATTGTACATTTTATTCATCTTATAATTTATATAATATGTTTACAGCAATTTTTAAAAAAATGAAAATGTTAAATTATGTCCAATCAAATATCAAATTTTTTGATTCGGTAAGATACGGTACCTCCTTTCCATACTACCAATTATGGACTTGATTGAAATTTTATAACTACAAAACAAATTCTTTTCCCTATAAAATTCTCAATTGCAGTCTTGCAGATCATCTTTTGCACTTCATTTTTTCTTCCTCTCCGCTTGCTTCAATTCACCACTTCTAAATTTCATTCTCTCCTTCGTATTTAGCTCATACATTGATTTTAGTTTTATGCTCTTATGCTATGATTGTTAATTAACAAACTTTGGTAAGTGGTTACTTAGTAATGTTAGTATTATTAAATATTTTTTTCTTATGGTTAATTTTAATGTTTTGATTATTTGTAATTAGTATTATCTTGATACATTCCTACATCATATAAGAGATTAAAATTTTAAGTTAACTCAAGTCTCTGCATATCTGTTATCTCCATACGCAAACTTAGGGTTGACTTATGAATAAATGAGAATATTTATTTATTTATTTATTAATATTTACTATGCTTGTATTTTTAATTTTTTTAACTTTATTCAGAGCTTTCATTGAAAAAAAGTACAATGGCTAGTGGCGGAAGTAGACGTGATCCTGCATGGGAGCATGGAGAGCAACTTCCCGGTAACAAAAATGGTAGCATATGCAAATACTGCGGGATTACGATGAAAAGTGGTGGAGTAACACGCCTTAAATATCACCTCAGCGGCCTAGATCCTGGAAATAACGTGCAACATTGTGAATCTGTACCAGTAGAAGTAAAACAATTCATCAGATCCCTTTTGCTGAGTAAACAAAAAGACAAGGCGAAGAAACAACATATGATGGAGGGGATCCGAGCAGAGCTTCGTGGAGAAGTTATTGGTTCCCAAGATGACAGTGATGATGAAGTGTATGATGATGACGACAACATGGGTCCTGAGGAACGTGCAGCAATGCGGCAAGCAATCCGAAACTCCAAACATTCACAATGGGAAAGAGAGCATCTCCATAAATTTCCTAACCGAGATGGGTCTAGTAGTGGGACACGCATACAACGATCATCAAGCGTCAGAGAATCACAACCTTTATTCTCAAGTCTCAAAAGCTCTTTTCATGCCCGTCAAAAGAACATTAAAAATTCCTTCTCAAAAAGTTCAATCAAGAAGACGATGGGTCGTTGGATTAGTAAGTATTTCATCTATGAGAATATCCCTGCTGAGAAAGTAGCAGGTCCTCATTATGAAAATATGGTGACTGGAATCCAAAGAGCAGGAGAAGGTGTACAACCCCCTACTCCATATGAGATCAGAAATAAATATTTGAATATGGAGTTCAAAGATGTTTCTGAATATGTTAATAAATTGAGAGAAACTTGGGAGACATATGGATGCACAATCATGGCCGATGGGTGGACAGGACCAACTAGATTATCCATCATAAATTTCATGGTTTACTCCAAAGGTATCACAGTTTTTCTCAAGTCCATTGATTCTTCTGGTGACAAAAAAGACCATCAATGTATATATAAGGTGTTGAAGGATGTAATAAAAGAAGTTGGAGAGCACAATGTGGTTCAAGTGGTGACTGATAATACTGCTAATTATGTCAAAGCTGGTAAGAAGTTGATGAAACACCATAATGTTTATTGGACTTCTTGTGCAGCTCATTGCATTGATCTCATGTTCGAGGAAATGGGGAAGAAAGAACAACTTAAAGGTGTGATTAATAAGGTAAAATTATTTTAAAATACATTTACAATCATAATTTGTTGTTGACCAAGATGGGAGAGTTTTGCAAAGAAGAAATTATTCGTGCTGCACCAACTCGATTCGCAACAAATTTCATTTCATTGGAAAACTTGATTAAGAAGAAAGCAGGATTGAAACAATTATTTACAAGTGAATGGTGGGTGAGCAGCAATTTCAGTCAAACTCCTCATGGTCGCATCGTCGAAAATATTGTACTCGACCCAAAATTTTGGCATATGGCGGAAAATGTGTGTAAAATTTCTGAACCCCTTTATAAAGTATTGCGGGTCGTTGATACAGAAGTCTATCCAACTATGGGTGCTGTATATGAGCTCATGCGTGTTGTGAAACAAGACTTGGAGAAAAAACATGGAGCAAAATGGGTCGTAAAAATCATCAATGATAGGTGGTTTAAAACTTTATCGCACGATTTGCATTCGGCAGGTATATACTAAACCTTTTATATTTAATATATATACATAAATAATTATTTAATGTAGACACATTTTACTAACTATGACATATTAATTTTGGAAAAAATTCACCATTGGTACCCAAACTTACCTCGCTATATAAGAAAGGTACCCGAACTTGAAAAACGATCACCATAGTACCCAAAGTTTGAAATCCTATTATAGAGGTACCTAGCGCGTTTTGACCGGCTGGCTACCCGGTTTTGGATGACGTGGCAGTTCCCAAAAAGATTCCGAGGGGCAAATCTGTAATCTCCGCCTAACAAACTACGAGTGGAGGTACCTAAACTCTCACAACCATATTATGGAGGTACCTGATTTCTAGAAAAAGGAATATTCTTAATTAAAGGGGAATATCCCTTTTTTTTTTTTTTTTTCTTTTTCTTTCTTTCTTTTCTGCTCTCTCTCCTCCCCCTCTCTCTCCCCGATCGGCCGACCCGAGCTCTCCCCTCCTCCATCTACCTCAGCCGTCCGGCCGAACTGGACCGCCGCACCGGTCACGTTCGGACCGGCTCGGCCTCCCCTTTCTTTCTGTAGCGGCGGCGTGGTCCCAATCGCCGCCGTTGGGCTAGGTTTTTCGGGAGAGGGGTCGACTGTGTCGACCCGAAATCTTCACCTCCGGCCACCGATCGGCCAAATTCAAGGGGGGAAAAGGGAAACTTCATCCTGCTCGACAACTCCATGGAAGGAGTTAGCCCGAATCCACCTCGGTAAGTAGAAATTCAAATTCGAATTTCTAGGGTTTTTGGGGTGAAATTGGAAAGTGTGATTTTGATGTTTTTGATGAATTTTGAAGTTAAATTCGTGTTTAGGAGGTGGTAAGGAGTTGATTAAGTATAATTTAGTGTGGAATTGGTCGATTTTTGGAGGAATTGGAAATTTGAAATTTCTGGGCCGCCGTACCGGCCGCCGTTTGCGGCGGCTGGGGCTGTGTTTGGCGTCGGGGATGAGTTCCCGAGGTGGGGGTGATCCTTTTGGGGGAATTTGGATTCGATTGGTAGGGTTTTGGCCACTGTGGTGGCGGAGCTGCCGGCGGCGGCGCGGCGGCGCCACTGTTCCGGCAGCGTGAGGAAGAAGATGAACAGTGATATGTAAAATGGTGAAAAGTAAAATGATAAAAAGTAACAGTAAAAGATAAATAGTAAAAGTAAAATGATAAACAGTAAAACAATTGAATAGTAATTGAGAGGGTTATAATGGACATTTCCCCCTCGGAATCAAAATGCGACTGCCACGTCATCCAAAACCGGGTAGCCAGCCGGTCAAAACGCGCTAGGTACCTCTATAATAGGATTTCAAACTTTGGGTACTATGGTGATCGTTTTTCAAGTTCGGGTACCTTTCTTATATAGCGAGGTAAGTTTGGGTACCAATGGTGAATTTTTTCCATTAATTTTATATAGGTTATTATTTAAATCTTCGATACAACTACAGACAAGGCGTTGGAGATGATGGTAAACTTATTGAAGCTGTGCATAAAGTTTTTTCTAAATTGGACCCTAACTCTCCAACAATAGGCCAATTTGGGAAAGAGGTTAGATGCCTAAAACTATTTTTTAATTTGCAACTTGTTTTTTAAATTTTATAATCATATATGAGTAGTAATTTATTTGTATTATATTCAGCTGACATATTTCAAAGATGCAAAATTAAGTTTTGGAACAGCACCGGCAATTGCATCTAGATCACACATGTCTCCTAGTGAGTGTATAAAATTATAAATATTTTATACAAGTCCATTTATTACTCTATTAAAAATCTAACTTATACCATTTTTATTTCATGATAGCTGATTGGTGGGTAATGTATGGAAATAGTGCACCAACTGTGAGAAAGTTAGCAATTAAAATTTTATCACAAACAGCATCAGCATCTGCTTGTGAGAGGAACTGGAGCACATTCGCACTAATCCATACTAAGCAAAGAAACAGGCTTGGATATAATCGTCTAGAGAAATTGGTTTTTTGCTATTACAACTTGAAGCTTAAACTTCGAGATAGAGAAGCAACCCATTCTCATGTGGATGAAAAAGATCCATTGGATGTATTTAATATTGGTACTGAGTTCGATGATGAAGAGCGAGATCAGCTTTATCAATGGATTATGCCTCTGCATTTGGACGACGATGAAGGCAATCCATCTCCTAGAGTTGCACAAGAAGCTCGTGCTGAAGGAATAAATGTCGAGCGAGTACTTCAAGAAGAGGTTTTAGAATCTGATAATGAATCTATTGATTTGTTATTGAATCAATCTAATATTTTACCTCGTTCCTCTCGTGGAGAAGCTAGTGGCTCACATATCCCCTCGAGGAGAAATGATCGTGGAGAAGCTAGTGGCTCACATATCCCCTCGAGGAGAAATGATATCTCTAGCACGAGATCAAGAGACTCCTCAAGCACCAGAGGTGATACTAGTGGAAGTTACAGCGGTGGTACCGGTGGAGGTAATGATGGAGTTCGAGGTTATAATGAAAGTCCAGCAGATCGTATGAGCCCATTCACTTGTGAGCCAAACTTCACGCATGCAACACAAGATGAAGACCATGGATGTAGAGAAGCAGGACCAGGTATTGGTGCTATAGGAAAACACTATATACCAAGGGAAAGAGGCCAGGGAAGTATGTCAAGGGTTGAAGAATATGATTTTTTATCTTCCACTTATGATTCATTTGGTCTTGAAGAAAGCAATAATGGTCCTTACCCTTATGGGCAAAATTTGGCGATGTCTTATCCAACATATCCTTATGGGATGCAATCAAGTGAGAACTCATGGACACAATCTGATAGATAATCATCAAATTATTATGGTTATGGTCAAAGCCGAGGAATGCTAGATCCCTTCTATAACTACCAGTACCAAATTCCGCCATCAATCCCCCCTGATCCATATGGTTGGCATGTAAGTCAATACATGTAAAACTACAAAGGAGATGTATCATTTAATGATTATTCTTCACAATACACTCAAGGCTCTATACAAAGAGATGATGAGGATAGTCAGGATACTGAAGATTTTGTACCGCATAGATCTTCTATGTGGTTCTAAATTATTCATGTAATGTCATGTCCAATGTATTATATGTGTATAAGGCGTGATGGCCTAGCCTTCCTTTGGGTTCCCAGCCATAAAAAAAAAATCAGATGTTGGTATATATTTTTATTAGAATTTTCAACGATTTAGCGTTTATATATTTCTCCTTATATCACTACAACTCATTATAGACCAATGTCCATATAAGATTTTCTTATGAAATATGATAGATAATAGATTAAATAAACATCTCAGAAAGTTTCATTTAGAATTTCCATGTATTTCTTAAAATTTCCGTCAATTTTATCAATTTTTTTCTGCTATCGATATTTCCTCGAAATTTCCATCAAAATTTCCATTTTTTGGACCTTCAAAATTTTCGTGATCGTCGAAATTTTAGTCCTTGGATATGGATGTGTGAAATATATGTTTATATTGAGGGTGTGTTTTGGGTGATTTATATTGTTGGAAAATTATTATAATTGGGTTTGTGTGAGTTGTGTAATGTGTGATTGAGTTGGTACGGAGACCAATGGCCAGTGTAAGATCTTGCCTTAGGGAGGTCGAATTGGGATCTTACACGTGTGGCGTGTGAACGTAAAATCTTGTCTAGATGGTCAAATTGGGATCTTACGCGTGTGTTGTGTGGATGTAAGATCTTGCCTGGATGGTCGAATTGAGATCTTACGGAAAGGATCTTGCCTAGATGGTCTAATTGGGATCCTTATGGCAATTTTATCGGAAATCAAACGTTTGTTTGGATTTCGATCAGTTAGCGCTTTAGAGCTCTAATATGTTTGCCTTTGTGTGATTTGGTGGGGGATGACAGTGGTCATTGTGTCTGAGTTGTGTTTTGTGGTGTGATTGAGTGTGGTAGTTATTTTAGTTGTGTGTTTATTATTTGTGGGTGAAATTGTTTTATTCTGTTTTTGTCTGTTTACTCACACGAGCTTTTAAAGCTTACCGGGTTCGTTATTTAGAACCCGGTGCACCAACCAATGGTGTAGGGGTTAGACCTGCAGGGGTTGACTAGCAGCCAGGAGGAGGCGTCTGAGTTGAGTGGCTAGAAGGTAGGGTCCCTTGTCTAGCTGGGTTCTATTTGTTATTGAGTGTTAGCGTGAGACTCTATTTTACATTCATGTTTTATTGATGTAATAATTCGAGTATTGGTGTCATGTAGTGAACTCAGTTGTTATACTTAGTTATTTGTATAATAACATTTAAGTATTTGAGTTTATTTGTATTTATCACACTTTCGAATTCGGATTTTTATTATTCGAAATTCAAGGCGTGACAGTTTGGTATCAGAGCATGTCCCCTGCCGGGAAGTGTGTCGACGCGAACGTCGGACCCTAATGAGGGTGGATTGTGATGACCCTGACCTGACCTGGCTAGGGAAACTAATAGGTAGGCAGGTCACGCATCCCACATCGCCCGGGGAAGAGTGGATGTTGTGCTTATATGTGCAGGGTCATGTGGAACGAAGTGGGTGGTGAATTTACGCATTTGGCATGAGGAGCCATGTGGTTTATTAAAGACGTGTTGAGAATCGTCCGACAATGGGTCGTATCATTAAGGTTTATTGCTTCGGTATTTTCCGTGAGAAATCCTACTGTGTTTAGAGTAGGTTTATTGTTCTGTAAATCTAGTTGTGTTAAAGAACTAGTTTGAATAGTAAAGCAACTGTGTCAAAGAGTTGTTGTTTTGTGTTATTTCCTAACTGTGTTAAGAGCTAGAACTGATTTGTATTTCTCTTGTTTATCAATAGAAGTTCAAGATCCTCCACAGTGCTTTTTCCCTCAAAGAGGTTTTGCACTGTGGTTCTTAAGTTTATTGATTGTTTAATATTTTGTTATTGTTGAAGCTTTCCATCTGTGTACTTTCACCAATACCCACGATGAGGGTTAGGGCAAGTAATAGAAAGAGGAGACTAGCCATTTGTTCAACAGTTTAATTTTATTTTTTAATTAAATTGGTGTGAGATAATATTAACCATCTTTACTCTACCAATTAGATCTAATAATAATCTTAAGCACAGCAAAACTACTCTAGAACCGAATTATAATAAGGTTTTTATTTTATTGTTGATATATGAGTCAATTATCAAGAAACGAAGTAAGTTGTTGGTTAAAATGGTTCAAAGTCTAGGAGCACTTTCTTTTAGCATTTATATTTTTGAACTATAAATTCTCTTTAGAGAGAATTATCACTTTAGTCATCGAATTTTGTTTTGTTCGACACTTTGATCATCCAATTTTTAAAAATTTCATTTTGGTCATTCAACTAAACCATCGTTTATCACTTTGGTCACTCCGTCTTTTTTTTCTGTCACTCCGTCTCTTTTCTCTGTGAAATATGTTTTTGTCTTCATTCCCAAATTACTCTTGAGTTAACAGAGAAAAGAGACAGAGTGACCAAAGTGATAAACGGTAGTTTAGTTGAATGACCAAAATGAAATTTTTAAAAGTTGGATGACCAAAGTGTCGAGCGAAGCAAAATTCGATGACCAAAGTGATATTTCTACCTTCTCCTTAATAGTAATTGATAATTTATATGACTATTCTACATTTTACATAAACATATCATTTTAAGTAGGCTGGGCATTTGGTCCCGAAAATCCCGATCTCGTCTCGATTCCGTCCCTAAATGGGACGGAACGGGACGAGATTCAAGTTTGAAAAATAGAGATCCGGTCCTATCCCGTCCCGTTTAAAATCTCATGGGACGGGACCGAGATCAGCTAAATAAATCTCGTCCCGTCCCGTAATAATTATAAAGTTAAAATAATTGTATTATGTATATATTTTGAGTCCATCTCAGCCGTTGATATCATAAAAAATTAAAAAAACTCAAACCGTTAGATCAGCCTCAGCCCTAGCTCACTCAGTCACTCCTCGTCTCCTGCCTCTCAGACTCAGCCTCTCACACTCTCACGGTCTCACTCAGTCACTCCTGCCTCTCAGCCTCAGCCCTAGCTCAGATTCTCGATCCTCCGCCAGCACCGGCCTCTCACACTGTCCCGTCAAGTCCTCGGCCGCTCCTTCTTCCTCTCCTGCCTCTTCCACCTCGAGGTCCGCTCCTTCCCCTCCTCGACCGCCTCAGCCTCAACAGCCTCCTTCCTCGCTTTGTTCCTCCTCCGCTCTTCAACCAAGAGGTAACAAATTAGGTTGAGCTGTTTCTCCGAGAACACCCCCCAATCGCGACGCAATCTCAGATCGAGCATCGGTGAGTTTCTCCGATATCATCCTCTCAGCAGCTGTAGCGCCACCACCGGTGATATCATCCTTTTTTTCTGAATCATGTTGTTTTGAATAGAGGTATCAGGCGGAGATTTGTGTTATTCAATGATTGGATCTATCACTTTCTTGTGTGGAGATTTGTGTTAATGGACTTGAAAATTTTCCATATTTTTCAGATACTGTGAAGGAGGGGAGCTTCTAGATAGGATACTTGCAAGGTATTTCTTCAGTGGCTTTTAAATTTGAATGAATGCATCTTGAACCTGCAATGTTTTAGTTCGTCTTGTGGGAAGTACACAGTGTTGATGTTTTAGGTTACTTGTTGGTGATTTTAGCAGAGTTGGTTTCTTTAATGCTTTCACAAATAGATGATTGAAGGAATGAATGTATAATGTGTCCCAATAACCATGTCAAGTGTTTGTGAATTGTGAACAATACAATACATAGTATCTGATGAGAGCATCGACCTAGCATGCAGGGTTCTTGCCCATGTATTGACATGTTAACTTACATTAGCTTTCAGTGATTTACATTAAATTCATTATACTTCAGGAGATATCAAGTCTACCTACTTCTTTGAAGAAAGATTCACCCCAGAGAGCAGCTTCTCCTGATCTAATGGGTGAATCGTCAAGCTCAGGTACTGCTAGACTTGATAAGACACAGTTTTTGAGATCGGCCGCTTTGAGTTGAAGTAGCTGTTATTATATGTTTGATATTTTACAGTTCTTCGCTGGCAATGTTTGTCCACACCCTTTGTCTCTGTTGTATGTAGTGTTATGAAGGATATTTGTAATTTGACACACAACATATGTTACACCACCAATCCTTGCAGCTTTCCTTCCTGGAGATGTACTATGCTTCCAATTTACTAGATCATTGTGGGAGTTCAGATGATGTGATCACTCATTGTATTATTATTATATAATCAGAAAAAATACAGGATTCTTTTGGGAGTTTTGATTACTGATTACTATGCTTTCAATTCGTTTGACATTTGCTTTGTGCTGGATGTAAGTTAATAAATTGTTATTGTTGTGTACTTGTGTTGGATATTTGCTTTATTATTTGTTATGTAATTCAATGTGATTTGTTTTGTAATTCTGTTCTGTTTTGGTCACGGGATCCCATTTTAGTCGCGGTCCCGTGCCGATCCCAGGCCTGGCGGGATCACTTTTAAAAAAGTGTAATCCCGTCCCGTCCCGTTTAAAATCTCACGGGACAGGACCGGGATCAGGTGAATCTCAACCCATCCCGGCCATGTCCAGTCCTAATTTTAGGGCTGGGCGCGGACCGGGCCGAACTGAAATTTTATGAAACCCGACCCAAAACCCAACACATTCGGGCCGAGCTGAGCCGGGCTTTTCAGTGAATGAAGACCGGCCCGAACCCGACCATAATGGGCCGAGACGGGTTTTCAGGCTTTTTCGGGCAAAAAAAAAATCCTCAATTCCCTCGTCTTCTCCTCCAACCCCCAAAATCACAATGGAAACCGACCCACCAAACCCGACCCGAGACTCCCTCGACTCCGACCCGTCTCTCCAAAAGAAGCACTAGCTCTGGCAGCTCATGCTCGACCGCCTCACCCACCGCCACCAGTCCCGCCACGACACCTCCCTCACGCGCCGCTCCTCCGACCCCTCCTTCGAGTCCACCTCCGCCTTCCTCTCCCGCTTCTCCTCCCTCAAATCCAACGTCGACTCACAGCTCTCTCTCTCCCGTCGCCTCGCTGCCGCCGACCTCAAGCCCCACCTCGACCGAATCTCCGCCGCCATCTCCGACCTCGACAACCTCCTCGCCGAGAACTCCTACTTCCTCCCCTCTTACAAAGTCCGATCGTCTCTCAAATCAATCTCCGACCTCAGGCAAACCCTAGACAACCGAAGAAGAAATTCTCCTTCAGATAAATGATAAAGATTTGACATAACTCAGCAACATGCAAAAAGCTCAGAGCTTTCAGTAGTAATCAATAATAGCAAAGCATGAAGCTTTGAGTGTGATGAGAGAGTGAGAGAGAGATGGAGTCTTACAAACCTAGGAGATTGGGGAATCGAGACGGAGGCCGGAGGCAGAGAGTCAGAGCTGTGGTGACAATGGTGGGCCGGAGCTACCGAGCTGTGGTACTGGTGGGTTGGTGGCGATTCGCACTGAAGGAGAGCCGGAGCTGGAGCTGGTGGCGATTCGCACTAAAGCTCTTTAAGTCGGAGCGTGGAGGTCTTGGAGGAGGCGAGGAGGAGTGGAGGACATGACGAGTGGATATGACTTTTTAAGTTATCTCATTCTCAGTTTCTCACCGATTCTCACAATCTCACTTACTACTATTCTTTTTTTTTTTTTTAATAAATATTGATGACCAATACATAGGTGGCACATGGCTATATATTAAAACATCGGACCAAGTTAGGATTTCAGTCCAAAAAAAAAATCAAACCCGAACTCGGACCGACTTTCACAATATGTCGGGCCGGTCCTTAAAATTTTAGGACTCGCCCCTTTCGGACTTTTTTCGGGTTTTCAAGCCGGGCTTTCGGTCCTTCGGACCCAAACTCCCAGCCTATATCATTTTTCTATAGTTTAAAAATATTTTTGGGTTAGAAGAGAGGTGAAACAATTAGTTCAAAGATGTACAAGTAACTCGAAGGTAGTCTATATGCTAAATCATCCACCACTTACATCAAAATTACCACTTCAATTAAATAACTAGTAAAACCTTGATTTTTACTCTTGCTGAATGGCATTGATAATCTTATATATCTAACATTCTCCGATTTATATTATTATTATATAGGCTCTTAACATTTTTCTTAAATTGGATCATCGACCTAAGTGTAACTAATCTGAATTGGAGCTTATTTACTTTGTCATCAAATTTAAAGAGAACTCGTTTGTGTCTTTAAAATTTTCATTTACACAAAAAGTATGAAAAATATATATATATATATATATATATATATATATATATATATATATATATATATATATGATGTTAATCTGATGATAAAGAAGATTCATGAAAACATGAAGTCTAATCGAATCAACGATCTAACAGAAAATTAAAACCTCATATGGTGTTTATATTTTCTAGTAGATCGTTAACCGACCAGAATTGGTCTTCATACTTTAGCAACCTAATAATACATGAACATCAATCTTTTATGATGGAACCAAACTATAACCGAATCAAGGATTTACCAAAAATTGTGTATTGAGATGCCAACTCCCTACCTAGTCTTTGGTAAAACATTGATCGGCTAGAGTTCATCTCCAACTCTATCAATCTAAAGAAAAGCAATATCTTTCAAGCAAACTCTTTATTGTACATATGCATCGGTATTTCAATGACTCCTTAAGGAAAGTAATTACTAAATGATTCAAATTTCAAAATTAAATTGTCATATACTGAAAAGCTATACACATTAATGGTATTGCACATATGGGATAAAATGAATCACATTGTTTTTGTATATAGAAAGCGTGTAAGTACTCAGTTAAGAGATTATTACTACAAATATCCTGCCCGATTGAGTCATTTTTGGAACTGTATCAATATACATATAGAATCTAAAAAATGGCTACCACAAAAATAGAAACAATAACTATGCATGTTTCATGTTTGTATTTTTCTTTTTTAGCAAAACTGTAATGCTTAACCATAAAATCCTTTAGACCACTAGTTAGCCAAAATATGAAGAAACATATTCCTCAGAGCTCTCCCTAATTTGACATTCCTGGAAACGAAGCTCCTCATCAAGCACGAATGATGAAACGAGTAATTTTCTGGGTTGTGGCTTGATGAATCATACAATTGGAGTGAAAACTCATGAAGAGAAGCCCTTTTTTTTGTTTTTTGAAAAGAATGAGAAGCTTTAGCAACAAAAAAAACTGCTACTTGCATCAAAACTTGATGACTTTACCTAGCGAAACAAGAAGATTTTGATTGAACTTATTCGCACCAAGCCTTTCATCCGATCCATGCATGAGAACTTCAGCTTCAAAATGCAATTTATTTTAAGAATAACAGAGATAACTCGAAGAGATTCTTTAAATTCGGTAAAAACTAAAGATGACAACAAACGAAACTTAAGACTGTGAGGCCGGTCGAGTATCGGCAAGGACAATCATGGACTTGTGGAAACATTGACTTGTGGTATTTAATCAGCTTGTGTTAATTGTGAGGAGTAATGTCATGATGAGAACGTATAAGTTATTGAGAACTAATGTCATTTAATCAACACGTTTAAGTTATGAGTAGTAATGTAAAGATGCCATCTATCATCTCATCTCCTTAGCTTCAAGCAAACTCTAACTCTCTCATCCATGCGAAATAGGTTTATTGCGACAAATCTGCATTGTTAGCGCAACTACAGCTAGGAACAACAATTTCTTACCACAACCATAAATCCAGGTCGCCATTGAGACATATGACCTCTACTCTTCCAAGAAGGTTATTCAATACTTGATGAAAGAGAAGGATAGTACAATTACGCACAAAGATAATAGATGTGAGGAAGAGGGTTGAATCCATAAGCTTTGGATTTAGAGGGCAATTTGAACCACCATTAGCAGCAGCGACAATGATAGATGGCATTAGGGTGTGGACTAGAACAAGACTCGTCAAGTATTCTTTGTTAGCATCTTTACAGGTTTACTGTATATATTTTTAAAGATTCCTCATAAATCTCGATATGTTACTTTTAGTAGGAGTGGGCGCGGTGCGGTGCGATGCGATGCGAGTTAGAGGTAAAATCTAATCCAACCCACTTCATACAGTTTGAAAATATTGCAAACCATATCCACTTTCTGGATCTGTCAAACCGTATATCTGGTAGACCACTTTTTCGGTGCGGTTTCAATGTAGTTCCGGATTTTATATAATTCATCGTGACAAACTAATAGTTATTGAATTTTGTATTCTAATTTATCAAAAATCTTCTTACTCCACATTTCTACAGTTCCATATATCAAATTGAAATAGACAAATAGTCATCAAAGTTGTAAAAGGACAAGTCTTCATATAATATAACATACCAAATTCGTCAAGGTCTCAAATCAAGAAATATAACACAAAACAAACAGAGTAGGAAGCAAAGCAAAAGCACACAATAAGTTGTTTTTTTAGAATAAATGATATTTGGGCTTACGGTGCCTTATAATAGGTTTGTAAGGGGCCGGAGTATTACTGTTAGAAACTTAAAATGTATTATGAACAATAATTTCTTGCAATAATTATATAAACCGGGTCGGATTGGTTTTATTCGGTTTGAGAAATGCCCAACCCTAATCTAGTCCATTTACATGCGGGTTAGTAATTTCGTAATCCTAATCCAGTCCACTTCAACTGGTGCGATCCGCAATCCAATTTCAATCGGTGCGATACGGTGCAGTACCGCATTTTCGGTATGAACGGCCCACCCCTAATTTTTAGTAACTTTCCATTTTGAAAGTAAAAGGTACTTACTTTCCCCATTATCCACATCATGAACTTGTTCAAGCCAAACTATTCTTTTTGCCAGATGTAAGCTCGTAAGATATTGGCACAAGTGACTTCAACTAAGGCTTTCTCAAGGTTTTCACTCTGGTTATCTCATAAGTTAAGCAATCGATGTTTTAGATGATTTTGTAATTCATCTTCTTGAAATGGCTTGAAGATATATAAAGGTAGGTTCTGGTTGTTAAAATATATATATATATATATATATATATATATATATTATAAAAAAATAAAAACCTAGTGAAATTATTTGAATCCTTTGACTATTTGTGGTTACCGTGGTTTACAGATTTTGGTAGTTATTTATTGTAGTAGTCTAGAGAGGGGATACGACAAATACTCGATGTGGTGGTTTTTATGGTTGTTATTCTAGATTATATTCGCGGTATGGGTAGACTTATTCGTTCAACAATTTCTAAGGCAATATCGCCTTATATATACACTTTATTTTATACAAATTTTTACACTTTTTTTAAACCATTAGATCTAGTTAAAGTCAATGGTCTAGATTAAACTCCCTCATTATCTGGTAATGACATGGAATTAAAAAAAAATCGATAAAAAATTAAGAAATTTGATGTTTAACTTTTGTAAAAAAAAATATATATATCAAATTAACAAAAAAATATCAAGAAAAAACATCACCTTCTGGGAAAAAAAGTAGAATTCGAAGAAAGAAATTAAAATCACAGCCATAGTCAATCACTTAGATGATATCTGAGATTCTTAAAGTATGCAAGGGTAACTCACATTCTACTATCTAATTGCAAGGTTCCAAACTTATGTCAATTATCATCATCATCAAGTAGGGCAAGCAACCAATATCAGAAACTACATGAAATAGTCTGGGTTCATTCACGATCATCATAGCCCTCATGAACCCTAATTAGTTCCCCTCAGCTCCAACCCAATTGCAATTATTCAACCATGAAATTCAAGCTCTATCTTTTATTTAACGCACCATCCCCTTGAAACCCTAATTTTTAAATAAATAATTACCCAAAATTACATTTTGGTGGTGATATTTACCAATAGCAAGATCAGATTTTTTTGTACCATTAGCAGGAATTAACAGTAGTGGGTTGTTAACCCCTTTACTGTTTAATGACATAAATAACCCTGAAATTTTATAATTTACAACCCATACCACACATATATATTCACATATTCTCAAAAAACCCTAATTGGATTTTTCTGATTGGATCTGATTGGAGGCGGCGAGGGGAGGCGGCTAGGCTGGGCGGCGAGGCACGCGAGGGCGGCGAGGCACGCGAGGGCGGAGGCGTGAGGCTGGACGGCGAGGCACGCGAGGGCGGAGGCGCGAGACAGGAGACGCGAGGTCGGAGGCTCGAGGCAAGAGACGCGAGGCCGGAGGCGCAAGGCGCGAGACCGGAGGCGCAAGGCAGGAGGCACGAGGCACGCGAGGCTGGTATGATTGAAGCCCAAAACCCTAGACCAGCTCCTCTCTCTCTCTCTCTATATTTGTGTTTGTATGTTGATTTGATTGTTGTGTGTTGGGATTGATTGTTGTGTGTTGGGATTTTTGCTTGTGTGTTGGTTATGGTTGAGCTACTAAGGGTCAGTAGTATTAAAGCGCGGCGGAGGACGGCGGAGCTTCTGAGGATCAGTATTATTGAAGATCGGAGTATTGAGGGTTAGTAGTATTGAAGCGCGGCGGAGTATTGAGGGTCAGTAGTATTGAAGCGTGGCGGAGTATTGAGGGTCAGTAGTATTAGGTTGAGTTTTGAGGATCAGTAGCATTAGGCTCAATGAGGGTAATTTTGTAATTTAAGAGTTAAACGATTCTGTTAGTTTTGAATGGAAACTTGCTATTGGTAATTTGAAAAAAGAATTTTGCTACTGGTAAATACTAATACAAAATTGTAGTTTTGGGTAAAAAACCTATTTTTAAATTACACTTATGTTATCTTTGCCGCCCATACCGATTCTTTTATTTTCTTTTCTTAAAAACATAAGCTTGTTCTTTTTTTCTTTTTTTTTTCAAAATAAGCTTGTTCTTGTCATTATATTTTTGAAACTTTTATTTTGATTTATGTTTATAAAATGATTGTTTAAATATATTTTTGTTTTTTCAGTTGAAGGAAAGAGAATAATTCCATGTCATTTTCACAACATGAGAAAAATTAATCTAAACCATTGAATTTAGCTAGATCTAATTAGGGCTGGGCGTTTTGATCTGAGGGACCGAAAACCCGGCCCGAAAAACCAGAAAAAGCCTGAAACGGGCCGGTCCCTCTATGTAAAAACCCCGGACCAAATTTGGGCCCGAACCGAAACAAGAAAATCGGGTCGGGCTCGGGCCTTGAAATTTTTAGGCCTGAAAACCCGGCCCGGCCCGAATAGTATTATAATGTTTAAATAAATACAATATTTGTAACTTTATAAACATAAATAGCTTCTGCTCTAGTGGTCTGGAGCGTGGTTGTTATGTATGAGATTTGGGGTTCAAATCCTCTCTTTTCCAACATAATTTTGATGATTTATTTTCTAGTTTGATGGGCCCGAAAAAGCCCGAACCGGCTCGAGCTCGATATTTCGGGTTTTTGGTCGGGTTCACGAAAAATTAGGCTCGGCCCGTGCCCAGCCCTAGATCTGATGGCTCGAAAGAAGTGTAAAATAAGGTGTTCCTGGATCCGGACCCCACAATTATATGCTAATGAATTATATTACCTTTCCATATGTCATACTTTCAATTACAGTGCGTTTGGATGAGAAAATTATGAAATCCATAAAAATTTATAAATGATGTCATCTTGAATTCTATTAATTTGAAATCCATCAATTGTAAATTCTATTGTTTGTTTATATTTATATGGAATTTGAAGTGGTTTTTAAAAAGTTAATAAAACATAAAATATAATAAGTCTTATTTTGGAAAGATAATTGAACACTGCAATGGAATTTGTAAATGACACATATTTTGTAAGGAATTCAAGTGAGGAATTTAAACAACGAATTCCATCGTTTTCTTTTTCATAGAAATTGAGAATTTCTTATTTGATAATGTCAAATGACGGAAATAACTTTTAGGAATTATAAAATCCTCACTTTTAATTAAATTCATCTAGATTTTCCCTCATCCAAATACATTCTACGGTTTTTCACTTTCTATACGAGAAAATAATGTGAATGATTTGATGAATGTTATCTATTTATGCAATAACACATAATACACTGAACTTAACTGGTGAATTATTTGAATCCTTTGGTGAAGATTTCTTAAGGAGATATTTGGATCCCTAGCCTATATATTTGATGTTTACATGTGGATACAATTTGGAGCTTCAATGGAGGAAATTGTTTTTGTTTCAATGGGTAGAGTTGGACATGAACTCTAGCGGATCAATGATGTATCAAAGACTTGAAATTGAAATATCAAGTTAGAGTTTTTGGTAAATCATTGATTCGATTAGAGTTTGAGTCTATAAAATTATATGTTCATAACTTTGCTCGATTTAAAAATGAGTTCTAGTCGGTTAACGATTCTTTTTATGGTAGTTGTTAAAGAATTGAAATTCTTCAATTCTTTGGAAAATTATTGATCCAATTAGTCGTCATGTTTTGATCGATCAACTTCATTGACAAACAATGTTGCACATCAAATTTACCCGTTTTGCTAATCTTTTTTTTTTTTTATATAGGTACAGTTTGTGCAGCAACTCTGATTAATTGAGCTATGTCTAGGAACAGGCTTGCAATTGATTCAAATATAGTTTGTACTTGAGGTGATCTATATATTGATATATAAATAATAAGTGTCACAGTACGAACGTGTGTGTGTCTTGTTGGCTCCAAGTCACACTTCAAATTGACGTAAATGTCCCGGTGCGTATTACCTCAACCCCAGGAGAATATCAACACTATACGTTTCCAACAATTTAGCAGAAGGAAGAAGAGCATAATAGCACCACCAGGTTTGGTAGATACCCTCAATGCCCATCTCAGCAGAACATTCACAAGTATATTCAGGTCTCCTTTGGTTTTTTTATACTTACTTCAATCAGTCAAAAAGTTCAAAAGTTTCTTGCTCCCTCCCTCTTACTGTCAACAAGTAAAACCCTTTCCACCATTTCCATCCGCAAGTCAAGAAACCCAAGAACCCATCATTGAAATTCCTCAAACCCATCACAGAGGCTCCCCACCATGACTGGTTAGTTCTTTGTTTCACTTTGGAAATTGGGTTTATGATTAGAATTTAGATCTGCAATTATATTGTTGTTGATTTTTTCAGGGATGATATCAAACACAGCTGTGGTGGTGATGGGTTTCTTGGGAATGCTTTACATGACAACTCAGCTTCCACCTCCACAGACCTCTGCTCTGCCTGAAGATCCTCCTCCAACCTCACCAAGAATCAGGCTTGCTGATGGGAGGCTCTTGGCTTACAGAGAAAGTGGGGTTCCCAAGAACCGATCAAAGTTCAAGATCATCATTGTTCATGGCTTTGGAAGCTCTAAAGAAATGAGTTTCCATGCACCCCAAGTAATACACATAAGTCTCTGATCTTATTTAGTCTCTTATTTTGGTTCTGATGTAATTGTAAACTTAAGTTGGCTCAATAGGGAATCATTGTAGGGAAATGAGGGATATATGAAAGTTGGTGTCAAAAGAACTATGAATCTGTTATCTATATAGATTCTTTTTTTTTTTGAAGGGGGTCTATATAGATTCTTTGAAATGGACTAGTCGAATTAAGTTGATAGGAAAGTGTTTAGAAGATTATAATCTGCCCATAGAAACTGAATTTAAGCATATGTTTTGGTTCTGATGTATTTGAAGACTTAAGTTGGTTCATGGTAGGGAAATGAGAGAGATGTGAAAGTTGGTGTGATAAAAACTGTGAATCCGGTGTCAATCAAGAATCTTTGGAATGGACCAGTTGGAGTTGATAAAATATTGTTTAGAAAATTATAAATTTATAATCTGCCCATAGAGGACTGAATTTAAGCATATGTGAATGTGAAAGAAACTGCAGAAGACATGCAAAAGCTACTTTATCATACACTTGTTAAACATGTGAAAGTATTGCAGGGGTTTGTAAAAATGATTTGTTATGGTTTAATTAGAACTATAACAATTTAGAAAGATGGTCTACAAGACAATTCAGAATCCGGTATTATAATCCGGTTAGGGAAACAGTACTTAAGTTTCAGTTTAAAGAAAAATGTCAAAATGAGATGAATTTTACGATGCTTCAGTTTGCCAGGAAATGATAGATGAGTTGGGGATATATTTTCTGCTATATGATCGGGCTGGTTATGGAGAGAGTGATCCAAATCCAAAGCGTTCAGTGAAGAGTGAAGCCCTTGACATTGAAGAACTAGCCAATCAATTACAGCTTCGATCAAAATTTTATGTGATTGGAGTGTCGATGGGGTCATATTCCACATGGAGTTGCCTCAAATACATACCACACAGGTAAAACCCTCACTTGTGGTATCGAAATATATTCACGACCTTCTACTTGTTTGTGTTGAAAACTTCCCTTAACATTTTCCTGAAACTCATTTGTGTAGGTTAGCTGGTGTGGCTTTTGTAGTCCCAGTTGTGAATTATAGGTGGCCTTCATTTCCAGACAATCTGATAAAGGATGATTACAGAAGAAAACTAGTCCAATCAGGACTCTGGTTTGCAGACTATGCCCCTGGGTTGTTGCGATGGTGGGTGACTCAGAAATGGCTCCCTTCAACTTCTGTCATGGAAAGAAACCCGGTATTCTTCAACACCAGAGACATTGATGCCCTCAAAACAGCCCCAGGCTTCCCTATGCTCACTAAGGTACCCATATCTTGATCTTTTATATCCTTTTGTTACACACAAACAGAGACACCTAGTTGTATATTGTGCTCCACACAATGTATGATATTAAGAGGCTTTTATGAAACTAATATTCATCAATTTTCTAAAACTATGTTCTTGTTTACTAATGCAGGATAAATTACGGCAAAGAGGGGTTTTCGATACTCTGCATAATGACTTTAAAGCAGCTTTCAGCCATTGGGATTTTGATCCAATGGATCTAAGTAATCCATTCCCGCAAAATCAGAGCGCCGTTCACATTTGGCAAGGTTATGAAGATAAGGTTGTGCCATTTCAACTGCAAAGATACATTTCATCGAAACTACCCTGGATTCAGTATCATGAAGTCCCTGATGGTGGGCATTTGATTATCCATTATGCCGGTTTATGTGAAGCCATTCTCAGAGCACTTTTGCTTGGTGAAGAATCACTTCAGTACAAACCTGTTACAGCCAAAATCGTATCGTAAGTGTGCTATATACTAAACATGTTGATTGTGTAGATGATTGATTCATTCAGAGAATTACAGCATGTACATTAGATTTGTTCTTAGGAAGTTTGAAGAGAAAATACACAGTTCATTCTTTATAGGCTCCAGTATCGAGCATCAACAGACTTTCTTGAATCATGGAAGGGATACTTACTTCTGTAGATTCTTCATATATGCTATTTCATTGCAATGTCGAATAGTTGTGACCAGACGGGGATCTGCAGTACATGAAATAAGCAGTGCTACTAAAATTAAAATCAAGAGCTAATAATACCAAGTAAACATTTTATTCATTTATATTCAATTCTTAGAAGCTGCAACTAGTAAACCAATGAAATCGTCACATTGGTTCTTAAGTAAAAGACTGAATTAAAGAAAGAATGAAGACGAATGTTGTTCCAGGAGAAGCCATCATAAACTGTTTGAAAAAGTTCATGCATTAATAAACAAGAGTTTGATGATGGTCTCCTTATCCGCATCTCATTAAAGCAAGAGTTTGATCAATGTCAAAATTAATTTTGATGGCTCAGTGATTGGTGACTCGGCTGCTGGTGGTTTTGTAATCAGAGACAACAACTGAAGACCACTATTTGCTGCAGCAAGGAATACAGGAAATGTTACTGTTCCGGTGGCTGAAGTTTTAGCCCTCAGGGATAGCCTTATTTTGGCAAGAGATAAAGGCTTCAGACGCATTGAGGTGGAAGGAGATTCAAAATTGGTGATTGGAGCAGTGAATGGAAGTGTCAAGACTCCATAGAGATTACGCAACCTAGTCCATGATATGAAGTCCATTGCAAGTGGTTTTGAGACCGTTGTATTTAGGCACGTTCTTACAAAAGCAAACTTTGTTGCTGATGCTATTGCTAGCATAGGTCGTAATTGTATTAATGGTGTAACTTGGAGTGACTTTGTTCTAAGTGAAGCGCGTAATGCGCTTTTATTTGACATTGTAAATGCTGGATGCCTGAGAGGCTATCGTTTAAGTTAATGTAATGTCTTTTCGTACAAAAAAAAAATTAATAAAAATAAAAAAAACCAGAGGTTGATGGTCTCCTCCCCATCTCTTCCAAACGCACAAGACTGTTGGACCAAAGAAGTCGAAGGCAGTGTGAGATTCATTTCCCAGCAAATGGTTTCAAATTGAGGGCACCTTGTTGCCTAACAGCATTATCATTGGAGTTGAAGACCTCAACTAATATATGTCACATACTTTTTGAGAGCAAGCCGGCCGATCCGAATATCATTTATGAGGAGCTGGAGGATGGCTTAGATGAAGAGGTCTTAGAAGTGGCAAGATATATAACTTTCTCTAATGAATAACATGTAAGAATTCTTAACAAAGCTCCCTGCACTCCAACGTTTTTAAGGTAGTTGGAATGCATATCTAAAATCTATCAACTAAAATTAGGTAAATACATAATACCAGTGAATTGCTACACACTACCACGCCTGCCTTTAATAAATAATAAGAAAAACTTAACAGTGCTCTAGACTAGAGTAAGGTTTGAACCCAATCTACCCATTACCAGGGTATACAAGTTATGTAATAATCTTCTGTGAGAAACGAACTTTGCTACTTTTATCTGGGTCGACTAAAATGGGCTAAGCTTCTGCCTTCCTCAGGTGCTGCTCTAGATATAAATTGGAAATTAAGCATGTTTCTTTCATTTCAGAAGATGAACTACAGCATCAAAGCTGAATTCTTCACCAGGTTCAAAGGAGTCTTCAAGATCTTCAATGCTTTGCTCCACTCTCAAATCCTTGCTGACTTTTAAAGATTCCTGCAGCAATAGACAGATGGGAAAGAAGAATACAAACTCAGGACTTAGCCAGATTCATTTGATATGGAAAGAGAATAGTAATAAATCAAGACAAATGCTATTCCAGAAATTAGTCTCATCAGTCGAAAGGGGAGAAGAGTCAAGAAATACTTTCAATTTATAGAGATTAAAATTGAGAGGCAATCCTGTGTATCTTTTCATATTCATCTGTGTTCAAGTCATAACTAACTTCATTCAAATTTCTAAGAGGGTGTATGTGGTCTTACTCTCAATCCTTTGCAGGTCCATCATCCAATCATTTCATTAAATGTAACATAAAATTCCATGAAACTCAAAATGCAAGTTAAAAGTAGTCCTGCCACCCCATTATATTACAATCACAACTAACAGTTTCTCTGCAGATTCACCTTTTGAGTGAATGATATAAAGTGTCAAAATATACCTCTATTATGTCAAATGAAAACTCATCAGTTTCTTTAGGCCAGTAGTTGTAGAGCTTTGATGCAATAAACAGTCTAGGAAAATTTCAATCACCTAATTTAAAAGGGCAAATGTTATAAATAATCCTCGTGATTTGGGGTCATGGTTATATCCGCCCTTATGGTTTAAAAATGTCTAATTATGGTCCTTGTGTTTAATTAAACAACTAATTTTAGTCCAATTATGATATTTAACACCATTATCATCAGAAACCTCTCCTTCTTAACCCCAGCCATGCCAACCCAGTGTTTCTATTTCTCATTCTTGTTATTAAAGAATGAACTATACCCTAATTTTAATTAAGCACTGGGTTCCAGAACTATACATATGAACATACTATATAGAGATGCGAATCATAAATATGAACATACATAACGATCCCATTAAAAAATTCTCATAGAACTTGCTTAGATTTCTCCACTGTGATAGACTGATAGTATAAGTTCTTGAGGATCTTGTTAGATATCACCACTGTAATTCTCCTCATCACTCAGACTTACAGATGGATTCAATCATAATCCCCATCTCTCTTAATTGGCCCATCATCGAGGTAAAGGCTTCACCATCAAGTTTCTCAAGCCATGATCCAGATGTCTAAAGCTAAATGGGGTCTGGTTAGATTTGCTTAGAGACTCCACAAATCAAAATTTTCATATAAACACAAGAATCTCACTAACAATGTTGGTCGAACTGGTACAATTGGATTAAAATTAGTTGATTTATCAATCACGAGGACTAAAATTAGACATTTTAAAACCACGGGGGTGGATATAACCACGACCCCAAACCACGGGGACCATTCATAACATTCCCCCAATTTAAAAAGCAGTTTAATGCATTTGAAACAAGTGTGCTTATTCACAGAAAAACAGAAAAAAGCAACATGCAAGCATTTCCCTTACGCTTGTGTACAAGGAAAAAGAATAATGATCAGAATATCAACAGCTACCTTCTCTACATATTCAGCGACTGTAGAGTTGATCACTTTCTTGATTACTTGCTTATATACTTTCGACGGTCCAAGGACTTCGATCAAAACATCTCTTGGTATCTGCTAGACAAAACAAACAGGAATCAAAAATGCAATGGCATTCTCAATTGGCAGAAGACTAAGTGTGGGTGTGGGTGTGGGTGTAAAATGTAGATTTTATAACTCCGCGGTAGCATCCCAGCACAGGGGGGAGAAAACTCTTTAGTTTACAGTTGCAGAGTTAAAATCTTTTAAACATAAAAAAAAATTAGAAATAAAAAAAATAGCTGAGATCAAGGTTCTAAAAATCCCCGCCTAGGCTGTAGGCGGAGCTCGACCGCCCCGATTTTAGGCTTCAGGCGTCCATCAGGCGGCTCCAGGCGGTCCCAGGCGGCTCCAGGCGGTCCCAGGCGGCTCCAGGCGGTCCAGGCGGGCGAGGCGGGTCAAGGCGCTGGGCCGAGGCGCTGGACCGGGTCGGGTTGGGTCTGAAACCTAAAAAAAAAGTCCGAAAATTAAAACCTAATTCTTCAGTTTCTCTCCTTCAATCCTTCCGCCTTCGCCTCTACTCGTTCTCTCCTTCGACTGACTGCGACTTCGCCCTCTTCTGAGTCTTCTCACGTCTGCCTCTCGGCCCTCTCTCTCAATCTTAGGCGAAGAAGATGGTGTTGAGATGGATTTTGAGTTTGAGTCTGACACCGAAAGAATATTAGAGGGATATGGAGAAGAAGAAGATGTGGATTCTTAGGTTTGCAAGTTATTTTGGTTTTATTTGGGATTATTTGCTATGTTGAGACTATTTGCAATGTTTTTAAAGTTAGTAATTTACAGGTTGGGTTGATTTTTTCCAAATTATTCATATTAAACTTCTAAATTATTCGTATTAAACTATTTTTAAATATAATATTTTTTAATTAAAAGTGAAAAATGTAAAACGCCTAGTCCCCGCCTAGTCCGTCCAGGCGCTAGGCTATGGGTCACCGCCCGCCTAGCGCCTAGCGCCTTTTAGAACCTTGGCTGAGATTGAGAATGTCAGACACAAGTTGCTGATTGGCATTGACAGAATAAAAGAACAAGTCTTTGCATGTGTATGCACCAAGCAAGACAAGTGTTATAACTCATAACTCCACCCAACAAGCAGGAGTGCTACTACAAGAAGTCAAGAACCCTGAGAACTTGGCTTTATTTTAAATTATTTTTTGGTCTGAGAACTTGGCTTTCAGGATATAATAAAGAGACTGAAACAAAAATATAAGATATAATTATATGTCCAAAACTCAAGGAAGTGGCTGTGCCCAGCTCTTTAAGCTAGGAGGTACAAGAATCACGCGAGGCCAGTGAGAGTTGCAATTAACAAATAAATGCAAATGCAGTTTAATTTAAATTCTTTAACTACAGAAAAAACAATTTCCCTTTAAGTATTTGGAGTCGATAACTTACATTTGGTGTTTTCCCTGGCAGTCCAGATTTAGTTTGTCAGCAACAAACAGCCAGTGCAAGAGATAAAGAGAAAGATTAAGTTAGTTGTCTGACAATAGGAAGATGATGTACAAGAAAATCATACAGGCAAAAGAGATGCAACAGCCGTCTTCATACAAGTCTCAACAATCTGTTCGATTGCCAAAATTAGCTATGCGAAAGCATCAAAATGGAAGAGCCAAGGAGCTTTCCTCCATCTCTACCGTCTTGCACTTATTGAGCTCAAACATGCTTCTATTGATAAGATTTATTGATTTTGAAAGAAATTTACAAAGAATTGGATCAGACATCAACACACACCCAATACAAACACCAAAGGAAGAAGAAGGAAACACCAAGCACATGAGCACCTAATTAACGAAATTCTGGATTAAAATCTAAGTGAATAAAGAAAAGAGGAGAAAACCAGGATTAACAAAAGTTTATTTGGAATGTCCAAGGCCCCTGCTAAGGTGAACATTTTGGGATGGCTTGTGGCACACGGGAAAACAAATACATGTGATGTTCTTCAAAGGAGAAGACCAGGATGTTGTTTTTCCCCTCATTGGTGCATTTTATGCAAAACTCAAGGGCTAGTGTTGATCATGTCTGTGTGCAATGTGAAGTGCCTAACTTCTTACGGAAGAAGTTATACAGGGAGGCAAGACTCTGACTGGACAACTCCATTAGAGAGGAGCGACTTGCAAAAAGAAAATCCTTCAGCATCTTGGTTAAGGGATTAAGGCCAGAGCCCTTAGGGTTGAGGGGTGCTAGCTGTAGTCTAGGTGGTTTGGATGGAAAGAATTAAAAGACTATTGGGGAAGACCTGTGGGAGAGAGTCAAGTTTTGGGCATCTTATGGGCTTCTACTTCTAATCATTTCAAGGATTATAATCTGTCTTCCATTATTCTTAACTGGGAAGAAGTTGTAGTATAAGCCCCTAAGCGCTGATTTAGCATTATTTTTTTAGCTGCTAAGCCTTTAGCTTAGTTTCCCTCTTTAGTTATTTAAAGCAGACTCCTTGTCCACCTCCTTGTAGTTTACTTTTTTGTTTCAATAAGGACCTGTTTCATTTGAAGACAAATATAGAAAAAGAGTAGCAATTTCTGAAGAACGGAGAAGTAGATGCCCATGTACAGACTCTTTAGTCTTTACCACTAGATATCAAACCAAAACCTTGTTCCTCCCCCAAAAGACTCTGCATCTTTCGCACAATAGAGTCACACCATTCTCTAGAATGCCCCAGCTCACATTGCATTCCCTAAACACCCTATCAAAACTTGCAACACAAGAACACATGACGTTCTAGGTGTTCTAAATATGTTCTTTTTAATACTATATGTATCCCATATTTCATACATAAGCTACATGAATTTCTTACTGCTAAAAGAAGGAATAAATGCATACCGCAGGGAAACATAAACTTTAGTATTTTAGTAAAACTTGAGTAAAGAAATGAATAGAATGAATTATCTGGTGGTTGGAGTTCTCTGTATATATTGCGATCCATAAAATATAATTATCAACAAATTTATTTTTTCTCATTGACAAGTAGAAGACCATTTACATGACTACCCAAATGACACAAAAAGGAAACAACCAGCATACATCAATGGAAGGAAACAGGTCCAATATCCTTATGTCTATAGAAATGTATTACAACACAACATGCATTCATATGTTTTGAGACTGAAACTTTGAAGTGGGTGTATTTTTTTATACAGCTGTTCTTTAACTTATGCAGTGATATCATCCACATAAGGCAACTAACACATAGATCAGTTTATAATACGGTAAAGCAAGCCAATTGACAATGAAGACTTGTCAAGAATGAAGATGGCCATAATTTCAATCATTCACAAAACTTAAGAGCCTACCTCCTTTCACTCTTCGAAATCCGGGTATTGGCTGGGCTGCAGCAACCATTTTGTCAAAAACAGCATCAAATATTGCTTGAGTTTTGGCCCCAGATACCTCTACACTTATCTGATTGAAAATGGTGCTTGTTATGTAGTATAAATCAATAAACATCACGGAAGTTATGACTTATGACCACATAGATTAGAAATCTATTTGTATTATGGGATCATCACATATTTTGTATTATGGTAGCACTTAATAATTCCCCAGTGCCACGTAGCAATATAGAGTAACCTCTAACTGTAATATTTTGAAGCTTCCACATAAACTTGTCATCATACCTTTAGTTCTCCATCATCAGAACCTGAAGTAGTAGCAGTAACAGACACGTCCTCAGATTGAGAAGAGAGCACACCAATGTCTTCTGTGCCTAAATTGAAGAAAATCACGGTTTACAAAAGTACTTGCAGCTTGCAGCTTGCAGCAAGCAGAAATCTAAAACCACATATTATGTAAGAACAAGGCAGAAAATACTAAACCAACTATACCTGACAATACAGCACAGATAGCAGGAAGATACTTGAGACTTCTCCTGTAAAATTAAATCCGATAAATTCAGGAAAGTCAAATATTGCAAGATAAATAACTCTTTCTACTTGGTAATGAAAACCAAATTGAAAGATCAAAAGTCTCGAGACGATAACATCTAACCCAAGTAGTTTACTCTCAACAACCAAAGTGAAAGATTAAACCCACATCAAAACATTCCCAATATTTTGCATTGTACAACGTTAAACAACCTCAACTGATTGAAAGAAACTATCTTTATCCCAGTTTATTATTAGTCATAATGTTGCAATCCAAAGAGTGAACTCTCAAGTCTTTCAAACACAATGCAGCAAGCCATGAATTGTAGACAATGAAGAAAAGCTTACCCACTAAAAAGAACATGGGGTTTGGTGGAGAACCCAACTCTTGTAGCATTCTGAAAAGCAAGAACATAACTGCAGTAGGTTCTGACAGAAAAGTGCTGCAGAACGATGACATGGAATGGATTAGGGAATTGAAAGATGAAGGTTTTAATGGGTGAAATAGAGAATTACCTTGGGGGATTGAAGTGAGGTTGAGTGTGAGGAAACTGTCAGTGTGGACATGGTGGTGGCTGTAATTCAAATTGAAACAGAAACCGGTGAGTGTGCAAATTTTGGAGGATAGGAGAGAATCTTATCCTTGAAATCAATAAAAAATGAAGTTACCATTTGTGTTTTTCACAAGAGTGAAAGACCTTCTTTTATCAAAAAAAAAGGTCCTTTTCTTTACTGAGTTTTCTGTTTAAAGTAAAATGTTTTTGTGAGACTTATTATATGCAGCGCAATTAGTTAGTAATAATGGGTGCGCTTTCAGATTGTAGAATGTCATTTAACTCTCGCGTACTTGTCTTATTATTATTATTAAGGAAACAGGTTTTATTAGCCAAAATACCTGTGAAAATACTACTAAACCCTTTAACTATAGATTATGTTAAAATAGATTTTAATAAATAAAGGATAAAATAGTAAAAAATAAAATTATATTCAGAATTATTCTAATTAATTTTTCCCTATAATCTCTGTGTAGCTTCTCATAACCTCCCACTCCTCCCTCTACAACTTCCAACACTCTATTTTTTATTTTTATTTTTCAAATCAATTTCCACACACATAGTGTGTGTGAGGTGTGTCCAGTATCTTGTATCTGAACTTAGCACTTCCTCTCGGAAAGAAACTTGTTTTTTTTCCACGGATCTGCTCCGACCAAATAGGCGAGTGAGAGCTAGGGTTGGAGAAACACAGGGCAGGACTGTGGATTGTCTGGCGGGGTTGTGGCTTGTCCAGTGGACTCCCAAGTTGACGATTGCTTCTTGCCCTGTCGACAAGACCATACGGGCTCTTGATGCCTCAAACTTCTTTAAGTGGGACAATTTACAAAATAATTTTCCTTTTTGGATAGAGCAATTAGGGCATCTCCAATCGTGGGTTCTAAACCCTATATTATAGGGGTCCTAAATTTTCAGCCTCTCCAATGGTACATTTTGGAGTCCTATACCCTATTTTTGTTAGCACCCGGTCTCATACGGAGTCTCATTTTGAGACTAAATTTAAGACGCGTCCTATACTGATCGACTGAGGCCCAACAGCCAGAGGAGAGAGAGATTGCAGCAGAGGAGAGAGAGATTGCAGCAGAGCTACGTGTGAGGAAGAGAGAGTGCAGCCCAGACGCGCTACAGGACAAAATCCTGCGCTGCTGCTTCACGCCCAACGCGCGACGAATAGGGAGAGTGAGCTGCAGCGTGGCCCGCAGCACGTGGCTCGGTAGAGAGGGCAACGGTCATGAAATCCAATGGCCATGATTCAATCTGCTTCCAATCCAACTGCCTCAATTCAATCTTAGAATTAATTTTGTTATTTTTTTTCCTAAATGAATTTTTGATCTGACGGTTCAAGATATAGATTTTAAATTAATCGACGGTTCTAATTTAAACTAACTTTAATTTTATATAAAACGGTAATAAAAGTGACGAAAAAAATAATTTTTTTTTTCAAATGAATATCATATTTATTTATCATATACAATAATAGTTTACAAATATAAATTATTATTAATTACAACATAAAATAAAGAAAAATCAAATATATAAATATGAGACCCCATTATAAGACCTTACCATTAGAGATGGTTAAAGTCCTATAATGAATAGTGTCCAAATGAAGTCTTATAATAGGTATAGGACCCATTATAGGACTTCATGGTTGGAGATGCCCTTACAAAATACTTTTAAAACCAAAGGACAACAAAAAAGTCTAAGTTGTTTATCTCTTCCATTATCTTTATAATATTTATAATATTCCGAAAATTCGTTATTAGTTTCGAATGTTTATTTGGAATTATTAATGTGATAACCCCAATTTTAATTCAATTTTTTATAAATTTCTCGAGATTAATGGAAGAGCGATTTATGAAAATCGTATTTCATACTCTTTTAATTAGTCGTTGCTCGACGTCGGAAGTGAATTTGAGAGTTAAAATCCGAAAAATGTTTAAGTTCCGATGGGTTAAAAGTTGACTTTTGATCCGTTGTGAATTTCTAAAAGTTCCTAAACCCTAAAGTCGTAGATCTCGACAATACGAGTTCGTCGACTCGCGGCACGCGTGAAACGGACATCGTATGAAGAAGTTACAACATGTTGAAGTTATTTCCAAAATCATAAATTTCTATAAATAGTAAGAAAATATCTGAAAAAGTCAAAATTTCCGAAAATATCAGAATTTCCCAAAATATCTCAACCGCCAAGTGTACTATTCATCCCTTTCCTTTTTCTGCAGCATAGCTTCTTTTGCTCCGTTCTCCATCGTCCGGCCATGCCACGGTGCGTGCCACCCATCAAACTGCTCGTCTCTCTCTCCTCTTTCGTTTAAGCCATGCCACACCTGGAACCATTGCATGTGCTCGACGCAGCGGACCCCGAAAGCTCCTGCCACCATAGGTGGCGGAGCTGCACTCGTTCCAGGCGACGTCGGAGCTCAAGACTGCCACTTTCCGGATCTTCTCCTTCCTCTCAACAAGGTTTCGTCGATCGTGGAGAGCTTTGATGGCGGCAACCAAGACGGCGACGGCCGACTTGAGATCCACCTAGCGGCGGCGTATCCGGCCCCTCCCGGCCGTATCCTTGGGTGTTTCAGGTAGATTTCGAATTCTTGAACTATGATCTTCATGTTGGTGGTCTTGGTTGCAGGTTTGGGTGATGTTTTGGTGGCGGCGCGTGGGGCCCATGCGTAGCTACTTTGGACGGCGTGTGGCGGCGCGTTTGGGGGTTTTTTGGGCAATAGGGTGTTCTGTTGTATTGTGCTCGTCGGTATGAGCACAGAGATATATTATTTGCGTGATTTGGTCGCCGTATGACCAAGTTATGCATTTTTGAATCCGATGTTAGGCGATTTTTAATTTACGAGCATATCGACCTAGAATTTGGTGCTTGGTGTCCGATCCTATGGTCGGCTAGGCATTCTAGGAGCCTTAAGAGGCTCAGAAAGAGGTCTGTCACGTGTCGGCAAGTCTTGGGGTTAAGGGTTATGTGACCGGAGCGAGTTATAATATATTTTACTTGAATTGAATGCTAAGTTTTCGATAATGTCTCTTAGGTGATTGACCGTGCATGAGTATCTCACCTTTGTGAGGTTGAAGACACAGCGGGAGTAATTAAGGTGAGTAAACCTCACAGTGTTCTTATATAATACGAGTTAATTTATAGTAAATGGATCGTTAAATGTGAAATTATTTTATGAAATAAATATTTATTTTAAATTGAATGAACTTGATTGACTACGGTTCATTGGTAAGTAAAATGAGTTTAACATAAAAATGATTTAAAAGTGTTTTACGATCAATGACTATAGTTGGTATTAATGGATTATTCCTGAGTGAATGTCTATATATATATATATATATATATATACATACATTGAGGGGTGCATTGAGTACATTATTTTATTATGAAATTGTCATAATTGAGCATATGTGGGTCGTGTGATGGGTTAGTGTGTTGGTTTGGAAACCAACGGCCAATGTAAGATCTTTCTTGTGTTTGATGGTGATCTTACATGTGTGGCGAATAGGATCTAGCCTGGTGGTGAAAGGGATCCTTATGGCAGTTATATCAGAAATCAAACCTCTGGGCGGGTGATTGGTTACGATCAGTTAGAACTCTAGTCTGTCTGTTAAGTATTTCATGGGTGATGACTTAGTGTTGGTGATCCCATGAGTACATGTTGTCGTTCGGTATTGCATGAGTGATGACTTAGTGTTGGCGATCCCATGAGTGCATGTTTTTAAAGGAATTATATGTGCTTTCCTTTGTTGTCCAAGAGAGACATGTTTCCTTATTTACAAGTGTTGTCGTGATAATATGTGATTTTGTCACTAGTTAACTTGTATTTTTTTTATGAGTAAAGGGAGATGGGTTTTAAAAGAAAATAAGGTGTACGTTATTTTTCTTGAGTTTAAGATGACAATATCTTGGATTCATTTTGGGGATTGACGAATTTTCTTATATACTTTCATTTGTCATATAATTGTGCGTTTTTTTCCTGAACTAAGGTATATGTAGGAGTCACGATTTTAATTGTGTGTGCGTGACTTCCTGAACTAAGCTATATGCATGAGTCATGATTTTAATTGTGTAAGATTTGTTCCTTCCTGAACTATACTTCTATGCCGGGAAGTCCGAATCTTATTTTGTGTCTTGTTTGCGGGTGTGTTGTGGGTTAAGTGTTGTTACGTGAGTTTGGTTTACTCATATGAGCTTTAAAAAGCTTACTGGGTTTATTGTTTACAACCCGGTGCACAAATCCATGGTGTATGAGTTAATCGTGCAGGTGAGGATTAACAGAGTTTAGGCGGCTGTTGATAGCTGCGGTGAGTAGAAGTTATCCTACTCATTTAGTCTTGTTTTCTTTAAGTATAGTGAGGCATGAGTTGAATAATTATATTGTCCGATACTTTACAACTTGTGTAAGATTGGTGATGTAGTAATTGAATTCGCCGGAGTTGTATTTCTTTGGGCTATTTAAGGCTTAGTAATTTGTAATTTATTTTCTAGTTCATTGTGATTATTGAATTATCACGTTTTTGAATTTGAATTTTATCTAATTAAATTCGGGGCGTGACAATATTAGTCGTAGGTTTAAGTGCAATTCATATAACTTTGGACGTTTATACCTTAAAAATATTGTATCAAACTCGCATATGATGTGAAGTTGCCTTTTGACCTTGATTCAGTCAATGAAATTCTCTTTTTCACAAGGAAGAAAAGAGAGAGAGAGAGATTGACCAACACACCAAAATCAAGTCTGAAATCTACCATCATCATATTTGACGAGAATACATATCCATACACATATTTCCGCAAATACGTGCATGACACATGCATGGAGGTTAGAGTTAATAATAATGCTTTCGTTTTTTTTTTTTTTTAACATTGGATGGCCAACATGTACCATATGGTGCATGATGTTAGATTGTCTTATTGTCCTATGTACCCCCCCCCCCCCCCCCCACAAAAAAGTTAAAAAGTAGAAGTAGAAGTAGAAGTAGTAACCAAATGATGTTGCATTCAATTTAAAATTTTGAATTGTAAATCAACACAACTAGGCCAAAGAGTTGTTTGAGGCTTCTTGATCTTGTTATGGACTAATAGGTAGCTTGTTTACTAATACTAGTTTCCCCAAGTATTTTCTTCTAGCTTCAATAGTTCACTGCACTATACATAATTCCTCCAAATGGGCAGGTACTTGATAGGAAATTAAACACGCACTTCATGTTGGTTCATTATGTAGAACAAGTTGAAGTTGGCTGTGGAGAGGTTCAGTAACTGAGAAACTAATATGTAACATGGGGTAGTGATACACTATCATCACCAGCTCTGCCTCATTTTTTTCCGGTGATTAGCATTAGAGCCATTTTTCCGGGCTTTGCTCGGGTGTATATGGGAGGACTATTCTGGGTTTTTTTTCCACAGAAGAAGATAAACATGTGTCACCAAACGTGTCCAGAAACTGAACAACAATGTGGGGGCCGCATAGAACCACATTTTAAAGTGGCAATGGCAGTTACAATTTCTCAGTCTCCCCCCTCTCAAATCTGCTGCCCTTAATAAGGATGCCCTCTGCTCTACTCTCTGGCCTCCATTGAAGCAGATCAGCCTCAGGTATGTCTTGCATGTTTTCCTTTTCTTCTTCTATGACCTTCTCTGTATCAGAAATTTTTGCTGGAGTTGATTTGTTTGGTAATTATGTGATGTTATTCTGTGATATGGGCATATATATGTGTTTGTTTTGTCCTTGATTATGCTGCTTTGTTGCTCAGTTTTGAGTCTTGGTTTGTTTAGATTGCTGCGGATTAATGGAAGTTGTAAATGGCTTTGTTGCTCAGTTCTGAGCCTCTGTTTTGCATGCAGATTCTTTCTTTCCACTTTTCAATGCAATTTATTTGAATTTCAAAACTAGTCTCAATCCAAAGACAAACTGTTCTTTGAATTAAAGATTTCTGTTTTTCTGATCCAATCCTTTCACATGCATTGAAGTTAGCTTTTCCCCTCTTTTTTTTCTATTTTCTATTTTATTTTATTAAATGAAGTAGAAATCAACTCCAGGAAGAACTTCAGAAACTTTGTCTGAGTTAGTTCTAGATATCTCACTTGAATGGTTAAAGCTGCTCTTCCCGAGAATAGTTGTTTTTGCTTAAGAACTCCACTGCATGCAGAGAGCAAGGGACAGAACTCATAATACAGTTTGGTTATTTCTTTCTTTTTGGTGAATGGAGGGCTAGCTAATTCCTTCCATTTTGTTCTATTTAGTTTCTGATAATCTTGAAGGCATTGACTATGAGTGCCGTTACTAACTCTCAGTGATCTCCATTGAAGTGAGATATGTTTTTTCTTTTGTTTTCTCCCTTGGTGTGATTTATTCATAAATGTAGTCTTGGTTTTTCGACTAAAGGGGCTGGTAAATGGCATTTGTGTTGCATGCAGATTCTTGCTTTTCCACCTGTCTGCATTCTATCTGACTCTTGACACTAATCTTCATTACCCACATGACTTTTCTTGTATATACATATCCCTTTTCCAAATTCAATCCCTTCTAAGCATCGGAATTTCCTTTTCCCTTTTTCTTCTCCATTGTTAGAGGAAGTCAGAAATCCTGGAAGAAATTTATCAGGATTATTACCAGAATCGTTATATAAATTGGTCACGGGATTCTTCACTTGGTATAGATTCACATATCTAATTAACAAAGTCGGTTGTGATTGCTTCCATTATAGTCACAGAGAAAATATCATTCCATTAGTTTGATTAGTCCTCTCACTTTTTTTTTTTTTTTTTTTTGTAGTGCAGGGAGGGGCTAATTTAAGCCGTCACTATTTTGCATGATTTCTTCCATTATATGCTAATAAAAATGGTAGCTTCTGATGAATCTGGAGGCCTTGGCTATGACCAAAATGGTGATGATAATGATTCGAAGCCTCAACCCCCACCATCACAGCCCGACAATGGCGAATCATCAAAACAGAATTCGATTTTCTCACTCACTCTTGATGAAATACAAAGCAAGAGTGGGAAAAATTTGGGGTCCATGAACATGGATGAATTCCTTGCCAACATTTGGAGTGCTGATGAAAATCAAGCTTCTCTAGAACAACCCAACCAAGGTGATGAGGAAGACCCCACCAATGGGAAAGACACAACTTCAAAGCCGGCATCTCTTCCACGGCAGGGATCGTTCTCCATTCCTACCCCACTTAGCAAGAAAACTGTGGATGAGGTATGGTCAGAGATCGATAAAACTCGACCAGCACCTCCGCCTGAGAGCATGAGTAATGGAGAGTATCCCCAACACCAATCAAGCATCGGAGAAATAACTCTGGAAGATTTCCTAGTAAAAGCTGGTGTAGTTCAAGAAGCACCTTCTCAGAACCGAATGGAATGTGACCCTATTCTTCCACAAGTTGGTGACGCCAACAATTCCAATATGGCAACTAGCAGTAGCATGTTTGCGGGTACAAGTTCTGAAATGGGGAATAATGTGATTGCTTCAGGATATTTGAATCCCCAAACTGCTGTGCCAAACAATAATGGATATGCTATTGCTGGATATCCAATATTTGGACAGGCTAAAATGATTTTGGGAAATCCATCTTTTGGTACCGGTAATGAATTTGAGAAATGTCATAGTTTGCCAGAATCTAGTGGGACAAAGAACAAGAAGAGGATAATTGATGGTCCACTGGAGGTAGTAGTGGAGCGGAGGCAGCGGAGGATGATCAAGAATCGAGAGTCAGCAGCTCGGTCTCGTGCAAGGAAACAGGTATATTCTCCAAGATTCCCTTTTCGATATAGAATTTACAGTTCGTAAAAATCTCTAAAAACTCTGTTAGATTTCAATCTGAACCAACAACAATCTTTACTCTCTGTTCATTTGTCATAATGCATTTGTTTTCATATTCCACCGTCCCATATTTCATTTCCTCCAATTTATCAGATCATGTGCCCCCTCATACATTGATCTATGCCTCTGCTCTGTGGAGAGGAGAGGAAGCAAAGAGAGAGTGAAAAGGAGATGGTCACTAGCTAGCAGTCCCCTAATAACAAGAGGATTACATTGTGTACATTTACTTTGTTGTTTTCTGTCCAACTTTTACTAAGCAAGAGTGATCGACAGATAATGGTTAATGTTGCAGAGAACTAACTCTTCGTCCATTAGGGTGATTTGAAGTTTAAAATGTGGTTACAAATATTGTTTGGTGGTGGGTAAAAGGGTGAATAGTTTCGGATCCTATGGGATTATGCATCATATAGCATTTCTATAATGGAATCCAACTGATCTCGCCTATACTATTCATTTACTTGCAGGCATACACAGTAGAACTCGAAGCTGAGGTGAATCACCTTGAAGACGAGAATGAAAAGCTGAAGCAGACAGTGGTACTAAACAAGAAACTCTCTTCCTTCTAAAACTTTACTTTGTTGGGATTGAAATGCACTAATGAATCATATTTTTGTAATAGGCGGGAATAGAACAGAGGCGTAGACAAGAGGTAAGTAACTTGAATAAATTGTGCTTTGTATCATCGTATGCATTTGATCTAATGATATGACATTACTTTGTGCCACTTACATGTGGGCAGGTGATGGCAAGGAAACATTCCACAAAAGCGCAAAGGTTGGCAGCAAAGTTGAGGACAATGAGGAGGACCGTAAGCGCTTGATCGGCATGCTGATCGAGCAATGTAATTCTGCATGGCAAGCATTGTGAGGAAAAACGTAGTTGTCTTTGGAAATGGCATATATATGATTTCTATATGTCATTTGAAGATTATGTAAATTAATTATATCGTTAATCTGTAGCAATAATCGGATGGGTGAGTGTTCCATCAGTTAAGAATGTGTTTACAGCATGGTGCTTTGATAATATAATGAGGGGGTTGAGGGCTACTAGTTACCATCCCTTTTATTACATACCTTTTCCTTTTAATTTTTTTTTTCTATTATCAAAAGAAGAACTTAGGACTTGATTGCTAATGAAACATTGAAACAAACGGATCAAAATTTAAGTCTCATTACATTTAGCTTTTAAAATCACATACACCTAATATATAATAAGCACGAAATGACTCCAATCATATATACGGGGTGGAAGTAGCACCATGGTCACTTATCCTCAAAGTCAAACACATTTCACTTTTATAATTTATTTTTTGGTTTTAGACACAAAACAAAATCCAGTCTGAATTGGGTAACATTTAACGGTTAACGATTTTACCACCAGTGGAAAAATTGACCAAAAAAAAGAAAAAGAAAAACAAACGCCAGAAAAGGGAAGGAAGCAAGGGAGATGTGAGTGACTACGCGCTCGCATATACCCGCCTGACTTTCATCATCTCTCTCCCCCTTTTTGATCTACCCCTTCCCCCAATCCCTTCTCAATTTCACTTCATTTTCTCTCAATCTCCTTCAATTTCTCCCCAATTCCCGCAAAACCCAATTCCAATTTCCTCTCACTTAGGGCTCTCTCCCCGATTCAATTCGACTCCCAGCTCCGCCTCGGTCGCCGGCGACGGGTAAGTCAAATGCCACAGTGGCTTCTTATCACTACCTGATTATGATTTCCGGAAATTTAAAATATCTGAGATACAGGAGTTTTGGGCTTAGCTAGATTCGGGTTGATTCAATAAACTCTTAGCAGCTTCGAATTTATATAGGGTGGAAATGCTTCAAATTCAGCTCATCACTTTTGCTTCTCGGTTTTTTGTTTTTAATTTTGTAACTATTCATGTTTTACTGTTTGAAGAAGTGATAAAATGCTGTGGAACTTGGTTTTTAGTGGCTAATAGAGTTGATTGTGGTGTGTTTTCGATGCCGATAGGTATTTGGTGTAATCGAAAGCTTAAGGTTTATGTTGTTTTGTAATGTGGAAACAGGTGGAGACGAATTCGAGTTTGATTGTGGAGTGGTTTCTGAGATTGTGGTGCTAGGGAGTGAGAAACTAATGTTAAACCCCGGGAGCAATGTAAGACGTGGTAATGCAGCGCAGTCGTCAGCCATGCCTCCTTTGCCGCAGTGTTTGCCGCTGGAGCCGATTATGTTAGGTAATCAGAAATCTACGCGGTCGGGAGAGCTTAGGAGAGTTCTTGGATTTCCGCTTGGGAGCGGATCGGAGGAGCATTCGTTTGGAGTTTCCAATCCGAAGCCAACGCCTTCGGTGGCGACAGAGGAGCTGAAGAATTTTAAGGAAAGTGTGCAGGATGCCTCTAGGAAGTCCAGGTTCAGTACATTTTCCCTATACTACATAGTAGTGTGATAGAATTACACATTAACGGTGATTTTAATTGTCGCAAAACTATTGTTATTGTGGACCATTTGAATTCTCATATCATTACATGAGCGATCAACATATGCCTTTCTTTTGCTAAAAGCAATGTTCTACTGGTTAGAGTGACTGGTGACTAAGGATTGGTACTCTTAATTTGGAAATTGTCCACATAAGATGTAGGAGGCTTAAAACATGGTCCCTATAATCTTCTCCTTGTGGAGTACACACAAGAATCTATGTTCAATATATATTAACATGGTTTTTGTTTACCAGGGACAGAGCGAAAATGCTGCGGGAATCCATATTTAAATTGGATAAGTATAGAGATGCTTTGAGCTCAAAGAAGCGGCAACGGAGTGATCTTTCATCAACTGAGAGGTCGAATGGAGTAAGCTTAGTGAAACTGGGAAGTCAAATTCATAAAAATTCTCAAGGAATTATGACTCAAAGACTAGAAGACAGAGCCAAGGGTGTTGGCCATAGTAAACGTATTCGTACGTCAGTGGCTGAAGTGCAGGTTTGTATTTAAAAGTAACTTTTAGTTTTTCTATTGAAATAGACATCTTATCCGACTTTTTCTCCCAACTTTCTTCTCTTAATGTCTGTGGTACGCGTAGGGCCACCATATCATTATAAGAATGTGTTTGAAACCGATGTGAGTGTATCGAGTATGTTGGAAAAAACAGTTGGGTTCTTTATCATCACCCTTTGCAATTGAACTCGGATTCCAATTGTGTAGCAAATATAAATTGAAATGACACCGAATGAAGAAGAGCTACAAGTTACTCATTTTCCTTGAACAACTATTTGATTAAGGTTACTATCTTTAGAATCCATGTGTAATATAAATAATCCCATTATAGTCTTTATAGAAGGAAAAGAGAACAACCAAATACACCAAAAGAGAAGTTTCCTGCTCCTGTCTACTTTTCGGACCAGAAATGGATTACCAAATTGATTGGAGAGTTTCATGCATCTATGGTTGTTTGCAGCTTTCTTTTCATTACTATGCTTTATGCCTGTGAGGTGATGGCTACAGGCTTCCTCCTCATCGACTCTTAGATGTAACACTTTCTAAATTCTGCAGGCAGAAGCTAGGTCAGCTGCCGCCTCAAGGCAGAAGATGGTCACAGACAAGGACGAAAACATGCTTCAGGCTGTTGGTGGGGCTTCTGTTCGGATTGAAGAAAAGACCCATGGATTGCCTTCTGGAGGTGAAGGGTTGGATCAAAAAACAAAAAAGAAACGGTCCATGGGAGCAGTGAGCAATAGAGTTATGGGTGGTGAACAGGATGTAACACGAGCTGCTCACTCAAAGCTGAGTGGTGATTCTAAATTAAGATCTTGTGATTCTAATATTTTCAGGTATCATGTATATCTATTAAATTATCTGTAATTCCATCTGAGGTTCCGAATATATTACTGTTTATCAAATCTCTACCATGAGTATTTCTTGAGAATAGAGATACTTCTACTCTATCTTGCAGTTGCTCTATATGATCATATCAACACTTACAATTAAGAAGAGCAAAAGGAGGACAAAATGACCTGTTTCTAATGTAATGCTTTCCATTTTTTGCAGATTAAAATCCTCTCCTGGATTTAGTGGAAACAACAAGTCTGACGGGTCTGTAGAATCTAATACTTTCAGTACCTCTACAGTACTCAAGACTGAGCCGGAAAGTTCTGTTATGAAGGACCGTTCAGCTGTATTAGAGCCGAAGGTTGTTTTGAAAGCAAACCATAAGTATGTATTTCATTCTGATATTATCTTATTCACACATTCGTTTGGACAGTTTATAGTTAACTTGTCAGCCAGTACAATCTTGTTTGATTAACGGCCGATTTTTCTGCCGACAATCTTGGCTTTGCGATTTTAAAATGAGGTTATTGATTTCTTGATGGCTCTGCACATCAGGATAAAGGTTCAAGAGGATAACTCCACAGGCAGTCCTGGTACTCTGATAAAAGGAAAGGTCTCTAGGGCACCACGAACAGGTTCCAGCATGAGTATGGACTCAACTAGTGTTCCCCCATTATCTGGAGTTCTGCAGGCTTGGGAGCAGCATACTGGTCAAAAGAAAATCCAAGCGGTAAGTGGGATAAATAATCAGAAGAATGCAATACCTAACGGTTCTTCTATAGCTATGGCCCAGTGGGTTGGTCAGAGAACACATAAAACCTCCCGCACAAGGAGGACAAATCTAGTCTCTCCTGTATCAAACAATGGTGAGGCTCAGATTTGTAATCAAGGCGTTTCAACTTCTGATTTTCATGCTAGAACTTCTTCTGTTGGAGCCGGTGGAGCTCAACTTGCCAGCAGTTTAGATAATCATACCCCCAAATGTAAAAAGGAACTTCAAAATGCTTCATCTCCGTATGGGTTGACTGGGAGTGAAGAACTGGGAGCTAGTGAAAACAAGTGGAAAGATAAGGGGACGAACAGCAGTGACATTCCTGCAGCCACAGATCAAAAGGCTGGGGCATATTTATCACCCATGAAGAGGAATAAATTACCAAATAATGAATCAGGAGATGGTGTGCGAAGACAAGGAAGAAGTGGAAGAGGACCGTCTGCATTGATGACAAGGCCTGGCATTCCTCCAATGAGGGTGAAATCAGAGAATGTACCAACCAAAAAGCATCTCGAAGACATGAAGCTTGTGATCGATAACAATAAAAGGTGTAAAGACTTTTCTGTATTTTCCCCTGTAGGTCTTGCTTCAATGAATTTATTGTGTAGTATTGACGGAGTCTCTTTATAATTTATGGGATGTAGTAGAACAGGTCGTCCACCTCCGAAAAAGCAGAAAGATCGTAAAGCCCTAAGTCGTGTTCAGTCAATAAGTTCATCAGATTTCACAGGTAATGTTGAAATAATGTATGTAGTTTCAGCTATGTTGATTCTTCAAATTTTTATTGTCATCTACACTTATTCAGTGTATTAGATTTTATGGGTCAGTGATTGCATATATAAAATCAGTATTCCGACTGCATGGACAACAGGTTTGCTAATATGTTCTTGATATGTGGTTAGAGTCATACGTGCAACAGATTCTCCGTCTCCCTTCTCTCTTCTATTCAGAAAAGAGGAGAACGAAAAACCAGTGTCTAGTGTAAAAGGACCTGTGCACTTGCTTCTCATGCTATACACATTGTATACCTTCAGGAAAAAGTATTTTGGTTTTCCTTTCGATAATGAGTTGACGGTATTCTATTTTTGTCATTTTCTGTGTTTGTTAAACCTGTTCTATCTGAAATAATTTGCGGACAACTGGATTAATAGGATTTGGCTGTGTTACCTTTTAATTTGTACTGGAATGTCCTTTTCAGGTGAATCTGATGATGATCATGAAGAACTGTATTTGGCCGCCAGTTCTGCTCGTGATGCTAGTAGTATGCATTTTACTCTTTTAATACACGCACACACAGTTCCACGGTCCGCTGCATAATCAGCATATATATCTTGGATATCCATACCAGTCACTAACATTTTTGCATATATATCTTGGATATCCATACCAGTCACTAACATTTTAGCTGGTTTTTTTAGGCCTTGCATGCTCTGGTCCATTTTGGAAAAAAATGGAATCCATTTTTGGTTCTCTCAGCTCAGAGGACATATCCTACTTGAAGGGGCAGGTAATGAATGGTATACCCTGATGCATCTAAAATCATGTAAGATCTTGTCTCGGACACTTAAATATTGCTTTCTCCATAATTTTACAGCTGAGTCTTGCTGAGGAGCTTGATGAGAGTTTGTCTTGGATTCTTGGTGATGAAGATAATGTTTCGGTAAACTACTAGCCATGATTTTCTGAACTATCTGTTTTGTTACTTTGAGATCTTCAAGCTTATTGTTCAACTGAACACTTGCAGTATCAAATAAGTCTTAACTCTTTCATGAATATTGATCAGTTGTTAACTTATCGTTCAGGGTGCTCCTAGGCATAGAGAATTGCCTAATTGTTCAGGGGAAAGACAAGGGAACAACTTTAATCAAGATTCATCGAAGACTGAATCTTTATGTGGTAAATTTGGCATGAGAAGGTTGGAAAAAGTCACTCCACTATACCAAAGAGTTCTTTCTGCTCTGGTTCAAGAAGACGAAAGTGAAGAACTGTACAACCACAGGGATGGCAAAAGTATGCACCTACAGTGTGTGAGTGATGATTCTCATTGTGGTTCATGTAACCAGAGCGACGTTGGACCCAAAGATTGGGACAGAATAGAATCAGAAGTTGAGTCGAAAGTGGACGTTCACAGTCAGAAAAGTTGCTTATTGGACAGACTTTCTTTTGATAGAAGTGGTGGAACAAATACATTCAGGAATAGAAGTCGGGAGCAGTGGCACGGAGATGACGAAATTTCTCATTCCAATGCGGGGCACACCTATGACGTTTATCCTGGTCAACTGCAGCCTAGGGATGCAAGTACTCCAAGCTATCCTACTTCTGATTTCCAATATCAGTCGATGTGCCTGGATGATAGGCTTCTTCTGGAGTTGCAGAGTGTTGGGTTATATCCTGAGACACCGGTAAGATCAATTGTGCGCATGGATCCAATATGAAGCTTCCTGACAAGTATTGTGCCTTTATTGTTGTTAAATATGCTATCTATGGTTCTCACCTTTGTCATCTTTATTGACCATTGTTGTAGCCGGATCTAACAAGTGGAGAAGAAGTTATTAATCAAGATATAATGGAACTAGAGCAAGGCCTACATCAACAGGTATTATTTTCTCAGATAGTCGTGTTTATGTATTAATCAAGATATAATAAAAAATACCTATACTGAATTCTACAGTGAATATAAACAATGTTTATCCTCTCTAGATTCTGAGGTTTCCATTTGAACTTTTCTTTATCTATAAGTTCCTTTTTTCCACCGTTTCTCATTTTGCACATATCTTCATAACTGATAGATCGGGTGGAAGAAGAAAAGCTTAGCGAAAATTGATAAAACTATTCAGAAAGAAACATCTGCAGAAAAACGGTATATTTCACATCTCTGGGTTTTTCTTACTTATTGAAACCTTTTCTCTCTTTTGTTGTTCATTCATGAAGTTTTACATTAATGTGGTTGCATATACAGGAGAATTGAACTAGTTGCAATGGACCAGCTTATTGCAATGGCTTACAGAAAACGAATGGTAATTTTAAATCCTGCTATGAGAACTTATGCTTGGTAATTTCTAATGTCCATCTGTCGTCTTGATTATGGGAACCTAATGAGTATTAAACACAAATATGTTATGTGCAAATATCATCACCGGTATAACCGTAAAAAAGATCATTAAAAAAGCGTGAGCCGTTATTAAAACATTGTAAGGTTGATGATTCCCACCAAGAATTTGATTGCCAGGTCGTGCTAATTCCATACGAATCTCTGCTATAGGAGTAACTCTAGTGTGATTAACTTTGGTATCAAGAGTTCATTCTATCAGTTAATTTATCCTGGACAGAGTGGTGCTATTTGCATCCACTTTCATATGTCCCCACCCCCGGTTACTGAGTTCCTATGAACCAGGACTTGGAACTACATGGAACTCTTTCCACCAGTTCCTTTTTCTTACCCCTATTTAGTAATGCTTTATTCGAATGGAAGGAAGTATGAAAGGGGAAAAAGAAAAAAGAACCAAAAAAAAAAAAGTGTGAACAATGCCATTGCTCATTGCTATCAACAGGCAGGAGGTGGCAAAAGCCGTTGGGAGATTTTTTTATTTTATTTTTTTTTAATAATTTTGTTTATAGAATGAATCCGTTGGGAGATCGGCACTGAAACCTTCAATATTTAGTCAGATGAGACATGAACTACTGACAAACTTTGTCACTTCCATTTTTCAGGCATGCCGTGGGTATAATGGTTCAAAAAGCGCTGTCCGTAAGGTTTCAAAACATGTTGCATTGTCTTTTCTCAAGCGCACACTCGCTCGATGTCGGAAACTTGAAGAGAGGGGCGTTAGTTGCTTTAATGATCCTGCTCTGCAGAATGTCATCTTCTCTTCACCTACATGTAACAATGTTGGAAAATCTGTCGACTGTGTTGGCTCTGGAACTGCTAGTAATACATGCAACGAAGTTCATCAAATCGAAGTCAGAGGATCAGGTATGTTGAACTAGACTTCATTTTATGATGTCAGTGGATACTTTATATTTACAGCAGGCATCAATTGACATAATAAAATTTCAGTCAGAGGATCCCTGTTGAATTAGACATTTTTTTCCCCTTTCTTTTCACGCCCTTTCTTTTCCAACTCATTTTTGAGTTTATAATATTGATCCGCTATTCTTATTACTTACAATATGGCATTGATTTTTCTATTTCATCTGCAGGTGCAGTTTCCAGCGGGTTCGGCAGATATGATTCCCACAGTGATGATCTTTACAAGGGTTCATCGGAGGCTCTTCATGTTATCGTCGACTCATCTGCAGAAGATTCTTCCAAGCAGGGATCCATGTTAAACTTAAATAAGGACAAGGGCAAGAAGAGGGAAGTGCTGCTTAGTGATATTCTTGGAAGTGCTTCCTCAAGGATAACTTCAACCGTTGACGGCGCGAATGAAGTAAAGGAAAAGAGAAGCGAGAGAGATAAGGACCAAAGTAGAGATAACTTGAGAACCAGTGCTCAGGGTGGAGCTGGTGAACGCAAAATAACAGGGAAGCCACAGCAAAACAACAATACTCACTCATCAAGTCACCCAGTGCCCAATCGAAGAGGTAGAGTAGGGCCACCATTACCTGGTAATACTCCTGCGCATCTATCTAAAGAGTCAGAGGATCCCATTGATTATGCAAATTTGCAACTAGATGAATTTAATACGATGGAGGAGCTAGGCCCCTCTCTTGAAATTAATGAAAATCAAGATCTTGGTTCATGGCTAAATTTTGATGACGATGGCTTGCAAGACCATGACTGCATTGGTCTTGAAATACCTATGGATGATCTCACAGGCTTGAGTATGCTTATCTGAGATGGTACTATCTATTACCCCATTGCCTGTGGTTACGGAGAAGGATGTAACTTTCATATCAGGCTTGATGCACACTGATGGTCTAATTTGGTTGCTGCATGTGTACAAAGTGATCAGTCTCAAGATTTCTGGTCGTATGCAGGAGCTGCTGCTGTAGATAAGGAGTTAATAGGGTAATTGTTAGAATTGAAACTGCAATGAGGCAGTATTTATTACTTGACCAGAGATGATCCAAGCTTGAATTCTGGAGACTACCAAAGGTTTTAAACATCTCCGAAATTGCTGAGACTCTTGCAATTTTTTACTGTACCGATATTTAGAAACTTACAGAATTTGTGTGAAGTTTGTTTGTTTACAGAATGACTTAATTGATATTCTTTAATATAGCGAACGCCAACGTTTCTCTACAATATCAATATCCTCCAAAATTCTATGTACTCCAGTTCGCTCCAGATTCTGAACAATTCCAAATGAATGGCACTGGTGCTGATACCTTTTGAACATGAGGCTTGACAATTGTGATATTTGTGATGAACTCTCTTAAGCATTGACCTCATGAATAATGCTCTACAATAATTCAGAGGAAGATAAATGGCATGAAATTGAACTCTTAAGCATCGACTTCATGAGTAATGCTATACAACAATTCAGAGGAAGATGAAGAGCATGAAATGGCTAGCTAATTGCATTCGTCTTCAGTTGGTCATATTCATCATCGATCTCTAACATTTCTTAGAATTTGATCTAAACTAGATTATCATTTCCAGGATCAAGAAGATCATAAAGATACTTTCTGCTGTAGTTTCCCAGCCATATCATATCAATTATCATAGATATTATGAATGGGGTTGGTTAGTATTTTGTATTATTGTGAGTGTTTCTTACTGAAAACTCATTACGATAAACAGATATGCTTATTCGATTATCACCAACTAAAACAGTTGACAAAAAATGGTTTTATGTATTAGTCAAATCACCATCGATCTACCAACAATAAGTCAATAAATTAATTAATTTTAGACGATAATGTCAATCAATTGCAAGCATATATTCGATTTGGTCTGCTAGCTACGTACTACTTGTGACTTGTCCTCTCGCTATATATATATATATATATATATATATATATATATATATATATGTTTAAGGGAAGATATCAGGTCGGCTTTAGCAATCATGCATGCTAGACGTCAATTCCAAGAATAATCTATCGATCTCAGACGATGTTGTTTAAAATCAATAGTCATATACAATTCAAGTCGTTGTGAAATCAAAATTGATTTCTTTGCTTCATCAATATGAAGAAATATTTGACAATGGGAATGGTCAGCAAATCAACTAGCTAGCTAGTGAAATGCATGAATCGTTGATTGGTAACACGGATTATAATTATTCTACGACGCACCACAGATGAACTAACTAGTGAAATGCATGAATAATCATTAATTGGAAACACGAATTATTATTCTATGTACACCAAATTCGAAGATCGAGTACTAGAACATTCGAACGTAAACTATTTCATTCCCTTTAATTAATTACGTAGTGTATGTAGTGATGTGTTTCACACATAAAGCATGCATGATTATCCCCAAACTTTCTTTTACTGAAAAGTAATGACGACGAGTGCAGCATTAATCTTTGATAAAACCAAAACCTAATCTAAAAAGACGAATGCTTTAGAGGAAAGGAAGATAGGATTATTTGCAGCCTAGCTAGCTATATGATAATGATGAATATTGCCTTGCCCTAGTTTAATTGCTTGTCTGCTTATAACTCTAATATTCTATATCGATCGTAATGGAATAAAAAGTAAAGTGACCCGGCCTTTAAGAAATTATTACTAAACAATAATATATCCAGGGTATATATATATATATATATGAGAGTAATTTAATTAATCAATCAACTACAGAAGCCTGTCATACTCGACGTCCATATTCTTAATTCTGCTCAAAGTTTTGCAGCAAGATCTTCACAGAAAGGTATACTATCACTACTGCAGTAAAGTATTGAAGCGACGGAGATTGAAGTTGGAAAATCAAAAGTCGTCGCTAGAACACATACAGGCGACTAATATAGGTTTTATGCAATAGTCGTCACTTTCATGTTATCAGGTGACGACATTTTCTGAAATTTTGTCGCACACAAATTACTGAAGCGACCAATATTATTGGTTTTATTCAATATTCGTCGCCATAAAAATACTGAAGCGACCAATATTGTAGATTCGTCGCTGTATTATAATTTAAGCGACGACTTTTGGTCAATATTCATCGTTTTTTTTTTCCACCAATCATTGTACTTCCTCTTAAATGACAGCTGTATATATAGGTGAAAAAATTTGATACATACTGTGCTCGGGTTTCTACATCTATTTTTGGAGGAGAAGAAGGAGAAGAGGGAGAAATTAGAAGAAATTGTACATTATTGGACTTGGGTTGCTAATTCTTTGATTCTTAAGTAAGATTAGTGCAATTTCCTTATATTTATCCCTCTTTGTGAGCATATTATGTATTAATTCATGAGAAATGGTTGTTTATGTTGTTTAATGGAAGTTGGATTTAGAGTGTTCAATTTTGTGATTTGTTGTTATTTTAGTGTTAGAATATGAAAATTGTGATAAACCATGGAATGGGTTCATCGAAAATGTTAGAATTTTGGTGAAATTTAGTGAAATTAAGATTAGGTTAGTTTGTGAAATTGTTAAATTTAGTGAAATTGAATTTTAGTGTAATTTAGTGAAATTGAGAAATTTAGTGAAAATGAAATTTTGTGAAATAGTGAAATTGTGTGAGATTAGAATTTTATGGTGGATTAGGTTGAAATTATTGATTAATGATGTAATTAGTTTGTATAGATTGTGGTAGTTAGGGTTTCTGAAACATGCGAGTGACTTAGTGAGGGAGTGTGGTGCCGTGTGTAAATTTATGTTTTCAAATTATATATAATTGTGGTGTTTATAAGCTTAGAACTCCCGTTTGAGAATCAACAACTCATCTAGTTGATCGAGATGAGTTGTTGATTCTCGAATTGTCCCATTTTTGGACACTTTAGGCGAACACGATTTTGTTGATCGTTTTGGTATTCATGTGGTTTGAGTTTCAGTTTTGGGATATAGTTTCGACATTGTCTCTCTACAATGTTCCTCGAGTGCAAATTAGGTTGTTTAGATTTTTGTGCACTTGAGGAACTGTAGGGAGATGCTGCCGAAATTTCTCAAAACTGTAGCGGAAACCACATGAATAGCAAAAGAATGAACAAAGTCGTGTTCGCCTGAAGGGGATAGGACCCAACCTGGAGGAATAAGGAGAAGAAGTGTTGGGACAGGTTCTGATTGTATTATAAATGTTGTGTGCTAACCTTATGCATATTGTCTGTTTATGTTGTGACAGGAAACATGGATGATGTCCCCGAAAAATCTTGGATGACTCTTCACTTTACACACCCTGATTATAGCACTGGCTTAGTTAACTTCATCAATTTTGTTTCCGCTCGCACTGCTGGAATCGAATTTCTCCCTTGTCCGTGCGCAGTTTGCAGAAATGGTCCTTATTATAAGAAACTCATAGAGATTTATCATCACTGCTTGCACCATGGTTTGGATCCGACTTACACAGTTTGACACTTACACGGGGAAGTTTCTGGTGAACTGGCAATGATCAGTAAACGGAGACAGTGGCTTCAAGACAGAGTCCAGGCTTCCAGTGTTGCCGGTCCTTCAATGATCCCGCCTGTGGAGATTATACAAGATGTATTTCCATACTATCCTGGATACCATGCAGATGCACCGCATAATGTCTTTGAAGAAAACGCTGAAGTTCAGTTCAATGACATGGTAGATGATGATTATGCTAAGTATGAAAGGAGTATCAAACCCCATTGTATGAAGGGAGTGAAGAAACTGTATTAAGTGCCACATTACATGCAATGGAAATTAAAGTTGAAAACGGATGGTCGGATACGAGTATTGATAAATTATGTAAATGGGTGCATAAGTTTTTTAAAGTCAATAATTTTCCTGTGAGTTATTCGAGAATTAAAAAAATCATCAAGGATATTTCCCTTGGATATGAAAAAATTCATGTTTGTGAGTTCAACTGTTACCTATTCAGGGGGGCTGCAAATAAAACTCGTAGGACTTGTCCAATATGTGGTGCTCAAAGATATAAGCCAGATACATATGACTTTCCAAAAAAGATAATATGGTATTTCCCTATCACTCCAAGGTTGAAACGCCTATTTATGTCCCCACACACAGCAAAGCATATGCGATGGCATAAGGAGAGGTGACAAGATGAAAGTACCCTCCGGCACCCATCTGATGGAGAATCATGGCAACATTTTAACAGGACATTTCCAGGTTTCGACGACATTAAGGGAAGAAATGTGCGGCTTGGAGTGGCAACTGATGGTTTCAGTCCATTTAGAACAATGAAAACCCAGCATAGTACGTGGCCCGTGGTTGTGATGCCATATAATCTACCCCCTAATATGTGTATGAGGAAGGAATATAATATGCTGGCCGTGTTGATTCCCGGCCCTAAATCTCTAAGAAAGTGCCTTAGTGTACTCATTCGTCCATTGATCGACGAGCTCATAGATTTATGGGAAAATAGAGTCTATACTTTTGACAGAGTCGACAATGATGTATTCACGATGAAGGCAGCGGTGATGTGTACTATAAGTGACTTTCCTGGTTTAGGGATGCTTGCGGGCTCAACGGTGAAAGGGTACAAGGCATGTTCAATTTGTCTAGATGAGCTGACGGCGAAGCATAGTTGTGGGAGAATTGTTTATGAAGGGCATCGGAAATGGCTCGACGAGAATTCACCAATGCGATCCAGTTTGGCATTTAACGGGAAGTCAGAGTGGGGAAAAAGGCCAGCTCATAAGAACGGAGATGAAATTTTGGAGGAAATTCGGTCACACAGTTACGCCACTCTTAGCCATCATCCGTATTTTCGTGTCCCTTACTCGGCACACAACAGACAATGTTGGACCCACGAGAGCGTATTTTGGATGCTTCCCTAGCCTATTGGTCGTCGTTGTTACACAGGTACTGTTTAGATGTCATGCACATTGAAAAGAACGTGGGTGACAATATCCTGGCCACCATTCTTTCAATTGAAGGGAAGACCAAAGATGGTCCAAGGGCTCGCGAAGCTTTTCAAAAGAGGGGAATACGCAAAAGTCAGTGGTGTTCGGAAGCTGAAAAGAGGACGGGAAAGGTTCCGCATGTACCCTTTTTAGTTGAAGAGGATCGTCTTGAAGAAGTATTCGAATGGTTTCACGGTATTAGGTATCCACTTGACTATGCGGGAAGTTTGAGAAATAAGGTGAAATTATCCGAGAAAAAGTTCTTTGGATTGAAGACGCATGATTGCCATGTCCTGCTTCAACGTCTTCTTCCAGTGGTTATCCGAGGATTTTTGCCGAATAACGTTGTGAAGCCATTGATAGCATTGTCAAATTGGTTTCGAAAATTATGTGCTAGGGAGTTGAAGAAGACAGATGTCCAACAGATGAAAGATGAGATTGTGATCATTCTCTGTAATTTAGAATTGATTTTTCCTCCACATTTTTTCACCTCTATGGTTCATCTCATGGTTCACCTTCCCGAACAAGTTATGCTTACAAGCCCAGTACATTTCACATGGATGTATCCGACGGAAAGGTATATGCACTAATCAAATATGTTTCTTAATGTTCAAACTAAATTGGTATCGACCTTATATATGCAGTAATCATATTCATCATTTTACAGGCAATTAGGTGACTATAAACAGTCAATGAGTAATACACGTTACCCAGAGGGGAGTATTATAGAAAGGTACATATCATGGGAGTCGGTGACGTACTGTAAGTCGTATCTGCAATTGGAAGAACACGAAGAGCCCAATCCCCCAATATGGAATATTAGTTCTGTTTCTCAGTAAGTTCAACCGTGTATTATGGATACCACATGAAATATCAGGTTAACAGAGGAGCAAACGGTTGAGGCTCACTGACAAATTTTGACGGATACAGAAGAAGCTCAATATTAAATGGACGCTCATTTGCAGCTATACACGGCGAAATATGGTGACGATTACGACCAACGCCATCGAAGGAGGAGTTTCCATCCATGGTTCTTAAAATTTGTACGAAAACTGAATATATGGTTCTTAAAATTCTCTATGAAAACTGAATAGTGTAGAACTAACACAATCTATTTTTCAGGCCAAGAGAATATATGATGCTCAGGGCCCTAATTTTAACAGGGCAATATGGTCATTGGCTCGAGGTCCGCAATTCACTCGGATTTATAAGGCGTGCTACGTGAACGGTATCAAGTATGTCTCATTCGATAGAGATCAAAGGCTCGTGACTCAAAATAGCGGGGTGATGTTAAGCACGAAGCTTGGAAACCTGTCTCAACACTTCTATGGCCATCTTGACTATGTAGTCGAGGTATGTTATCTAGACAATTTGTCGGTCGTATTGTTCAAAGTTATATGGCACAACACCACTGACGATCAGGATGACGAAGAAATTGACACCGTCAAGGTAGATCATGGTCTGATATTGGTGGATACTAACACTAGTTACTATGAGAGTTCACCATTTTGTCTTGCTGTGAAGACTAAACAAGTGTTCTACTTGGACAATCTTGCGGCGGGTGGTACTTGGAAGGTGGTGCAAGAAATGTCGCATCGAAATGTATACAGTGCCGAAGGACTTGCAACTATAGACAATATGCCTCCTTCAGGGAATCAAATCACAGAGCCTTACCAAGAGGACACACTAGGTTCAATACAATTTTACCATATTGATGCATCTAATCTCCAACTCGATTTAGAAGTACACGAACAGAATGAAGAATGAGGAAGATGACAGTGGCGATGAATTCGATGAGGAAGAAGAAGAGGAAGATGAAGACGATGAGAAGAGGAAGACTACTAGTTAATTATGGTACATGTTGTAATATGATAATGATGATATATATTTATTGTTGTAATTTTGAACAATATTTACAATATTCTAATTAAATAAAAACAAATGCATATAAACATAATTCTAATCTGTTCAGTCAACTTGAAGCGACGAATATTGTACAATACTTGTCGCTTGAAAAAGTGACGCGACCATTTTTGTCAAACGTCGTCGCTTCGGAAAACTGAAGCGACGAAGTTGGACCTCCCTACATTACCTAGTGGGTTAAAACTTCGTCGCTTCAGATTTATTATAATTAAATAAAAACATATAATTGAAAAAAAGAAATTGTTAAATTCAACTTAAGCGACGAATATTGTGCAATATTCGTCGCTTGAAATTAATGAAGCGACGTGTTTTGGATCGTACTTGGTTCCCTAGTGAGTTCAAAATTCGTCGCTTCCGTTTCCCTGAAGCGACGAGTTTTGGTGTCCACTTGGTTACCTGGTGAGATCAAAATTCGTCGCTTCATTTAAACTGAAGCGACGACATTTTTTACACAAGTTGTCGCTTAGGTTTATTGGAAGCGACGAATTTTGGAAGAATATATGTCGCTTATATGTAAAAAGGCGACGACTTTTATACAAAATGCGTCGCAACCCCTAATCTTATATTCAACTTCCTTCTTCCCCTTTGCAGTTCCAGAATTTTTGTTCTTTCTTCTTTCTTCCATCCGACACCTACTCGATTTCTTTCTTTCATCCGACACCCACTTCTCTTCCAACCCGAAACCTAAACCCCCCTCTCCTTCCAACCCGAAACCACAACTCCTTCTCACCAAAAACCACTACTCCTTCCAACCCGAAACCTAATCTAGACGGGATTTTTTTCCCCAAACCCGTAATTCGAAACCCTAACCCTTTCGATTCAACAATGGCACCAGGTTCTAGTGCCCAGCAGAGAAAGAAGGACCTCGAGGCGAGAAGGGAGAGGAAAGCGGCCGAAATTGCAGCAAGATTGGCTGCAGCGGTGGAGGAGACGACGGCGGCTGCGGCGGCAGCCGACTCGGCGACGACTGCGCCAGAGGTGGGCGCGCTGGTGCCAATCCCCTCTCTCGACGAAACCACCCCTTCGAGCTTGGGGGCTGGTGGAGGTGGCGATGATATCGGGAGCGGCAGTGCTGGGGGCAGTGGAGCTGCCGCTATGGAAGGGGATGACGGACCACCACTCAATATTAGGACTAAGAGGGGTCCGACGGGGCCGGGTAATTTATTGAAAATTTTAGTTTTTGCGATTCTTATTATGTTATACGATTTACACCTGCGCATGTTGTTTGTGGTAGTCAGTGGCCATTCTCTGTGCTCATTGTGTTCATTTCAAATGACTTACCATTATCATCTCTTACTATTAATATTATCTAATGTTAAGGATCTTAATGTTATAGGAAAACTGTGTGTGTGTGTTCCTTTTTGGTCAGCTAGGGTAAACTAAATATTTAACTTATACATATTAGTAGGATGGGATTGGGGTTAGGTTAATTTGATTCTCCTTTTTATGGTTACCATATTATATGGATTGGTGACTCCTCTATGTTTATGTCTGGGAACATCTTTTAGATTATTTCTTGAAAACGATAAGTATATGAAATATTTACTTGTGCTGTTGTGCAATGGGGTAGCTCACTTACATATGTGATAATTGATGCAGCAATTAGTTGATGTAAGAATATTGGCTTAGTATATCCAATGATAGTAGTTCAAGTCCCACATCCAACCAAAGACTGCCTAAAAGCTTTATCTCGAATTCTACAATCGCAAAATGGTTAGTAGAAATTTTGTTGCTATCATATTATTGTGTCTTTAGGTTTCACATTCAACCAAGACTCAATTTGGCAAACCGTAACAGTTAGTGTATCACGAGGGTGTTTTTCTATATATTTATTTACTCTTTTGATCATGACATCTAATTTGTCTACCTGATATATTGGAGTCACAAAGTGTGTTACTGAAATACTATATGGACCAAAAGCAAGTCTTTGAAATACTAGAGTGACATGTGATGAGAGAAGCAGATAAAGGTCTCATGATCAAAATTTCCTGTTTGGTCAAAACAAAAGCTAAATGAGCGGAAAAGATAAATTATATATGTATAGGCTTAGTCGCTTAGAGCTATGATTTCTATATGTATAGATAAATTATATACTTGCTACTGTCTACATTTAGATTTTCTTTCTCGACCTCTATAGGGATTGTAACTGCAATGTCTCTTTGGAATGGGTTTTCACTCCACAATTTGAAATCTTGAAATAAGGAAATTTGAAGTAGCACTTGAAAGGTTTATATGGTGAAAGAGAACAAACTAATTTTTGTATGGATCTGGTCCTTTTTTCAATACCACTGTTTTTTTTTTTAATTATTATTAACTTTGTACACATTGTTCTTCGTTTCTTGGATTTATAAAGAAGAGTTTCATTCGAGTACTCTAGTATTAGAAAACAGCATTGCTGAGCATTTCTCTTTTTTTGTATTGATTAATGAACTTGAAAAAATCTCATAGGCAGTAGTTTCAATCATTGTTTTTGGGTGCCTTAGAATTTATTGCTCAAAGAGTGCCTGAGGCTAGTGAGTGGATCTCTCTGTATTTCATTCCAATACCTATTTCTTATAAATTTGTTTTTACCTATACTTAGATTTTGCTAATTATGGATAACAATGTAATTGTTCCTGTTTTTACACATCAATTCTGGTCATCTGCATGTTTACCTTCTTCAAACATAGATGGCATGGAGCGAGTTTCGTTTAACTCTTGATGGCGTTATGTCTTCCTTTTCTATATTCTTCATTTACATATTATTCACATATGTTATGTTGTATGATTATAGGGTCGTGGGCACTGGGATAAACCAATATGCTTTCTTGATGGCTGAGAACTACATCAGACATTTGAATTTCAATACGGCTAAAAATGGAATACTCAATTCCCACAATTGGAACCAGAATAACAATGGTAGTAGCAGAAGCCATAATTTATCAACAAAATTTCTACTAACCGTTTTCCCTAAATGTTTACTGCTCTTCTTCAGCTCTTGTTCTTGGAGACTTTTCATTTGGGGCAAATGCCTTGGTCTTGGAGGCCTTGACAGTTTTTCCTCAACCCTTTTTTACCTTAGTAATTAATTTACTCTACAAGTCAGTTTCTACTCTGAGCAGTATTGGACCCTTCACTGACTAGAGGTCAGATAGGTACCATTGCAAAGCTTGAAAGTACTTGAAATCACAAGCAAGGACTAAAATATCCTCGATAACCTCGATATTTCCTCGAAATTTCCGTTTTTTTCAAACATCGATATTAATACTCATATCTTTCCGATATTTTACTTTTAGTCTATTTTTATCTAAATATACAATTTTTACATAAATTTTTTATAAAATTTCCATCGATATTCGATATTTTCTCGAAATTTCCATCGAAATTTTTTTTTTTCAAACCATCGATATTTCCTTAATCGTCGATATTTAATACCTTGATCACAAGGTTCATTGATGAGATGAAAGGTTCTGAGTCCTGACAACAGACTAAGACCTTAGTCTAATTTACTGTTCTTAACTACCCCAGAATCCTCAAAAAGTTTCTGTGAGAGGTTAAAGATAGAATCTTTCGCATAGTAACTTTACACAACTTTATATCCCATAGATATTGCAGTGTGCAGCAATAAATATGAAGGCTCCATCAGACCAGATCTTTTGGAGTAGGGTATATTCCCTTCCCATCAGAAAAATTTCAGTTTAGTTGTGCTCTGCATATCTTTCCCACAATCAATACTGTACTTTGGACTAGGATTTGGGACGTGTATACAAAATGTATATTATTTGCTTTATATCAATTTTCTTTAGCCAAACTATGATCTACTGTTTCTTTTTCTTTTTTCCTTCAAGTCTATTATTTGCTTTATACAAAATAGACATGTATGTTCTATCACAGAGCTGGTTGATATGAGAACGGGGAAGAAGGTGAAAAGGCGGAACCCTGATAAGCCTGGCATCTATACGGGCACAAAGACGCATTGGTTGAAGATGATGAACAACAACCAAGCTCTGAAGGTTGCTTACGCCGAGCAACACAAGGGTCCCGCAGAATTGAAGTGGAGGACTTTGATGTCCCGAGACATCGAGAGCGCCGTCCGGAGCAAAGTGCCGATGCTTGCGCCTTCATTTGCTGAGCTGGATGAGGAGCATCAAGATACATTGACCACTTATATGGAGGTAAAACATTATTTTAACATTATTTTTCAATGACATTATATTGAAATATGATGTTTCTAATGTTTTTTTTTTAATTGTTTGTTACTAGACGCTCTATCACCTTCCTCCCACCGAGACAGGCATGTGGAAATACATTGACGAGACGGCTGGAAAGATTTACAAGGACTGGAAGTACGACTGCCACACACACTACGTCGAAGTGTCAAAGGCGACGCCTGCAGAGTTTATCCACCGACCGGAGCAGTGGGAGTGGCTCAAAGTTCACTTTGAAGACGACGATTATAAAGTAATGTAAATTAATTAGAAATTTTTGCATTTCAGAAAATAGCTTCTTATACTCATATTTATACTCCTTTTTGCAGAGGATGTGTGCCCGGAACGCCGCTAACCGAAACAAGGGAAAGGAGAAGGGGACTGCAATCAACCACCACTCTGGCACCACTCCCTACAGCTACCGGGTCGCTGCGAATCAGGAGAAAGGGCATCCGACAGTCTGCGATGTTTATCAATCATCGCAGAATGTACAGGAGAAAGTGGTAAGTGACTTCCCTATTGGTCCAACGATTTCAGTTATTTCGAATTAAAAAGTATAATAACACAAATCAATGGAATTTTTTTTGCAGGCAGCGGTGAAGAGGAAGATGGATGAGCTCTGTGCTTCTCGAGTGAGTGGTGAAACGAGCGACAGTTACGTGACGGGTCCCGTTAGCGTCGAGGAGCAGATGGCTGTCGTCGAGAAGCAGCTGGGTGGGAAGCCGGAGACGAGGGTCCGAGGTATATTTTTTTAAAACATCTTGTTCTGTTGAGTTTTCTTATTTTTGATACGAAATCGTTTTTAATATTTTTTTTTGTTTTACCATTTTTGTAGGGTTAGGGGGTGCATTAAGACGCCCGCCCAAACCAAGAGGCGGTGCACGCGTGTCCCGCGATAATTCGGAGGTTGAGGAGTTGAAGAGGCAGATACAAGTCGTCACTGAGGACATCATACGCGAGAAAGAAGAGATGCGGCAACGCGTGGCGACGCTGGAGGCTCTCCTCGGTCAAGTCATATCGGCCCAAGGCAATGCGGCTGTCAATGTGCCCGACCACAGTCCCCGATAAATCCTCGTGTGCATCCAAAGGTAATCTCGAGTTCGACGACCTAGATTAGGACTTTTTTTTTCCTTGTAATGGAACATCTACATTGTTATTATGAAACATATTATCAGATTTGAATGTAATCTACGTATTTCTAAAATGTAGTGTGGTTGTATTATGTTGGATATGTGTGATATCTCATTTGAACTGCATTTTGTGTTATTTTTATGTGAATGGAATAGGTCTAAACAGCACCAGGAAAAAGGTTTCCTTCTCTGCAATATTCGTCGCTTAAAGCGACGCATTTTTATGAATATTCGTCGCCTCAGTTATAATGCACAAATTTAATTTATTCCGTAAAGCGACGAATTTTGATCAATATTCGTCGCTTTTATTGTTTAAGGGACGACCAAAACTCGTCACTTGGATTTTGGAAGAGACGACCAAATATCGTCGCTTTGATGTTGGAAGAGATGACCAAAAGTCGTCGCTTATATTTGCAGGCGACCAAGTTAGAAGTCGTCGCTTCTAAACTCCAAGTGACGACGTTTGCCCCAAAACGCGTCGCTGTATACCGGAAACGACGAAAAGTAAGCGACGACTTTGAAGCGACAATTTTTCGTCTCTTTCATACGGAAGCGACGAGTTTTTGTCAGAAACGACGACAAAAATCAATCTGCAGTAGTGTATCAATCCAAAACTATTTTATTGATCATTTAATTATACATGCATGTTGATCATTTTACAAGTAAGACATATAAATATGGGACGGTTCTAGCTAGCTAGTGTATCTATATGCATGTTTAAACATATTTTGAGGTTTTTATCCAGTCAGAAAGTAAACCCTAGCTAGCCTGGATGATTTATATATGTCTTGCTTGGGCAGGCATACGTACAGATTTCTAAATCATGAACTCGTTAATTTAAAGGCCGGGTAAGCTATATACCTCAATCAATCTATTTTGTTTTTCTTCTTTTTCTGGTAATTGAGTCGCTAATTAACTTTTCATGAATCTCGATCTTCAATAATTGTTTAAGCTTTGCATATATGTGAGGAAATAGGAGGCATCCGACTGTACAAGAGGTCTGTTGAACTGCATAATGTTTTCCGTTCGTGAGGGTTTGCCGCTTAAAGTGACAAATTTTGTGATTAATTTGATGTATATGTAGTACATATTATCCATACCTTCTATATATCACCATTGGATATGATGATTTTAGGTAAATATAACGGTATAACAATCACTACCAGAAAAAAGACATTTACCGACCGAAAAAAAAAACGGCCGCCGACATACTATTTTCGTCCGCTATTCCCAAGAATGGCCGACGATTTCTTCTTTCGTCGCTAAAAATAAAAAATCGTCGGCTATTCCACAAGAATGGCCGACGAGTTAAAATTTTCATCGCCTGTTCTCTTAAAGTATAGCCAACGAAAACTTTTGAAAGTTTGGCCGACGAAATTGGAATTTTCGTCGGCTATAAGTCTTTATATTTTCAGATCTGGACAGCAGCTGCTCATTTAAAAAAAAAAAAACGAAAAAAAAAGGGAGAGAGAGTGAAAAATCTGTGGGTATTGTTGAAATCCGTCCTCTCTTACATTGTGGAGCTATATATAGGTACGTATATGTGTATATATGTTGATTTTGAGTTTTAGTTGAGTTGATTTTGAGTTTTAGTGATTTTGATATAGTAAGTGATTTTTTGTTTTGTTGTTGTTTTAGTGTTAGAATGTATGTATATATGTTGATTTTGAGTTGTAGTTGAGTTGATTTTAAGTTAGAGTTTAATTATGTGTTTTAATTTGATGTTATTTTAATTAGTGTTAATATATATATATATATATATATATATATATAAATATGTTAATTAATGGTTGTTGATAGTGTAATGAACTTAAATAATGGTTGTTAATTAATGGTATATATATATATATATGAGTTGATGTTGATAATAATATATATTGTAATATATATGTGTTAATTAATTTCTTATTAATTAAAGTTATACATATATATTATTATCAGGCTATATATGGATCGAGATAAGAGTTGGATTTCGCTTCCAAGGCATGACCGACGATACACTACAGGAGTTGTGGATTTTTTGCAGTTTGTCGAGGAAAATGCAAACGGGAATGAATACCATTATTGCCCGTGCAAGAAATGTAAGTGTCGCAGTGATATGTGTCGATTTCCGATTAGGACAGTATGGGAGCACCTAAAGAGTAATGGATTTTGGCCGAAGTACAAACGTTGGATATATCACGGTGAGCCATCATTAGATGGATCGCATGATCATGGGCACTTTTTTGAGGCGGGCAGTAGTAGTACATCCAACGATCCAACAATGGCATTCGTCAACGACGTGTTTCCTTTTGAAAGCGGTGTACGTGGGGAACAATATATGCATGACCCGGTGCAGCCGTTCCCACAAGTTGTCAACACTGCTGCCTTTGACAAGTACAACAAACTGATTGCATTGCAACAGACCCCTGTGTCTTCAAGTTCTGAGAAGACAGTTCTTCAAAGTGTGATGGAGGTAATGAGGATTAAAGTCGAGACAAAATCGAGCATCAGGCAAGTGGATGAATATCTACAATACACTTCTTCGTTGTTGGAGGAGGGTCATCGTAATCCTACCAATCACTGTAAGGTCCGAAGTATCCTCAAAGATCTAGGGCTTTCCTACATTAAGATCCATGCATGTGCATTTGACTGCGTTCTCTTCTGGGGTAAAGATGCAGAAGGGAATGACCTTGCTAGCCTTAACGCATGTCCGATATGTCAGTCTGACCGATATAAGTTGACGGGAGCAGGCAATAGGAAACCTGTGAAAGTGTTTCGGTATTTTCCGTTGAGAGATAGGCTTGAGCGGTTGTACATGTCAGAAACCACCACAAAAGCTATGAGATGGCACGGTGAGCGGGACGCGGGAGACGCAGATATCATGACACACATCTCTGACGGAGCGGCTTGGAAGCATATAAACAATGAGTTTCCTCATTTTGCGTCAGATGTCAAAAACGTCAGGCTCGGGCTCTCAACCGACAGGTTCAACTCTTTCGGCACCATGAGTCTTTCATACAGTATATGGCCGGTGGTTTTGGTACCTTACAACCTTCCTCCGTGGATGTGCATGAAGAAGGAATATAATATGTTGACGTTGTTGATTCTGGGGCCTGGTTACCTAGGGAAATGTCTCGATGTGTATATGAGACCATTGATTGAAGAGCTTAAGGTATTGTGGGACGTTAGTCATCCCACTTTTGACAAGTACAAGAAGGAGACGTTCCAGATGCATGCCATGGTTATTGGTATCATCAGTGATTTTCCTGCTTATGGGATGTTGTCGGGTAGCGTTGTTAGAGGATACAAGGCTTGTCCAGAGTGCCTCAGCGATTATGGGAGCACCCCTCATTGCAACAAGATATGCAGAATGGGTCATCGTGTGTTCCTTCTGGCGAATCACCACTGGCGTTACGAGTCCGCCGCATTTGATAGAACCAAAGAACACGGTGGTCCTCCCAGAAGATGGACGGTAAGAGAAATTTTAGCAGTGCTTAATGAGTACGATTTTGGGCCCCTCAGCAATCATCCCGATATTGTAGCAAAAATACCTGAAAGACCTGAGGAGTACAAATTCTGAACACATAAGAGCATATTGTGGGAACTCCCGTACTGGTGTGAGTTGCTGATCCGTCACTTCCTAGACGTTATGCACATAGAAAAAAATGTTTCTGAAAGTGTGGTGGGCACAACGCTGAACTTGGAGGGGAAGACGAAAGACGGTCCTAAGGCTCGCACTGATCTGCAAAACATGAATATCAGAAAACAACTATGGTTGAAACAAGGGAAGAGAAAAATGCCTCAAGCTCCTTACACCGTCAAGCCTGAGCATAAATCAGAAATTTTCCATTGGATAAGTCGGGCCAAGTATCCTTCAGGCTTTGCTGGAAATATAGCCAAGTGTGTGAACAGACAATTCAACAATCTTTACGGGTTGAAAAGTCATGACAATCATATCCTGCTACAACGTCTCTTCCATGTTTTCATTCGACCGTTCCTTCCCCGTCACGTTGTGGAGCCGTTAGTAGCGTTGGCAAGATTTTTCCAGAAGGTATGCACACGGGAAGTGAGAAAATCTGACCTCCGGGAAATGCAACAAGACATCGTTCATATCATGTGTAAATTTGAGATGATATTTCCTCCAAATTTTTTCGACATCATGCCTCACCTCATGATCCGTCTTCCTCGGCAGTTGTTGCTTACGGGTCCTGTGTACTTCACTTGGATGTATCTGATGGAAAGGTACGTATTTTACACCTTATGTTAATTTCCTCATCAATATATGTGATATAGTATTAATGTATTATCATAACACTTTAAAAACTTGATTGATAGGCAACTTGGACAATACGGTAATTTTGTCCAAAACAGATCCACACCTGAAGGATGTATAGCTGAAGCATATATTGCGCACGAGTGCGTCACTTACATGAAGCTGTATTTAGGAGCGTTACAGGAAAGCATACCGGAAGATGTACCTTCACAGTTCAATCTTTCCATACTCTCCGACGATGTTGTACTCGGTGGAAACATGTTAGTTTCCTACAAGTTGAAAGATTATGAGGTAGCCATTGCACATTGGTGGGTACTAATCAACTGTCCAGAAGTTCAGTTTTGGAAGAACATGCATCTAAACTGTGATGGAGTAGCAGGTGATCTCGATTACCCAACCGGACATTCGCAGAGTATTTCGGCCGCTGGGTACGTAACTTTAACACTATTCTATACGTGTTTATATATTATTGTGTATAATTATTCATATTTATAGTTGATTCTGATGGTTGCAGATGGACCTTATTAAAAATGATAATCACCCAAATTGGTCGCACGAACTCAGACTTCTAGCGATGAGGCCGGTCTATTCAAAAGTTTATGCGACGTGCAAGGTGAATGGTGTGTTATTTCGATGTGAAGAGAGAGACCTCAGACTGAAAACACAAAATTCAGGGGTTATGGCACATGGTGGGGATGATGGAGTTGACTATTACGGTGTTCTCCATTCAGTTGTGGAACTGCATTATGGGGAAGGCATGAAAGTGCACCTTTTCAAGTGTAGATGGTTTGACACACGGCCGCAGAGCATGAAAACCGATCAATACGACATAACTTCTGTGAACACTAGTACATCATGGTATGAGGACGACCCATTAGTTTTAGCCACATGGGTGAAACAAGTGTTTTATCTTGATGATCTCGCCAAGGGTGACCCGTGGAAAGTAGTCAACACTATCCACCATCGCAACATTTACCGGGCGTCTACACTTGGAGTGGCTGAAGAGAACGAGGAAGGGGGCACCGCGTATCAAGAGCCCAACTCAAACGGTATTCCTGACTCCTCTTTTATTCGCCTAGACACGCCGGTGCGAATTCGACGTGAAGAGCCACTGCTTGTTGATGTTGATCCAAATGAAGAAACTAACGAGGACTCTAGTGGTGAGGAAAGACATAGATTACCCCTATTGAGCAATTCAGAAACCGAAGAAGACTCATCCGATGATTCCGATTACAATCCGACGGATTAAATAATTTAGATGGTGTAATCCTTTCATTTTTAATCCACTCATTTATAATGAACGGGCGTGGGGATGAGCCTCCCAGCTAGGCTGGGTTCCAAACCCCTTAAAAAAAAATTTGAAATATGTTGACTGCTGGGTTTCTGTTTTTTTTATGTTCAATTTTGGTTATATATGAACAGGACATATGGGTACGAGAGGTGTAACACAACTGATTTTTTTATTTTTTTCACAGAATAGCCGACGAAATCACGCATTTTTCGTCGGCTATAATTAGTATAGCCGACGAAAAATGCGTGATTTCGTCGGCCAAAACTATATTGAAAAATACATATTTTATTTTAGACACAAAACGACAAAAGAATAGCCGACGAGTACTAGGTTTGATTTCGTCGGCTATGATTAAAAAAAAAATAAAAAAATACCACCTTCCATTTTCTATCACTATCGACAACTCATTACTTCATCCTTCAAATGCAAATGTGTCGTGAAATAAGATATGACCGAAATAATGAAATACGTCTACGGTTGAAAAATGACAAGATTCCGACAAAATCTGTGTGCCGAATGTTGCGGTTAACTGTTTTTTACTTCCGTTTTCCTATGGGTAGCCTCACGGTCGGTAAATATTTTGAGGAAAATTTTTATACGATTTGTTGCGTCTAATCGATTTGAAACTATTATCTGTTGAAGGTCAGGCCAAAAAACGTCATTTAGACAGGCCAATTACCATTTCTAAGCGTTTAAAGGGTTGACTCACCCGGTTGACCGTCCCGATCGAGCCTTTAACGTTGTCAGATGTAGTTGGATTTTTTTTCATACATGTATTTAAGGTGAACGGTGATATCTGACGGTTGGAATAGATTTTCTAAACTTTTAGATTCAAAATCAGAACATATGCACTAATGTTCCTTAACTTGTTTATTAAGTGTTTAAGTGAATGTATAGTTTCAAATAGTTACTATACGTACACTCTTCGAATGTAAATGTGTCGTGAAATAATAACTTGTAATTTTTTATTCTTTTTCTTGTGTCACAAGCATGCATGAAGTTGTTTCTGATGCAAAGTGTACGGCTAGCCAAGTGCTAACTTTACTCCTCAACCATGTAACATCAGTTAGAAGCAAAACTAGCTAGCAAATAAGCAACCCTATAGCTATTACAAGAAGAAAAAATTGCACATTGTGGACTTATAAGTGAAAATTGATGTTCTTGCCAAAACCGACCGACGACCCGATTGTACGTTGATTATTCAAAATTTAACCTAACTGAAATTGCAGAAATAAAAATCGTGAAGATGAAGATATTGACATTGTAGAACAAGCTTTGAAACAGTGTCGGATTTTCCGGTGCCAATTCTCCCTCCCCATATTGTAATGTACAACGTACCAATTCCACCATTTAAGCAAATTGCTAATTACTTTTATACTTATTTTCCAGGTCAAATAGAAACACTACCTTCTCTCAAACTGGGCATGAATGCACACCCAATTTTCTTCGTCCACTTCTGGATTAAATAATCTGCACTTGCAAATTAAGTTGCAACCACTTGATATGAATGAAGATCGAGTACGTTACAACCAGCCCCTATTTTCTCCGTATAAATACAACATTTGTGCCCTAACCATTAGGAAAAAGACAATCCATTGAGTCTATATCCCTTCCCTCGATCAATATAATACCCTCTTCTTCGCAACCACTTCTTATAAATTAATGAAACCATTTTTCGTTTCTGCAACTTCCTTTTCTGATAAATTATTAGACCATGACAGCATTCGTTTCTCTCTCTCTCTCTCTCTCTCTCTCTCTGTATAAAACCTAAAGATGATGGCTCCATGACAACATACTGAGTCATCCTAGCTGTATCTGGCGTTCTGATCAATGATGCTTAGTACGTATATATATATGTGTGTGTGTGTGTGTCTATAAGTCGCAGTTTTCTCATTTCTTGAAGCAAGTGGAATTCCTCGTGCATGGATACATAAATATGGAACTACATTTACAAGATAATTAAATGTAGAAATTAACATGAATTTGGATACTGATAAGCCGCAGTAAATAGAAGATGAAGATAGAATGAAATATGTCCTATATATCTCTTTTAAATCAAGAGACTTAATTCATTCATTGATAAGGAGAGGAAGCTAGCTCTCTCAATCTCTCTAGCTGGTTACTACGTACGTACATACATTCATCCTTCAATTTTGATTAATAACTAATTGATCAGAAGGATGAGAAATGATTTTGAGAAGGCTGAACCATTTGCAAGTCCGTCGTTGTTTGGCACGAGTTATCATCACTCATCATGCTCCTGCACAGATAATTATCACTGTTAGTTGTAAATGTTCAGGTAAACCCTAATTATCTAGTTCAAACGAAGCTAGCTATGCTCGATCAAGAAGATATAATAAGTAGTGACTGTCATGCTATGCAGTCTCACTCTCGTGGTCTTGATGCCCAAAGAGAACTAAGTGCTCTCAATCTTCCATAGTACTCGCCGATTACCAGAAAGCACCGTGCTGCTTGGCGAACTGTCAATATCCGACGCAACTGGTGAAGGGTTTGTTGTCTCAAATTGTCAGCCTAAGTGCAAATTTTAGGAGAAGCAAAATATCAGTAATTAATTAGATTTTAAAACAAACAAATGCAGAAGAATCTAGTAATACAAAAAGCATAATGCAAAAGTTGCAATGCATGGGGCCCTAATGAAAGGGCCATGGGCAACAAACCTTTAAACATTTCAAAGGATTTGAAATTGGGAAAGAAAAAAAAAAAAAAAAAAACTTTTTCCATCAATGGATGTGGACTATTCCAATCCAATCATAGATTAGAAAAGTAATAGATTATATGAATCAATTAATTTATAAATTAAATCAGTAGATAGATAGGTCTAGCTACGGTTTTGATTTCAGCAAACATCACACTCAAACCTACCTCTGAAAGAAACATTTGGGATGGAAAACCCGCACCAGAAACCCTAGCTAGCTTTCAGAAGATTGATTGACACCTTAGCTAAAAAGAAATACCAATCCAAACCCAAAATTATGGGGGCCAAAAAATGATAGTGAAAAAGAAATTGCTCGCTAATCTGTCGAGCATGTAGAGGATGTGATCAATCTAAGCTGGCTGCATGATATGGCATCTGTCTCAAAGTTCTGACCCAGAACATATGACAGTGACAATTCAATCCACCATCAATATAGATATTATTCATATATAATCATCAAGACCCTAATTATGGTTAGATATTTAGGTATTGGGATGAGCTTGAACAGAAACGATGAAATGAACAATTAAGTTCATATAGTGTGTAGTTGACTATACTGTAGTTTTCTGGATGCTTTCACCAGCTGGATTTGTTTATGTAAGAGTAGAGCTTCAAGTATATAAGTCAATTAAAATGTTAAATCAAGGTCGATGTAAGAAAATGAAAGCTCCTTTGGATTTTTACCCTTCTTATAATCAAGTGTAGGTAAGAGAATATGGCGGCGCAAGACAAGACATGAGGAATATATAGGATCAAATAATAGACTACAAATAATCAGATCAACCACCATGTTTACGCAGTTACCTACTCAAAATTTATCTTAGAATTTTAGAATATATATGAGAAAAAAAAAAAAACAAATTGTGAACGCAGATGACCGACAATTGTTGATATATGAACACTCAACAGAAAAGGCCGACTGGAATATTTGTATATTCGTCAAGCAGGATCATTGATAAATTTGAAAGGTGGATTACTGGATTAGTCTATGTAAGACTAAATACGTAGCTTGACCATCAATATGCGTTAGTCAATTCTTGTCTGCAATATATGAATTAAGACTTCTAACACTTTTTAAAAACCACCTGAATTTGACATATTCGAAAACTTTGATCATGACCTGCTCTTATTGTCAAGCTTGAAATAGACATCAGGTTTTAATTTACTAGCTCTTGACAATTTTATTTCAACAAAAGAAATCACCAGTAAAATTGGCCAATAATTATTACCTCCTAGGGTTCTATTTAAGTAAAATTAAGCGTGTGTGACTTTGGATGATGCATGCAAAATGGTTTTTAATTGGTAATGCAATATGATGTACTGGTTTAAATTTACCTGGCGAACAAAGCCCTCAAGATTACTGAGCTTGCCCAGAGCCACGGCCATCTGTTGCATGCCGTCTACGACTGGTCCACCAGCGATGGTGTCGATGAGAGACTGATGAAGCTGATCTAGGCCTTGGGTGAGAGCCTCTTCAGCTTGTTGTGATGAATGTTGGAGGCTGCATATCCCCAACACTTGCTGTTCAGTTATTGGGTCTAACTGTTGTGTCAACATCTGATTATACATGAAACAAAAAAGAAGAAAGAATAAAACATGATTCAGTTCCTCTTAATGGATTAACAATATCAACCATGTATAATTGTATATACGATATGTTTTCAATGCTAGAAGAATCACATTTTCGGACCACGTTAAAGTTGTACAAGGACCGCTTATAAATAACAGTGGAACCTACCATATGTCAATAACTCTTTTTTTTTTTCCTACTGAAAATATGTTCCGTATAACACTGCCATAGTACGTAGTACAATTTATCAAGATGATGGAAATATTATTGGAGTGGTTTTGAAATAATTTTACCGATCCATAAACTCAAAAACTTAGGTATATACCTTGATGAGGTCAGAGGGTCTAAAGCCACCCATCCAGAGGAAGCATCGCTCAGCTTGAGAAGCCCACATCCCAGTTATGAGATGGAACACATCAGATTTAGCAGCCAATCCTTTGAGCTGGAAAATCTCATCGTAATGAGAAATGTAGCCATCTACAACGATTCGGAGATCGTTGTCCGACAAATGTGCTTGTAGTCCAGTTCGCAGCTCCGACATGTGACGGTGGTCGTCTTCTAGCCATCTTGCATATTCCATATCAAATATTGCAGCAGCTGCAAGTCACAAAAGCAAAAGAAATATTTAATAAATATATATTTGCTAAATAATAATAGAAAATGACCTCATGTACTAGACCATTTTTATTGCTGGTGCAGGAAATCAATTACACATTTTCAGAGTACGTTTTGTATTTATATAGTGAAAACGATAGAGTACAGTAACTTGCTGAAACAGTACGGGAAACGAATAATGCATTGCGCAGATAGAAAGTTAAAACCCAGTATGGCTTTTATGTTTAGAAAAGGCCAAACATGCATAGTTAAATATATATATGTACCACAATAATATATATTGAAAATTTGGAAAGAAAAAAAAAAACTTGGTCAATTTCCTCGATCTTATGGTCTGCCAAATGAAACTAAATTCCTAAAAATGTTAGCTATATATAGACCTAATTTTTTATAGCTAAAAATATAAAAATAAAAAATAAAAATGTTGATGTAGTCAACTTTGGTTTTTGTTTACTGCTTCTTTTGTAACAAAATAAATAGCCTACATTTTCAGCCATTTTTCTTCTAATTTTTGCAGTTTAATTAATTAGACTGATGACTGATCCCATAAATTTATTGAAGAAACTTACCTGAGCTGATATTGCCAAATCCACCTCCGCAGCCACCCATCAACAAGCCCTAGCAAATAACAATATTCATAATCATTAAGTAATTTTGGAAAGTGAAAAAAGAAACTACCAATGTAATTAGATGATAATTACCTGAGCACGCGCTCTTTGAAGATCTTGTTCAAGCTGTGTGAGCTTGATCCTACTTGATTCTAGCTGTTGCACATAAGCCTGTATATTGATATGGACAAGGAGAGAAAGAATGAAACATTTACGTTAGTGGGCGCCATACGTACATTGTGAAACAAAAGATAACAAAAAGGAGAAAAATATAGTGTAAGCTGAAGGTGCTTGAAAATGAAATCTTTCGAGTCTGGAAAATGACACTACCTTTTTCCTCAGACGGCTTTTTCTCGCAGCTTCTCGATTTTGAGCTAAGCGCCTCAGTGTCTGAAGAAATATACATCTTAATTAGATTAAACACTGATGCATGGGATTAAGAAGAAGAAGAAGAAGAAGAAGAAGAAGAAGAAGATAGAACAGTGAAAAATTAACCTTAGCATCAAGCTGTTTGTTCTCTGAGGTAGAACCAGCTCCCTTCCTCTGGAACATCAAGAACATGAATAAGAACAAACACAGAGATATCTTTGGATTACAAAGCAAAATAATATCATGTAAACAAAGGTTGGGTGGCATCTGTGTTTGGTTGCATGCAGGAAACTAGTTTAAAGGATTCAAAAAGTAGGAGGACAAGAAAAATATATCTTTTGCTTAGTTTGATAGCAATGATTTGAGTTGGGAAAAAAAGAATATAAGAAAACTGTGGTATGACTATATTGTGCTATATCATTCCCTACTGTTGAAGCTGTGGAATAGACATGCATAGCAGGTATCCTTAAAGAGATTCTAAGATTTCTCAGAATTCAAAGAACAATGATTAGAGAAGAGAGAGGGCTCACAGAGTTTTTGGGAAACATTTCAGATTTGGGTTTTGTAAATTTTCAAAAAGCTGAGTTAAGTAAGATCGAGGTAAAGAACAAGAAGTCTTGGTAGAGTTATAGGGAGGTGAGTAAGGTGAAGTGGGTCATTGTTATTATAAAACACCTCTGTGAAGATTCTCTTCTCACTTTGGCTTTTCTTTTTGTGTACAAGGACTCATTCTCTCTCTTTGTGTCAGACATTTTTTTTTATCAGAAAATCATTCAGAAATCAGGTAAACTCTGGCTTTGCTTGATTTTCTGAGCAGTTGGGATCTGTGCCCCTTAATGTCATGACTCATGAGGATATGCCACAGAGAAGAGAGAGGTAGATGAAACAGTACCAGAAAGATGCCAACTTTCCTCCCCCAGTTTTGGGTTATAAGAAAACTCAAAATAACCAAAGATTAATACTTGAAGAATTTAGTAAGTAGAGTTAGAACCTTTTCATGATTTGGTTTTGGAGCTGACTGGCCTTTAGATGCTTCTGCTGCTCCTATTGCTACAGTAGTAGCTCTTGAGGTGTCACTAAGTGCCATGTCTTGCTGTAGTTGCTGGTGCTGCTGCTGGAACTGTAGATGATTCTGATCCAAAGCCTGGTGCTGGTGCTGCTGATGATGATGGTTTGAAGAAGATGCTATTTTACTTATGGGGGATTCTGGCTCCAACTGGGTCTGATCTCCTTTGCTTGTAAGAGTGGTGGTGTTCACCTGTGATCCTGAGTCTGTGCTCTCCGCTCCTGCTGACTTTGAACTCCCCTGCATTACAAAACAAAATGAAACAGATAAGAACTCATGATCACAATAATTCAGAGGAGAAATCAAACTATGGTCAAAGATTAGAGGGAGTACTACTCTTGGGGTTTGGTGGTGTCTCATTGGCCAAGAAGGGAACATTTCCAGAGTTGCTGCAGGTCTTCCTGTGAATAAAGCTGCAGGGAATCACAGAAGATCAAAATCTCTCAGAGCATCATCACCAAAACGATAAAGATTACTTCTTCATTTTTTTTTTCGTATTTGCTTCAAAGCCTGAAAAGGGGGAGGAGAGACCTAATCCTACTTTTTTGCAGTTATGGAGTCAGTAAGTAAAATCATCATCATCATGCTAAAGAAAGAAGCTTTCCATGTTTGTGTATCTCTACTTTTCAGAATCATTACTACTGTAACCCCTCTCTAGCTAGACATATTCAAACTGCTTTTTTCCATCCTCAAAGACTTGGTTCATCAAACGTCACATGAAATCAGAGAAATGATGCTAGGAGTTAATAGGAGAAAGCATACGTGCTTGAGCTTCATCATTTCTAACTTGACGAGCAATTGCTTCTTCTAGCTCTCCAAAATCAAAAGTAGATCCCTCTTGATTTCTACCAACAAACAACAAATAGTTTATTAAACTCCATGTCAGAAATTAATGAAAAATAATCTTAAAAGCAGAAAATCCTTAAACAATTTGAGAAATCATGACACAGGAGAAAAGAGAGAGATTTTGGAAGAGAATGGAAATTTTGGAGAATGAAAGAAACCCAAGTGGGAATTATTCTCAAAAATTGAAGTTGTAAAAGAAAGTTTAGAAGGATGAATCGTACAGGAAACTTGTGGAAGGAGCATTAATTCCATGAAGAACAGTAGCATAAGGAACATGGTGATTGGAAGAAGAAGGACCCGAGTCTGAAAGCCCTGTATCTCCAACAATTCTGTGACTCGCAGCCATGCAAGACTTTCTCAGCAGACCATTTTCATCTTTGTACTCCAAGAAGAAGCTGGAATCGGGACATGTAGCAGAAATGAAAGCCATGAATAACAACAACACAAAGCTACCTGTTAACCTTTCTTTCTCAGTTAACTAGAAGAAACAGAGGAATTTCACTTCTCTCTGTTTACCTCAATTCTCTTTGGCTTTGAGATTCCTAGGCCAAAGTCTATATGGAGAATAGATAGAGCTTGGAAACTGAAAGAGACATGAACCCCAATGAAAAGCAGCAAAATATCAAAAGGGCTTTGAACTTGAGAGCTAGCTTTCTTGTCAAAGTGTATAATTTCAGAGGGTCCAGTCCTTCTCTCTCATTTATGTCTCTCTTTCCCTGAGGGGGTCTCTATCTCTTTCTTTCTCTGCTTCTCTATGAAGAAAGCTAAATGATTATAAGTCTGTTTGGGTCTGTGTTCCTAGTAAATGTTTATCAAATTTTCAAACTCATCCTCCTTCCTATAGGTACAGAAAATCTTGTCCTTGCAGACATGTCTCTCAGGCCTCTCTTGGCTGTAGCCTGTGGGGTTTGAAACAGAAAATCAAAGGGTTTTTTTTTTTTTTTTTTATCTCATTATAAAACCAATTAATTCCCAGAAAAATGAAAAATTAAAAAGGGTGGGGTCTTTCCTTTGGCAGGAACCCACTGGAATCACTGACTCCTACTCCACTCTCTCGCTCTCTCTCTATCTCTGTCTTCTAACCGCCTGTGCTTTGCCATTGGCTCTTTCTATTGTGCTCTTCAAGGATGCAAGTACTTGCTGCATAAAAATAATTGGCAATCAATTTCAAATATTGTGTGTAGAAGATGAGACAAGGTTTTCTTTCACATAAAAGATGGTAAAGGACTGAGGAGAGGAGAGGAGAAAAGCTGCAATGGGATTTTCTTTGATCCTTCACAAAAGAGGGGATTGATTTTTAATTTTTGACTAGGAGCCTTTGGGAGGGAGGAGATTTTCCATTTCTTAATGGTTTATTGACAAGTTTTCTTTGCTTATACCATTTCAACTAAAACATTAGAATAAGAATAATAATAACAACAATCCAGAAGCAGATTAAGCCCACTTATATATATTTAATCATGGTTTCTGAGATGGATTTGTTTGGTATTATCAGCTTTGTTGATGGGTCAACATCCCTTCCCTGTCATTACCTAAAACCATGGCACCTTAAGATTCCATGCCATACTATTAATTAGTAGAAATATAATTCTGTTTTTCTTTGAGGGATTGGCTATTAAGTGTGCTTCATGTATAGGGTACTCCTAATTCCAACATTATGTGTTTTTGGTTAATTTGTTTCAGTGTGTACCAACCCTAGTTTGTTTGAGAAGGAACCTAATTAGAAGCAGAGGTTCTCTTAAAATAGTAGCTTCAGCAAAGGAAAAACAAGAAGCTCAAACACTTCAAATGTTTATTAAAAAACAATTCAAAATTTAAAAACAAAAGCAAAACAAAATTGATTATACCTTAGCAAAATTTTGAGTTTAAAGATTGTCTTCCCTTGTTACCCCAACGAAAATTGTCTTTTAGGAATATGAAATGTGTCGGTACAATACACTGATAATGAACAATTTAACAAAAAATTATATCAACTATTAAGAATAATGTTCAAATTAGCTAGCTAATCTAAGAGTTTGACATGCACTTTCATTTCTTAAGCAAAATTTTGAGTGGGGACACCAAAATTATCTTTTAAAAATATTTATTTCGTCGGTACAATACACTAATAATGAAAAGTTTAGCATAAAATATATATATATATTTTTGAAATTAAATCAACTGAAAGGGAACGAGGGGCACTTTAGCCTGCTAATTTAAGGGATACATATGTCTTGGAGTAGAGCATTATTGAGGATATGATATTAAGTATAGCAGACACATAGACAGAGAAAGACAGAGAAAAGGAGAGTTTGTAATAGGCTCTTTGGTCCTTTTAATTAATTAGTTATTTAATCATGAGATTAATATGCAGTTATATATATTTTATGTTCTGCTCATCTACTACCTTTGTAGGTAATATATGCTTCCTACCAATTATTCCTTTACGGTATATACACCAATGATTGGCCCTTTAAAAAAAAAAACAAAAGGGGTGGGTTTGGTTCAAATTAACAAGTAGTTTTGATCATGGATTAGGTAAACCATGTATATTAAGTCATGCTTTTGTTCCCAATAAACCTTACAACATGTTCTTCTTATGAAGAATTTCTGGGATTTCTTACATTCCTTCAAACTCTTAGTTTCTTTATGAATTCTTTTTTGCTAGCTAGCTAGCTTGTCTGTAGAAAGGCGATTGGGTTAGCTCAAATCCTAGTATTGTTCATTATGCCCCCTCCCTAACTTTGAAGCTAGTTTTAACTAATCATGATTGAGTCACAATTGCTAGCTAGCTTTGTCACCTGAGCAATGAGTAGATTAACAGACATACAGTAGTTTACTATATATGCAAAAGACCAACCAGGGTTTTAATTATTAACCCACAATTGCATGCGTGGCCACATTGGTAATTAAGGATATTATAGGTGAAAAAGGGTAACAAATTTAGTAGGGAAATCCATGAAGCTTATAGATGGTGGGGTTGACCTTCTTCCACCAATGAGAATATATAATCCAGTCAAATGATTTGTAGGAATGAAAATCTCTCTCTCTCTCTCTCTGATATTCATGTAATTTTGATGCAGATATGGTACTGCTGGTGTTGGAAAGACTTGGAAGAGTTGAAGTCCAAATGGGCTGTCAGGAAGTGCAGCGGTGGCCGGCATCTGCATAAGCCAAAATTGCATACCAGAAATGAGAGAGAAAAGAAGCGAAACGGTTTTGTATTTATTGGTGAAGGGAGCCTTGGAGTTGCTTCCCAATATGAACATGCATGTTGCTTGGGAGGTGATCAATGACTGAATGTTATCCTTTTGTACCGGCATTCTCAACTATCAATAATAGAAAAGATTTTTACAAAAAATAGTGCATGAGTTTTTCTTTCCTCAGAAACAAAACCGTTTTATTTAACAAATCAAAATATTATATGGACTCGAACGAAGAAAATGACCTACTACGCAATTTAGGGGTGTGAATTAAAATAAAGAGAGAGCAACTTGCAAAGCTGCCACCACAGCTTGTCATTGCGCATCTTCTTCAAATTTGATCCATTATGGATCAAATCAGGGGTGCTTAATTGATAGCAGCAACACCCATCCTTCATCTTTCTCTTGATCCGGTGGCTTTCCCATCGACGTTTGAAGTTGGCTATCACGGTGGTGTTCCATGGCTTGGGGTTGTCGATCGCCTTACATGTACTAGTTGGTGGTGAATGTCGCGGCTCCAATGCAGGATTGGGCTAGGTTCCTGGGTTTTTTGTTGTAAGTGGTTTCACGATTGATGTTGTAGGCTACATTAGTGGAGATCTTGATGATGTCCTAGTTCTGGACCTGACGTGCACCTAGGGTTTCCACTTTGGCTGTGGGCCTAATGATATGATTTGGATCATTTCTCCATCAGGGGAACCTTTCTCTGCGTAGGAATGTCCTGGATTTTAATAAGTATAACCTAGTCTATAGTTCTTTTTCTTGATCATGGCTCTTCATCTAAGGTTTCCAATATTGAGATAGTTTAGTGATTATGTTTTTAGGGATTCAGTTTATTAGGTTGTTTCACATAGTTTTTATCGTCACCTACAAGGGCGTTATAATATGTTCATGTTGTAACCTTGCTTTAAGTGATCAATAAAAGTGCTTCCCATTTGGATTTGAAAAAAAAAAAAAAAAAAAAAAAAAAAACCTACACTCATGTCTCCGCTATATATAGAACTGTAGGTTATAAATTCATAAGCCAAAGAGGCCTCTACCCACATACAAGAATCGTCACTTCTCCAAGGTTAGTTTTGACAAGTTAACCCAAGGGTCGCATTACATCTTCACATAATTTCAGTTAACATGCTTCAAGAGAGATTTAATTATCTTTTTCTAAATTGTGTCTCAACAGAGCTAGGCCACGCGCAAGGGCACTTCCCGCAACATTAACAACAAGAATCTTCTTCTTAAGAAAAAACATTGACAACAATATATAGAGAGAAAACTTTATCTATGTGATATCCCGAAAATTCGTTATTAATTCCGAATGTTTATTTAGAATTATTAATGTAATAACCCTAATTTCAATTCAATTTTTTGTAAATTTCTCGAGATTAATGGAATGGTGATTTATGAAAATCTGTATTTCATACTCTTTTAATTAGTCGTTGTTCGACATTCTTTATGGTGCAGATTTGATATTTTGGCTAACTTTTCGATTGAATTTTTAAATCTCCGCCGTCTAGTATTTAGGTACTCATGTATAGATCATCTCTGCAAATTTTCAGCCAATTTGATAACCATTAGCATATCAAACTAGATTAAAATAAATTGACAGACTGCATTTTGTCAAAACTGAATCATTCATGTTTATGATAGAAAATCGGACTTTTGAATGCCTTAACGATTATCAAATTGGCTGAAAATTTGCAGAGATGATCTATAAATGAGTACCTAAACACTAGACGGTGGAGATGTAAAAATTCAATCGAGAAGTTAGTCAAAATGTCAAATCCGCACCATCAGGTTTGGTGCGGACTATATATATATATATATATATATATATATATATATATATATATATATATATATATATTGGGATTGTGTATTTTGGTGAATTATCTGTTATGAAATTATCATAATTGAGAATGTATGAGTTGTGTGACGTGTGAATGGGTTGGTATGGAAATCAACGGCAAATGTAAGATTTTTCCCAAGGAATGCAATATCAAAAATATCGCCGATATTTCATTTTTCCCACGAATCGATATATCGATTCAATTCTATCATTTTCTCGCCGATATATCTGATATTTCGCCTATATTTCCGATATTTCCACAAAATTTCTAACCTACCTTTCAAGAACTAATAACCCACCTAATTTTCAACACGTATTTTACTGAGGCACAACATTATACACATGCAACTCAAGATGACGACCATGGTGACAGAAGAGCAGGTCATGGATACAGTGGAGGTGCCACAAGAGGTAACTTGACCCATACTATGAGTCCCAGAATCCTCAAAGATCGTCACTTGACCCATATAGTTGACATGTAAGTCAATATATGTAGAATTTTAGAGGAGAGCAATCATTCAATGAATATTCTTCACAGTTCACCCATGACTCTACATAAGACGATGAAGAAAGCAGTGCGGATTTCGAACCTCATCGGTCAGTAGTATGGTTTTAAAAACTTCATGTAGTTGCTTTATGAAATATTATGTACAAGTAATGTTAAAGGGTGTGATGGTCTAGCCTCTTTTTAGGTTTCAAGCATAAATTATATATATATTAAATCATATTTCAATAAATATCAGTTCTATTCACGTAGTAATTCATATAACATTGCAATAAATTGATATCTATTTGAGTTTATTAATATTTTCTTCTCACGTATGATTGATAACATAACATAAAACAACTTTAGAAAGTTTCAATACAAATTTCCATGTATTTCTTATAGTTTCCATCGTTTTTGTCAAAATTTCTAATGGATCGATATTTTATTGATATTTCCGTCGAAATATCCGTATTTTGAAACGTCGATATTTCCTCGATATCCGATATTTTACTCCTTGATCTTTCTTGTGTGTGATGGGGATCTTAAATGTCTGGCGGATATGATCTCGCCAAAGTGGTGAAAGGGATCCTTATGGCAATTATATTGGGAACCAAGCATTTGGCTGGGTGATTGGTTACGATCAGTTAGAGCTCTAGTCTGTCTGCCTTTGTGAGATTTAGAGGGGAATGACGATGGTCAGTGCACCCCGAGTTTTATTCTTGTGTTTGATTGTGCGTTGGGAATTTATAATTCTCAAGTTGTGGTTGTTTTCGGAATGTGATTTTCATTTTGCACGGCATGAGTGATAACCGTGTAGGATTATCTGGGTCTCATGCGTGCATGTTTTTAAAGGAGATTATTTGTGTTTTTTCTTATTGTCCAAGAGGGATAAGTTTCCTTATTTACAAGTGTTGTCGTGATAATATGTGATTTTGTCATTAGTTGACTTGTATTTCTTATGATTAAGGGAAGTTGGGTTTTAAAAGAAAACAAGGTGTGCGTTATTTTCTTGAGTTAAGATGACAATATCTTGACTTCGTTTTGGGGTTGTCGGATTTAGTATATTCTTTCATTTATTATATATTTGTGTTAATTGTTTGTGCGTGACTCCCTGAACTAAACTATATGCAGGAGTCACGATTTTAATTGTATGTGCGTGACTTCCTAAACTAAGGTATATGCAGGATTCACGATTTTAATTGTGTAAGATTTGTACCTTCCTGAACTATACTTCTGAGCAGGAAAGTCTGGATCTTACCTTGTATTTTTGTGTGCGGGTGGTTTTATGGTTTAAGTGTTGTTGCGTGAGTTTGAGTTTACTCATACGAGCTTTAGAAATTTTACCGGGTTTATTGTTTACAACCCGGTGCACTAATCCATGGTGTAGGGGTTAATCTTGCAGGTGAGGATTAGCAGAGTTGAGGCGGCAGTTGATAGCTGCGGCGAGTAGAAGTGATCATACTCATTTAGTCTTGTTTTCTTTAAGCATAGTGAGACATGAGTTAAATAATTACATTCTCCGATACTTTACAACTTGTGTAAGATTGGTGATGTAATAATTGAATTCGCTGGAGTCGTATTTCTTTGGACTCTTTAATGCCTAGTAAATTGTAAATTATTTTCTAGCTAGTTGTGATTATTGAATTATCACGTTTTCGAATTTGAATTTTATCTATTCAAATTCGGGAGCGTGACAATATCTAAGAATGACACAACCTCATATCAAGACCCAAACCGAACTCAAGATAATAAGTGTTAGGACATTGTTTGGTGTCCAACATTTACACTTGCATCCTTTATATGTGTATGCACAACATACAAATTAATTAATGGGAAACTTTATATGTGTATTTAGCTCATACTGAAAACAACAGAGCTTGAAATCGTAGAATGGTGTAGAAGCGAGTTACAAACACACTATATTGAGATAATTAGAAAATGTGGTTTCTAGGGAAGACTAAGTTTAGTGAAGGCCTTGGAGAGTTAAGTTATGCCTGAAAGTTTGACTACTAATTAAGTGTTTATATGATTTTTTGAATTTTTTATAAATTGGGTTAGATTACATGTGTTGAATCTTGCTCGAAATTCTTTAGCATCGTGTAGGAGCAACAAACACACTGTGGTGAGAGAATTCGAAGATATTTCGATATGGGTTTTATGAAAAAAAAAACAAAAAAAACAAAAAAAAACAGAGGTTAATGATAGCCTCGGGGCATGGCTAAGAGATGGATTATGCTTGAAGGCTTTAGATGTTTATAATTTTTTTGTTGGTGGATTGTGTTAGTTTGTAGTGGATCTTGCTCAATTATTTTTAGCAAGGTGCAGGAGCTAAAAACTCACTGTAGTGAAATAAAAGGAGGATCTTTCGATATGAGGGTTTTGGGAAATTCTTAGGTTGATGTCGGCCTTAAGGGATGTATGTGTTTTTTTTTTTTGATAGATTCTTAAACTGTGTTAGATTGTATAGGATCTTGCCCAATAATCTTTAGCATCGTGTACCACACTGCGGTGAGATAATACGAGGATCTTTCGTTATGGGGTTTATGAGAAAAGTTGAGGTTAATGACAGTTTTGGAGAATGGCTAAGATATGATGATCAAATTATGATAATCAAATAATCAAGTCGTATAGTTAGGTACAACGCAATGTCACTCACAGCTGTATCACACTATTTTTTTTTACTAGAAAACGTAAACTTCTCAAACTCGGAGGGGTTGAACATATGACTTTCCATACAAAATTGCATGCAATGTCTAACATTGTTGGAGCAAACACTATTTTACCATGTTTCCTTTTGAACCAGCAACACTGTAAACGGAGCACTAACAAAACATATATTTCGGGCCTGCATGCCTACTATCATTGTTGTCATTATTTTATAGGTCCAAACACAAGAATATAGTCAGCGACTCAACTTTCAGTTCACTAAACCTCTCTTATACGAATATTTGTAAAAATGTTGTAGAAACTAAAGTGATAACCCAATACTGGCCAATACTCTCCATCTCATCATTGATGATGTAATCTAGGAAGCAATAAACATGTCCAAGCAATAGGCGCCAATGATAATCTAGTATTAGCTGTTATTGCAATGACTAAAGGAAATACACTTTCTTCAACATAATCATAGAAAATTAAACTGAATGAAGATAGACTTTTTTGCCACAATCTTGCGAAACCTTTACCTCGGGTGAATCTGCTACCTTCAATAACTCCCCAAAAGTGCTTCACTTAATTATTTAGCAATCACAACTTGCTTCTAAAACTAGAAGTTTATTTGTTGAGAAAGTTCAACTTTTCATAGAAACACTTTGTCTAGGATAAAATTGGAAGGGTCCATCGTGCCAATAATAGGAAGTCTAATGATGTTGAAAATATTTTCCAATGTAGGAGTAAACTCCCCGCATGTGTAAATAAAAGTGTGAGTGTGATGGATCCATCTCCGCACCAAATGGCGAAGAAATTCAACGTATATGTTATTGTCACAACGAGCAGAGGCAAATACATAAGATAAGAGACTAGTCGTTGAAAGCTCATCCCTTGTAGATTCGATCTTTAACTCATCATTAACCCACAACAACCCAAAAATCTTAAGCAAGAGATCAAGCTTCATCTCTTCTAACCTAACTATCACCAATCTTACCTGAATCACCACCCAAAATCATGTAATCCTTTTTCTTTTGAACACTCATGCATCTAACTCCCACGTCATATTCCTCCATAAGCCTCCTTGATGTGAAATCGCCTCAAATTTTTTAATTTTTCGATCAAGCTCATCTCAACAAAATTGCTCTTGGATCTTTTTCTCGATCAATTGTAGGCGTAGTCGCACTGCATTAAAATCATCTCTTAGATTTTGTGAAAATACACAAGCTAACTGAAACTTCAGTAAATAAAGTTATTAGAGAAGAATGATTTTCACAGAACAAAATACTGTGATGGATTCTTGAATTGCAATACACACATAAAACAATACAAGAACTATTCTAGCTCTTCAACACAGCTAGTTCAATACAAAGCAGCAACTCTAAACACAGTTGCTCTAACTATCAAAACTAGTTCTTTAACACAACTAGATTTACAGGATAATTGACCTACTCTAAGCACAATAGGATTTAACCTAAGATCCTTTACACGATCTAGACCTCTTTGAGAAAAAAAAACAAAGCTCTTTGGCACAGCTTTATAGTCTCCACAAGTACACACTCTTTTGACTGGATTTTTCTTCACACAGAAAGTCCAAAGCAAGATTAACTTCTCTCAAGCAACACGAGATGCAGGGGAGATGTTTATGCAGACAGGAACACTTCTTTTTCTCTCGGCAAAACAACCAGTACTGCAATAATGAACAAACATCAATATATATAGGGTAGAGTCCAAAAGAAGAATCTCTTAGACTCCCCCATAATCCGAGACTCCCCATGCATCATGATTCTAATTGATATTATCCCAAAAAAAATACAGAATATCATTCCTAAACCATTTAGATCTTCTATAAAGATCAGATAAGTTCCAGAAGGAAAGAATCAGATAAACGATACTTATATCTTTTAAACAAATTGAATTCACAAGTAAAAGATACAGAATTTACTTTTTGATATTATCTGATGTTTATTGCATTGAAAGCACAGAACTTCCTATCTCGACTAGGAAGTCCTAGGTTGAATAGGAGAGCCAATACCTTCAATCTCCCCCATTGGCAATCATATTCAACCTCTTGAAGAACAATCTGCAAAGGTGATAAACGAATAATACCAGAGATATGTATTCAAGAACAAACAGTAATTAGAGATAGCAAGGGATCAGTTTCCATCATTTCCAAAAAAAATGTCTGTGCTTATGCACTTACAACAAAAATCAAATTGTTCAAGAAATAACAGTTGTTCTAAAAAAAATAAACACAAACAGAAGTTCACAATCAGAAGTTCTTCAAGTCTTCTCCCCCTTGAATATGAATGGTTATTTCTTCAGGTTCAGAATGGCAAATTGAAGAAGAATGATCTGCTCCTGGAGATGAACTTGAGCCTTAGTGAGAGAGTCGAGGCGATCCAGTACATCTTTAGCCCATCCGCGTATGTTATCCTCCATTCCAACAAGATATGCGCTAAAGTCCTCTACGGTATCGTGCTCGATAGGAATCAGAGGTCGCCAAGGCTCCCCCTCAAACCGTGCAAGAGGAAAAGAACCTGTGTATTCCTCTTTCTTGGGAGGAAGAGGTATCCGAGGCTCAATGGGGGGAAGCGGAAAGCCAGGAGGAAAAAGATGAATGTTCTGAATCGACAGTGTGGTGAGAGAGAGGGGCAATCAGAGGAGTCTGAGGAGTCAGAATAAGAGGGAGTGGAGGACGAGGAGCGTGGACGCTTGCCCCTGCTGCCCGAGACACTTGTAGACATTCTGCTGGTCTTCAACTTGCGCATTGACAACCTGCAACACAAAAGAGAATAGACTAGAGAGAATACGAGAGGTTAAGGGGTGTTATCAAGGGGGTATTTATTGACAACTCAGAGACCAAGAAGTTGTAGAAAACCGAGAGAGGAAAGGAAACCGTCACAAATTGGGAAAGGCAACCGTCAAGAAGCAAGACGTTCAAATCCAGCATGCAATCCTGATACCACCTACTCAAGATTTAATGCAAATCCTGGAAAACACACTTTTGACACCTGGCCAATGTGAGATAATTCCTGAACTATTTAAGAAAACCAATATGCCAACAAGATAACTAAACCAAGGACTCAGAAAATAACCAACTGAAAACACCATTGATATAAGCACCAACCCTTAAACTGTGAAAGAACAATGAATGCAATGTGAATGATTAAAGTGCTCATCAGTGAGAACACTGGCAAAGCACATCAATAAGCAAATTCAGATAAATTGATTCCAAGATCGTGCACAGTTGTTTAGAAAGAGAATTCATATGGATTCTATTAACTGAGACAAGATAAGAGACCACGAATTCAAGAGCATCAGAAGAGCAACCAGAAATCAGACAATGTGGGGAAAAGCAGACTAGTAAGTAGTTCACACATTGTGGGCATATAAATATCACACCTCGCCCTCTTATAGCATTCTATAACAGTCTTTTAATGTTCTGAATGTTTCACAACTCATGTAACAAGAGGCAGAGAACAATCCCTAGTCAGTTGACTTTAGGTTAGTTAGCATATCAAGGACACCATTAACTCTGAGTCTCAAGTTGGAAACAAAACCTGCTACCTCCAAGGGACCAAACCATTCCTATTTCTAACCTACCATCCCGATTAGGACATAACCAAAACAGTAGTTACTTTAGGAATAGTCTGGTCTGACTTCAACTGTAATGATTGAATTTTTAATTTTGAATGAAGTCAGAGTAAGAGTAGATATTATTAATAATAATAATAATAATAATAATAATAATAATAATAATAATAATAATAATAATTATTATTATTATTATTATTATTATATTGCAATTTTCACCTTGTACCTCCCGTGCCATATGGCTTGTTTGTGCTCATCCATCATTGAACCACCACAAAAGTCTGAAACTGAATTAACTTAGAGGTAGCAGTCATGTATCTGATACACAAGATACATGAGAGACTCATACAAGAAAAAAATCCAGAATCAGAATGATTTGCAATTTATTAGAAACTGTGTGCAAAGAAAATCAATAAATCTGAAAGAACAAACCAAGCTAAGCTCCAGTAAAACGTCACATATCAAGAGATGGAGCACAATGATGATTATGATATGTGATGAACATGATAGAGTTTTCAGGGTTCAGTGCAAACGCCAATGGCGTTTCGCAAATACTCAAAACGAGCTGTGTCCAGAGGTTTAGTCAAATATCAGCAAGTTGTTTTTCAGTTTCAATAAAATACAGTTCAAGAATATCTTTTTCAACCAAATCTCGAATGTAATGATACCTGAGATCAATGTGTTTGGTTCTAGAGTGTTGCACATGATTCTTGGCAATGTTTATTGCACTTGTGTTGTCACAGAATATTGTTAACTTGCCCTGATGTAGTCCATAGTCTTTTAACATCTGCCTCAACTAAATCATTTGAGTACAACAACTGCTTGCTGCAACATACTCAGATTCAGCAGTGGAGGGAGAAATGCAGTTTTGCTTTATACTATGCCATGACACTAGATTCGTTCCCATAAAGAAATAGCCTCCAGATGTGCTTTTTCCATCCTTCATGCTCACCCCAATCAGCATCTGAATATCCTGTATTTTCAGCATTAGATTTAGTAGTATAGAATAGACCACAGCTTTTTGTTCCTACTACATATCTAATGACTCTTCTCACTGCCTCAAGATGAGACTCTTTGGGAGCAGCTTGGAAGCGTGCACAAACTCCAACACTAAATGAAATATCTGGTCTGCTCGTAGTGAGATAGAGAAGACTTCCAATCATACTACGATAAAAGGGACTGATCCACAGGTTTGCCAACTTTATCCTCATGTAGTTTCGAAGATGTGCTCATTGGATTTGTGAGGGTCTTCTTTTTGGACAAGCCAAATTTGCTGATAAGGTTTTCAGCATACTTGGTCTGAGACAAGAACATTCCTGAAGACATTTGCTTAACTTGCAACCCAAGGAAAAAGGTTAGTTCACTAAGATTGCTCATTTCAAATTCACTAGTCATGATAGAAGCAAATTCTGTGACTAGTTTATCTGAGGTTGAGCCAAAGACAATATCATCAACATATACTTGAGCTACAATGAAATCATTTTTCAGGTTTTTTACAAACAAGGTTTTATCAATTGATCCTCTGACATATCCTTGATTAATCAAATATTTTGAAAGACGATCATACCATGCCCATGGTGCTTGTTTTAGACCATAAAGTGCATTCTGAAGCCTGTATACATTATCTTGATGATGAGGATCAATGAAGCCCTTAGGCTGCTCGATAAAAACCTCTTTATCAATGTAGCTATTAAGTTGGTATTGGATTGCTGGTTATCTTCAAGTACCCAGATCTTCAATTGGTTTGTAAATGTTCAGTGCATATAAAAGTAAAACCATCAAGTGATTTTTCGCATCCATTAGCAGTATGTGTTGTTTTTCAGATTTAATTAGTTTTCCAATTTTTCATCTTTTACTGCTATGTTGTCAGGGATGTCTGCACTACTACCATCGATTGTGATCTGTAAGATCTTTTCAGCAAACTCTTTACTTTCCTTTATCAATTATTGTTTCAATTCAAGATGGAAGATAATCTTATAATATCAAGAATGATGAGTTTTAATTTGGGATGCTATCATTGTTTTCTATCATATATCTGAACTATAGGTGTGTCTTGTATTCCAATGAGTTTTGATTTGGGATGTTCATTGTTTTCGAATTCTATCATATATCTGAACTATAGTTGTGTCTTGTATTCCAACCATAATGCTTGTTACCAAACATGTGGTTGAGGGAACGTGTTAGCAATATGTTAGGTTTATTGCAACTAACTCGCAAGGGTATTTACATTATTTTATATCTTGAGCCCTATATTGTTGTAGCCTCATTCTCCAATTAATCAAGATAGTCACAATGTATACTCTCTTATGCATTTTTTCCTTTACTGTTCTTCATTTCACGTTTAATAAATCTTGGTTCCATTTATAAACTAGCTAGATTTTGTTAAACTTGATTTGTACGAGGGAAAAAGGTTTTACAATAATGGAAATGATAGGGGACTCTAAGAACCCTAGGGTGTTCGATAAGTCATATATAATATTAGGGCTGTAACTGGCGTTGCTTTACATATACATGTTTCTTTTTAATATAGTTTTGATAGAAAAACTTTGTAGCTGTGAAATTGACAAATCTAAGGCATAACACTTATGGTGTTTGGTTTTGGGAAGATAGGAGGGCCGAGATTCTCTATTCAAACAACAAACGTCTTAGAACCTTCTATTATCCTCATGTTGTGTTAAATGAAAAAAAAAAAAAAATCACCGCATTCGGGTAGGAATCTAAGATCCACATTGTATTATGTAGAGAAGATTTTTAAGATACGTACTTTACGTTAAAATGATTTTTAGTAACTTGATATGGATTATGATTCCTTAATGCACATTGTATTTGATTCCCGATACACTTCGATCTCTTTGCCTTCGCCACCTCAGCTCTCTCACTCTTCGCTTCATTATATATATATATACACAATAGGGAGGTGTGACGCCATGCCCGAACCTGAGGGGAGGCTGATGAAGCAGCCGCCTTAGGAACCAGACAACTTGGGGCACCAAAATTTTTTAATAATCAATTTCTCCACATGTCTCAAAATCTCAGGTCCGGCCCTGTGTGACGCTTTAAAGAAATTTATCGCAAACTCTCAAACTCTAATTACTATCCCAACCTCAAAAACCCTATTATCCCAAAACTCAGATACCGTGTTTTCAAACACTAAAAACCCTGCAAAAACCACACCATCAAACTGAAAACCCTGTAACAACCACATCGTCCACATTGTCTGAGAAGAAGAAGATAACCCTGCTAAGCGCTGACCATAGTGCTTTTGATATTGAAGAGGTGGTTGCCCTTGAATCGCAGACAATCAAGCACATGATCGTGGACGACTACACTAACAATGCCATCACTCTACCTAATGTGAAATGTGACATTATATCCAAAGTTATTGAATACTGTAAGAAACACATAAATGAGAGGCTTGTCGAGACCAGTGGTTCCGACAACGACTCTCTCAAGACTTGGGACACTGAGTTTGTCAAGGTCGATCAGAACATGTTGTTTGATATCATATTGGCGGCAAACTATCTGAATGTTAAAGGGCTGCTGGACTTGACTTGCCTAACTGTGGAGGACATGCTCAAGGGAAAATCTCCTCCGGGGATTTGCAAAATGTTCAACATTAAGAATGACTTTACTCCCGGGGAAGAGGAGGATATTCGAAGGGAGAACCAATGGGCTTTTTGAGTGAAGCAACCTATGGACTTTTGAGGAAGAAGATTCGATCGTTTGTTGCTTCTTTGTTACGTTTTTCATTATATTTTTAGCATAATAGCCAAAATGCACCCTGAACTTGGCTCAAATTGTCAATTTGTACCCCGAACTTGTAATTAAGAAATTTTGCCTCCTCAACTTGTCAAAAACCGATTTGCACCCCATCCGTCAAATCTTACGGTTTCCATCCAATTAAGAGTCACATGCCTTGCACATGAGGGGTATTTTGGTTATTTTATATTTATTTCATTTTATTAATAAAAATACACAAGAAATTTATTTTTGTACAATATTTTTTACAATTATATCATTGTATTTGTGACCTAAAGACTACTTTTGTTAAGATATTTGAGTTCTTTAGTGTTAGACAAATTATATCATGTTTCTTATTAATTAAAATAGTGGTTCGATAATTCAATTTTAGTTATCCACATAATTTTTCTTATTGACAAATTATATCACGTAAGATATGAGTTATTTTGAAAAAAGAAGAAGAATATTATGAGTAAGTAGACATAATTGTACAAAAAATAAATTCCTTATGTAATTTATTTAAAAAATGAAATAAATATAAAATAACGAAAATACCCCTCATGTGCTAGGCATGTGACTCTTAATTGGATAGAAACCGTTAGATTTGACGGAGGGGGTGCAAATCGGCAGCTTTTAACAAGTTGAGGAGGTAAAATTTCGCAATTACAAGTTCGGGATGTAAATTGACAATTTGAGCTAAATTCAGGGTGCATTTTGGCTATTTTGCCTATATTTTTAGATGTTAAAGATAATATTTTCGTTTCTATGGATTGTTAGTTTATTTCCAAAATATCTATTATTTTCGATTCTAGGGTTAAGAGAAGAGTTAATAGTCGTTCAGTTGCTTGATTACTGTTTAGTTTGCAACATCTGTTACATCTCACATGTTTTTTTTTAAATCGTGGTTATTTAAACTATAAATAAGCACCTTATACAAAACTTACCAAACACATAATCAACTGATAATGATATTTATAAGTGATTATTTACCTCAAAATTCAATATTAGACTAAACCTACATCGAAATTATGGTTTGTTGTCTCATGGAATTATTTGTACTAGTCTCGTACTTGTGTGATGCACGTATTATTGGTGAATAGAGAGGAAAAAAAATATAATTTTATCTGTCAAACACCTTATTTCATTTTGTTTCATGTTTTTACTTATAGCATAATCCTTTTATGTAATTATGTCTTAATACGAAGGATAATATGGTCAAAATATAATTTAGTGGTACTTTTGAGGGTCTAACTTTCTAATAGCAGAGATCAGAAGATATATACAAATGTTGAATTGTTTTTTATTTATTTCTTGTGAGTGGACAATTGTTTCCATGAGAATAATCTGTTTTCTTTTTTCTATTTGATTCATTCCAGAATGATTTAGGGTTTTAATTTTATAGGTGTTTAGAATTGTTTTTAATTTGTTTCTCTTGGCTATTTCAAATTTGTGATTGTTGACAGTAGCCACAGAGGGGCTACATAAGCCCACAGACCCGCAGCCACTGCATCCAGGGCCGGACTAAGGCCCGGAGCAGGATTACCGGCACCCGGACCCGAGGTCCAGCAGTCTACCCTGTGACCAGGGGCCCGGGGACCGGGGACGCCAGCCTGCCAAAGAGGTCACCAGAGCTGCCCTTTTGTGTGCAAACAGAAGGAAGCCAGTCCCACATCGAAGAGTGAGACCAGACCTCACGCCCGACTACCTATATAAGGGCCTCAACTACCGTCATTAATAGGTAACTGATCTCTCCAACTGCTTATCATACTTGCTTAAGTTATCTGTTCATCCCAACTGTACTAACTTAGGCATCGGAGAGGAGAAGACCGGCCCGCCCGGTATTCCCCTTAGTTAGCAGGTTTGCAGGAGGAGATCACGTCCAGATTCATCTGTCTCTACCAGGCCTACGAGTTTGTGTAGAAACAATTGGCGCCGTCTGTGGGAAGCATTTAATCCACGAAAAAAAAAGAAAAAGTAGCGTTGCTCTACCGGAGGGTAGAACCAGATCGGTCCTTTGAAAGTTTTGAAAGTAAGTCCACAATCCAGAGGCCATGGAGGGAAAGAAGATAAAAGCTGGCGGAGGAGGGCTGAAAGAGCGAGTCCGGGTCCCCGACCGGGCCCAGAACATTAAATCTGAGGTCGGCGCGAGGTTTGTCCCTTCTCCCGACCGGGACGGAACTCACGATCACCGGGGCTTAGACAATCCTGACCAATACGACGCGGGGGAGGAGATAAGAAAGATGAAGGCAGAAGTCAAGCGATTGCGAGAGGAGGGCGATCGAGACCGACTAAGGGCGGATGCCCGGTGCCAAGAGTTGGAAGCGGTGAACATCGCCATATTGGCGGCCCTGGAGAAAGGGCACTAGCATGACATCTCTCGGGCGGCATCACGGCCCGCAAACGAAGGTAACGAGTTCCCGCACCTAGAAGTGGGACAGCCTACGGGAAGGAGAAAGACTGCGCATTTGCCCACGCCACTCTTTCCAGAAGCTTTGAGGAATTCCGGCCCGGTTGAGCCCCCACACCGAACGAGCTTGGCATCGAGCGAGCAGGACAGCTCTACCGCAAGGACGCTTTAGACGCTCTCTGCCTCGGTGTCGGACATAAATGACCGGTTGGAGGCCAGCGAGAAAAAGACGGTGCGACTGCAGGACAGGTGGCGATTCAACGAACGCACTGCGCCTTTTCCACACCGGGTTAGGGAATCCAGAAGACCTGGTAACCAAAAGTCCCTGAAGCTGACGTACTCAGGAACGAGCTGCCCGTACCAACACCTGGATAGTTTTAAGTCACAAACGGGCACAAAGGGCTACTCAGATGCCACGTGTTGCAATGTGTTCTAAGAGACGCTCTCAGGGGAGGCATTGGGCTAGTTCTACGAGCTGCCAATAAACTCGGTGGAAACTTTCGAACAGCTAGCTGATAAGTTTGTCGGCCGATTTGTCTTTAGAGCCAAGGCGGCCCAAACGTCAACGATCCTTTTTAATTGCATGTAGACTGACCACGAACCGCTGTGCGCTTTCGTTAACCGGTGGCATATCGCCACGGCCGGGGTCAGGAACTTGGATAAAAAGATCGCTGAGATGACATTCAAGCAGGGGTTAAGACCCGGGGAACTCTCGTACGCCCTGCGAGTAAAGGAGCCGCTGGGGTACGACCAGTTGATGGCTGTAGCCGTCAGGCATGCCCAGGCAGAGCATGAGACGTATGGGGAGAAGATGCCCAAGCAAAGGTCGGATGACCTACTACCACCGTCCTCCCGTGAAAACAAAGCTGGGCGGCAGGATCGCAACCGTACGCCTACGACCAGCAAGAAAGCCGAAGTATGGGAGGATTGGCGACCCCGCCGGAGCGGCAACAATAGTTCACGGGCAGGTGGAAGACCACCGCCTTTGCGACCGGCACGGCCCCTGGCAGCAGCGCCAACGGAGCGACCACAGCTGGCCCTGGCCATTATGCCAGCAGGAAAACCCGAAGACTCAGCCCTTCGGACTAACGACCAACGACCCCAGAGAACGGTTGTGGACGGCCGAGTCCGGACAGATGACCCGCAAAGGGACAGGCAGGGTGCCCGAGAAGTAGGAACCATAAGCACCCGAGTCCCCGGAGGGATCGAGGTGCACGGAAGCATAAGGTGCTTAAGGTCGATCCGGGGAATGGAAGTATATGCCTTTAGAGGAGGGAGCGGCCAGGCCGCTAAAACCGGATGGAACTCGGTCACGTTCTACGAGGAAGAAGAACCGGAGGACCTGATCCAACCGCACAACGATCCCTTCCTCATTACGGTCCAAATAGACCACTGGATAACCAGCCGCATGTTAATCGACACCAGAGCTTCTGTCAATGTGATGTTCCGAGACGCATACCAGGGGCTACACCGGGGATGGAGCAAGTTATCCCAGGATAACGAGCCGCTGATAAGCTTCTCCGGCGAGGTGGTCCAGCCTTTGGGATCGGATTACCTGCCGCTAATCTTCGGCGAGGGAGACAGGACGAGGAAGGAGCACCTGGAGTTCATCATCGTGGATTGCCTGTCCTCATACAATGGCATAATCGGCCGGCCGGGGTTGTGGAGGCTGAAAACATTCATAGCCGGCCATATGCTGATGTTAAAGATGTCTTCGCCCGCCGGCGTCATTACCATACGCGGGGACCAGAAGATTGCTCGCAGATACTATGCGGAGGCACTGACCCACGGGAAAAAGCGAACCGAGGTCTTCACGGCTACTCAACAAGCGCCAGTACCGGATCCGAGTATTGACCCCCGTGATGGCACCGACTCCGACGACGAGAAGCTAAAACGACCGTCGGCCGTGGAAGAAACCGAAACAATCTCCATTTCGGCGGATCATCAGGAGCGAAAAGTGGTGATAGGAACGAAGCTCGCCCCTGTTGTCAGGCAGGAGCTCATCACCTTTCTCCGAGACAACAGTTCAGTGTTCGCATGGTCCTACGAGGACATGCCGGGCATATCCCCAGAAATAGTCGTCCACCGGCTAAATTCGTTGCCCAACGTTCCCCCGGTGAGGCAGAAAAGGAGGTTCTTTAGCCCGGCGAAATATGAGGCGATCAGAGAGGAAGTGCAGAAGCTGAGAGGCATCGGTTTCATCCGGGAAGTCCAGTATCCCCGATGGCTCGCTAACGTGGTTATGGTCCCAAAGAAGGGAACCGACCGGTGGCGCATGTGCGTTGATTTCACCAACCTAAACCGGGCGTGCCCAAAAGACAGCTTTCCGCTCCCCCGAATAGACCAACATATAGACTCCACGTCCGGTTTTAAACTACTCAGCTTCATGGATACCTACGCCGGATACAATCAGATAAGGATGAGCCCGGACGATGAAGAGCACACCTCGTTCACGACTGACCGAGGGACCTACTGTTACAAGAAGATGCCGTACGGTCTAAAGAACGCCGGGGCCACGTACCAACGGCTGGTAAACCGCATGCTGGAGCAGGAGATGGGTAAAACGGTGGAGGTATACGTAGATGACATGCTAGTCAAAAGCTTGACCGCAGGGGCCCACGTCCGAGACTTGGCGGTAGTCATCGGTAAGATGCTCAAGTTTGGGATGCGCCTGAACCCGAAGAAGTGCATTTTTGGGATTTCAGAGGGCCTGTTCCTAGGCCACATTATCAGCCAGCGGGGGATAGAAGCTAACCCGCTGAAGGTCCAAGCGATCTTAGACATGGAAACACCAGGGGAAAGAAACCAGGTCCAGATGCTGACCGGTCGACTGGCCGCCCTGGCCAGATTTATCTCCCGCCTGACCGATAAGTGCGCCCCATTCTTTAAACTGCTCAAGGCACAGCAGTTTAAGAAAATTCACTGGGCGGCGGAGCACGAGGCAGCATTACAATCCATTAAGACATACCTGTCTACAGTGCCTCTCCTATCCAAACCAGTGCCGGGCGAGATACTATACCTCTACATAGCTGCATCAGGAACGGCCGTCTCCGCGGCTCTCGTCAGGAAGGAGGGCACGCTCGATCTCCCGGTATACTATGTAGGGAAAGGACTTACCGGAGCCGAAAGCCGATACCCTGACATTGAAAGACTGGCTCTGGCTCTGATCGTCAGCGCCAGGAAGCTTCGGCACTATTTTCAGGCTAATTCCATCACCCTGTATACCAATCACCCCCTACGGCAGATCCTGCAAAAATCGGATAGTAGCGGCAGGCTCGTACGGTGGGCAGTCGAGTTGGGAGAGTTCGACATCACTTATGCCCCGCGAACGGTTATCAAGGGCCAGGCCGCTGCGGATTTCATATGCGAGCTCACCCCAATGGCGGTAGAAGCGCACTCCGACCGGTCCGAGGGCACCAAAGCAGTTCAAGCCATAAAGATCGAACCAGACCTCCCCAGTAGTTGGAAGCTTTATGTGGACGGCTCCGTAACGGGTAAGCGGAGTGGAGCTGGCGTCATGCTAACCTCGCCCGATGGCCAGTCGTACGAGTATGCCCTGCGGTTCCTCTTCAATACTTCCAACAACGCCGCTAAGTATGAGGCCCTCATAGCCGGTTTGCAACTATCCAAGGAAATGGGGATCCCATCCTTGGAAATATACAGCTATTCGAGCCTGGTGGTAAACCAGATGAACGGGCTGTTTGAAGTCAAGGAACCCCAGTTAGCCTCCTACCAGGTTTTGGCCAAAACCCTGATCGAGCCATTCCAGGGCGCCACGATTCAGCATGTACCCCGAGAGGCAAATAGGCATGCGGACCCCCTAGTAAGGTTGGCAACCGGAAACTACCCACCGGAGTACCGAAGTGCTAAGATTGAAACCCTCCAGAAACCGAGCATAAGCAAAACCATCTCCGAGATATTTGTGGTAGAGGAGGCGCCACCAAGCTGGATGGATCTGATAGTTAGAGACCTGGTTGACAAAATCAGCCCCCAGGATAAAGTGGAGGCTAGGAGGCTACACCTCCGGTGCGCCAGGTACAGCCTCTTCGGCGGCAAGTTTTACCGAAGAGGGCACAGCTTCCCCCAGCTAAAATGTGTGACTAAAGAGGTGGGAGAAGCCATCATGCAAGAAATCCACGAAGGCGTGTGCGATAATCACTCTGGCGCCCGGTCCCTGTCTCACAAGTCGCTACGAGCAGGATACTTTTGGCCAGACATGGCAGTAGCGTCGAGAAAAATATTCGGCGGCTGCCACAAGTGCCACATGTACGCCACTACACCTCATGCTCCGGCAATCGCGTTGTCAATTCTGTTAGCGCCATGGCCGTTCGCACAATGGGGGCTAGACATCATCAGCCATTTCCCAATAGCTGTGGGACAGTACAAATACGCCATTGTAGTCGTTGACTATCAGACTAAGTGGGTCGAGGCGGAGCCCCGGCCCTAGTAAAGATCACCGAGGAGCGGGTAAGAAAATTCCTATGGAAGAACATTTACTGCAGGTTCGGGGTGCCGCAGACCATAGTCACGGATAACGGGACACAGTTCAACAATGCCGACCTTATCCAGTACACGGCCTCCATGGGGACCCGGATGTTGTTCGCCTCGGTGGCGCACCCGCAAACCAACGGCCAAGTTGAAGCGGTCACCAAGATTATCAAGAGTCTCCTTAAGAAGAAGCTTGATGACAAAAAGGGATGTTGGGCTGAGGAACTCCCTGCGATTCTATGGGCCATCCGGACGACAGCGACCCAGGCAACAGGGGAGACCCCGTTCTGCATGGCATTCGAGAGCGAAGCGGTGCTCCCTGTAGAGACTGACATGCCCAGCGGCAGGGTCGAGAATTATGATGCCAAAACAAACACCGAGGGCATACGACTCAACCTGGACCTCATTGAGGAGCGGCGCGACCAAGCGCATATGCGAAACCAAACATACAAGCAACGGGTCGCTCGACACTACGACAGAAAGGTCCGGGAACGGAAATTACAAGTGGGGGACTGGGTCATGAAGAAAGTTCAGAAAAAACCGCTGGCCTTGGAGCCAACATGGGAAGGGCCCTACCAAATCACCGCAGCCGCGGGTCCGGCAGCATTCCACGGCATAGACACCGAAGGCATCTACTCCACCCGCCCATGGAATATCCAGCATCTGCGGTTCTACCCTAAGTGAGATTACTGCCTTCAAAATGGACAGTACTGTATGTAGAACCAACATTGCAATACAGATAGTCACTGCCTCTAGAATGAACTACAGCTGATTACAAAGTATATACATCTGCCAAGTATATATATAAAAAAAACCGCTAATCAGCGCCCCCGGAGCCTCCAATCCCTGACCCACCAGCCTTGAGAGACCGCTCTTGCTCCAGCTTCTCGGCCAAGGCTACCTCAGCCTCCATCCGCTCGGCATCAAGCCACCCTTTCTCCCTCCACTCCAGATATGCATCATTTATACCCTTCGCACGGGCGGTCTCCAGCATCTCTGCAAGCTCCACCGACTCCCGGAAATCGTCGATAGCTTTATCAGCGGCTTCGGCAAGTCGAGATTCTACGAGTTTCTCCCCTCCTTTGACGACTGCTGTTACTTGGGTTTGCAGCTCCAAAATCTTCGCCTCCAACTCCATATTCCTCTCTTCCCGAGCGGCCGCCAGCCGACCGGCCTCCTCCCTCTCCCGCGCAAGCTTAGCCTCCGCCAATGACAGCTACATGGTGAGGTCCTCCACTTGCCTCTCCAGAACCGGAGTCTCCTCACTAGGCTCAGCGGCGTAAAGGCTATGAACCAGCTGGTACAAGTACACAAAAGAAGAACATTAGCTCGTACCACAAAAAGGGAGAGGGAGCGCAGAAGAACCTCAGTTCCACACAAGTACGCAACCAGACTTACTCGAAGACCCAACTCCACAGCCTTCTTCCAGCTCTCGCCCGGCCGAACGATGACCTCCCGATCAAGTCCCAAGGCCTCAATGGTAGATGCCACGAACCTACCAAAACCACCACCGCCAGAACCGCGATCAGCTTCCGGCTCCCGACTCCTTCGGCCACCGGTTCCCTCTGCCAGAACCAATACTGACCCCCGACCAGCCGAGCTCGACGCCCCGGCATCAAACATCCTCGCTCTCTTAGCCGGAGCTTCGCCAAGACCGCTTCTGCGGTACCCAGTCATCTCCGCTGCCTCTCTCTCCCGCGGGGCTCGTACCCCCACCGGTCGCGCTAGAGGTTCCGAACCCGGTGAGCCCACTGATCTTACTTCCCGAATAACAAGTGGGGCGTTATCCTCATCGCCCGGCCGCCTGCCGTAGTGGGAATCCGGAAACACGAGCTGCACAGGGGTATTATGCACCGTGCTCTCTAAGGTGACCGGATCTACAACGGTTTTCGAGGCCATCTCTCCCATCTCCATCAACCTCTGGGCCACAAGCTCGTCATCCGACTCGACGGTCTCCTCGTTCCGAACAACGAGCCGGGGGGCATTAGCTGCAAATCGATAAACCGAGCGGTTAGAATAAAATACGACCCCACAAAACAACAGTGCAAGGCACTTACCAGGTTTCTTCCCCATCTCGCATATCTCCAGCACATTCCACCAGATGAAATTGTAAGAGCTCCGACCCAGATTGTCCCAGCAAACAAAAAGCCGGGCTAGCCGTTGCCTCTCCAAGTCGACCGACCGGTACGACTGATCCCCGATAGCTTGATAAGCCCCGGGCACCCGAAAGCTCCTCGAACTACGCTGCCACCTACCCCCGGCCATCACAACCGACCTCCTCCATACATTCGAAACCGACGACGGCAGGTGAGTGATGGCAGGATCGAAGTCCCGAGCGGAAAAATTAACACAGCCGCAGGCCTGGGCCTTTTTGCAGTAGAGAATCTTATACAGTGCCCGAAACTCATTTATCGTGGGCCAGTCCATGTTGCTCAGACTGAATAAGCACCCGAGACCAAGCAACTGCCTCCACTGATTGCTAGGAAGCTGGGCGGGGGAGATATTTATCACGCTCAGCACATACTGGACAAACTTCGGCAGCGGCAGAGATAGCCCATGCCGAACTTAATCCTCAAAAACGGCAACCCAACCCTCCTCCGGGTTACAGGCCAGTTCCCCAGGATTTAGGCCCCGAAGCTTAACGGAGGAGTCAATGCCCCACTTCGCCCGAAAATCCCTTATCTCGCTAGCAGTCATACTTCTGGTCGGCTCGTCACAAAAAATCACCCTGTCACCATCCAGCAGCTGATGTCGCCTCACGGACCCTCCCGTCGACGCACGGCCGGCACCGACAGGATTGGCTGACCCCCCAAATGCCATAAAACCTAAGAACAGAATTTAGTTGTGTAGCAAGATAACAACACAGAGAAACGGCAGACGAGGAGCCAAGCTTCAACAAAATACGACAAGAAGAGCCGAGGGGGGTGCGAAACATCTTATAGGCGGCAAAACTACGCCTTGTTGATAATTAGGGCAAGCAAAAAGGAGAGGCAACCCCAGCCGCAGATCCCCTCCATCTCAGACCGCTCCTTGCTGACAAGTGTCCCAGCATCGATAAAGCTCCCAGGCCATCATAACTGATGAGAGTGATAGGCTCTCTCCTTCATTGCATGTCAGCCACCTGTCCCACCTACAAACCGCAGTTAGGGGATGTAGGAGCGCGAGCCGAGGCGTCCAAACCCCCCCCCCCCCCCCCCCCCCCCCGCCACTTCCCCAAGAGTCGGCCTCAAACCAAGGGCAGGCACATCACCGGTTATGTGGTATCCAACCGGCTTCATGGCATCTCACCGGTTATGTAGTACCCAACCGGCTTCATGACATCTCACCGGTTATGTAGTACCCAACCGGCTCCATGACATCTCACCGGTTAGGTAGTATCCAACCGGCTTCATGGTATCTCACCGGTTATGTAGTATCCGACTGGCTCCATGACATCTCACCGGTTAGGTAGTATCCAACCGGCTTCATGGCATCTCACCGGTTATGTAGTATCCGACCGGCTCAATGACATCTCACCGGTTAGGTAGTATCCAACCGGCTTCATGGCATCTCACCGGTTACGTAGTATCCGACCGGCTCCATAGCATCTCACCGGTTACGTAGTATCCGACCGGCTCCATGGCATTCCACCAGTTGACATTCAACCGGCTCCAAGGCATTCCACCGGTTTAGTCACTTTCCCTCGCCTGCGGGCAGGGACAAGCCAGCAACAACTCAAGGCTTCGAAACACATAGGCTTTATAAACCCGGGAGAGTTTACATCTAACACATGTAAACTTTTCCAGCAGGATAAAAACCCTGCATCACACTGAACTGTGATACATTTGGGGATACATGGCGAGACTTGTTATCTCAACGCCACCCCACCGGGCAGATTGTTTCTCTAACACAGAACAAGTCTCCCCGCAGGCTAAAAAACATGCACATTACCTCACGCTTATTCCAACACAAGCTGAGAAGAACTAGCAGGTGTTAACCGGTGCTTCAACATGGCCGCAACACCCCACCGGGGTACCTGTTGGCTTATTCCACGCTCCAACAGGCCTCCCCGCAGGCTAGCAACTCTATTATCCCACGCTTATTCCAGCACAAGCTGGGCCGAACCACCGGGCTACTCCCCGGCCTACCTCACCGTTGGCAGCAGTTTTCACCCTGGGAACTTAGGGGACTCGTCCCGACATGGCAGTCCACCGGTCGAGTCCTCACAATCACCACGCATTTTCTACCCGAACGCCCGGTCACTCCCAATCTCCAATGCGGACTTGGGGACTGGGCACCGTTGGGTCGGTAACCCTGCGGGTCTGCAGGATAAGAGCGAGACATAGCAAGTCCCCATTCAAGATTGCACTTGACCGGGAACTTGGGGGACTTGTTGACAGTAGCCACAGAGGGGCTACATAAGCCCACAGACCCGCAGCCACTGCATCTGGGGCCGGACTAAGGCTCGGAGCAGGATCACCGGCACCTGGACCCGAGGTCCAGCAGTCTACCCTGTGACCAGAGGCCCGGGGACCGGGGACGCCAACCTGCCAAAGAGGTCACCAGAGCTGCCTTTTTGTGTGCAAACAGAAGGAAGCCAGTCCCACATCAAAGAGTGAGACCAGACCTCACGCCCGACCACCTATATAAGGGCCTCAACTACCGTCATTAATAGGTAACTGATCTCTCAAACTGCTTATCATACGTGCTTAAGTTATCTGTTCATCCCAACTGTACTAACTTAGGCATCGGAGAGGAGAAGACCGGCCCGCCCGGTATTCCCCTTAGTTAGCAGGTTTGCAGGAGGAGATCACGTCCAGATTCATCTGTCTCTACCAGGCCTACGGGTTTGTGTAGAAACAGTGATGTTAGTTGACTATGATGTGATTTCCTCTTTTGCTTATTCGTGTTGGTGAGCGATATCTTTGTAGAAGGGTGGGTCTTCTTTTGAATTATGGTTAATAGTGGTTAATTCCTTTGTCTGTATGTTATGCTAATTACATTGTTTCTACAAGTGTGTGTGATGACAGATGGAGGAATTGTTAATTTGGATTTTGTAGCTTCAGGTGTGATTTGGCATTTGACTTACTGTTAAGTCAAAAGGTAATTTCTGAGTTTGCTTTTGTATTAATAAATAAGGGTGGTTAATGTTTTATTTTTATTTTCTTGTTTTTAATAAGATATTTTATATTCCATAGAATGTTCTAATGATTAGTCTTTAATCTATTCATTGCAGTTTTTATGCGAACGGTTTCTTATTGCACTCTCCTATTGTTGTTTGTTCCTTTGTTATTTCTTGCTCTATCATATTTGCCTTCTTCTTCAGGTTCTGTTTTGTTTTGATTGTTTGTTTTAAATTCTTTTTCGATATTTCTGTTTGTTGTGAGTTTTATTTTTTTTATTTTCACAATGTTATTATTGAATTTGCGTGCGGTCGGGCCTCAGAAGAAGCTGGTCTCATTACATATTCCTACGAAGCAACTTTTGACTGGTTTTTACTAGATGTCAAAAGCCCATGGCCTGCTCCTCTCAACCAGCTCTTATTGTTGCTCGTTCAGTCTTCCTAAAAATTCTTTAACCTCCAATCCTAAAACTGGGTCTTTTTGGTTTTTGGAATCAAACCAAAACACTGCTCAATGAATCAAACATGATTTTACTTCACAAAGATAAAGCAATCAGAGTAATTAGGGTTATGCTCACCTGGCTATGGGTATCAATTCGATGAGGGGAAAGGTGAAGGAGGAAGAAGGTTGTATGCGGAGGTAAAGAAGCACGCGAGTGTTGGCGGCACATCGTTTAATACTTAATTATCAAAAATAAATAAATAAAGTATGTTTATGTGGCAGTGAGAGACTGGGCAGGAAGGAGGGTATGGATGCAACTTCCATACTTGTATGAGTGGAAATATTTTCCATTCATTTTTCATGGCGAGGGTAGAAGAAGCTTTTTGATATGACATCATATTGGCTTGGATTTGCACCAAAAGCCGATGATCTCAAAGGCTTTTAGGCCCAGAGCTAATCCATGATCCCACAGATTTTTTATTATTTTTTATTTCTCCTTGTTTTTTCTTTTTATTATTTTTTAACAAATAAAAATAAATACAATATTCCAAATTTCCAATGGCCCCGCACTTTCTCCAAGTAGTTGCTGCTGCTTCTCTAATGTGAAATGGGCACTGAAGCTTTTGAAATGAGTCTCGGTTTGGTGCTCTTGACGATCCTTACATTCTCAGTAACATCTTCTGCAACCGATCATATCTACAATGCAGGAGACACTGTCCCCTTGTTCGTCAACAAAATTGGTCCTTTGAACAACCCCAGGTACCTTTTACCAGATTCCATTTTGTTTTAATTCTTGTGTCTCTGCAACTTTTTGTTCTTTAGGGAAAGGCTACGTCTTCTGGGTCTTTCTGGATATTGTGTCTGAAGTAATCAGATAGATTGTTCTTCCTAAATTTCACAAGCTGCAAACCCATTTTAAATTGTGTTAAAAGATCTGATTTTTAAATCGTGTTTTGATAATGTTATTGGAATCTGTTTATTTGTGGTTTAGAATTTGATTATTATGTTTGATAACTTTGAAATGAGGTTAGATTGACGTTAGTGTGAACAACTGGTATATTAGGAGGGGTTTGTAAACTTGAGGTTTGGGAAAGACAGGCGATACATTGTTAGTGATAAGTGAAAATGTACTTCTATGACCCTTATTTCAATTCTCACTCGTTGTAAGAATGTTATATAAGCTTGTTACCTCATTGAGTTGCATAAAGATTGACCGTTTGAATCAGATTTTAAGAAGGGTTCTAAACTGTATTATGGCTCTTGCATTGTGTGCAGTGTGGTTTCGGATGTAGATACCATAGTGTATACGCATGCTAGGAGCTAGATATAATTAAAATTAGATGAATTAATCTATTTTTCTCTGGTAAACCCTGCTTTTTTCTTCATTTAATATTGTTTCCACTTGTTATTATCTTGCAGCGAGACCTATCAGTACTATGATTTGCCTTTCTGCTGCCCAGGTTAGCCATCAGGACCACAGTGACATTCCTTCTTTATGCAGTAGTAATGGAAGAAGCAAATGATGTAGTTGTTCAATTCAATAGAAGTTGACTGCTAAAGATATCGTATGGATACATTAGATGCCAGTTCAAAACAATGAGTTTCATAGCTGAGTAATACCGATTGTATTAAAACCATCAGCTTGTATTATCTCAATGCTGAAAGCATCACTAAACAAAAGCTTGGTGCTAAAATTTCAATAACAAGAAATTGACTTTTGTTGTTTTCAACGTAGGAGTTGTTCAGAAGCTATTGCACATTTGCTTCTCAATCAGATTTTTTATTTTTTTTACCTTCTAGAATGAATTTATTTTGAAATATCTGTAAGAGTATGTAATGTTGACCATCATGACTTGCAGATCCAGTAATTCAAAATAAAGAATCCATTGGGGAAGTTCTGTGTGGTGACCGTTTGACCAACAGCTTATATGAGTTGAATTTCCGGTTGAACAAATATGAGGAGAGACTGTGCCAGAAGAAGCTTAGAGTTTCTGAAATTCGGAAGTTCAGGGATGCTATACTTGGTGATTTTTACTTCCAGATGTATTATGACGATCTGCCACTGTGGGGATTCATCGGGAAGGTTGAAGTTGAGAGTATGAGTCTCAGTGAGAAGGGAACCAAGTATTATCTATTCACGCACTTGCTGTTTGATGCTCTTTACAATGGAAACCAAGTAGTAGAAATACGTGCTTTCAGTGATCCAGAGCATGCTGTTGATATAACAGAAGATGTGGATATTGACATTGAATTCACTTATTCAGTTAGCTGGAATGCAACATCAACTCAATTTCAGAACAGGATGGAGAAATACTCAAAGGCTTCATTATTGCCAGTCCGCCAGAAAATTCATTGGTTCTCATTCATTAACTCGGTTGTGATCATTGTGCTTTTGATGGGATTGCTTACCTTACTTATTATGCGACGCCTCAAGAATGACCTGAGAAAGTAGTACATTGTTTATAATCTCTGAACTGCATTTATTTATTTTATTTTTATATAGCAGAGTCAGCCTAACTGTAAGCATATTTCTCTTAGGTGTTCAAATGGTGATGAAGAAGACGACAAGGAAGTTGGTTGGAAATACCTTCATGGTGATGTTTTCAGACACCCTTCAAACATGCCATTGTTTTGTGCCATTTTGGGCTTGGGTACCCAGCTGCTCACCATGTAAAGTACTTTATCATTCTTCAGTCCATTTTTTTTCTTAGCTATACATGCATAGTAGCACGAGCATGGACATTTTTGTTTCTAATTTTTACTCACCGTACAGGGGCACCTATAGAGGGACATCGATTGTATCTTCTCTAGATGTTTAACTGCCTTTTTGAACAGTTTTAGTCTGGTCTTTCCTCTTCATGTGTTTTTATCTACAATCTCACACACATGATTATACAGTCAAACTCTGTTGTTTAAGTATATTTGGAATGCATAGACTTTACAAGTGTTAATTTTAACTTTACTCTTATTTGTATTTTCTCTTCAGGGTGTGCATCTTATTTCTGTTAGCGTGCTTTGGTGTCCTCTATCCCTACAATCGTGGAGCACTGCTCACTTCTCTTGTCTTCATCTATACTCTTACATCTATGGTTGCGGGGTACAGTGCTGCTGCTTTTCACAATCAATTTTCTGTGACTGGCTGGGTAATTTTCTCTACATCAATTTTTTTGAAACATATTGTTTCTGTGGGTCACCACTTTCTTAACATGTTATCCTTATGTTTGACATAACTGATGTTAATATCCAGGAAAGGAGTGTTCTTTTAACAGGGATTCTCTACTTGGGCCCATTCTTCGTGACAGTGTCTTTTCTTAATACAGTAGCTATATCCTATGGGGCCACAGCTGCACTTCCATTTGGAACCATTGTAGTGATTCTTCTCATATATGCATTTCTTGCCATTCCATTGCTTGGTTTGGGTGGGCTGATTGGATATTGTATAAGGTCTGAATTTCAAGCGCCTTGTGCCACAAAGCAATTTCCAAGAGAGATTCCAACATTAGCTTGGTATAGAGGAACACCTTGTCAAATGTTTGTCGGAGGTCTCTTGCCTTTTAGCGCAATTGCTATTCAGTTACACCACCTGTATGCAAGCATGTGGGGCTACAAGATCTACACTCTTCCTGGAATTCTGTTTGTTACGTTTATCGTATTGGTCATACTGACTGCAATCTTGACAATTGGTTTGACCTACATTCAACTTTCAGTTGAAGACCATGACTGGTGGTGGAGGTATATTCTCTTCCATATGCCATTACACAGAATATGTATCCATTCCTTTTCCGTTTCACATGCTCTTCTCTTTCTATTACTTCCCTTCTGTCTTCAATATGATCTTGAAGTCCATAACAACCTCATGGATCGTTGCCAAATAGTCATGTGGAGATGTAGTATTAAGCTCTTTTTTATTTTATCTTTTTGGTTTAGGAACAGATGGCTGATATAGTAATCAGTTTTTGATATATTCTTGTCAGTGAAAATTGGTATTTGCTCATTAGTCGGCTAAATTGTTAATATTCGGTAGAGTTTTAGTAATGTGGCTATTCTATTTTCTCTTCCTCACAAAGGTTCAACAATTTGAAAAAAGAAATAAAAAGTTAAGCCTTTGTTTTACACACTTACTCCCGATGCTGCCCTGCATTATGAACAGAAAAAGGTTACACCATGTTCTCGCAGCTGATATGAGATAATATTATTAGATAACAGGTGCTTTTATGTAAAGACCTTTCTTGGCCGATGCTTTTCTGTGTTGATAATGGCGTTGGTTTGTCTGATGCAGGTCCGTTTTGTGTGGGGGCTCTACGGCTATTTTCATGTTTGCCTATAGCATTTATTTCTACATGAGATCAAATATGACAGGTTTCATGCAGCTATCCTTCTTTATCGGCTATAATGCTTGCATATGCTATGCATTCTTCTTGATGCTTGGTTCAATTAGTTTCCGGGTTTCCTTGGTATTTGTTCGCCATATTTACAGTGCTGTTAAAAGTGAATGAGAAATTCTTGCCATATGCAAATCTGTTTCTCATGCCCGGACTCCTACGGAGCGAACACATGAATCATGTAATATGTTTGTAACATCTGTGTTTGAATTCGAACCTTGATACAGAAGAAACCAGACAGAACTGTGACTCAGTGTTTTCCTATGGCAATACACATTATAGATGCAGTCTCTAGAAGTAGAGTTGGGGAATGTCATGTTTCAAAGATCATCCCACTTCCCTTTACATCCTTACAAACTCATGTTGTAAAGTAGAGTTGGCTGTCACAGTATCATTTAGGATTTATGGTAATGAAAATCATGATAGAATACTATGTCTTGACTCTTGACAAGAAAGATTGGGGCTTTTTTCCTCACCATGTCGGTCTGAGAGATTTTATGGAGGGTCGTATTATTGTGTAACCGATTTTACCAAAACAATAATACATTTATGTCAAATGGATGCTTCAAGTGCTATGAGGACTTAACTTGCACAAGGATCAAACTCAAAAGCATTTGCTCAATACATCTGTGAAAGATGGGAATGTTTCAACTGGTATGATTGTGGTGTCGCCACAACTTCAGCCAAGTTAGTTTTCAAAACCAGATGTTCAAGCCATTACCAGTGATGTTACAGAAAATTGCTTTACAGTCCACCAGCGATTCTCACCATTATCACCTTGAGAGTTTCCACTTCTTCTCAGCTGTCTACAAGTTTAAACTGTGTAGAGTTGCTTCTGAGTTCTGTCATTGGCATATTGTTTTCTAAGTGGTCTCAGCAGATACACACCTAGAAGGTATTTTTTTCTTCTATTTATTAGACGTTTGAAAGATATAACCACAACCCAGAAGTTTGGAAAGCAACTCATCATAGAAGATAATTTAGAAAGCCGTAAGAAATTTGATGACTGAAAATCGTGCATTGAAATGATTGAATCAATTTTATGAATTAATGTTGGAAACAAATTCTTCTTCTGCCCAGATGCCATAGTTTTCTTGTAAAATTGAATGGCTAGAGCAATTTGAGGATTCTTTTCTAGCATTCTTGGATTCATTCCTTAAGTTTTTTTAGCTTTGGTTTGTGCATTCTGATCATCCAGTAGTTTCATTTTGACCTACTCCAGGAGAGGTATTTGTAGCTTGTACTACAATTTGTGATGCACAAGCCATATGTAGTGACATGTTCTTGGCAGTTAGATTTTATAACTGATTATGTTTGTTCTATTCAGATGACAATAGTTTGTAAAATTGTCCTTTTTCACAGTAATTCTGTTTATAATTTGATCTGTAACAGGATAGGTTCTGGTAAAATTCACCTATCATGACTCCACTCCAAATTGCTTCACCTTTCCAGACTTATTATCTTGGAGTTGTGTTTTAGCTTTCTATATTATGTCAACTGGCAAGCTTCGTGATTGATATTCAATTTGATACTCGCAAGTATCATTGTGTTTGTGCTTTTTATGGTGAAATACTATTTACATGTTTGCTTACCATGCCAATCTCATGCTTGTTATTAGCCATACATAACCACTCCCTCGATAATAATTGTCCAAAACGTTTCATCATGCTTGTAGCTAGCAATAGTTCATCGGTACATTTACACCTGTTGGAAATATATGAGTTTTGATTTTATAGTTGGAATGGAGGGTTTAGGAAATCATTTTATAATTTCGCTCTAATTGTATGAGAGTTGAATGTCAATGAGAGTGACAATTACAAAAGTCGTATAATAAGAGTACAACTGCTGAGAAAATTTAACATTTTATGAGGAATCAACAAAAGATGAAAAAAGAAAATGAGTAGATTTTCAACTGATCCTTCCTTCTTTAAAGCGGCTAACATATTCAGTCATTATTAATAATTTATATTTATTCAGCTACAATTTTAGTATTGAATTCATGACTTATAAGTTTCAGAAATAATGAAAATACTGATTACGTATAAACAATGATCTCACAACAGCCAGACCTTCTAATATTGCTGGAATTCCGAGTTAATACTAGACACTCCAAGCCATGGAGCTACAAGTTTACCCGCAAAAACAGTAGTGTATGGAGTGCTTGCCCAAAGGACATGCAAAGTTCCATTAACTCGAATAATGTAAGCCCAAATCACAGTAAAGCAGTTATTGTAAATCTTACCCCTCGGAGCTTCAATGCTCAGAGTTGATACAATGTAGTTTCTAGTCCAGACGGGATGGGAAATTTGGTGAAAGTGTCATGGAGGGCATAGGAGACTCTTCAAATCCTCCCAACTACAGTGAAGCCAGGATTATAGTTTTTGGTGTTGGGGGTGGTGAATCTAATGTTTTCGGTAGAATGCTGGAGTGTTCAGTGAAAAGGTCAACACAGCAAGCCATCAAGTGTTGGCATAAATTCTGCCAATGAGAGCAAAGCAGCGATAGAGTCACGGTGGAGAGTCGTCTTCGCAGCAGTATGTTTAATTTCCTGACTCACTTGCTAAGTAATGTAGCAAAATAAGAGAGTTTTACCGAGTATACCAAGAGCAAGAAATAAGAACTTGTTGCTATTCTTCTCTGAAAGAGTGAACACATGCATGTTTTTCCATGATCTTTTTGAACTAAAACCGACCATATTGAGGATTAATATCAAGAGCATATATTGCAACTTCATTCTCAGCTGTCTTTATGGAAATATTATAACTTCATATATTAAACTCACTCTACATGAGCAATAACTTCGAAAGTCCTCTAGCACTGCCCATGGCTAGTACTGCTGATCTACATACTAAGTAGATTTTATTACATCATTATTCATAACACGTACATTAACCTCTCTCTACTGGTTACTGCTTGCAAGTTAAAAGCCTGCAAAGTCCAAAATTGAAGATAAGGGTAGGCTCTGACCCTGTTGTAGTTGTTGCTCACACCTTCTTTGGCATTGTTGTTGTTGTTGCCTATCTCCACCTTGTTGCCTCTGGCAACGCTGCTGGCACATCTGCTGACGCTCGTGTTGGCTCAATTGTTGTGCGCACTGTTGACGACATTGTTGTTGTTGGCCTTGCCCTTGTTGCCTGGATTGGCACCTATGCTGACATTGGTCAAATTTCTGCTCGGGATCCCTTGAATACAAGTCCAAGTATTGCTCTCCTTGTTGTAGTTGTTGCTCGCATCTTCTTTGGCATTGCTGCTGCTGTTGCCAGTCTCCACCTTGCTGCATCTGGCAACGCTGTTGACATATCTGCTGACGCTCGTGTTGGCTCAATTGTTGTGCGCACTGTCGACGGCATTGTTGTTGTTGGCCTTGTCCTTGTTGCCTGGACTGGCAGCTCTGTTGGCACTGCTCCAGTCTTTGTTCGGGATCTCTTGATGGGTTAATGACTACTTGTCCTTGCTCGAGCTGCTGCATGCACCTACGTTTGGAGGTTAAATTTTAGAATGATGGAATCAATCATGTGCAAGTATCAGCTAGACAAATATTAGAATCCTGTTATTATAATGCTAAATTTTGTAGGAGGTGATATTTTGACTTGTCATTTGAATCACCTTCTTTGGCACTGTTGCTGACTGCTATCTTGCATCTGACAACGTTGTTGGCAGATTTGTTGACGCTCTCGCTGGCTCAATTGCTGGGCGCATTGTCGACGGCACTGCTGCTGCTGTTGTTGGCCTTGTTGCATCGATTGGCAACTCTGTTGGCATTGCTCAAGTTTTTGTTCAGGATCTCTTGATGGGTTGATGTCTAGTTCTTCTCCTCGCTGTTGTAATTGACTCTCACACCTTTCTTGGCACTGTTGCTGTTGACGCCAATCACCCCTTTGTTGCCTCTGACAATGCTGTTGGCAAGTTTGTCTAGCACATTGCTGGGCACATTGTTGGCGGCCCTGTTGTCTGGCTCGGCAGCCCTGCTGGCACTCCTCAAATTGCTGTTCCGTTTCTCTTGTTGGGTTAATGACTTCTTCTTCTCTTTGCAGCTCAAATTGGGTCTCGCACCTTGTGTTGGGAAGGCATAATTTTAGTATAATATATGTGGTAAAGTAATGAGCTTGTAAATTAAACTACATTTAGGATCATTGAACTATAAGAGAGCTCTAGTTTATCATCACCTTCTTTGGCAGTGTTGCTGCTGTTGCAAATCCCCACCGTGCTGCTGCCTACAACGCTGCTGGCACATTTGTTGGCGCTCCTGCTGGCTCATCTGTTGGCCGCATTGTTGGCGGCATCGCTGCTGGTCGTGTTGCCTTGATTGGCAACTCTCCATGCACTGCTCAGGATCTCGAGAGAACGGAGTTCTGCCACCGCGACTTTCCTGCTGCTGCATCTGCTCTCTGCAGTCTTGCTGGCACCGTTGCTGTTGAACGCCCTGCTGCATCTCCATCTCGCAGCGCCGCATGCATTGCTCCATCTGCTGGGAAGGATCCTCATGATGATAAGCAAGAGTGAAGGAGACATAGGCGAGGAGCAGAGTGGAAAGGAAGAAAGCTTTGAGTCTCGCCATGGTTATATTGCTTCTGATGAGTCTGGAGAAGCATAGCAGAGTGGTGAGGTATTTATAGGAGCCAAGGATTTGCATGCAATGTACATTTGTCTGTTAAAGTACATGCACGATGACTAGTGTCCTCTGAAGGTGGGAAATAAGGACGAAATGATACTCTGGGAGGGTCATACTATGAGGAACAGTGAAGCATGGAATCGGGTCGGTAGGGGCGTTTTGTGGGAAGAGTGGACAGCTCAGGTGGGAACGTGTTGAGGTGCATGGAAGTGAATAGCCAGGAAATTGGTGGATGTGGCGAGTGCTCACCTAGAATTACAGAGCTGTAAGACGAGAAGTTTGGGGCAGACACAGTAAGGCATATGGCCATATGCTCTAGACTGTAAACTATACTTTTCGATCTTTTATTTTCGATTACATATATACTTGCCATTTTTACGGTGCTGTTAAAAGTAAGGAAATCTGAGCAATGCAAACTAATACAGAGCAAACACAGGAGTCGTGTAATATGTTTGTAACATCTGTGATTGAAGAATGTGGAACCTTGATACAAAAGAAACCACACAGAACTGTGACTCAGTGGTTTCCTATTGCAATACACATTTCAGATGCAGTCTTGAGAAGTAGAGTTGGGGATTGTCATGTTTCAAAGATCATCCCACTTCCCTTTACATCCTTACAAACTCATGTTGTAAAGTAGAGTTGGCTATCCCAAATTTCTTCAAAAACCCCATGTTAGTGTTGTATAGACTACAATTTTATGTTATTGGTGATGGCTATCTCAACTGCGGGTTCCAGGTCTCGTCAGTGTTGATTTTTTTTTTATGTAAAAGCTATCATGAAAGATGATGGTTCCTCGCTTATAGGAATAGGAACTGAACTGGTTTATTTGAAATCTAAACTCATATCAGTTAAGCTGAAGTGAAAACAGAGAAGTTAAAGAATTGCAGGTTCCAGGTCTTATCCACTGTAGATCATTTGACTACAAGCACACTTAGATCCATACTTTACACACATGTTAAAGATCTGGAACTTGTGCCCCTCTCAACATGTGGTTTAGATCAGTATATGTAAGGTTTCTAAACTAGTAATAACAAAATAAATAAATAAATAAAAGGTTTCTAAATTAGTGTTTATAGCTCCTGCATGTAGCTAATTGAATTTCTACTATGTTGGTGACTTTGGTGTCTTTCTTATCGGATTAGATGGTTATGAGTGATGATATATCTGCAGAATGGAAGTATAATCTATGCATGCTTCAAAAAAACCGGTTTCACCTAAATACAGTTACTATATAGTTGCTCTACATTTCATAACAATTGCTGGTTCATTCTATAGCAATGCTTTGAACGCTCTCGGACTAGATTATCTACTCTAAACTTCATAACAATTGCTGGTTCATTCTATACTTGCATGCAAATATGACAAATTATATTCATAAGCATTAATATTTGACATCCAAATACATATGTGCATCATTATACAAGTAGCACAGTGAAAAAAGAAAACCAACCAAAGCCAGAATAGAGTACCAGTGATCAGTAACCCAGAAATGAACACCTAACATGGGGTCTCGAATCTCTTCCACCTTCTCTTCCTCCACACCACAACCAGGAAGCTGGTGCAGGCTCTCTTCATATATAATCATAGCAGGTTCCACTCCCCTCTTCAACATATCCACAACCTGTTGCTCACCTTTACCTTCAAACCTCACCATCTCCATGGTCGAGTTCCTAGTCACTTTCGCCACAACTGCACTACTCCCCACAGCCAAAAACGGCCGCAGATACACCGACTTCCGAGGCTCATCTGTTATTCTCACCTTAAACACCTCTCTCCACGACTCAATAGCACCATACTCCCCCATAACCCACAACTCCATAACATTACAAACACCAGCCGGATATCGAAACACATATAACTTTCCTCCTAATGAAGCTACACAATGTACATAATCCCTATCATACCTCTGCCCCAAACTCGGCGGCGCCCCCATCTCACTAAACTCCTCCTTCTCCAAATCAAACACAACAATCGCCGAACCTAACCACCGATCATTCCGAAACCAATGTAGTATCTCCCCAACCACAACCGCCGCAGGATACAATGTGTAAGACAACAAAGTATGCACTTCAATACTTCTCCAAACACCAGTTCTCCAAGACAGCACCTTGACCTCCACCACATTTTCGCCATAGTCGAACACATTTTGCGCAGTCACCACGACTTTATAGTCGTCAACAGCCGACAAGTAACCGAAACCGCCGAACAGAACAGTGTGTGTCGCCGAGGAGAAACCTGGGTTCGGTAGATCACGCAAGAACCCAGTTGATGGGTTCCAGATGAAAAGATCACAACTACTCAGAGTAGGATCCGTACAGAGACATACCAGACCGTTGCAGGAGCCGAGGAGCTTGATCGAGTCGGGTGGCTTGTTCAATTTACAGGTGACGTTGCGAATCGCGGAAGACGAAGACGGCGTCGTTTCGAGGTCAACGGATTGGACTTGGGAGGGGGAGCAGCAGAGGAGGAGGCGGCGGTTCAAGGCGTTGTGGTGGCGAGCTAGTTGGAAGTGAGAGCTGGCGAATTGGGGGTCGGAGATTATGAAACGCCATTGTTTTGAGACACAGGTGCAGCGGATTAAGGATTTGATGGGGAGCTTGACTAGGATGTCGGAGACATGATGTCTTCCGGGAGCTGGCTTTCCGTCATTGAAAGGCGGTGGCTGTTGGAGACGGTGTAGCTTGGAGTTTGTGTTTGCCGCAAACACTGACCTGAGTTTGACTGCGAAACTAGTTTCGTGTCTTTGTACTTTAATCCCAGATAACACCTAAATGACGGATCTACCCTCTGTTCTTTTCTTTTTGGGCGTAAGGGCCCGTTTAGAAGATGGACCGACCCGATAACCTTGATAAAGATGACTAGATGAGTAGTGAAGCTACTCATCCATTCAAAACGTCAAAAGGTTCTGTTTGCTGAAGCGGGTAAGGACTTTGTGGATTTTCCCTTTGCCTGTTGGCAGTGGCGGAACCAGGAATTAAAATCGGGTGAGACTTGGATTTTATATGTATTATCGATAAAAAAAAATTAACCGTGTGAGAACTAACCGTGCGAGAATAAATACATAGATTGAATAAACTAAGGAAATATAGTGAGCCTTGTCTTTAAAATGTATAATTATACAAAATAATATCCATAAATCTCTTTAAGAGTTACCCAACATAAGCGAATAAACATGGGAATGAGATACTTTGATGTAAAATCAAGTAGAACTAACTAAATCTCACCCTACGGGTACCTAAAGCTTCAAACTCCTTTATCACAAAATCATTACCAATAGAATCGGCATACTCCTTCTCAATATGGAGCACCATACAATCACCAAGAAATTCATCTTCCATCTTATTTCTACGTTTATTTTTGATGATGTTCATGGCAGAAAATGCCCTTTCAGTTGTTGCTGTAGAAACCGGAAGAGTCAAAACTAGACAAATCAATCTATAGATCATAGGAAAAAACTCTGACTTCCTTGTTTGAACCAACAATGGACATAGCTCAGAAATGCATGTTAAATACTGAAATTGAGGATCACTGCGCATGTTTTTCTCATAAAAAGCACACTCCTACTCAAGAGAAAGAAGCTCACTTGAGTCACCATTAACAAAATCCTCAGGAAATTACTTTCTTGCAAGATCAACTACCTGTTCAGTTTTAAACTTACTGAAATTCGCATAAGGATCCAAAGTTGAAGCAAGAATAAGAAGTTCTGACATTGGCTCTGAGAATCTTCCATTCAACTCACTTATCTGAAAGTCAATCAAAGCATTGAACACATCAATATGGTAATGATGCTCATTAGTGATACAATCTCTTTGTTGGGAACGACGGCCTGTACCATCCATATAAGGACCATGCATATCAAGTATATTAATCTCATGCTTCTCACAAAATGATGATTCTACTTCTTGTAAAAAGTCATCCCATCCTTCCTCTCTAAGCTCCCCAAGTAATGACTTTGTATGTCCCACAAAATGCATAGCATGAACAAAATCAAGAGTCTTCCGTTACAATGTCTGAGAAAGGAGTTCTGTAATTTTCATTACCTTGTGCACTAGAAGCAAACTGAACACAAAACGATATCCTCGCATAGCTTTAAGAACATCATCAGCTTCTCCTTGTATCTCTAAGGCCACCTGCTCAATCATATCATCAAGAGTTGTATTAACTGCACTAAACAATTGAATTAAACTCTTGACTGAATGAAAATGTGAGCCCCAACGAGTAGCACCGGCTCGTTGCAAAGTACAAATCTGATTAGCCCCTGTACCAGTTTCAAGTTGGCCACATGCTACCAAGTTTGCAATTTCTTCCTTTCTAATAGCTTTCAAGGCAGAATGACGCTTGCCCGAAGAGTTGACAAAGTTCACAATTAAACTCAAGGTGGAAAAGAATTTCCAAATGTCCTTTACCCCCTTAGCTGAAGCATTAAGTGTTAATTGCAAGCGATGAGCAAAACAGTGCACATAGTATGCATAAGGACACTCTTCAAGAAACAGTGCTTGTAAACCTTTGTAAATGCCTCTCATATTGCTAGCACCATCATAGCCTTGACCATGCATATTTCTTACTTGGAGATTGAACATTGTAAGAACCTTCGAGATCTCATTTTTAAGAGTTTGTGAGGTTGTGTTAGGAACACTCACAATCTTAAAAAATCGTTCCCGAATCAAACCTAGACTATCAACAAATCTCAAAATAATGGCCATTTGTTCCCTACTAGAAACATCTATCGCTTCGTCAACAAGAAGACAATATTTTGCATCCCCAACTTCTTCACGTATCATACTCCTCACTTTATTACCAAGTATATTAAGGAGCTCCTTCTGAATTAGAGGACTTGTGTACTTGGCATTTCCGGGAGCATTTCCTGTAACTCTTTCAATCTCTGGACTAATTCTTCCATATGACTTGATGATTTTCTTAAATGGTCCGGCATTCAATGACTCTTCAGATTCATCATGGCCTCTAAAGGCTATTCCTTGTTGAGCTAGGTATCTTACACCCTCTATAGAAACTGTAATCCTCAACCGGTTATCCGCCACATCTTTTGCTGATTTTGAACTAAAGACTCTCTCAATTTGACTAGATGGCCTTCGCAGTAAATCCCACTTTTGCATTGAACCATTATGTGGAGATGTAATAAGTCCAACATGATTCAAAAATGCATTATCACTAGGCACAGTCCGCTTCCAATTATTGAACCCATTAATGACAAATGCTTGGTTCTGAGAATTTTCTGTATCAAAGAGGAAACAAGGGAAACAATATGCCTTCTTCTTATCCTCTGAATACTCGAGCCATGGATTATCTTTAAACCAAGAAAACTGAAACCTACGCTGTTGATTACCAAATTGAGAGAACGGGAACTCACAGTCTGGTTGCATTGGACCTTGCCGACTATACGCTCTTCTAATAGAATCACGTTCATTAACTGGATATTTCCAAATGGGAGAACGTTTTCCCGGATCACGTTCAATGGCATTAGTATTGCTCAATTCATTGCTTTGGATCTCAATAGGAATCACAGTAGGGCTTGGAGTTGAAGCATCACTAGGAGATGGTTCTGAATTACCAACATTTAAACTCGAAGACTCAGGATTAATTTTTGGAAACCATGAACTAATGATCTTTGTTCTCTTCGGTTTTGGTTGTTCATTCGACATATTATATACTCTCACACCTATAGGTTAAGAAATTATAGTTTCAGCACTTTAAGTAGAGGCCATAGAGCAATATGTTATATCACAAAGTATTGATTGTTGTAAACCAAAAATGAAAAAGAATAAGAACCTGGTTGATTGGTTATGCATAACAAGAACGAATCACCAATAAAAAATTTTAATTCCTTTAAATCCTTGAGATCATAACCTACATTTAAGAAAAGAAAAAAGAAAGTAAGAAGACAACTACGGCTCTACAAGAAGTCAAGAACAATGGTGATTGGTGAATGATTCAACACTTCAACCACTGCATCGATTCCATCATTCCAAGTCTCCAACACATTTTAGCTTATAAAAAAGAAAAAACCCATAATCTTGGAGTCCAAACAAAGATCATTAAACATATTTTTTCCTCAAATTCAAGACTAAAAGCCCTAAATTTTACCCCAATTTCGAATTTTCAATAATAGATAATGAAATTTATAATTAATGAAATTGAAATAGACCACTAATTTCAGCACTTACATTGGGATTGAGAGGCAAAATGAAGCTGAGTTGTGAACTTGTGATTGGATGAGAGAGGGAGATGAGTATGACAGGGGAGGAAAGCCACGCAGAGAAGAAGGCCACATAATGGAGGAAGGAGAATGTGAAGCTCTTTAATTACAAGCTTTTTGTGGATTTAATTGGGTTGTAATTGACTATTTGAGCTTCCGGATGAGATGAGAAAGACTGGGTGGGGCTTGAGCTAAGTGGGCTGCTGGGTAACTCTTCTTCTTCTTTTCTTCTAATGTTAGCTATATTGCCTATATATAATTTTTTTTTTTAAACCTAATAACTTTGGGTGGGGCTTGAGTCCCAGGGAACAACATAGTGGTTCCGCCCCTGCCTGTTGGAACTGTCATTAGGCTTTTGTCAAAGAGTGGCATGGTTGGTAGCTTTGGTAAACTGTATGAGAGTGTTGAAAATCTGGATTTTACTTATATGCAACCCCCACTAAACAAGGATATCCTGCTCAAACCCAAGGCACCTGTTGCTGGACCTAATATCCTTGGTTTGTTGGCCAACATCGACGAACCTGCTGCTAGAAATAAGGTGTTCTACATGTGTTCGAACAGTAATAAAGTTATTAAGAAGGGCTATTGCTCTAGCTGCGGAAACTATGTCGGATGTGGTCAGTGTTCCTGTTCCGGCAATGCCCACCGTTATGTGACTGAAGATCCTAACGAGAAATGCCCACAGTGCAATCAGCTAATGTCTTCTCAGGCGACTTATGTTTGTCAACCAAAGAGCACAGTGGCAACTTCTGGATTCGGTAGTGCAGCAGGATATGTCAAAGGCCTTGTTACATACATGATAATGGATGATCTGGAGGTGAAGCCTATATCCACTATTTCAAGCATAACTATGCTCAACAGGTTCAATGTTAAGGATGTTGGTGCCCTTGAAGAGAAGGTTTGAAGGTCCTTTGCAACTTTTTCAAGTAAAGGTTATATCGAGGATAGCAATGAATTGTACTATCCCGTTTCACAACTCAACGAGTATGAAAGAAAAAGTGCAGTCAAGTAAATAACACATAGATGTTTTTTACAACGCAGAAACTCTGCACTCAGGGAGAAAAACTGCGTGCCCTTAACTCCTGAATGACAAAACTTTCCACTATGCAATTCGTACACTTATACAAGATTTAGGACCCGAGATGGCTAAACCAGTTGCTATCCGGTTCCAGACTCTCCTAGTCTCTAGAACGACAACTTAGTTTGCTATCCTGTTCAGACTCTCCTAGTCTCTTGAACGTTCACCCTATCTTGTCCCCTAAGTGCTCACATATGAAAGTTTACAGAACTCAGCTATCTCTAAGCTGGTTCATAAAAAGCGCTAAACACTTCTCACAAGATCACAACTCCTGAGGGGATAGCTAACCTCGTTACTATCCTGAGGGGATAGCTAACCTCGTTACTATCCTGAGGGGATAGCTAACCTCATTACTATCCTGTCCAGACTCGCTTAGTCTAACTACTCAGCTCTCTTGTCTCTCTTGTCTCTAAGTGTTGTCCCACGCACATAACAGAAGCTTCACTCTTGAATTCAGCTACTTCTCAACTGATTCAGCTATGCATACTTCTCGGGTTGTTGCATCACCAATCACAATCTCATGGTATGCAAATGTAAATGCAATATGGGTTTTGAAAGATTGTTCAAGCCAATGCTCTAAAGTTTATAATCACTAGGAAGACTTAGAGCAAGGAGGCTTTATGAACTGAAAATCATGCTAAGAAGATTTTCACAAACACACACAACAACCACCAAACAAGTGGTATTTTGCTTGGTATTTATAGGCCAAGAGGTGCTTCTAAGAGAGCAACACACTTGCCCATGTATTCAGAAAGTTTAGACACTTATCCTTGGCTCACATGCTGGTCAGAAAAGCAAGCACAAAGCCAAACACAAAAGACAAAAGCAAATTTTCCCAAAATGACTTATTTTTCAAAGGGAAGCAAAATGGTTTTGCAAAGCTTTTCAAAAAGCATGTTAGCACATTTTTTAAGGCAAAACAGCTATTCCCTAATCTCAAACAGCCTACTATCATGAGCATAGGTAAGTATCACAAACCTAGCTAAAATAAACATATCTTGAAAAATCAAGCTTTAAGGGTTGAAGAAAAAGCTCTTCACCCTATGATAGTTTGGGCACCAAGACATCCAATGCTTGGCTGGCTGTTTGAATTTTAAAAACCAAAATAGCTGGAAAGATCTAAACTACATAGGTAAGATAAATGCACAGTTTTCAAGATCATTTTGAAATAAGCCAAGAACTGCAGGAAACTCAGGATAGGAAGCATTTCTGCTGTCCTCAGTGAAAAACACATATTATGCACATGCATGATTTTACCTGAGTTGCGTAGAGATTGTGTTGGTCCTTCTTCTTGACTTAGTCTCTTGACTTCACTTGATTGGGCTTGATAACACAAACGAGCTGTGTTTTGTTCCATAGAGGATTGTCAATATTCTTTATGCTTACAATCTCCCCCTTTGACATTCCTGAACAAAACACACCTTAGCTATCCTAAGAACTAGTCTTATCAGCAGCCAACTTCAAGCCTCAGACCTGCACACAAACAATCTCACAAGACCAAGTGAAGTAACATATGGGACATATAGGATAGCAGAAGCATTATGTATCACACAAGCAGATTTCAGGATATCAAAAGCCTGAAACTGAAACATAGCACAAATATAATGTCCTACAACTAGTTCTCCCCCTTTTTGTCAGGAAATGACAAAGGGAAACAGAGAACATATGTCCATAAACATATAACCAGTCACGAGGATGAAACCAGGTTAAACATCCTCATCATCATCACCATCCAGATTATCATCATCCTCCTCGCCAAAAAATGGTCTCATCTGAAGACTCCCCCTCAATACGTGCATCAAAATCCACAACAATGTTGGGATATTCCTTACCTTTGTCAACGGAGCCAGATGTAGAATCAGGAGCGGTAGGCTGGATGTATCCTCAGCATCACTGTCCTCAGGGATAGCAAGCTCACCAAAATACTTTTTCAGAGCAGTACATTGATAAGAAATGAAAGGGAGCTAATGCAAAAATCACCTCTTATGAGTTAGAAGCAGCGGAGTGGTGGAGGTAGAGGTAACAGAACCTGAGACAATCTCAGTGTTTGGAGAGGAAAGATTTATGTTTTTGGGGTCGTCCTTCATGACTCGAGGCATCTTCCACTTTCAAAACAAGGACAGAAAAGTGTCACAAAGCTCTCCACAACCTTAATAGAACAAAAAGGCAACCGGTGCATGAACCGAAATTCAAGATTTTCTCCCCCTAAGAACATGCCTAGAAAAATGAAATGTCCCAAAAGGAACATCCAAAAGATCACTGTTCAATCAGCCTCGGGATATGATTACCTTTTCTGATCCCTGAGTACACACAGTGGTCAAGGCATAGACTCACAAAGTGTGACACATCACACTCACTTATTTGAACCACACTTTCTAGTATGCACATGTATCTATGACTGTATAATTTAGACATGGTCCAATAATCTAGAACAAATCCTCAGAAGTGAGTGTGTGAGATAAATATGAACTTCAAAGGGACTCATGAATATGAGCCATGTACGATGGAGATTGGGGATGCAAGGACTTAAGGATATAACAGGTTGGTTCCAGCCTTATCACACCAAGAGAGTTCAGCCTTATATCTCCAAAGACCAAATCTTAGGCAACAATGCCTACAATATTTTATTCATGTTTTTCAGGCCTTTCTTGAAAATCATCCTCATAGAGTTAAATATAGTGAAGTTCAATAAAGACACTTCCAACTCCATCGAAGGATAGAATAAATTCCAGAAATCCTCACTGATTTATGTAGCGAACCAATCCACTAATGACTCCTAAGTCAGTTGACTTTAGGGCATTAAGCATAACAAGGATGCTCCTGAGAGTGAATGGTTCAGATTCAAGTGAGTGAAGCAGCATAAACAATTTTTAAATTTTTCATTTTGGTTCAAAGTTTCATAAGTAAGAGACCTTCCTCCGGGGAGACCAAGCCATCCTCGTTTCTGCCCACCCAAGAATCGTTGAAGCGACCCAAGGAATGGTTACTTTGAGGATAACCTGGCCTAAACAACAAAATACATAACCACCGTGGTGACCAAGCAATTCATATTTCTGCCCACCCTTGTATCGTGGACGCAACCAAGGAATGTGTACTCAGAATAGCCTGGCCAGGAATAATCCCCATACTTCCATCTCACAAGACACAAAACATTTGAGTATCCACAAGAAAATGTTCATGTGAAACATATATAATTCCTTCAGACTTCTTCTAAGATGGAGACCACGCTTAATTCAATCATGAAAGGAACAGATGCACAAGCACATGACTTACTGAATGGTGAATCAAACACTTGATGGAGGACGCAACACTTAGGTCAAGATCAGTGACCACACAGGGATATCACCAGTTCTGTCTATCCTGCTGTTACACAGAATCTTCGAGAGCACAAGCACACAATATTAAATTTGTTTTTTTTTTCAAAAGAGACATGCATGCTTAAGAGCTATTTACAAGACATATTCTTATGGGGAGATTGATGAGTCGCCTAAGCGAGCATCAAGCAATAATAACCCTACAATCGTTAGTAGTATAGACATAAGTAGGGATCGTTCTAGACCGGGGATTAAGGGTACCTGAAACATGAGAATGTTAGACAAAAAAAAAATATATACATATACACATGTCATTGGTGGGGATGAGATAGGATCGGCAGCACTAGGCTGCCCTCTAACATCTAGGGTACAAAAATTTAAAAGAAAAGCTGAAAATTAAATCCTAAAGCTACTATTTACAAGGTTGGTCGACATTCTTCCACAAAGCACTAGCACGAAAGCAATCAAAACATATAACAAACAAGCAAATAAGACTCACGGCAAGGCATTAAAGTGTTCTAGACTCAACCTAACTCCAACCCAACTAGCTCCTAAACGGTATTACTAATCGATTAAGACTCTTCATATATTTTAAGTGACTAAACGCCTAGCCTTAAAAATTATACTAGTCATCTTTGAATATTCTAAACGACGTAAACAAACATGGCAAGTAATTAAGCACAAAGTCTTTTTTTTTAGTTGGAAACAAGTTAAATAAGCAAGGCGTCACTCTTCTTATTAACAAGCATGTTCTTTAAACCACTCTAACCCTTGTGAAAACAACACAAATCAAATAACCCTAAAGATTACTTAATCCATATTCTTTTCGGCTAATGAGATTAATATTCCACACATTGCAATTGCATAGACTAACAATCTTTAAGCACACGAATTTACAGAACAACTCAAGAAAACCCTAAAACCAAATTAACACATGTTTTGCCGATTGCCCTATTTACTAATTCATTACATATTTTCCTTACTCTTTAACATGCAATCTGTATTCTTACATCCAAACACCAATTAAAGATAAAGAAAACGAATTGATCATGAGAATTATAAAACCAAACTTCAATCCAAACAATACATAGACATAATATTTGAAACCAAGAATTCATGCTATCTTCATAGACAAAGTTTAACATAACTACATAAAAATTACAATACCGAAAGAGGGGAGTGGATCACACTTTTGTAGATACCTTGATGACTTCGACTTGTGTGGATCCGATAGATGATGGAGGGAACAGCTGCTCGGCAGTGGGTGTGTGTCGGCAGAAATTTAAGGTGAGATGGGGGTGATTTTCGGCTAGGGTTTTATGTAGGATTCTTGGAGAAATTTTGGTAGAGCTTGGGCTAGATTTTTGCTTTGGAATGTGACCTCTTTTTCTGTGGAAAAAATGACTTTATATAGAGGAAAAAACCTAGGGTTTGCCGGCCACACAAGGAAAAGAATTTCCTTTTCCTAGTTGGTTTATGTTTCCTTGTGGGATAAATATTGCATTCTTGGACTTCTTTTTCTGAATTTTCTTCAAAGCTTGGGCTGCATATCTTTATGGACTTCTTATGTGGACTTGACAACTCTATTTGGTGAACTTTGATCCATGAAAAATACACAAAACGTCAAGAACACAGAACCGGCAGCAATGCTTGGTTTTCTCGGCTGAGATGACCTTGCTCCAGTACATCAGACATAACTCTCTCCTCAGAGCTCCGATTGGTGCGATTCTAAATCCCAGAGAAACTAGACTCATAGAGCTTTCCAACGGCATATGGTACGTCCTCTAGTTCCAAGCGATTTGTCCCACAGAAATTTCAGAATTCAGGACACAGTCCCAGTAAAATCCTGGTAGTCCCTAGTGATCTTTGTTGAAACTGCCAAGTTGCAGCCATCTTTTGGGTGACTTTCCTAACTTCGATTGATTTGAAATTTTGACACAATACACTCCAGATTTCCAGTTATATGCCTGCCAAATTTCATCAAATTTGGAAAAGAATAAGTCAGTCAAACACAGGCCTCAAAATCATGAAAACAACATATTTTGCACTTTTTCCTCAGATTTCTATACTTCGTCGTTTTTCTGACAATTAAGCACATTTTTCCAAAACTCTTCCAAAATGACACTAAACTAAATTATGACTCTATCTTAGATAAATAAGGGTTAAACAAAACATAAATGAGAGCAAATACATATTAATATCGTCGCACATTGTGCTCCTATCAGAGATCATGCGTGTGGGTTACACACACCAATTTCATTCCTAAGGCTAGTAAACCTAAGGTTGTCAAGAGGTTTGGTGAACAAATCCGCCAATTGTTTCTCAGTGGGGATGAATGTTAGCTCAAGCAGATTCTCTTCAATCAAGTTTCTGATAAAATGATATCTAATCTCTATATGCTTTGTCCTAGAGTGAAGCACAAGATTCTTAGATATATTTATAGCAGAAGTATTGTCACAGTATATGGATAGCACCTCTTTTTGAAAATCTGTAATCTGCTAGCATGTGTTTCATCCACATGAGTTGAGTACAGCAGGTTCCAGCAGCAATGTACTCTGTCTGGGCAGTGGATAAAATGACACACAATTCTGCTTCTTGCTATGCCAAGAGACGAGGTTGTTCCCAACAAAGAATGCTCCACCGGAGGTGCTATTTCGATCATTTGCATCTCCTGCCCAATCGGTATCGGTGTAACCTGCAATCTCACAGTTAATGTCAAAAGTATAGCTAATCCTAAACTCAGTTGTACCTGAAATATATTTGATGATGCGCTTCACAGCCTTCACATGAGACTCTTTGGGATTTGCTTGGTACCGAGCACAAACACCAACGCTGTAGCAAATATCAGGTCTGCTAGCAGTCAAGTACAGCAGATCAATCCCACTACCAATCATGCTGCGATAGTGGGATTGATATGCAGTAACTCCATCGAGGTCAGCTGAAATCTTGCAGGTGGTTCCCATAGGATTTGGGACTGGAGAGGATGTTTCCAGTTTCCATCCCAAATTTCTTCACGAGCTCCTTGGCATACTTGGATTGTGAGATGAACATACCATCTTTCTTCTGATCTACTTGCAATCCTAGAAAGTATGTCAACTTCCCATAATGACTCATCTCAAATTCCTTTGACATTAGATCTGAAAATTCTTTTACCATGAGATCGGAAGTGGAACCAAACACAATATCATCCACATATATTTGAGCAATGAACATATCTTTTGAGGTGAATTTAATGAACATGGTCTTATCTACTGATCCTCTAAGATATCCATGCTCAATCAAGTGGGTGGATAATCTCTCGTACCAAGCCCTAGGTGCTTGCTTGAGCCCATAAAGAGCCTTGTCAAGCCTATACACATGATTAGGATGGCTAGAGCTTTGGAAGCCTGGAGGTTGGGCAACATACACTTCTTCCTTAAGAATGTCATTCAAGAATGCACTCTTCACATCCATTTGGTACAAGGTGAACTTCATATGACAAGCAATGGCTAAAAGTAGCCTGACTGATTCCAACCTTGCAACCGGGGCAAATGTTTCATCAAAATCAAGTCCTTCAACTTGTGAATAACCTTGAACAACTAGCCTAGCTTTGTTTCGGGTTATTATTCCTTTCTCATCAGACTTGTTTTTGAACACCCATTTGGTGCCAATAACATTCTTGCCCTCGGGTCTAGGCACTAGGTGCCAAACCTTACTTCTCTCAAATTGATTTAACTCATCTTGTATGGCATTGATCCAATCAGCATCGCACAAGGCTTCTTTCACATTCTTAGGTTCTATAAGTGACACAAAACCTAGGTGTGTGATCTCATTTATGGTAGAACGGTGTATTGCTAAAAAACTTCTTAACAACACATGGTTACTTACTACCTGTTTTACCTTACTGCGAGTTACACGAGCCTCTGAGATATCCCCAATGACATCAGATGTAGAATGATCATTCTGAACTTGACGTTTGCCAGTCCTGTGTGGAGTCTGGACAGCAAAGGTTTCATCTCTCATTTCTTTTGCTGGATCCTCCTCATCCTCAGATGAGTCATTTTTGGGGCTAGCAACATCAGCTTCTGACCCGTCTTGCACGACAATGAAGGATGGCTCCTGTTCAGCTACACACCCAGCTTGATGAGTGCAGCCAAGACCATCATCTATGGCAACATTTACAGTTTCCATAACCTTGCATGAAACTTTGTTATAGACCCTGTACGCCCTGCTTTTGAGAGAGTAACCGAGGAATACACCTTTGTCACAACGTGTATCCAATTTGGTCAAATACTCACAATCCCTGTAAATGAAACAAGGACAACCAAATACTTTCAGATGAGCCACATTTGGCTTCCTTCCCTCCCAGATTTCATAAGAAGTCTTTTGAGTTCCTGATCTGAAAATAGCACGGTTAAGAGTATAACAAGCATTGCTCACAGCCTCAGCCCAAAAAGAATGAGAGAGACCAGAGGCACTAAGCATCACCCTAGTCATTTCTACTAGGACTCGATTCTTCCTTTCAACAACCCCATTTTGTTGAGGAGTGATTGGAGAAGAGAACTCATGATGCACACCAAAAGTATCACAATAATCATCAAATTTAGCATTGTCAAATTCAGTACCATGATCAGTTCTAATCCTAACAATATGCTTACCCTCATGCTTTTTCTCATTTGAAACCATTTTGGCAAAAGTAAAATAGTTATCAAAAGTATCTGACTTTGAAGACAGGAACTTTACCCAAGTGAAACGAGATAAATCATTAACAATCACTAGAGCATACATCATTCCACTAAGACTAGCAGTTTCAACCGGTCCAACCAAATCCATATGTAAAAGTTCAAGGATATTTGAAGTAGGTTGAGCATTAAGAGCAGAATGTAGAGAACGAGTAAGCTTACCAATCTTGCACTTTCCACACATACCTGAAGCTTTGCCTGAAAGCTTTGGAAGACCTCGAGTGGCAGCTTTGGATGAAAGCTTGAAGATGTCTTGATGGTTGAGATGACATAGTCGCCTGTGCCAGAGGTCAAGAGGCTCTTCTGCTATCCCAGCATGAAAACAGAGTTGAGGATTGAACTTTTTCCGGGCCATGACACAATAACACTCATCTTTTGTCCGGTCCCCTTTCATGATGCTCTTGCCTTTATCATCAAGAACCAAGCATTTGACTTTGTCAAACACCACAAAATCATGCTCATCAACAATCTGGCTGACACTTAACAAACTAACTGCTAATCCTTCGACCAAGAGAATATTTTTCAACTCTGGGATGCCAAGAGCCGATACTATCCCTTTGCCAATGATCTGAGAGTTTCCACCATCCCCGAATGTTACGCAACCAACTGGATACTCTTCACCTCGTGACATAAACCACTTCAGATTTCCTGTCATGTGAGCCGAGCACCCACTGTCTACATACCAATAATTAGATTTCCTGGCAGATAAGGCAGTAAGAGCAACATTGCAAAAGGCTCTTATTTGGAGCTTGGGGTCTGACTTTAGAACAACCCTGCTAAGAAAACATACACGGACTTCCTCATCTGAGTCATTCTTGTCGTCACCCAGAAGTTCTTTGTCAAGTACAGACCTAGGTTGGTGAGGTTTGGAATGCTTTTTCTTCTTCATCCAGATCGGTTTGTTGGACGTCTCCTCAGGCTTCGGGTTGGAAAGACACTGCGCTATCCTCGATAATTCTTTCAGAGAACTTGCTAAGGACTCCCTGAATGAACTGAGTGAATCTGCTTCTTTTGACTTCTTAGGATTTGAACCCTTCCTGCTCAACTTGTAACAATATGGTCGTATGTGACCCATAATGCCACTGTGATGACACTTAGCGATGAACCTATCCCTGGACTTAGCAGACCTTTGGTTTTCAACATCAGCAGGTTTCTCACCTTTAACAAACACAGTTTTTGAACTGGATTTTGAGCAATCACCATTCTGAAAACCAAGACCTCCTTTATCCTTACCAATTTTGCCGATCCCAACCATTTTGGTTAGCTTTTCGGAGCCAATAGAGAATCGCTTGAACAGCTTCTTGCACTCGACCAACTCCTCTTCCATTCTAGTCTTTTCTGTGGACAGGGAGGTAATTTGACTGGACTTGATGCTCAAATCTCCTTCAAGACTCCGGATCTTCTTTTGAAAGACTGACTTTTCAGCTTTCCACTTTGTCTTCCGGGATAGCAGCAACTCTTGCAATTCCTTATTGCTGGTCTCACATCTTGTCAAATCGTTTGACAAGGTCTCAATTTTGTTGAGCATAGATTTTGACGCAAGGTGCAACTGTGAGTACTTGTCCCGCAGATCATCATCTGGTTCGTCCTCATCAGAGGGTTCACCATATTTGATAGATGCAATGAAAGCTACTGCATCCATATATTCTTCATGATCAGAGGATTGATCATAATCATTATCAGACCAAGTAGCTTTGTATGCTTTACGGTTTAACCGATTTGCACAGTCTGCAGCCTTATGACCAACACCACCACACTTGAAACACTTATCCCCTTTATGAAAAGACTTTGATTTTGAAAAGGATTTAGGATTCCTAGACATATTGGTGTCCCCTTGTCTGGGATACGTACCTAGGAGAAGAGGAAGATCCTTTTGAAAAATTCATATGGGGACCTAGGGTTTTCCTATTTTCAAAAACTTTTCAAAATGTTTGGTAAGGAAGGCAAATTCCTCAACACTACCCTCATCTGACACAGACTCATTTTCTTGTTCCTCTTTTACCTAAACCAAAGCCAAAGACTTTTCTTTTTTAGGTTTTCTCCTAATGGCCTCATAATTTTTTAGGTTTCCTACAAGTTCTTCTAGGGAATAGGTGTTCAGATCCCTAGCTTCCTCTATGGCCTTTTATTTTGACTCAAAACTTAGAGGTAGGGCCTTAAGAAACTTCTTGACCATAAGTTGTGGTTCAATGGAGCCATCTAAACTATGACACTAGTTGGTGATGGTGAGCATACGTCCATGAAAACCGTCAATGGTCTCATCCTCACTCATTTTCAACTCCTCAAACTCATGATGAAGAGTTTGAAGCCTTTGCTCCTTCACCTTGGTGTTTCCCTCATAAGCAGTGGCAAGGCAAGCTATGCATCTCTTGCGGAGGGGCAGTTTATAATTCTGCGACAAACATCCTCTGAAACAGCAAGGTAAAGGCTGTTCAAGGTTTTGATGTTCATCCTTGAAAGAGCCTTCTCATCTTGGTTCCAATCCCCTCGTGGCTTAGGGAGGGGGATAGCAGACCCTTATGCTGGCAGAGTAGGGTGTCTCCACCCGTCTTCTATCATTGCCCACTGTTTCCCATCGTCTTGGGAAATAAGAAAGGCAGTCATCATGACCTTCCATTCAGAATACCCTTTCCCATTGAAGTAGGGAGGAGAATTCAGGGAGGATGAGACTCTGTGGTCCATTTCCCCTCTAAAAGGATCTCATCAGCAAGGCTGGTGGCTGCTCTGATAGCACTTGAAGGTCCTAAAGGGGGGGGGGGGGGGGGGGGGGGGGTGAATAGGACACTTTGCAACTTTTTCGAGTAAACGTTGATATCGAGGATAGCAATGAATTGTACTATCCCGTTTCACAACTCAACGAGTATGAAAGAAAAAGTGCAGTAAAGTAAATAACACATAGATGTTTTTTATAACGCAGAAACCCTGCACTCAGAGAGAAAAACTGCGTGCCCTTAACTCCTGAAGGACAAAACTTTCCACTATGCAATTCTTACACTTATACAAGATTTAGAACCCGGGATGGCTAAACCAGTTGCTATCCGGTTCCAGACTCTCCTAGTCTCTAGAACGACAACCTAGTTTGCTATCATGTTCAGACTCTCCTAGTCTCTTGAACGTTCACCCTATCTTGTCCCCTAAGTGCTCACATATGAAAGTTTACAGAACTCAGCTATCTCTAAGCTGGTTCATAAAAAGCGCTAAACACTTCTCACAAGAATACAACTCCTGCGGGGATAGCTAACCTCGTTACTATCCTGTCTAGACTCGCCTAGTCTAACTACTCAGCTCTCTTATCTCTGTTGTCTCTAAGTGTTGTCCCACGCACATAACAGAAGCTTCACTCTTGAATTCAGCTACTTCTCAACTGATTCAGCTATGAATACTTCTCGGGTTGTTGCATCACCAATCACAATCTCATGGCATGCAAATGTAAATGCAATATGGGTTTTGAAAGATTGTTCATGCCAATGCTCTAAGATTTATAATCACTAGGAAGACTTAGAGCAAGGAGGCTTTATGAACTGAAAATCATGCTAAGAAGATTTTCACAAACACACATAACAACCACCAAACAAGTGGTACTTTGCTTGGTATTTATAGGCCAAGAGGTGCTTCTAAGAGAGCAACACACTTGCCCACGTATTCAGAAAGTTTGGACACTTGTCCTTGGCTCACATGCTGGTCAGAAAAGCAAGCACAAAGCCAAACACAAAAGACAAAAGCAAATTTTCCCAAAATGGCTTATTTTTCAAAGGGAGGCAAAAATGTTTTGCAAAGCTTTTCAAAAGCATGTTAGCACATTTGGTAAGGCAAAACAACTATTCTCTAATCTCAAACAGCCTACTATCATGAGCATAGGTAAGTGTATCACAAACATAGCTAAAATAAACATATCTTGAAAAATCAAGCTTTACGGGTTGAAAAAAAAGCTCTTCACCCTATGATAGTTTGGGCACCAAGACATCCATTGCTTGGCTAGCTGTTTGAATTTTAAAAACCAAAATGACCGGAAAGATCTAAACTACATAGGTAAGATAAATGCACAGTTTTCAAGATCATTTTGAAATAAGCCAAGAACTGCAGGAAACTCAGGATAGGAAGCATTTCTGCTGTCCTCAGTGAAAAATACATGATACGCACATGCATGATTTTACCTGAGTTGCGTAGAGACTGTGTTGGTCCTTCTTCTTGACTTGGTCTCTTGACTTCACTTGATTGGGTTTGATAACACAAACGGGCTGTGTTTTGTTTCATAGAGGATTGCCAATATTCTTTATGCTTACAAGGTTGTAGAACTTGGCATGAATGAGACTAAAGGTTGTAGAACTTGGCATGAATGAGGTTAGTCTCGCTCAACTTAATTGCTTTTGTAGGAATTTTCATTTCGTTACACTTTAAACTTAATCCAATATGTATCCATGTCCATGGATTAATCGTAGTATATAACTGATCAAAGATTATTATTTTTATTTGTCACAAACTTTATTTTGTATAACTGGTAGGCTGTGAAACTGCTGAAAGAATCCCTGCAATCCAAAGAAGTTCTCACAAATGTGTTCCTGGAGAAGGAAGCTGCTGCATGAACTTCTCTTCATGGATGCATAAACTTGAGCTGCAACCTCGTTCCGGATCAAGTACTTATTAGATTGATAATTTGATGCTACTATGTGAGGTTGTAATCACCCTAGCTAGCTTCTTTTGTATTCCAGATCTTCTAGTTCTCCTTCTATGATTTTGCTTTTTAAGACGATATGTTACCATTGTTGTGTCAGACGACTGCAGCTCCAACTTTTGGGTGTTTGCTATTAAGCACTGTGCTTGATGTTCTGATCATTAATGTACGGCTTTCCCATATTTATTCATGGATTCCAAGGTTTAATTCGTATAGAAATAGAAAGAGCTACTGGGGATCGTTTGAAAGTTCACTACATAAGGAAGTGACTTGACTTTATAGAAGGCCGGTGACACCTTATCACCCTACCCTAAAACTAGCTTGTAATTGTGAATCCAAGAGCATCGAATTTTTACTTGTTATGCAAGTTGAACGCCAAACCAATAGTGACTTGCCTGCAGGCATATATGACTGATTTTTTCTCAAGATCGAAAGTCAAATATTTATTCGTATATATTATTTAATCTCTCGGATAGCTGGGGATTTAGGAAATGTATAACCATTTAATTGATGGATTTCTCAAATATCTAGATAGGTTAATTAATTTGCTAATTCCAAAGGTGCATCCATATATATCTTGTGCCAAATTAATGTGTTAATTCCCAAGCCACATTCTTTCCCACATTCCCACTATATTGATCAGAAATTCTAAGAAACTACTGGTGATTTGGGCTAGTTAAGTGATAAATAGTGGACTCAGTATCCAAGCCTTGAAAGATCTGTTCGTATTACCTATATGCGTGGATTACCGTTACTACCGCAGATCAGGACTGAAGCGACGGAGAATAAGAAAAGAAAAAATATTTCATCGCTTCAACACATCCAATCGACGAATATTGGACTCATCGCTTCAAAAACAAAGAGCGACGAATTTTTCTTAATATTCATCGCTTAGAAATTATTGAAGTGCGGATATTCATTGTTTATCGCTTCCGTATATCCCAGAACCATGTTTTGGAAAATCTAGCGACGAAATTCAATCTTCGTCGCTCGCTAATTATTGAAGCGACAAAGTGCAGTGACGTCGTCGCTTGAGTATAAACAAAGCGACGAAAATTGGGCAATCTTCGTAGCTTCGTTTTTTTTTTCATCTGTTTTTGTATTTTGTCTTAAATGCAACCTCTATATATAGGTAAAAAAATTTGTTTCTGCAGAATTCGAGTTATGCATATGTTTTTAGAGGAGAAGAGGGAGAAGTTAGAAGAAAGTGAGCTTGGAAGGTTTTTGTTGCCAATTCTTTGATTCTGAAGTAAGGTTAGTACAATTTTCTTCTATTTATCCCTCATTGAGAGCATATTATGTATTAATTCAATTTAAATGGTTGTTTATGTTGGTTAATGGAAGTTGGATGATGTACGTTGTGTTGAATTTTGTGTTTTGTTGTTGTTTTAGTGTTAGAATATGGAAATTGTGATAAACCATGTTTTGGGTTCATTGAAAATGTTAGAATTTTAGTGAAATTTAGTGAAATTGAGATTAGGTTAGTTTGTGAAATTGTGAAATTTAGTGAAATTGAATTTTAATGTAATTTAGTGAAATTGTAATTTAGTGAAATAGTGAAATTTAGTTAAATCCAAATTTAGTGAAATAGTGAAATAGTGAAATTTAGTAAAATTAGAATTTTATGGTAGATTAGGTTGAAATTATTAATTAATGATGTAATTGGTTTGTGTTGTGTGTGGATTGTGGTAGTTAGGGTTTCTGAAACATGCGAGTGGCTTAGTGAGGGAGTGTGGTGCAGTGTGTAAATTTATGGTTTCATATTATATATAATTATGGTGTTTATCAGCTTAGAACTCCCGTTTGAGAATCAACAACTCATCTAGTTGATCGAGATGAGTTGTTGATTCTCGAATTGTCCCATTTTTGGACACTTTAGGCGAACACGACTTTATTGATCCTTTTACTATTCATGTGGTTTCAGTTTCAGTTTTGGGATATAGTTTCGACAATGTTTCTCTACAATATTCCTCGAGTGCAAATTAGGTTGTTTAGATTTTTGTGCACTTGAGGAACTGTAGGGAGATACTGTCGAAATTTCCCAAAACTGTAGCAGAAACCACATGGGTGCAAGAGGGTTAACAAAAGTCGTGTTCTCCTGAAGGGGATAAGACCTAACCTGGAGGAATAAGGAGAAGAAGTGTTGGGACAAGTTTTGATTGTATCATAAATGTTGTGTGCTAAGCTTATGCATATTGTCTGTTTATATATGTTATGACAGGAAACATGGATGATGTCCTCGACAAATGTTTTATGAATCATCATTATACACACCCTGACTACAGAACAGGCGTAGCTAACTTCATCAATTTTGTGAAGACTCACACTATTAGAACCAAGTATCTCCCTTGCCAGTGCGCAATTTGTAAAAATGGTCCTTATTATAAGGAAATCGTAGAAATTTATCATCACTGCATGCACTGTGGTTTGGATTTGATAGGAGCACAATGTGTGACGATATTAATGTGTTTACGTCATCGTTTATGCTTTGTTTAATCCTTATTTATCTAAGATCGAGTCATAATATAGTTTAGTGTCAATTTGGTAGAGTTTTAAAAATATGTGCTTTAGAATCCGAAAAATGACTAAGTATAAGAATTCTGGAAAATAGTGCAAAATGTATCTTTTTCGTGATTCTGAGATGAATGCAATTGTGACTTATCCTTTTCAAAATTTGCTGAAATTTGGTATGCATATTATTCGCTTTCTAATGGGTTTTGTGTCAAAAATACAGATCAATCGGAGTTCGGGAAGTCACTCAAAAGATGGCTACAAATCAGCAGTTCGAGCAAATCAATCCAGGGACTTCCAGGATATTTCCTGGGACTGTGTCCCAATTTCAAAAATTCATTCCCGACGTTTCATAAGGAATTCGATCAAGCCCTTTTATATTAAGGAAGCTCTACGTGTCTAGTTTCTCTGAGACTTAGAATAGCATCAATTGGAGCTTCGAGGAGGGAGTTATGCCAGATTTACCGGAGCAAAGTCATTCCAGCCGATTCCAGCAAGTTTCTGCCTCGTTTCCTTTGTTTCTATTTTCGATGGACATTTTGGCGCACCATTGCATATTTGAAGATTGTCCAAGCTTATTGAAGGATAGAAGAAGACATTGAGCCAAAGCAATGGAGGAAAAAGTGAAGAAAAGACGCAATCCTAGTCGGGCTAGGATTGCATGGCCGATCGGCAATGTTGCTGCCGGTTTTGGTTCTTGGCGGGCTTCGGGTATTTTTCCACGGACCAAGTTCACCACATAGAGTTGTCAAGCTCACATATGAAGTCCATGAAGATGTGAAGCCCATGCTATGAAGAAAATTCAGAAAAAGAAGTTCAAGAATGCAATAATTATTCAACAAGGAAACATAAGCCAACTAGGAAAATGAATTCTCCTTTCCTTGTTGAGGCCGGCAACCCTAGCAATTTTCCTCTATATATAGCCATCTTTTCCACAGAAAAAAGGGTCACATTTCAAGCTAAAACACAAAGCCAAAGTTCTACCAAATTCTCCCCAAAAATCCTACATAAACCCTAGCCGAAAACCATCTTCACCCTCACCCAAGTTTCTGCCGAAACTTGGATTTCCTGCCGAGCCATCTTTTGCCGAGCAGCCCTTCCATACAGCCTCCATCATCCGCCGGATCCACACGAGTCGAAGTCATCAAGGTGTCTACAAAAGTGTGATCCACTCCCCTCTTTCGGTTTAGTAAATTTTATGTAGTTATGTCTAGTTTTGTCTATGAAACTTGCATGTATTTTTGGTTTTGGATTATATGTCTATGTATGAACCAAATTGGAGATTGGTTTTATAATTTTTATGTTAATGATTTGTTTGATTCGATGCTTAGATTTAGGTTTAAGTTTCGGCAACAATGATTTTGCATGTTAATTTGTAATATAAAACTTGTAAGATTTAAACACTTAGGACAGCGGTATAGATGCATATTGAGGATTTAAATTGGTTAGTAATCTAAGGGCGTGACTTAAAAACCGACACATTAGTTTTGTCTAACAAACAAGTAAATCTAGATGTTAGGTTTCATCTAACCCGAGTAGAATGAATAAAGATTAAACGTATGTTGCTTTGATTCTATTGTGCTCACCTAGGGTATAACCTTAGCTAAAAATTACATGTTAAATGAGATAATTGACAACCTTGTTTGTTTACATGTCTTCGATTATAGACTTTCGTGCTTCAATGTTATGAGTTGAACGGTAACATAACTTTTAGGGTCACTTTGCGAATAACTCGATCTTAAAACATTAGAGAGTCTCTCAACTAGGTAAGATCGGAAACGTTCTAGTTGTAGGTCGAAACTTGTTTAAATCCAATGCATGCTAAATACTTGTTCCTTACTTTCTTTTGTGTGAGTCTTATGTGTTAAAGAGTTAAGTGCCGAGTGCTTTGTGTGAAAGATGTCGACCAAACTTGTAAATAATAGACTTAGGATTTATTTTCAGCATTGTAATTTCGTGTCTAGTGTTATGGGCAGCCTTGCTGCCGACGCCATACGTACCTTCCCCCATGTGACGATTTTTGTGCATATGTATATATGTTTTTATCTAACAATCTCATGTTTCAGGTTCCCTTAATCCCCGGCTTAGAACGATCCCTACTTATGTCTATACTACTAACGATTGTAGGGTTATTATTGCTTGATGCTCGCTTAGGCGACTCATCAGGATTCGACTTACACAGTTTGGCACCTATACGGGGAAGTTTCTGGTCAACCCGCAATGATCAGTCGACGGAGACAGTGGCTTTAAGACAGAGTCGAGGCTTCTAGTGTTGCCGGTCCTTTAGTGATCCCGCCTGTGGAGATTATGTAAGATGTATTTCCATACTATCCTGGATACCATGGAGATGCACCGCATAATGTTGTTGAAGAAAATGTTGAAGTTCACTTCAATGACATGGTAGATGATGATTATGCTAAGTATAAAAGGCTTCTAAGGGAGTCGCAAACCCCATTGTATGAAGGGAGTGAAGAAACTGTATTAAGTATCATATTACATGCAATGGAAATTAAACTTGAAAATAGATGGTCGGATACGACTGTTGATAAATTATGTGAATGGTTGCATAAGTTTTTTAAAAGACATAATTTCCCTGTGAGTTATTCGAGAATTAAAAAAATCCTCAACAATCTTTCCCTTGGATATGAAAAAAAATGATGTTTGTGAGTTCAACTGTTACCTATTCAGGGGGGCTGAAAATAAAACCCGTAGGACTTGTCTAGTATGTGGTGCTGAAAGATATAAGCCAGATACGGATGACATTCCAAAAAAGGTAATCTGGTATTTCCCTCTCACTCCAAGGTTGAAACGCCTATTTATGTCCCCACACACAGCAAAGCATATGCGATGGCATAAGGAGAGGCAAGTATATGAAAGTACCCTCCGACACCCATCTGATGGAGAAGCATGACAACATTTTAACATGAAATTTCCAGGTTTCGACCACATTAAGGGAAGAAATGTGCGGCTTGTAGTGGCAACTGATGGTTTCAGTCCATTTGGAACAATGACAACCCAGCATAGTACATGGCCCGTGGTTGTGATGTCATTTAATATACCCCCTAATATGTGTATGTGGAAGGAATATAATATGCTGGCCGTGAATACATCATTCGTCCATTGATCGACGAGCTCAAAGATTTGTGGGAAAATGGAGTCTCTACTTTTGACAGAGTGGACAATGATGTATTCACGATAAAGGCAGCGGTGATGTGTACTATAAGTGACTTTCCTGGTTTAGGGATGCTTGCGGGTTCAATGGTGAAAGGGTACAAAGCATGTCCAATTTGTCTAGATGAGTTGACAGTAGAGCATATTTGTAGGAGAATTGTTTATGAAGGACATCGGAAATGGCTCGAAGAGAAAAACTCGATGCAATCCAGTTTGGCATTTAACGGGAAGCCAGAGTGGGGAAAAAGACCAGCTCATATGAACGGATATAAAATTTTGGAGGAAATTAGATCACACAGTTACGCCACTCTTAGCCATCATCCGGATTTTCATGTCCCTTACCTAGCACACAACAGACAATGTTGGACCCACGAGAGCGTATTTTGGCTTCTTCCCTATTGGTCATCATTGTTAATCAAGTATTGCTTAGATGTCATGCACATTGAAAAGAACGTGTGTGACAATATCCTTGCCACCATTCTTGCAATTGAAGGGAAGACCAAGGATGGTCCAAGGGCTCGCGAAGCTTTGGAGAAGAGGAAAATCCGCAAAAGTCAACATTAATCGAAAGCTGAAAAGAAGACAGGAAAGGTTCCTCATGCACCCTCTTTAGTTAAAGAGGATTGTCGTGAAGAAGTATTCGAATGGTTTCGCCATGCTAGGTGTCCACTTGGCTATGAGAGAAGTTTGAGAAATAAGGTCAAACTAACCGATAAAAAGTTCTATGGATTGAAGACGCATCATTGCCATGTCCTGCTTCAACGTCTTCTTCCTGTGGTTATCCGAGGATTTTTGCCAAATAACGTCGTGAAGCCATTGATAGCATTGCCAATTTAGTTTCAGAAATTATGTGCTAGGGAGTTGAAGAAGGCAGATGTCCAACAGATGGAAGTTGAGATAGTGATGATTCTCTGCAATTTGGAGTTGATTTTTCCTCCACATTTCTTCATCTCTATAGTTCATCTCATGGTTCACCTTCCTGAACAACAACCAGCCTCTGAAGGTTGAGTACGCCGAAAAACACAATGGTCCCAAAGATTTGAAGTAGAGGACTTTGATGTCCTGAGACATCGGGAGCGCCGTCCAGAGCAAAATTCTGATGCTTGCGCCTTCCTTTGCTGAGCTGGATGAGGAGCACCAAGATGCATTGACCACTTATATGGAGGTAAAACATTATTTTAGAATAATTTCGAAAAACTATTTTTCAGTCACATTATATTGAAATATGATATTCTATTTCGTTTAATTTTTTTGAATTGTTTTTTACTAGATGTTCTATGAGCTCCCTCCCACCGAGACAGGCATGTAGAAATATATCGACGAGACCGCTGCAAAGATTTACAAGGATTGGAAACACGACTGTCATACTCATTACCTTGAAGTATCAAAGGCGAAGCCCGAAGAGTTCATCATCCAGCGACCTGAGCAGTGGGAGTACCTCAAAGGTCACTTTGAGGACGACGGTTATAAGGTAATGAAAATTAATTATCAGTTTTTGCATTTCATATAATAACTTCTTAATTCTCATATGAAATATATTAATATATATTCGTACTTCTTTTTGCAGGCGATGTGTGCTCGGAATGTTGCTAACCAGAACAAGAGAAATGATAAGGGGTATGCAATCAACCATCATTCTGGCACCACTCCCTACAGCTACCAGGTTGCTGTAAATGAGGAGAAATGACATCTAGCGCCTTTACTCCAGACAGTCTGCGATATTTATCAATCATCCCAGAATGCGAAGGAGAAAGTGGTGAGTGACATTGTTTTAAATGCGAATTGGTTTTTGGCTTGTGATTTTGTTTTTTTTTTGGAATTAAAAAAGTATAATAACACTAATCTATTGGACTTTTTTTTTTGCAGGTAGCGGTGAAGAGGAAGATGGATGAGTTGTGTGCTAGTCGAGTGAGTGATGAAGCGGGCGGGAGTAACGTGACGGGCTCCGTTACCGTCGAGGAGCAGATGGCTGTATTCGAGAATGAGCTGGGTGGGAAGCCGGGGACGAGGGTCCGAGGTATATTTTATTTATGGTTTATCTTTTACATTTTGTGTTGTGTTGTGTTTTAATTTTTAAATACGAAATGGTTTTTAATTTGAGTATTTTTTTTTTTCTTTTACCATTTTTTCAGGGCTAGGGGGTGCATTAAGACGCCCGCCAAAACCAAGAGGCAGTGCACGTGTGCCCCGCAATGATGCAGTGGTTGAGGATTTGAGGAGCCAACTAGCAGCCGTCACTGAGCGGTGCAAAGCCTCGGAAGTCGAGAAAGAAGAGATAAAACAACGTATGACAAGGATGGAGGCTACCCTCAATGATGTCATCTCGGCCCAAGGCAATCCGGGTGTCAATGTCATCGCAACAACTCCGTATGTCGCCGATAAATCCTCATGTGCTTCATTAGGTATTCCCCATGATGAACTTGATTAGGACCCTTTCTTTTCCTTTTAATTTGATTATCGTACATTGTCGTTCTGGAACATATTCTCTGATTTGGACGAAATCTACGTATTTATATAATGTAGTGTGTTTGTGTTATGTTGGATATGTGTTTTATGTTATTTGAATGTGTATTTTGTGTTATTTGGATACGAATGAAATTGAAGCAACGAACATTGATCAATATTCGTCGCATGAAAATCTAAGCGACGACCAAACTTCGTCTTTTCAATTTTATAATCTCATGTTTTCTTCTCTGTAATATGACATTAAGAGACGAATTTTGAACCAAAGTTTGTCGCTAGAAATCTTAAGCGACGACCCAAACTTCGTCGTATAAAATTCCAAGAGACGACTCAAAATTCGTCATTCACTTCTGAGCGACGAACTTTAGTTTCGTCGCTTGAAATATCTATGCGACGAAATTTGCATCAATGTTCGTCGCTTGAAATTGAAGCAACAAGACTGAAGCGACGACTTGTTGTCGCTCCGGTATTTAAGCGACGCGTTAGGTACTGAACCGACTACAAAATGTCGTCGCTTCGGTTCTTTGCTGGAGTAGTGCGTCTACAGCTATAAAAATCGACACACACACAAACACAGTCTCATACTGCATGCATGCTACAATGGCCGGCTCTACCGTTAGCCTGAAGCTCATCATCGATTAGAAGCGTCAAAAGATGCTGTTGGCGGAAGCGGGCAAGGACTTTGTGGATTTTGTTTTAACCCTTCTCTCTTTGCCTGTTGGAACTGTCATTAGGCTTCTGTCAACTTATGGTATGGTTGGTAGCTTCGGTAAACTCTATCAGAGTGTTGAAAATTTGGATTTTACTTATATGCAACCCCAACTAAACAAGGATATCTTGCTCAAACCCAAGGCATCTGTTGCTGGACCTAATATCCTTGGTTTGTTGGCCAACGTAGACGAACCTGCTGCTAGAAATAAGGTGTTCTACATGTGTTCAAATTGTAGTATAGATAACAGAAACATCTATCCTGTATGCAAAAGATGCGGACACTCAAACAATGTCGGAACTCCCCATTTTTATGTGACTGAAGATCCGTTCGAAAAATGTCCAAAGTGCTATCAGGAAATGTGTTCTCAGGCGACTTATGTTGGTCAACCAAAGACCACAGTTGCAACTTCTGGCTTTGGTGCAGCAGGATATGTCAAAGGCCTTGTTACATACATGATAATGGATGATCTGGAGGTGAAGCCTATGTCCACTACTTCAAGCATAACTCTGCTCAACAGGTTCAATGTTAAGGATGTTGGTGCCCTTGAAGAGAAGGTTGTAGATCTCGGCATGAATGAGGTCAGTATTCAATCGTTAGGCTCGATCTCTTGCTTTTGTAGGAAATTTATTTTAATTAGGCTTTAAAATTTATTTTAACATCGTGCATGGATTAACGGTGGCATTTAACTGATTGAATAAGTTAATTATCAATCTCTTGTTACAATCTTATTTATTATTGATTGATTACAAATTCATATTTTGCTTAATTGGTACGACGTAGGGTGTGAAACTGCTGAAAGAATCCCTGCAATCCAAAGCAGTTCTCACAAATGTGTTACTGGGAAAGAAAGCTGCTGCATGAAGATCACTTCGTGGACTGAAGTTGCATCTCGTTCTTGATCAAGTACTTAATAAGTTGATATTTTGATGCTACTAGAATACTATGTGAGGAATGTAATCGATCACCTTCTTTTGTATTCAAGATCTTTCATTCTCTTTTAATAATGATGTTGCTTTTATGACTGTTAGACTCCAATTTTTGGTGCATGCTCTTAAGCACTGTGCTTGATGTTCTAACGTATGGTTTTCCTAAATTTATTCATGAATTTCAGGATTCCATAGCAGATTCATGAATTTATAAATTAATTATTTCATCAAATTACTCATTCGCTGGATATAAATTTTCCTTTGGAGAGGCACAAATTAACTAATTATGTGCTAGCTGATATTGAGGAATGTACCTTTTGGCTATGAAATTCATATCCCAACAAATTAAGTTGATCGAACATCAGGCTAGCTAATTAACCTATAGCTTCAAGTTGGGTTGTGAAATTATGGCCAAGTAAGAACTTGAGTAGGCTTCCAAACTATATAAGATGATAAGCTACCCAGTGCTGCAGTACCACTTCTCCACACTACCTCAGCTTGATTTTATCGAACATTGCTTCGGGGCCTCATCAGTCTATAAGTACCCTTCATCCTTCCTTCAATTCAAACAAGAATAGGATTTGCCTGCTACATAAATTATTTCATCAGAAACCAACGTACTAACAAGTAGCTAACAAACTAGAAAATATGACGCAAACATCAACCACACTTAGAAATTGAAACTACCGTTATTCAGAATATGCTCCAACACTAATGATATTCAGTCTGCAAGGGGATTGAGCAGCTGCCCCATGAACAACACTGTTCCCGTCCTGTTTTCCCTTATGAGAAACACGAAGGGGTGATCAGCCACAAATTCTTCTCTCTTTAGGCATAGAGGATTCGCCCATGCTACAATACATTTCAGCACAAGTAGCAGCTGCAGCTGTGGTGCCATTTTCATCAACCTCTATTACAGATTCGTGAAATATTGCCATTGAATCACAAACATTCCCCAGCCCAATTTTCTTCCTAACACTAGAAGCTTCAAACCCGGACGAAATCTTAAACTTTGGAATCAAGAATTTCTTCACCTTAACACTCGTAAAATGAGTAAAACCCTTAAGATGGTGATCTAGAAACCCGGATTCGGAACAAAGTCTCTCAACCAGAGCTGGCAGGCCATCTCTTGCATCTGGAAGTAGCCACAACATAGAGAAAGATCGGGGATTGTATTTATTATAGTAGCCACAACAGGATTGTTTGTCCGGGCGGCTATTAAGCTCAAGACGATTTGGATGGATAGAGGGGAGTGTTCTTGTCTTTGAATTCAAATTCAAGAAGTTGCATTGTTATAGTTGGAAGTATGGTGGTGGCATGGCTAGCTGTGCTCATTGAAGTGTGGCTATATCCAGAGGATGCATCAATGTTGTGGTGTCCTACTGTCCTTGTGTTCAGTGGACAAATGGGTGTTGTTGTTTGCCTTCTAGCCTTACCATTTACTGTTTATATTTTACTTGTACATTTTATCTAACTTGTAAAGTCTACCATAATGTTCCCTCGTCAATTGATATAGTGTATATAGGTGCGTTGCTTGTTGTGTGTTGTCTTGTTCCTTTAATCAAGGGCTAGACATGTGCTTGTAAGAGAAGTATGGGTTATAATTTTGTTTTATCACTCCACCTCTCCTATATATAGTTTAGGGTTGTAAACTTATTTCTCACCAAGAAGAATATCAGAAAACCTTCCGCAAATTTGTGTTCAGTTTTTCCACATGGTATCAGAGCAGGTGTTTCATGGCCTGTCTCTTTATCTTCTTGGTCAATCTCTTCCCTTTTTGGAAGATAGATCAGCTGAGAATTTCTATGTCTGGGAGGGAAAGCTATTTTGCAATCCTAATGATCTGCTAGAATTCTTAGAGACTACATGTATGCTTGACCATTGGTTTCTTCTTCCTATGTTTTGGAAGTGAAATATGTTGTCCATGGTAAAGTTCTAATTTTTCCATCCTATGTTTGGAGGAGAAATTAGTTGAGAGGTTTTAGTGCAACCTCAGTATTTCCCGATGTAGTATTTCCCAATGTTGGAATGAGTTTTCATCTTCCTATTTTGGAAGAGAAATTTGTTAGAGTTCTTCTGTATAAGACTTTTTATCTTCTTCCCATTTTGGAAGACAGATCTGCTAAGAATTTCTATTTGTAATACCCCGGATATTCTTCATTAATTTCAAATATTTAATTAGAATTATTAAGTTGGAAGTTAATAAAATATAGCGGTGCGAGGCCGGGGCAAATGTGTTTGGAGGAATTTTAATAAAGAACGTTCTTAAGGGGTCAAGGAGTTGATTTTTTATTAGTTTAATTTTTCGAGGAGTTTTCATCTTCAATGTTGTAGAGTTCGTCGCTACGAGTTCGTAGACATGCGGCACGTGTAATTTGGAGGTCGTATGAAGAAGTTATGGTCATCAGAAGTTTTTGTAGTTCGGGAATTTTAAGTATAGAATTAATTCCAGTTTACCTACTTGAACTTTGGCCCAATCATCATTTCAGTCTCTGTTCTTTTGATTTCATCAGCTACACCCCTGTGCTTCCTAAATTAATCAACCGTTACCAATTTTGTAAATTTCGTCCAAACGTTCTGATTGGGAAGGGTGATGGTTGATCTGTTCAATAAATTTATCAATCAGATACGGGACCCTAACCAAGCTATTTTCATTCACCCTATAACATTTGTGTTTACCGAAAAAGTGGACGAAATTTACAATCAGATCGTTTGGACCGAATTTACAAAAGTGGTGACAGTTGATTAATTTAGGAAGCACAGGGGTGTACCTGATGAAATCAAAAGAACAGGGACTGAAATGATGATTGGGCCAAAGTTTAAGTTGGTAAACTGAAATTAATTATTAAGTATAAATAGAAAAATTTCTACGGTTTCAGCATTTAATTTTTAGTTTCATTTTTTTCTCTTTTTTTTTCCTCACTTTTTCTCCCCGCTGCGCCTACTTCAGAATAAAAAAAACCGAGTAACCCGACCCGGATTTTCCGGTGAGCTCTGGCGGTTCTAGACGCCGGCACCGGTCGAATTCTCTTCCTCTCCTCCGTGCGCGCCTTCCTGTGGTGGAGGGTTGAGCCAATTCGTGTCGGGTTGCACGAGTCGATGCCTGTAAGGGGCGGGTGCAAACCGGCGGCGACCTGGTTTCTTTTCCTGATCCGTTCTCCGCCGTCTGACAGCGCCACGGCTCGTGCCACCCACCAAGTTGCACGTTTTCCTCTTCTCTTTCGATTGAACCAAGACCCGCACTGAGTGGCTCGGCGTGCGAGGCGCAGTGAAGCTCGGAAGCGGCTGCCACCATCAGAGGAGGTGCTCGGAGCCATTTTCGGCAAAGCCCGGCAGCTTGCTACCCTCGGAGCACACCCACGTCAATCCTGAAGTCCACTCCGAAGGGTTTAGCCATTGAGCTCGAGTTCACCTTGGCAGCGCGGATTTAGCCACTTCCCGGCCGATGTGGGGCTTGTTTTAGGTATTAATCAGTCCCTTGTGCTTTGTTTGATATGTGACGAGTCGCGTAACCGGGGTTAAGCAACGCGCAATTTAATTACCCTACAAGAAACGTTAGTAGCATATGATAAGTAGGGATCGTTCTATCCAGATTTCAGAGATCAAGAAGGGCAATCGAAATTCAAAGCGTTAACACATACACACATATAAACATGAAACAAACACATTGGGGGGGTTTAGAAAGTATTTGGATCGGCAACAGGCTGCCCTATTGTTTCTAGACACGAAAATAAAACCTAGATTATTATTTACAAGTGATCAACATCCTTTCACCCAAAGTGTAGCACAAAAACAATCAAAACACATAACAATTTAGACAAGTAGAGGACTCGGTAACAATATTAAGGTGTTCTAAACTTGATAGGAGCATAAAATGCGACGTTCTTAATATGTTTTACCCTCGTTTATACTTTGCTTTAACCCTTAATGTTGTAGAATCGAGTCATACAATAGAGTTATGAGTGTTTGGTAGAGTTATGAGTGTTTGGTAGAGTTACATCAAAATCGTGCCAAGTATAGATAAAAATGTGGAAAAATGTTCAAAGCTGATTTAAAGAGTTGTAATGATGTTTCGATGGATCTGTAAAGCCTCGACTATTCTTTTGATGAATATTTCTTCTCTTATATGCAGGAAATATGTTGACAATTGAGCAATGGAAGGAGTTATACCAATCGGAGCAAAAGAAGCTGCCAAGAATTGCTAAGTAAAATCGGATCCAGGAAGTTCCAGTAATTTCCTGGGCACATCACTCAACTTTCAGAATTTCTCTAGGACGGACCACAAGGAACTAGAAGGCGTGCTATATATGCACAGAAATCTCTATGAGTCTAGTTTCTACAGAACTTAGAGTCACATCAAAAGCTTTCCTGAGGAGAGAGTTATGCCCGTCACAATATAGCAAGGTCAATGCCCTGCCGAGAAGAGGAACCTACTGCCCATTTTTACAACTTTCTGCATTTATGCACCAAAGTGGTTTCTAAATTCATCGAATGATAGTTGTTGAGTTACATGGACCATATGGTAGTCGAACATGCTAAAAAGAAATGAAGAAATCGGAAAATAAATCTAGAAGACTCAAGGCTTGGCCGACAAGAAACCTAAACCAAATCGGTTTTGGATTTGCCACCGATTTCCCACAAAAAACTCGGTATTGTTGTTCACTTTTTCTCCTATGGGAGCCGGCATTGTTCACTTTTTCTCCTATAAATAGCCTCCGATTTCCCACAAAAAACTCGTCTCATCTTAAGCCAAAATACTAGCCTAAAGCTCTACCAAGTCTCTCAAGCACCAAACAGAAAAATACTTAGCCAACCCGATTCCACCACATCCCAAAAATCCGTACCATCACCTTAACTTCATGTCGAGCATCCTTCCATCATACTTGCCGAAGTCTTCAAGGTTTTTAAAGTGTGATCCACTTCATCTATGGCTCTAGTATTTAAACTAGTTTGTGTGACTTGTATGAATTTATTTCGATTCTTGGTTTTCATTGAAACTATGTATGAACCTATTTCATGTTTTGTAATATAGTTTTTGTATTTTTAACTTGTGATTTTCGTGTGTTTGATAATTAGGACAGTAGGTATTTGATGCATGATTAGGTTTTAAAATCAGTAAGTAATCTAAGGTGAGGGCATGAAAATCGGTACTTAGTGTTATCTTGAATGTAATCTAGGTACTAGGTTTAATCGGCTAGAGTAATAACAAACTAAGTAGAACGTATGTTGCTTTGATTTGTGTTGCTCACTTAGGGCTATTAATCTTAGAACTTGCATGTTAAATAAAAAGCTTGACAACCTTACTTGCTTACTTGTTTTTGATTATAGACTCTTGTGCTTCAATGTTACGAGTTGTATAACGGTAGCATAAATTTTAGGATCACTTTGCGAATAGTTAGATCTTAAAACATTAGAAGTCTTTCAACTAGGTAAAATCGGAAACGTTCTAGTTGTGGTCAAAACTTATTTAAGTCTAAATTGTGTCGATACTTGTTCCTTACTTTCAAACATGCGTGTCTTACTTGTTAAAGAGTCTTTTGTGTTAAATGCTTTGTGTGAAAGATGATGATCACTTGTACATAGTAGTTTTAGGATTTATTTCGTGTCTTTAGTGTTTAGAGGCAGCTTGTTGCCGAACCTCATATCAATCCCCCAATATGTTTCGTTTCATGTTAAATATGTATATGTGTGAATATATGTGTCTAACCTTTTTCATGTCAGGTACCCTTAATCCCCGGCTAGAACGATCCATACTTATCATATAATACTAACGTTTCTTGTAGGGTTATTATAGAAGATGTGCTTAGGCAACTCATCAAAACTCGACTTATTTCCAACCTAATTTGTTTCTTAGTGGTGTACTAATCGATTAAGACTTCACAAGTACTTTACGATTATCTTATCACCTAATCCTAAAGTTATACTAACCATATTTGAGAACTCTTATCGTCGAAAACAAACATGAAAAGTAATTTAGCATGAAAGTCTTTTTAATTGGAGACATGTTAGCACATATGGCGTCACCCATCATACATCGACATGTAAATTCTTTAAACTACTCTATCCCTAAGAAACAACACAAATCAAGACAATGACACGTTCTACTTAACCTATGTTTATTTCGGCATATGAGATCGATACCCACAATACATTGCAGTTGTATAGGGCAGTAATTTTGGTTGCTCACGAATTTAAAGAATAAACCAAGAACAAATTTAAAACTAAGTTAGCATGCTTGCCGAACCTAGACCTATCTTCTTGTTACATATTTTCCTTATAATTTTAGCATGCGATTCGAAACTTAAATGTAGAAAACCTTATAAACACATTAAACACGAATTGAAAATGTATTTTATAAAACCAAATTCGAAATTGTTTTACACATAGAAATGCAAACAATAACCAAAAGTACACACAAGTTTCATAGATAAAACGTTGCATAACTACATAAAACTTTTACAAGCCGAAAGAAGGGAGAAGAGATGGGGCGGATCACACTTTTCAGACACCTTGAAGGGAGCTTTAAAATGTGGTGGAGATGCTCGGATGCAGGCTGGACAGAACACGGATACAGCATGATGTTTATGGAGGTGGTTGAGTGGTTTTGGCTTGCTATTCTTTGTAGGACTTAAGACTGAATTTTGGTAGAGCTTAAGGCTTGTATTCTGCTTCGGGATGTGATGATTTTTCTGTTGAAAGGCTGTGCCTTTATATAGGGGAAACGGTTGGGAGAGAATCGGCAGAAACCTAGTGCAAATCAGCAAGAAAACATTTTTCTATTGACTTTTGTGTCGAATTTTTTCATGGATCACAGCTTTGTGGACTTCTTCATGGACTCAACTCATTCTTTGATGGATAAATAATCCATAGACGCAGCTGCAAGCTTCCTTAGTTGGGCCAGGAACTCCTTCTCCTAGAACCGGCAACTTGCATTCATTTTCCTGCTAGGACTGGGTAAGCTCATCTTTCCTTATTTGCACTTTCCTTTTTGCTTCTTCGGCTTCCCTATTCTTCATTTAGCTTAGCAACTTCTCATTTGATGCATTTGGACATAACTTTGTTGCATAAACATTTTTCTTTCTCCCGGTAGGGTTTAGGTTTCTCTTCTCAGCAGACTTGACCTTCCTATGTTGCAGCTGGCATAACTCCCTCAAAAAAATAGCTATTGATGGATTCCAAATTTTCTGGAAACTAGACTCACGTAGCTTTCTGTGCATATATGGTTCGCCTGCTGGTTCTTTGTGAGTCGTCCTGGAGAAATTATGGAAGTGGGATGATGTGCCCAAGAATTTACTGGAACTTACTGGATTGCGATAAACTTTTCCTTGCAATTCCTGGTAGCTTCTTTTGGTCCGATTGTTATAACTCCTTCCATTACTCAATTATCAACATATCTACCGCTCATAAGAGAAGAAAAATTCATCAAAAACAAAGTGGAAGCTTTACAGAATCAATGAAACATTTTAAGACTCCTAAATTGGCTTTTGATATTTTTCTGCCCTTCTTCCTATACTTAGCACGTTTTCAATAAAACTCTACCAAAAACTCATGACTCTATTAAATGACTCGATTCTACAACAATAAGGGTTAAGCAAAGTATAAACGAGGGTAAAACACATTAAGAGCATCACATTTTATACTCTTATCAATGTGTTTGTGGTGTTGGGTTGTTGGGATTCGAGAATTATAGAGGCAGCCCACAGGCAGCCTCTTGCATCGGCTTGTGGTTGGGCGTCTGAGCTCCTAGGGAGCTTGTGAGGGTTCTGTGGTCTGGTGCTCGTTGATACAAGCATTTTGATATATAATTTGTAGGATTTGGTTACCATTCGAACATGTTAAGATGTGAGCTCCTTTCTATTTGAGTTTCGATGTAGGAGAGCATGAACTTTGAAATTCGTGCTTGGTGTTCCATTTTAGAGTTGGTAATGTGATCCGGTGACCTTGGGAGGTCTCGGAATAAGATTTTTCTTGAGTGACAAGTCTTCAGATTAGGTTTTGAGCGTTTGAGTTGAGTTTGAGTCACTTTGTTTCGATTGTTATTAAGTTTTCGATTATATCACTTAGGTGACTGACGGAACGTGTGTACTTCACTCTTGTGAGATTGAAGACGCAGCTGGAGTAAGAGGTGAGTAAACCTCACAATGTTCTCATGAACAAATTGCTTTGTAGTTATTGAATCGTTAAATGTGAAATTATTTTATGAAAATAAATATTTGTTTTAAACCATATGAACTTGATCAACTACGGTTCATGGTAAGTAAAAACGATTTTAATATAAAAATGATTTAAAGTGTTTTACGTTCAATAACTATAGTTGGTAGTAGTGGACTATTCCTGAGTGAATGTTTACGTGTATATATATATATATATATATATATATATATATATTTATATTTACATGAAATATATACGTAACGAGGTTGTGGAATTTGTGAAATAAAAACTGTTGTGACATGTTTGGATTGGGTGTATTGCTTCGATCATAAAATTTTTAAATAAAACATCTTGTGGATATACGTGGTGAGGGTGCGTGATTTATTTGTGATGTGTGGATAAACCTCATGTGATCTGAATTTAAATTGTGTTGTTAAAATATTTCCATTTATCCCTAAATTATGAAAATATTTCTATACAAATACGTTTTGCTTTTAAATCATATGGGCTAGTTCGTCTATGGTCCATGGGTAAGAAAAAAAATAAGGTTTTTAATGTAAAATGATCCTAAGAATTTCTTGTGAATATGGACTATTTATGGAAACGTTTGTGGGTATTCATGAGCGAGTATTATTGTATAAATATATGAATTGGCGTGAACTTTATATCTCGTTAATGCAATAAATGTGTGTGCATTTATGAAATTTGGTACTATATTGTTGTAGAGTTATTTTGGAGTGATTTCAGTGTGATGGGTGACTAGATAATTATATTGTGTTGGAATTCTTTTGCTAGAATTCGGAACTTGTGCCTTAGTGGTGTTGACAGTTATAACGGGAATCACTCCTTGGCCGGGTTAGTGGGGACGATCAGTATAGCTCTAGTCTGTCTGTCAAGTATTGCATGGGGGATGACTTAGTGTTGTAGAACCCATAAGTACATGTTTGTTGGTATTACATGGGGGATGAATTAGTGTTGGCGAACCCATGAATACCTTTTTTCAGGAGGAAAACTTATGTTGTTCTCATTTGATTGTGTTGAAGAACTCGATATTCTTAAGTATGAAACTTGATGTTGTTTCATTGATTTTATGTTGAGGAATTATTATGTCGCTCTATTGTCTTGCTCTAATATGGTTTACTCATACGAGGTTTAAAAGCTTACCGGGTTCGTTGTTTACAACCCGGTGCATCAATCCATGGTGTAGGGGTTAGTCGTGTTGGTGATGATTAGCAGAGTTGAGGCGGCGGTCAGTACCTGCGGCGAGTAGAGGTGATTCTACTTTTAGTCTAGTATTTCTTAGTGTGTGTGTGTAGTAAGACACGAGTTGGGCAATTGCATTGTCCGGTATTTCCAACTTATGTAAAAGAAATGGTGATATAATAAGGTGTGGGAAATCCAAACACCCATTTTTACAAACCACAAATCTTTTTAAACTCTTCCTAGATGAAAAGACCAAAATGCCCTTCCTCTTTAATTTAGTAAATTTTTTGTTAATTTTTATTTATTTTACGTTTTGACGGAGCGTGGTGGGCCCATGAGTCTGTTTATTTAACATGCTGCATATATATAATTTATTCTCTATACTCAAAGGTAAACCGTTAATTTAATCATAAATTATTTCTTCTCAGCGTTTAGTTTATCTAGAAAATATTAGAATAACAAAAAAATAATTAAAAGAAAAAAGAAGGAAGCTGAATATATTAAAGAATTATAGAAAACGGCTTCATAGAAGTAGGCCCGGTTATTGGGATATAATTTTTAAATTTACACAAGGTATCCATATTCTAGAAAACCATATTGTAGAACTTATAGAAGTACTTGAGAAAGAACAAGAACCGCTTAATATTTTGAGCAGAGGTTAGATCCGCCCTGGTTGGTATCAGAGCCTATTTTGCTCAAAAACAGGTATAAGAAAAAGGCTTATGCCACAAAGTTGACTCCTCTTAGCTAACAAAAAAGAACCAAAGCATAAGAACTATCAATCCTATTGTATTGAGAAAGAAAGTGATAAGTGGAATCTGTGTTTCCACTCAAGACACATCCAGGAAAATCAATACTCCATTGAATAAACTTGTAGAGTTTTAAACACTCTCTACGACGAACATATTCATCTCCAAAAAGAGATAGGAGTAGAAGAACTTGATCCTTCCAGACCAAGCATAGTTGAATTTCTAGATCATCTGTCTAGAAATAAAACTTCCGAGAAAGCAACAGAACAACTCGAGAGAGTTAATCTTAAGATTAATCAACTCGGAGAAATACCAACAAGGTTATCAAAGCTTGAAGTCAAGCTAGATTACCTTAAAGAAAAACAATATTTTTCAGATATTGAAAAGAAATTATTAAGAACAGAGATTCTTGCTAACAACATCCATTAGCAAGCAGCTGAATTAAGAGAAACTCAAGAAAATTTGAAAGGACTTTTAGAAACTCTTATATCCAGAATAGGATGAAGCAAAGAGTAGAACAAAAAGTAAAACAGGAAGATGTAAAGGCTATAAGTCTTTATCTTCTTACAGAAAAACTTGCTGAAAATGTAGAAGCAATAATATATCAGCAAAACTACAACAATACATATCTTCAAGAAATCGGAAGAGATATAGAAGAACAGTTTCAAGAAGTAAACGCAAGAATCTCAAATCTATAAAAAAGTGTAGAAAAAATGAAAGAAAATTCTAACGTTGAAAGTATCAACGAAGAAACACTAGCACAAACCTTGGCTAGTAAGATTATAATACCTTCTCCAAATGTAGAAAGCGAGTTCAAATTTAGTGAACCTAAATTACTTGAATGGAAAGCATCCAAAACTTCTAAAAGAGACCTAAAAATGCTGAGTAGAATACTCAGTAAGAGACATGTTGTACCACCAGTACAATTCATAAATACTCAAGAATTTGAGTATGATGAAATTGAATCTAGCGTAATAGAAGCATCCGCGCCTAGATTCAGATTCAATTAGATATACAAGAAAGGATCTTTTATCTTAGACTCTCATAGATTCAAAATATTAGAACTAACAGTTCCAGCAACCGGTGGAGAAACAGATATTAGGTTAATCACCCAAAAGGAAGTAAGTGAAGCCTTCCAGAAAAAATATTCATACATGCATATTGGTGTTGTTCAAGTATCAATAAAACTCTTAGCAAGAGACGAGATAGATTGTTCAGTCATGCGCATTTTACAAGATGACAAAATAACAGATTTCAAGAAGAGTCTGTTAGGAACAGTCGAAGCCTCACTATGCAACCAGGTTGCATACTTTAATGTTTTCCCAAACTTCACCACTCATCTGAGTGACGCAGTTCACTTTAGAGATTAAGAATCATATCATATGGGATTACCATGAAACAAGGCATGATGGAACTAGCTGTTGATTATAGAATTTATTACAAGTTAATGAGTTCTAACGTAACGCCAAACACTAGATTCCTTAACAGCCCAGGCATTACTACATCTGTCCTCACAAATCCGAGAAACAATTCTCAACAAAAACATGTCACCACATGGCATGAAGTGGCATGAAGTAACATTCCAAAGGGAATGGAACTTAGCACCTCCTGAGAGACAAATACAAAGCTCGAATGCATCTATATATGAAGACATAGGAGGAAAAATAAGCCTTTAGTTTCATAGGCATTCGTTTGCTAATTATGAATAGGCAAGCATTTCAGGAGCAGTTCCTGAAGAATCTTTTGAAGAAGAAGATTCAAAAAGACCTATAAGAATGCTCAAGATAGAAGGACTAAAAAAGCTATATGCACAAGCAGAGACTTGTGATTCCCTAGAAGGGCTAGAAGAAATCATAAAGAAAATTTCTTTAATCCAAACTGAAAAAAATAAAAGAAAAATACTGCCGTAGCAGGCTGCCACTAAAGAATCAGGAACAACGTCCATGGAGGCAGAAACAAGTAATAACCAATTGGTACCTCAAGAAGGGCATACTATCATCCAAAACATCACTAATAATCCCACTAAGATTATTAGGGAAGAAAAGATCAAACTTCCTAAAGGGCAAGCGCCTACATGGAAGTATGGAGAGCGGAGCTCTCAGAAGTATATTCCTACAGAACCAAAATGGGGACAAGCAGTCTCTGAAAGAGGTGTCTATCTAAATCTAGATAGTGTAGGAGACAAAAGAAAAGCCATTGACGACTGGGTTGCAAGCTTGAAGCTAACCCAAGCGTTAATCTTGTCCAAATACGCCTATGAAGATGCTCATGCTTACTATGAGTCGACCTTAACAGGAATAGCCCAGAAATGGTACAGTTCCTTTAAGAGAAGCTCTAAATGGGCTGATTGGGCAACCAAGCTAGCTCAGACTAATAGTCCACTAGATTTTGCTATTCCCATATATGCACAATTCTGTGGAGATATAACGGGACATAGTGAGCAGTCTAAAGAAAGAGCTAGAGCAAATATTCAAAAACTGAGCATTTGCAATATGAGATACTTTGAGGAATATACCAATGAATTCCAGAATTATTTATGCACAATCGGAGATTTAGAAAATGATGATCTTGTCAGAACATACTACAGATTACTACCAGAACCCTGGAATAATGTTGTAGCACAGTCCATTGAAGAAAATCATCTCCAGTATTTTACTGTTGGAGGAATAGCAGAAAGAGTGCGAGATCTCTTAAGAAAACAGTGTACAGAAAATCAAAAATCAAGAACTGCCAAAAAACAACTCAGAGGAGTTGAGAACATGTGTCCAAAAATATTAGACACCCCGACACAGTGGGGATGCCATATTCACACTGATCGGAAAAACAAAAGCAAGTTCAGAAACAAAAAATACAACCGTAATTTCACTTCTAAAAAGAAGTATAAGTTTAGAAAAAGTTTTGAACAAAACAAAGAAAAAGCATCTCCTAGAAAGAGATTCTTTAGAAAAAAAACAACCACCAAAACAAAACTCTTCAAGAGATACAAAGCTCTGCAGATGTTGGCTTTGTAAAACTGAAGGACATTATGCGAATGAATGTCTTAAAAGAGAAAAAAGATCTTCGAAAGCCCTCATAGCAGAATATGATGAAGCTTTAGAATACGCAAACCTAAAAGGTTTCGAAGTAGCATATTCTGATGAAGAGAATGAGTCAGTATATTCTCTTGAATATTTATCAGAAAGTGATACAGAAAACACTTCAGAAGATTCTGAAGAAGAATATAGTGATTATCGCCTATATTTATGTTAATCCAAAATTGGAAACAAGGAAACATTGATAGTATCAATGAAGTTGAATTTCTACCGAATCCAGGTACCTTTACCTGTGACTATTGTAAATGCTATGATAGTGACACAATACCCATGTATTGTGAAAAAACAGGAGAAACATATCATCAACAATGTTTCATAACAGAACTAAGAAGAAAAACAAAAGAAAATGATGCACATACATTGGTCGATCAGGAATATGATATATTCCATGATCAAAACCAAAAGCAAGAGCTTGAGGGTAATCTCAAGAAAATGTAAGATATTGAGGATGACTTCAAGAAAATGAAGTTAGTAACTTCATTAAGTCAGAAAACAGAAGAAACATTAGAAAAAGATTCTCCTCAAGGAAATGAAAGGAAGATCAATCTTTTCATAGAAATATTTGAGAATACAATCCAACCCGTAAAACAGGTTCAGACGAGTATATACAACAATTATATCACCGTTGGACTGAAATTTCCCAAATATAAAAAATATCATCTGCATGCATTTGTAGATAATGGTTCAGGATACAGTTTAGTCAAAAAATATGCTATTCCTGAAGAATATTCGGAAAAGTCTGACAAAACTGTTACTGGAGTTAGAATGGGAGATAATGAATTCCTAATGGATCATGTTGCTAGGAATGTCAGAGTTTCCATAGGAAGAGGAACTTTTACTTTCCAAAGAATCTGGCAAAGTGAAGCTCAAGGAGCTGATATGCTAATAGGAGATGACTTCCTACTTCAGCAAAAGATAGTGCAAACCCTCGAAATGATTGGGTTTGAAAAGAACAATAAGTTCTACTGGGAATCTAGACTACTTGATGCAGTCAGCATTGCAAGTAAAGGATTCACATAACAATATCAGAAGTCGCCAGCAAAGCGTGGTGATCATAAACAACCTTTTAAACCGGTTTTGCAACCAGTGTTGGCATTTCAGGAATACCAAGAAATCATACCAAATGAAGCAACGAGTTCAGAAGACTCAGAATCAGAGGTAGAACCTCAATATTCAGAAAGCTCTAATGGTGTAGAAGAATTCATCAAAGAGCACAATCAAAAAGTATACGTTAACAAGATAGAACAAAAGAAAGTTCCAAATCTTGTTGAAATAGAAAACTTACTGAAACCCATAATCAGTGAGGATCCCCAGCTATACTGGGGAAGAGACCCAGTATATTGTCACCTAAGAATGCACGTTGCCAATGCAATATATCATGTCAAAGTCATTCCTCATTATAGAGATGAGGATAGAAAGGAAATGGAAAGTCAAATTCAAGAATTGCTTGAAAAGAGACTAATTAGACCCTCAGATAGGCCGTCAACATGCTCCAACATTCTTGGTTAGAAACCATGCAGAGCAATTCAGAGGAAAAGCAAGAATGGTAATAGATTACAGAGATGTCAATAAGAAAATAGTCAAAGATGGCTATCAAATTGCACAAGTAAGAGTCCTTATCAATAGATTGAAAGGAGCCAAGATGTTCTCAAAGTTTGATGCAAAATCAGGCTTCTGGCAAGTTAGGATGCACCCTGATTCCATTGCCTTGACAGCCTTTGGAACTCTACAAGGACACTACGAATGGCTAGTAATGCCATTTGGACTTAAACAAGCACCATCTATCTTTCAGCGAAAGATGGATAACATCTTTAAACCATATTCAGATTTTTGCATAGTTTACATTGATGACATTCTTGTCTTCTCTAAAACTATGAACGAGCATCTGAGACATCTTGAGCAAATTTGCAAGCTTATGGTCCAAAAAGGAATCATCCTTGGACAAAAGAAAATTCATCTCATAAAAAGAGAAATAGATTTTCTTGGCATACATCTCAAAGATAGAGAAATTCGTCTTCACGAACATATTGTGAAGAAAATTAGCCAGTTCCCTGACAATATCCCAGATGCAAAATCTCTTCAGAGATTTTTGGGAGTTGTTGCGAGTGATTTTATTCCTCAAGTGAGTGGTCTCACTGCTCTCCTCTCTCCAAAGACAAGCTCAAAAAGAAATGGTCATTTACAATGGATGATAGCAACACCGTTAAGAAAATCAAAGAACTCACAAAGAACCTCCATCCTTTGCAGTTACCTGAAGAAGGTGACTTAATTGTTTTGCAGACTGATGCAAATGATTATTACTAGGCAGAAGTAGTTTTGACAATCACACCATATACGAATCAAGAAAAGATTTTTAAATTCTTGTCAGGAAAGTTCAATCCTGCATAATTGAATTACCCCACGGGAGATAAAGAAGTACTTGCCCTGATAAAATCTATTAAGGGTGCAGAAGCTTTTTTAGGAAATAAGTTTCTAGTTAGAACTGATAACAAAAGAGTAAAAAACTTCAAAAATTATAAGTTAACAGACGCAGCAAATAGAGGAAGAGTTCTTAGATGACAAATGTTTTTATCTCAATATGAATATGATGTTGAAATGATTGCAGGAGACAAGAATTATTTGTCTGACGCTCTAACAAGAGAAATGGCAATGTTTGAAAGAGATGAAGGTCGAAATCCAAGAAGCAGAAAACCAGAGCCGGAACTTGAAGAAAGGAGAAAGCCAGACTTTGGGCTAAGAGAAAAATCAGTGTCTGAAGACAAAGAATCAAGAACAAAAGAGAAAGCTATGTAGGAGAGATACAAGAGTGGAGATAAAACTGTAGGCCCTCTACATGATGAACCTGGATATCAGTACCTAGTGTCATATTCACCTGCAGAATCAAGCAAAGCCTCAGAAAGGATTCAACCAGACTCAGCAGGTTGGGAAGATTATCAAAACAACAAAACTCATTTACAGGATGAAATAAAAACTGCGAATTCAGAAGAGAGACAACTCTTAAATGAGTTCTTACAGCACCCTAGAACTACGGTTACGAATGACCGATTCCAAAGAAAATCAGCAAGACCACCTCAAACAGCAGAAGGAAGAGCCAAACCAACACATGACAGGCTAGCAGTCCTCAAAAGCAAACAACCAATTGTAACCGGAATGAAGAAAATATTTAATCATCCGATGAGGATTTATGAAAGGCCAGTATTTAGAACAAGCAGAGTTTTACAGTTCAACCAAAAGGTTATTATGGATAACATCCTAACGGCTTCGCGTGAAAAGAACGAAGCACTTTGTTGACAGTAGATATGGTGCACCGCCAAGCATATCCAACGACCTCGTAGCCCGGCCAACCGGCTCGATATGTCCTGCTTCCGGCATGCATCGGGTAGACCGACACCTCGGCTACATCTCCATTGTGGAAGATCACCGGTGCCGCATCCGGAAGGCGTGCCACCGGGCTCCGCAAGTAGCTTCGTGAGTAGGAAATATGTAACATCATCCCACATTGGAAACATTGTAAAGGAGGGAGCCTTCCTTGCTTATAAATAGAAGGCTTCCCCCTTAGATATAGGGACTTAATTGGATACTTGCTATTCTAGGCATGTAACCACCCCGATGGCTTATTGGCCGATCATAGTATATTCCTAAGTGAATGTAGCCATGCCCGCCGTAGGCATGGTGAACCACTATATATCCTGTGTCGATCTATCTTTATTATTGCTTTTGTTAGGCCTTCCGGGTTCTGACAGAAACACACTTGTACTTCAAGCTCTTGAAGCTTTGACTGAAGATTTCTGCAGTTACGATTTGGAAGAAAAGAAAAAAGTGTCTGAGAAAAATCTTGAGATATTGTATCTTGAGAATCCAAAAAGTGCAAAGGTCCCTATAGTAGCCTTATATGAATTTGAATGGTTCCGTTTTCATAATCTCTTAGGAGATTTTAAGAACAGGAAAGAGCTTCAATCTACTCTATCAGTTGTAGCAGGTCCTTACTACGGGATATATCTGGTTGATGTTCAAGCAAAACATCCGCAGAAGCGCAAGCTTTGGATAATAGAAAATGGTTTTGTCCATAACCTGTGGACAAAAACTAATAAACACTTAGAAGGTCTTCCAGAAATAATCTATGAAGCAGTCAAGAATGTTAGACCAGAGGGATGTATTCTGAGATTGAAGTTCATTTCAACTCCTCCGGAATGGACAATTGAAGAAGGACGAGTGAACTATATCTCTCCTTATCATTATGTCAGAATAATTTAAGGTCGTACAAATAAAAATAATTCAGCATCAAGAAATAGCAAGCCAAACCAGAGCATCCCTTGGATAAAAGCAATGGCGATAATCAATATACAGAAATTGGTGCAGAAAGATCGTTATGCCACTCTTCTAGCAAGTGGAGAAAAAATAATAGTTACTAGTAATAACCATCCCCCTCCAGAAAACTGTGATTTTTACAGGGCCTTAGAAAGACATGAAGTAGATGGGACATTAGCCACCACCACTTGGATAGAGAAATTGGAAGGAGAGCATAAGCACCAAAATCCTTATGACTCAGATATAGAATATGAGGATGATGGTGTGGTACCAGATGATGGTATTCAGATTCGGGTGTCTCTTTCTGTAATGAGGAATTGCACAACATTATGAACCAAATGGAATGCTGAATGGTTGCCGACGCATTGTGACAAGCAACTCTATGTAAGATAAGAAATAAGTGGTTGCCGACGCATAGCGACAAATAACTTTTAGAAAAGTTAAGAAATAAATTGTCGCCGACAGAAGCAGACAAAATTCAAAAGGAGAAAAAGATAAAATCTTATCAGCAATAAGATTCCTCTGGTCTCCTTTTTCTTAAGGCGTTTCAATTTTAGTTTGGGGTCTGACTTCTATAAAAGGGGAAGGACGCTCTGATTTGAAGGCATTCGAGAGAGAAGCAAGAGCACACATAATATCAGAAAGTCTTGAAAAGAGTTGTTCTTGAGAGTTGTGAGTATTTGTAAAATAGAGTGAGTAGAGGCTAAGTGAGTAGTATCTAGAGAAACTATTTCCTGCTAAGTCATATCGTGTGGATTGCTTTATTTCCAAGTAAGTTTGTGTGTATGTTATAACTATGAGCAGCTAAACAGCTTTTAGCTGTTTACTCAAGAGTGAGGCTCTGGGTTATGTATATGCATGTATGTTTAAATACATAAATTTCAGTTGGTGTTCCCTATATTCGTCGAAATTTTAGTTTGTTTTATTTTTTCTCAAACCCCAGGTGGCAGACTACCGCCTAAGAGAGGTCTTTGAGATTGCTTGTTTTGTTGTTAACACTTCTCAAACCCCAGGTGGAGGACTATCTCCTAGGAGTGGTATTTGAGACAGAGTTTTCTGTTAGTTTTCTGCTTAACTAGAACTTAAGAAATTATGTTTATTTGTTTTACTAGAACTTAAGGAAATTTCCAAACTAAGACAGCAGTGATTCTGTCAGAATAGTAACCGTTTAGACAGAAGGTCGTTAGGTGAATTTGACATGTTGAAGGCTAGCTCTTAGAATGGGTAGGTAATTAGGTTTTAGTAAGCAAATAGGTAGTAGGCAATTAAGTTTTAAAAAAAAATTCAGAATTTTTGAAAAAGGGTACTTTGGGAAGTTTGCAGATTAGGGTGTGCAGTTTACAATTTGGGGTGTGTATTTTTCAATGTCCTATAATAATTATATTCGCCTGAGTCGCATTTCTTTGGACTCTTTGATACGTAGTAAATTGTAATTTATTTTCTAAGTAAGTTGAGATTATTGAATTATCACGTCTTCGAATTTGAATTTTGTCTATTTAAAATTCGGGGCGTGACACTATTTCTGGGAGGGAAAGCTATTTTGCAATCTTAATGATCTGCTAGGATTCTTGGAGACTACATATATGCTTGGCCATTGATTTCTTTATCTGTTTTGGAAGAGAAATTTGTTGTCCATGGTCAAATTCTGTTTTTTTTTTTCATCCTATTTTGGAGGAGAAATCTGTATAAGAGATTCTGGTGTAATCTCGTTATCTTCTGATGTTGGACTATCAAAGTTTTCATTTTTTTAAATTTTTTTATTTTATTTTATTTTTTTGTGGAAGTGAAGAACATGAGAGTTGGTTTTCTGGGCAACACTTTTGCAGTTCTACTATAAGCAATTTGTCTTCATAGTGGCAGACAAGAGCAGCTGTGTCTGGGATGGAAAGCCATTGAGCAATCCTGAAAACTTGTTGGGATTAATCTTGCAGAAGCTGATTGTGTTTCATATGGAGTTTGAATTTCATCAAATCTTTGGAAAGCTTGGCTCAAGAATTTCCTTGATCCAGTTTGAGGGGGAGTATTGGAGCATATGTGTCTGGGATGGAAAGCCATAGTGCAATCCTGAAAGATCTGCTGGGATTCGTCTAGCAGAAGTTGATTGTGTTCCACGTGAAGTTCAAATGTTCATCGAGTATTTAGCAAGCTTAGCTCAAGGTTTCCCTTGATCTAGCTTGAGAGGGAGAGTTGGAAGTATGGTGGTGGCATGGCTGTGCTCTTTGAAGTGTGGCTATATCCAAAGGATGCATCAGTGTCGTGGTGTCCTACTGTCCTTGTGTTCAGTGGACAAATGGGTGTTGTTGTGTCCCTTCTAGCCTTACCATTTACTGTTTATATCTTACTTGTACATATTATCTTACTTGTAAAGTTTACCATAATGTTCCCTCGTCAGTTGATATAGTGTAGATAGGTGTGTCACTACCAGCTTTGACAGAATAGCCGACGAAATTTTTTTCGTCGGCTATTCCTTCTACCGACGAAAATTTCGTCGGCTATAATTCGTCGGTAAAACCCCGTCGGTAATACCAATGGCCGACGAAAAAAACCAATTCGTCGGCCATTCCAACCTTGGCCGACGAATTATGGCCGACGAAAATGATTTCGTCGACCAAAGTTTGGTCAAATATTAATATTTTAAAGTTATAGCCGACGAAATTTGAATTCGTCGGCTATTTGTTCTGAAGTATAGCCGACGATTTGAGCTATTTCGTCGGCTATTTCGTCGGAATATATTAATATTTTAAAGTTATAGCCGACGAAATAATGTCAATTTCGTCGGCTATAACTGCATTTTGGGCAAAAAAAAATACCGGATCGGAGGAGGAGGAGGCCGGAGGAGGAGGGGAAGGAGGAGGAGAAGGAGGAGGCCGGAGGAGGAGGAGAAGGAGGAGGAGGGAAAGGAGGAGGAGGCCGGAGGAGGAGGAGGGGGGGGAAGGAGGAGAGAAAAAAGGCGGGAGGAAGCGATTTAAAAGATTTAGAAGGAGAATAGCCGACGAAATTAATATATTTCGTCGGCTATACTTTGGAAAATCAACAGCCGTTGGATCTGAGCCATCCAACGACGGACAATAAAAAGGCGCGGATCGCAAGAGTTTAGCCGACGAATTCAAATATTTCGTCGGCTATGCTTTGGAAAATCAGCAGCCGTTGGATCTGAGCCATCCAACGGTGGACAATAAGCGGATCGAAGGAGTTTAGCCGACGACATATACTTTTCGTCGGCTAAACTTAGAGAATAGCCGACGAATTACAATTTTTCGTCGGCTATTCTATGAAAACATACTAAACTGCCGTTTTGAGGCCCTAAACGAACTCGAAAGCCCGAAAAAGCCCACACATCGTGGCGAAGTGACGAGTTTGATTCCTGGCGTCGTTCCCTTTCCGGAATGGTATCACAATCGTCATTTAGACGCCGGACGCCAAATCTGCAGTAAACCGGGTTTTGACTTATTTCATTATTTCAGCACACGGATTTTATCAGAATCTTGTCATTTTTCAACCGTAGACGTATTTCATTATTTCAGTCATATCTTATTTGACGACATATTTGCATTTGAAGAGTGTACGTATAGTAACTATTTGAAACTATACATTCATTTAAACACTTAGTAAACAAGTTAAGGAACATTAGTGCATATGTTCCGATTTTGAATCTAAAAGTTTGGAAAATCTATTCCAACCGTCAGATATCACCGTTAAGATTAAATACATGTATGAAAAAAAATCCAACTACATCTGACAACGTTAAAGGCTCGATCGGGACGGTCAACCGGGTGAGTCAACCCTTTAAACGCTTAGAAATGGTAATTGGCCTGTATAAATGACGTTTTTTGGCCTGACCTTCAACAGATAATAGTTTCAAATCGATGAGACGCAACTAATCGTATAACAATTTTTCTCAAAATATTTACCGACTGTCAGGCTACCCATAGGAAAACGGAAGTAAAAAACAGTTAACCGCAACATTCGGCACACAGATTTTGTCGGAATCTTGTCATTTTTCAACTGTAGACGTATTTCATTATTTCGGTCATATCTTATTTCACGACACATTTGCATTTGAAGGACGAAGCAATGGTTTGTCGATAGTGATAGAAAATGGAAGCTGTTCTTTTTTTTTTAATCATAGCCGACGAAATCAAACCTAGTACTCGTCGGCCATACTTCCAAAAATTTTCGTCGGCTAAAGTTTCAGAGAAAGGCCGACGAAAATTCAAATCGTCGACTAAAATATGAATATAGCCGACGATTTTTTTTTTTACCAACGAAAAAAAAAATTCGTCGGCCATTCTAGGGGAATAGCCGACGAATTTTTTTTTTAGCGACGAAAAAAAAATTCGTCGGCCATTCTTGGGAATAACCGACGAAAATTTTATTTCGTCGGCCGTTTTTTTTTATTTCGTCGGGAAAAGCCTTTTTTCTGGTAGTGTGTTGCTTGTTGTGTGTTGTCTTGTTCCTTTAATCAATGGCTAGACATGTGCTTGTAAGAGAAATATGGGTGATAAAGTCTGTTTTATCACTCCACCTCTTCTATATATAGTTTAGGGTTGTAAACTTATTTCTCAGCAAGAAGAATATCAAAAAACCTTCCGCAAATTTGTGTTCAGTTTTTCCACAGTTATCTTCAGACTTCAGGGCCACATCGGTTTGGTTGCTGATGGGTTTTTGGAGACCTTCGAGAACTTTGTAATCCATTGTTGGTGTTTGTTTGATTTGTTATCAACTTGTTGTGGATGGAGATCGAAGAGCGTAAAAGTTGTATATATATTGATTATTATTGAAGAGGCTAGGGTTCCAATCGGTTTAGAGATACCAATTACTAATAGGAAAAGGGAAAGCAGTTTTAGGGTTTCATAAATAGTGTAGCACAAGTAGTTTAAGGTACGTTGTTTCACATACCAAATTGATCTTCTTCTATGTACAAGTGAATGGTGAAATGTTGACCATTCTTTTGATGTTTTTATGTGTTGTTCTAGCCTTTCCACTAGATTACTATGGGTGCGTTTGGGGGGGTTATTTTTGCTCCCTTGCTTATAAGCGCAGCTTGTTAAGCTATTTGATGAATCTGCTTCTCCTCCGCGGCTTCGAGAAGCACCAGATTTTTTCGTCCAAAAGCCGAAGTAGCCTCCCCCCTCCTTTTGGAAGCTGGATTGTTGCTTCTGCACTGTAGCGGGAGCTACTATAGCTAAATGAAAGATTAGATTTCCAGCCATTGCCCTCACTCTTGAACCAAATCTCTCTTCTTCTCTTAGTCACAGAGATCAAAGATGCATTGGTTGCTTTGAAAACCCAGAACCCAAATCAAAGAAAGACCCAATCTTTGAGTGAGAAGCAGAGAGATCTGTAATGGGTTTCTTTCTTGCTTGTTTTGGTTCTTTCAAAGATAAGAACCGCCGGAATCAACAGCAGAAGTACAGGGTTCAGCACCGAGAGCAGGTAAGCCCTTTTTTCCAAGCTTTGTTAATGGTTTATGGTTCTTTTGCTTAGAATCAAGTACAATGTTGAATCTTGCCTACTGTTTTGGTTTCTGTGTTTGGCTTGGTTTTGTGAAATTTGGGCTGAATTGGGTTCTTGTTAAGCAAAGTTTGAAGTTGAAGTTTCTAAAGAGCTTGAATTGTTGTTCTTCTTCACTAATATGTATTTGTGTTATTGTATTTTCCTCAGTGAAGTTAAATGCTATATGTTTGTTTTCTTTCAAAATGAAGATTTGGTTAGTTCTTGGTCGAGCATCAATTCTTCATTATAGCAGTAAAAGATACTCCTTATGATCATGAATTTGATATGTTTTAGTGATGCAAATATTAATTATATCCTTCTTTATAATGGTTGTAAATTTAGGATATGTACTTCAACTGATTATTCCTTGTCTTCAATATCTTGCATTCTTTGAGGTAACTCCATAAGCACTTGTATAGTTTTTTGTTGTGTACTGTGAGTTAACTTTATAATCACTAGAATATTGCTCTCATTATGATTTATTGTGTTGACGGTAGCCACAGAGGGGCTATCCAGGCCCACAGACCCGCAGCCGCACCACCCGGGCCCGGTCCATGGCCCGGGGCCGGATCGTTAACACCCGGATCCGGGGCCCAGCAGCCTACCTTATGGCCAAGGGCCTGAGAGCCGGGAGCGCCAGCCTGCTAAACAGACCACCAAAGCTGCCCCAATTTATGAACCGAAGGGGATCAGTCCCACATCGAAAAGTGAGACCAGACCTCACGCTCGACAACATATCACTACCAGATGCGGATGAATAGCCGACGAAAAAAATTTCGTCGGCTATGGTTATATTTCGTCGGCTATACCATCTGCCGACGAAATTTTCGTCGGCTATACGTCGTCGGAACAACCCCGTCGGCTATACTAATGGCCGACGAAAAAAAAGAATTCGTCGGCTATAGTAGAGTATGGCCGACGACTGTACCGACGAAAATATTTTTCGTCGGCCAAACCTGGGACAAATTGCCGACGAATTTCGTCGGGTATTTTCGAGTATGGCCGACGAAATTCATTAAGTATAGCCGACGAAAATTATGTATTTCGTCGGCTATTGTTAACAACATATAGCCGACGAATTAATAAATGTTCGTCGGCTATATGTTGTTAACAATAGCCGACGAAATACATAATTTTCGTCGGCTATTTCCTCAAAATATATTAATATTTAATAGGCATTAATTAGTTATAGCCGACGAAATAATGTAATTTTCGTCGGCTATACAACTTATAGCCGACGAAATAATGCCAAAATCGTCGGCTTTTCTTACATTTGGGAAAAAAAAATTAAATTATTTTCTAAATTACCATTCCAAGCAACCTGCAAATCACAAAAACATTCCATGCATTTGCACCAACAAGAAACACATCTAAATACCATTTTTATTAAATTCGTTCTAATATACATAAACCCTAAACCCTAATCATCACCTAAACTACTAAAGTCCAGCAGGTCATCCCCAGCATCCTGCTCTCCATCAGGCTCGTCATCCTGCTGACCGAACACGGGAGGTTGAGGCATTGGAGGTTCCGCTAACCGCTGAAACGGGGGCGGGGGTGGAAGGCCTTGTTGTTGTGCCGCGAACAGCTCATAGCACCAGTTTTGTTGGCCGTCGTAGTTGTGTTGCCGAATTCTTTCGCATTCGGCATGCCAACCGGCCACATCCAACTGATACTGCTGTGATCTGCGGCGCGTCTCCTGCTGATACTACTGTGTGCTGCGGCGCAGCTCCTGTACTGTCTGAGACGAGGTCGCCAATTCTGCGGCCAATCGCTGCACTTCCCCCCTCATATCCTGGCTCTCCCCGCCTCCCTTCTTCTGACCTCCTTTAGTGGTCTTCAGAAGCCCTAGTCCAGCACTTCCCAAACCCCGGCAGTAGTAGTTGTTTGACCGGTTTGGGAAGGCTGCGTCGAAGATCCTCGCTGCCGTTTGGACACTGGACTGGTCGACATGGCGCATGGCTTCTTCCAGATCTGCCTCTGAAATGTTCGGTTGTGTGTCCCGAACTACTTGCTGGAGCACCTCTTCTTCGGCCCGGTTGACCCTCTCCTAAGTGGACGGGAAAAAAAAATTAATATTATAACAAATATATAATTAAGTAAAATTAATAATTAAAATTTTAAAATTGTAATGAAGCTGTTCTGTCGCTTGTGGATAACCGATCTTGAACGTCTCCACGTACGGGTTGCTATCAGGATGATCTCTGAGCGCCTCCTCCTGATACTGTGCAAACGGCCGTGAACCAGCATGATGGGGGGTTGTGTTCCGGCGGCGGTTCGCAGAGTTTATCCGAGACCGTTCCTTCAAACAAATAATAAAATATTAGAAAAATGCATCAGAAAATATTAATGTAATAATTATAAAATAATTAAACTAATAATTAAAATATTAACAAAATAAACATTTTTACTGAAGTTTAGTATTTACCTGCATAACTGGGTTGTTGAAGTCTACTGTCTTCAACCAACGCCACTCGTACTCTCGGAACACGAACTCCCTGGGAGTGCCCATACGACCAAGGTGGTCGTACTCGTTATAGTGGGAACGCAGCTCGTTCTTCCACTCTTTGAACCTACGAAAAAAACAAAAATGCATTAGAAATATTATTAATATCATAAAATATTAATAATTATAAGATAATTATAATATCATAAAAACAAACGTACCTCAAGTTCCGCTGGTTGTCCGCCCAATCCCGCCTGTATTCGACAATCTCGAAGAATGTCTGAAAAATAATATTTTATTAGTTTTACAATTGTAATAATACCGAAAATTATTAAATATTACGATAAATAAATTAAATTTTTTAAATTACTCACTGCCGCGGCAATGTTCACCTCCCTCTTGATCTCTTGGGGCACATCAGCCCACCGGGTCCACAACATAGGGACTCTGTCCCTAATCAGTGACCCCACGCAACCCGAGTAGTCGCATTTTTTCTTCCCCTGAACCTCCTAATCAGGAGGTTCGATGATCTGGATCCTGCCGCTGCGCTCAACAGTTCTCCTGAGCGTGTCAAAACAGATGACACCTCTCGTATTCCTCCGTGAACTGCTAGCGGCTGTCCCTATCACAAAAACGACGATTGGTTAATAAAATTAAATATTAGTGCGTTAATTTTAATAAAACATTTAATTAATAAAATCAAATGTTACCTGAAGTGGATGACTCGTCTGTCGACTTCCCTTTTCTCCTCGCCGAAATAAGGTGGTCAGGGTCCTCAAATGGCTGCTGCCGGTATGCCTCCGCAGCACTAACGTACTGAGGCATATTCGGCCATAAGGGCACACCCTGATAGTCGACCTCCGGTATCGCCGGAATGTTGTACGGGAGGAAAAGCTTGTTTGGGAGAGTAGGAACCTCAGTCGAGTCAGCACCAGACTGAGTCGGACTCGGCATCGGCTCCCGATGAACCTCAGGCATACGAACCTGAGGAACGTCGGAAGCTATCTCCTCGTGAAACAGCTGCCGACTAAACCTCGGAGCCACAGAGGGACCGGCATGCGGAAGTGAAGTGCTCGACGGCCGCCCCGCCTGGAGAAGGGTCTGGTGCCGAGCACTCACACTCCGTCGCAGCTGGTCTGCATCCACAGTCCTCTGCGGCTGGGATGAATCTACACTCCTCCGCGGCTGGCTAGCGGTCCTCTCAGGCTGGCTAGCGGTCCTCTCGGAGTCTGCGGAACCGCCGGAATTTCTAGAACCTCTAGATCTGCTGCCACGACGGCCTCCGAATAGGTTTCTTAATGCATCGGCCATCTAAAGCCCGAGGCATTAATACATTAATTGATATTAAATTATATTATATTAAATAAAAATTCTAATTAATATAATAACCAATAATACTAACATATTTTAATATAACAATTTATATACTGACATATTAAATTATATTATATTAAATAACAAATTCTAATTAAATATAATTAAGCTATATATATAATTAAGCTAAATTATACAATTAAGTTATCAATTTATATAATTAAAAAACCAATTTATACGTATAAATTATATAATTAAAATAAATTTGGAAACAATTACCTAAATTAACATAAATACCTAAAATTTATCTAAATTAACATAAATACCTAAAATTTACCTAAATTAACATAAATACCTAAATTATACCTAAATTAACATAAATACCTAAATTATACCTAAATTAACATAAATACCTAAATTATAAATAAATTAACATAAATACCTAAAATTTACCTAAATTAACATAAATACCAAAATTATACCTAAATTAACATAAATACCTAAATTATACATAAATTAACATAAATACCTAAAATTTACCTAAATTAACATAAATACATAAATTATACCTAAATTAACATAAATACATAAATTAACATAAATTAACAATTATAACTAAATTAACAATTAATTAACATAAATGAAAGAAAAAAAAAATTCCTTACATTGCTTGATTCGGGCAGAGGAGAAGGAGGCCGGCCGGAGGAGGGAGGAGGAGGGACAGGCCTTTCGTCGGCATTGGAAACGGAGGAGGGAGACGGCCGGAAAAAAATGGAGGAGGAGGGAGGAGGTGCCGGGGCTGCCGGCCGGATTGGAGGAGGAAGAGGGAGGAGGTCGGGCCGGGGCTGCCGACGTGGAGGAGATAGAGGGAGGAGGGCCGGATTGCACGTCGAAGAGGAAGATTGGAAAAATGCAGCAAATGGAGGCTAGGGTTCGGCTGCAACAAACTTATACCCGATAGTATAGCCGACGAAATGTATCAACTCGTCGGCCATAGTTTAGGCGCTCAGCAACCGTCCGATCTCCCCCATCCAACGGCGAACAATGAAAAGGCGCGGATCACTAGAGTTTAGCCGACGAAATTAAATATTTCGTCGGCTATACTTTGGAAAATCACAGCCGTTCGATCTGAGTCATCCAAAGGCGGACACTAAGCGGATGGCAAGAGTTTAGCTGACGAATATTTCGTCGGCTAAACTTTGGAAATAGCCGACGAAATATTTGATTTCGTCGGCTAAACCTTTGGTCAAACTACAAGGTCAAACCTCTAAACCCTATAAATTAAAACGAAAATTGGGCCGTCTAAATGACGTTTTTTGGCATGATCTTCAACAGAGAATAGTTTCAGATCGATGAGACGCAACTAATCGTATAAAAATTTTCCTCAAAATATTTACCGACCGTCAGGCTACCCATTGGAAAACGGAAGTAAAAAACAGCTAACCGCAACATTCGGCACACAGATTTTGTCGGAATCTTCTCATTTTTCAACCGTAGACGTATTTCAATATTTTGGTCATATCTTATTTCACAACACATTTGCATTTGAAGAGTCTACGTATAGTAACTATTTGAAACTATACATTCACTTAAACAGTTAGTAAACAAGTTAAAGAACATTAGTGCATATGTTCCGATTTTGAATCTAAAAGTTGGGAAAATCTATTCCAACCGTCAGATATCACCATTAAGATTAAATACATGTATGAAAAAAAATCCAACTACATCTGACAACGTTAAAGGCTCGATCGGGACGGTCAACCGGGTGAGTCAAACTTCTAAACGCTTTAAAACAGAAATTGGCCCGTCTAAATGACGTTTTTTTGCCTGATCTTCAACAGAGAATAGTTTCAGATTGATAAGACGCAACTAATCGTATAAAAATTTTCCTCAAAATATTTACCGACCGTCAGGCTACCCATAGGAAAACGGAAGTAAAAAACAGCTAACCGCAACATTCGGCACACAGATTTTGTCGGAATCTTCTCATTTTTCAACCGTAGACGTATTTCAATATTTTGGTCATATCTTATTTCACAACACATTTGCATTTGAAGAGTCTACGTATAGTAACTATTTGAAACTATACATTCACTTAAACAGTTAGTAAACAAGTTAAGGAACATTAGTGCATATGTTCCGATTTTGAATCTAAAAGTTGGGAAAATCTATTCCAACCGTCAGATATCACCGTTAAGATTAAATACATGTATGAAAAAAAATCCAACTACATCTGACAACGTTAAAGGCTCGATCGGGACGGTCAACCGGGTGAGTCAAACTTCTAAACGCTTTAAAACGGAAATTGGCCCGTCTAAATGACGTTTTTTGGCCTGATCTTCAACAGAGAATAGTTTCAGATTGATAAGACGCAACTAATCGTATAAAAATTTTCCTCAAAATATTTACCGACCGTCAGGCTACCCATAGGAAAACGGAAGTAAAAAACAGCTAACCGCAACATTCGGCACACAGATTTTGTCGGAATCTTCTCATTTTTCAACCGTAGACGTATTTCAATATTTTGGTCATATCTTATTTCACAACACATTTGCATTTGAAGAGTCTACGTATAGTAACTATTTGAAACTATACATTCACTTAAACACTTAGTAAACAAGTTAAGGAACATTAGTGCATATGTTCCGATTTTGAATCTAAAAGTTGGGAAAATCTATTCCAACCGTCAGATATCACCGTTAAGATTAAATACATGTATGAAAAAAAATCCAACTACATCTGACAACGTTAAAGGCTCGATCGGGACGGTCAACCGGGTGAGTCAAACTTCTAAACGCTTTAAAACGGAAATTGGCCCGTCTAAATGACGTTTTTTGGCCTGATCTTCAACAGAGAATAGTTTCAGATCGATGAGACGCAACTAATCGTATAAAAATTTTCCTCAAAATATTTACCGACCGTCAGGCTACCCATAGGAAAACGGAAGTAAAAAACAGCTAACCGCAACATTCGGCACACAGATTTTGTCGGAATCTTCTCATTTTTCAACCGTAGACGTATTTCAATATTTCAGTCATATCTTATTTCACGACACATTTGCATTTGAAGGATGAAGCAATGGTTTGTCGACAGTGATAGAAAATGGAAGCTGCTCATTTTTTGTTTTTTTTTTTTAATCATAGCCGACGAAATAAAACCTAGTATTCATCGGCTATTCTTTTGTCGTTTTCGGTAAAAAATAAAATATTTATTTTTAAAAAACTTATGGCCGACGAAATAATGAATTTTCGTCGGCCATTGCTCGTAAAATAATTATTTTTAAAAAACTTATGGCCGACGAAATACTTAATTTCCGTCGGCCATTATTCGTAAAATAATTATTTTTAAAAAACTTATGGCCGACGAAATACTTAATTTTCGTCGGCCATTGTTCGTAAAATAATTATTTTTAAAAAACTTATGGCCGACGAAATAATTCATTATTCGTCGGCCATTGTTGTAATGGCCGACGAAATAGTGCATTTTTCGTCGGCTATTCTCTGAAAAAAAAAAACCAAAAAAATCAGTGGTTTTACACCTCTCCTATTCCGATGTCCTGTTCACATATAACCAAAATTGAACATAAAAAACCAGAAACCCAACAGTCAACATATTTCAAATTTTTTTTAAGGGGTTTGGAACCTAGCCTAGCTGGGAGGCTCATCCCCACGCCCGTTCATTAGAAATGAGTTGATTACAAATGAAAGGATTACATCATTTAAATTACTTAATCCGTCGGATTGTAATCGGAATCATCGGATGAGTCTTCTTCGGTTTCTGAATTGCCGATAGGGGTAATCTATGTCTTTCCTCACCACTAGAGTCCTCGTTAGTTTCTTCAGTTGGATCAACATCAACAAGCAGTGGCTCTTCACGTCAAATTCGCACCGGCGTGTCTAGGCGAATAAAAGAGGAGTCAGGAATACCGTTTGAGTTGGGCTCTTGATACACGGTGCCCCCTTCCTCGTTCTCTTCAGCCACTCCAAGTGTAGACGCCCAGTAAATGTTGCGATGGTGGATAGTGTTGACTACTTTCCACGGGTCACCCTTGGCGAGATCATCAAGATAAAACACTTGTTTCACCCATGTGGCTAAAACGAACGGGTCGTCCTGATACCATGATGTACTAGTGTTCACAGAACTTACGCCGTATTGATCGATTTTCATGCTCTGCGGCCGTGTGTCAAACCATCTACACTTGAAAAGGTGCACTTTCATGCCTTCCCCGTAATGCAGTTCCACAACTGAATGGAGAACACCGTAATAGTCAACTCCACCATCCCCACCATGTGCCATAACCCCTGAATTTTGTGTTTTCAGTCTGAGGTCTCTGTCTTCACATCGAAATAACACACCATTCACCTTGCACGTCGCATAAACTTTTGAATAGACCGGCCTCCTCGCTAAAAGTCTGAGTTCGTGCGACCAATTTGGGTGATTATCATTTGCAATAAGGTCCATCTGCAACCATCAGAATCAACTATAAATATGAATAAATATACACAATAATATATGAACACGTATAGAATAGTGTTAAAGGTACGTACCCAGCGGCCGAAATACTCTGCGAATATCTGGTTGTGGTAATCGCGATCACCTGCTACTCCTTCACAGCGTAGATGTATGTCCTTCCAAAACTGAACTTCTGGACAGTTGATTAGTACCCACCAATGTGCAATGGCTACCTCATAATCTTTCAACTTGTAGGAATCTGGCATGTTTCCACCGAGTACAACATCGTCGGAGAGTATGGAAAGATTGAACTGTAACGGTACATCTTCCTGTATGCTTTCCTGTAACGCTCCGAAATACAGCTTCATGTAGGTGACGCACTCGTGCGCAATATATGCTTCAGCTATACATCCTTCAGGTGCGGATCTGTTTTGGACAAAACCACCGTATTGTCCAAGTTGCCTATAAATCAAGTTTTTAAAGTGTTATGATAATACATTAACACTATATCACATATATTGATGAGGAAATTAACATAAGGTGTAAAATACGTACCTTTCCATCGGATACATCCAAGTGAAGTGCACAGGACCGGTAAGCAACAACTGCCGAGGAAGATGGATCATGAGGTGAGGCATGATGTCGAAAAAATTTGGAGGAAATATCATCTCAAATTTACACATGATATGAACGATGTCTTGTTGCATTTCCCGGAGGTCAGATTTTCTCACTTCTCGTGTGCATACCTTCTGGAAAAATCTTACCAACGCTACTAACTGCTCCACAACGTGACGGGGAAGGAACGATCGAATGAAAACAGGGAAGAGACGTTGTAGCAGGATATGATTGTCATGACTTTTCAACCCGTACAGATTGTTGCATTGTCTGTTGACACACTTGGCTATATTTCCAGCAAAGCCTGAAGGATACTTGGCCCGACTTATCCAATGCAAAATTTCTGATTTATGCTCAGGCTTGACGGTGTAAGGAGCTTGAGGCATTTTTCTCTTCCCTTGTTTCAACCATAGTGGTTTTCTGATATTCATATTTTGCATATCAGTGCGAGCCTTAGGACCGTCTTTCGTCTTCCCCTCCAAGTTCAGCGTTGTGCCCACCACACTTTCAGAAACATTTTTTTCTATGTGCATAACGTCTAGGAAGTGACGGATCAGCAACTCACACCAGTACGGGAGTTCCCACAATATGCTCCTATGTGTCCAGAATTTGTACTCCTCAGGCCTTTCAGGTATTTCTGCTACAATATCGGGATGATTGCTGAGGGGCCCAAAATCGTACTGATTAAGTCTTGCTAAAATTTCTCTTCTTGTCCATCTTCTGGGAGCACGGCCGTGTTCTTCGGTTCCATCAAATGCGGCGGACTCGTAACGCCAGTGGTGATCCGCCGGAAGGAACACACGATGACCCATTCGGCATATCTTGTTGCAATGAGGGGTGCTCCCATAATCGCTGAGGCACTCTGGACAAGCCTTGTATCCCCTAACAACGCTGCCCGACAACATCCCATAAGCAAGAAAATCACTGATGGTACCAATAACCATGGCATGCATCTGGAACGTCTCCTGCTTGTACTTGTCAAAAGTGGGATGACCAACGTCCCACAATACCTTAAGCTCTTCAATCAATTGTCTCATATACACATCGAGACATTTCCCTGGGTAACCAGGCCCCGGAATCAACAACGTCAACATATTATATTCCTTCTTCATGCACATCCACGGAGGAAGATTGTAAGGTACCAAAACCACCGGCCATATACTGTATGAAAGACTCATGGTGCCGAAAGGGTTGAACCCGTCGGTTGAGAGCCCGAGCCTGACGTTTCTGACATCTGACGCAAAATAAGGAAACTCATTGTTTATATGCTTCTAAGCCGCTCCGTCAGAGATGTGTGTCATGATATCTGCGTCTCCCGCGTCCCGCTCACCGTGCCACCTCATAGCTTTTGCGGTGGTTTCTGACATGTACAACCGCTCAAGCCTATCTCTCAACGGAAAATACCGAAGCACTTTCACAGGTTTCCTATTGCCTGCTCCCGTCAACTTATATCGGTCAGACTGACATATCGGACATGCGTCAAGGCTAGCAAGGTCATTCCCTTCTGTATCTTCACCCCAGAAGAGAACGCAGTCAAATGCGCATGCATGGATCTTAATGTAGGAAAGCCCTAGATCTTTGAGGATACTTCGGACCTGACGGTGATTGGTAGGATTACGATGACCCTCCTCCAACAACGAAGAAGTGTACTGTAGATATTCATCCACTTGCCTGATGCTCCCTTTTGTCTCGACTTTAATCCTCATTACCTCCATCACACTTTGAAGAACTGTCTTCTCAGAACTTGAAGACACAGGGGTCTGTTGCAATGCAATCAGTTTGTTGTACTTGTCAAAGGCAGCAGTGTTGACAACTTGTGGGAACGACTGCACCGGGTCCTGCATATATTGTTCCCCACGTACACCGCTTTCAAAAGAAAACACGTCGTTGACGAATGCCATTGTTGGATCGTTGGATGTACTACTACTGCCCATGATCATGCGATCCATCTAATGATGGCTCACCGTGATATATCCAACGTGTGTACTTCGGCCAAAACCCATTACTCTTTAGGTGCTCCCATACTGTCCTAATCGGAAATCGACACATATCACTGCGACACTTACATTTCTTGCACGGGCAATAATGGTACGGTCCTTTTGCATTTTCCTCGACGAACTGCATAAAATCCACAACTCCTGTAATGTATCGTCGGTCATGCCTTGGAAGCGAAATCCAACTCTTATCTCGATCCATATATAGCCTGATAATAATATATATGTATAACTTTAATTAATAATAAATTAATTAACACATATATATTACAATATATATTATTATCAACATCAACTCATATATATATATATATACCATTAATTAACAACCATTATTTAAGTTCATTACACTATCAACAACCATTAATTAACATATTAATTTATATATATTTTAACACTAATTAAAATAACATTATTAAATTAAAACACATAATTATACTCTAACTGAAAATCAACTCAACTACAACTCAAAATCAACATATATACATACATTCTAACACTAAAACAACAACAAAACAAAAAATCACTTACTATATCAAAATCACTAAAACTCAAAATCAACTCAACTAAAACTCAAAATGAACATATATATACACATATACGTACCTATATATAGCTCCACAATGTAAGAGAGGACGGATTTCAACAATACCCACAGATTTTTCACTCTTTCTCCCGTTTTTTTTCAAATGAGCAGCTTCTGTCCAGATCTGAAAATATAAAGACTTATAGCCGACGAAATTGCCAACTTCGTCGGCCATTCTTCCAAAATTTGTATAGCCGACGAAAACTTTAATTCGTCGGCCATTATAGGAGTATAGCCGACGAAACATTTTTTTTAGGGACGACGGAAAAAATCGTCGGCCATTCTTGTAGAATAGCCGACGATTTTTCATTTTTACCGACGAAATAAAAAATCGTCGGCCATTCTATGAGAATGGCCGACGAAATTTTTTTTTTTGCGACGACAAAAATTTTCGTCGGCCATTCTTGGAAATAGCCGACGAAAAAAGTGTTTCGTCGGCCGTTTTTTTTTTTTTCGTCGGCAAAGCCATATTTTCTTGTAGTGTATATAAGGGCTTCAACTACCCTCAGTAATAGGTAACAACTCTCCAACTACTTATTGTTCCCTCTTAAGTTATCAATTTATCCCAACGGTACTAACTTAGGCATCGGAGAGGAGAAGACCGGTCCGCCCGGTATTCCCCTTAGTTAGCAGGACTTGCAGGAAGGAATCACACCAAGATCCACCAGTCTCTGTCAGGCCTACGGGTTACAACAACAACATATTGTATTGTTGATAAAATTGCTTTAATGCTTTAGGGGATTGGCTTGTCCTCAGAATATGCAAACAACAATGAGATGTTGGATCCACTGCCTCCATGTGTCTTGACCATGCCAGTTTGAAAAAGATTGAAGTCAGTGGGTTGGTTGGAACCAAGGATGAGACTGTGCCTTAAGAGTTTTGCAAAAGAATGCAATGGTCTTGGAGAAGATGATCATCGAGTACCATAATTCACTTGATTGGGAGCTGAAGAAGAAAATGGATCTAATCAAACAGCTGACATATTATCGAGTACTCTCCCATTCCTTCTCAATCCCATTACGGTTTAGTAAACGTGGCCTTAGTTCCATTGTGACTGCTTGGTGATAATGGTTCATAAATGCACAGTAGATAATGATCATTTAACTAGTATTTATTGACAAGTATTCTGATAATGGTTCAAAAATGTAAATAAACTATTTATCGATGACAACTTCCTATTGCTAACAATATTTTGCACTATCATTAAACCAGTACTCCCTGCGGCAACGCGCGGGCATTATTCTAGTAGCTTTATATGAAGGTATGGAAATTGGGATAGACATTTTGTCCGTATTGGAGAAAGACCCGATGACATGGCACGTGACATAGAGATGGATGAAGAACATCATGCTCATGGTGGTGTACAAGAAAATGAAAGAAGAGGAATTATTCTATGGTCCCGGAACACCAGCTGGCATGCTGATTTGGTGGTCCTAACCTATAGGCGCGCGACATGTGGCGACTTAAAAAATTGATGGGTTCTGATACTGATGAAACGGCTCCATTACTCTGCCGTGAGGTCATTGAAGTAAGGTCATCTTCACATCACTCCCAGGACTTGAAACTCTATCAGCATTACTCTTAGACTCGACAAACACCACTGCAGCACCAAAGATTCTGTCCAATTCAGTTCTTTCTATATCCTCCCAATCATTATTTGCACCGAATAACCCCTCATTAGCTTCACCATCACCTGCATTGTTCTTTGCCTCATCAGTTTCATTATTTCCATCACATTTTGACAACTTGATCTCTTCACTTTCCAGAAAACCCACTTGGTTTCTCGCCAAATCAAACTCAATTTCGTCTAATTCATGCCTCTCAAAACTCTCATCAATCAAGTTTTCTCTGGAGCAACATACACCAACATCCCCAGCGAAACAATCTTGCTCAACATACTTCTTTGGCAAACAAACAATCCTCACTTCATTTCTTGGCGAACCAGTTTCAACTTCGCTAAATTCATGCATCTCAGAATCTCCATCAATCAAGTTCCCTCCACACGCACAAACACCACCATCCCCCTCAAAGCTTTCTTGTTCAACATTCTTCTCAGTCAAAGTAATAACTCCCACTTGGTCTTTCCCCAAATTAAACTCATTTTCATGCCTCTCAGAATTTTCAACAACCAAGTTCCCTACATACCCACATACCCCAGAACGCCCATCAAAGCCTTCTTCATCTTCAGCATTCTTCTCCCCCAAACAAACAACCCCTTCATTTTTCCCCAAACCAAACTCAAGCCACTCACAACTTTCCTCAAACAAGTTGTCTACACCACCATGCCTATCAAAGCTTACTTCTTCAACATGCCTCTCCCCAAAACAAACAACCCCCACTTCATTTTCCCCCAAACCAAACTCAACTCCCCCGCGACCTAAAACATATATTGTGATCGGAATCTGTTTGCCCATGAAAGTAAGGTCTTCATCGTGACGCTCTGGAAAAGCCCGCCGCATACAAGAACTACGACGAAGACGTCGAACGAGCGATGTAAATCGCAAAATTGCACGGTGTTATTCATTTTTGATGAGAGAAGAGGGAGGTGTTTAGATCTGGAGCTTTTTTTTCTTCTCAGACTTGTTAACGGAGCCATTTCATCTGTATCATAACCCATCAGTTTTTTGGGTCACCACGTGTCACGCGCCTATAGGTTAGGACCACCAAATCAGCATGACAGCTGGTGTTCCGGGACCATAGAATAATTCCTCTTGAAAGAATAAAAAATACCATCACTCAAAGCTTAATGAGTGCCCGTAATGCTGGTTAATGTTTAATGGTGTTAATGTATCATTCTGTAGTCATTTGATGCCAATGAAACTCAATGGTTATTTGCAAAACATAATTTAAAATTATGATTTCACCAAAATGATTAGTTATTAATATTTAGAAATAATTTCATATAAGCATAATAAAGATTCAATTAGCCATAAAATTAAAAATTAATAGGTATTACCATTCAATTAAAGTTAAAAATTCTTTCATGTCCAATTTGGTCATTTACAGATAAAAAGCAGAAGTCAGCTTTCAGTTTACCAAACACTTTGCCAATGTCTTTTCCACTAACAACACTTAAAAAAAGCCAGTTTACCAAACACTCAGCCAATTTGCTTTTCAACAGCTTATTTTTAAAAATAAGCAGAAGCCAGCTTTTCTATAAAGTCCAGCTGCACCAAACATACCCTATATTTACTCAAAAAAAAAATATGGAATGAGTTACGAGTTCAAGATGAATATGCCTCCCTCTTTTCTTTTTGCCTGAATTATGAGAACCAAAAAGCTCAGAATTCCCATATTGCTATATACATGGCCACTAGGTACTATTAAGAACAAGACCATATCATAGTATAAAATCAATATCCAACAAAATTTGAAGTGGAAAAAAACTCACTTGAGATCAAATAGAAAAGCAGGAAACGCATATGCAAGTAAACCTTGTCAAGTTGTGGGGCTTCCCTATAACTTTAGGACTTCTATCTTTTAGGTTGGGCTGTCTATTTATGTTTTTGACTTGTTCTCAAGCACTTGACCACGTTATCAGTTAATGTAAGTATAGAATGTGCAAGTAATTTTTTTTAAGGGATAATGACCATTTAGTCAAAAATATGGAAAAAATTGCTCAAGCCAATCGTAGATGCCAAATCCAATGTTTCCTACTGAAATTACCTAACTACCCTATACTAAAACCACATTCATCCTTCAATCTCTCTCTCTCTCTCTCTCTCTCTACGAATCTTCCTTGCAACGACGCCGACATCGTCGAAGTCCCCATGATGACAATGCCAACGCCGACAAAGCTGCCTCTATGAAGTCGACACCGATGAAGCTACCTTGCAACGACTCCATCCTTGACGACAGCGCCGACAACGCTGCCTCATCTACGCCGGTAGCCAAGGGCGGCAGATTGACAGATTCGAGATCCAAATTAAGCTTAGTGCCTCATTGCTGGCTTCGCATCCATCATCGAGGTCTACTTCGTCTAGATCCTCGCGGCCTCCGAGATCTCTTGCAGGGCGGCGAGTGCTCTGTTCTTATTACATTTGGTATGATTGGAGTCATCGGTTATTCATGTCTTTCATATTAGGGTTTGATTATCATTTTGGCACTCCTGATGTTGTGAAGCAGATCACCTCCATTACAATTGAACTTGGTGTCGAAGTGGAGGTCACAATTGCTGACCAATAGACATCTCACTTCTAAGATTGGTCTAGCTTTCCTAGTTAATTGGAAATGTTCTATCTGCGATGTTGTTCTTTTCTCATTTTGAACTTGAAAACTTGATAGTGTTTGTAATTTTCCTGGGATGATGGTTTTGATATGGGCATGTACTTCAATGCATATTTTTAATATTTAATAGAGGTATGTAAAAGTAAAATGAGAATTGGTGTACTCATTTAATTGATAATCCCCTTTATATAGGGTGAGTATTACAACGGTAATAGTAAATACATTTTTATGACAATAATGACTGATCGTTTCAGTTATAAGTATTGAATGCTAACTACATAATTTTCTCTCGTCAGTTACATTGACGAAGGCACACAATGTGTTTTTCCTTCAACACTCCCCCTTGTGCCGAGTCAAAGATAAAATGGTGCATGAAGTGTTGCCTCATTAAAAACCTTGCCAAGTAACAAAAACCTAATGAGAGAAAATAAAACTTTGGTCGAAAGAGAAAAAGAGCACAACGCACCTATTACATTTGAAAACAACATTTATGTGCTAGACTCCCCCTGATGTTTGCACCTCCCCCCTGATTTTTACATTAATCATGAGATTCTCCCCGATTCTTTCATTTGATCAAAGGAGTTTCAATAACTTTAGCATAATTATGCATTCTCACATGTTTTTCAAATATGGCTTTAAGCAATGATTTACTAACTAAATCTTGCCACATTGTCCTCATATCCAACTTTATTTACTTTGATTTCAAGGATAAGGTTGTCCATGAACTGAACACATAAGTTCATAACGAACATCATGTTTATGCTAAGCATGACCTTCTTGTAGTAAAACAGTCAAAAACTCTATCAATAGTATAGATATGGACGAACCGTTAAGAAATTTGAAATTGATATGCAATAACAGATTTTCACCTTTAATACATTTTTGTTTACGCATAGTTAGCTATGACGTGGATAGTTTTCTTTCCATAACGTCGTCTTCTATATAGGGATTGAATAAGCTGAAATCTTTCATTTCTTTGAGTATTTGAAAGAACCATTGGTGTTGCGTGGGCGCATAGCTACACATAGCTTTACAGATTTTCATTGAATGAGAGGTCGAGTCTTACATATTGTGTTTAAGTACAATCATGTGTCATTGCACTTATATAGGAAATTTCATTTCCCAACACTTCTTTGTCATCTTCCTTTAGATGAAAAATGGATCTATCGTTAGAGTAAAGACTTCGACTGATCATGAGAGTATATGTAGGCCTCAATTTATTATTTAGAGTGCCTAAGCCGATTGATGGATGGTCACCATCAATACAGTCCTTGAGTTCCATTTTAAGGCTGTGTATTCCCAAGATCTTTTTCATTCTTAACTTAGAATTTACAATACATAGAGTATCTCTTAATTCATTGAGAGTCTATGTATATCCATAATGAATACGCAAGGGCAGAATTCACCAATCCCTTCCCAATCAAGTAGTCACTTTAGTGAACGTTTCAATTTTTTTTTCAAACGCAATTATGTGATCTAGAGCCACTTGATTTGGATGAATGACATCTGTTTAGGATCCTCATGTATATCTCTTAATTTAGATCCCCATAGAGAAATGTTGTGACCACTTTCGTAAGCTGCATGTTCAGTCTTTCGGAAACTACCAAACTGACAAGGTAGTGGAGTGCAATGACATCTATTACGAGAGATTGTCTCCTCGTAGTCCATTATGATAGAATATCTCCTCGTAATCTAGTCCAGTGCGTTTTTTGAGAGACCTTGCGCCATAAGGTGAGTCTACATACTCTTATTCTCATTACGCATTCTAACAAATATATATTTGATAAGGTTTATATTTGCAGTGTCAGCGTCACCTGCCCAAAGACCTATCTCTTTATTTATACTAGATCGCTTCTTTCCATTAGGCTAGTTTACTACGTTGACATTTTTCAACGAAGTATAGTTCGATATTAGACTCATTATTCAACGTCCTCATGTACACTAGTGTAACGTGTTTGTAGAAATGTCTATATTTTCAAGGATTGGTTCTAACATTTGAGGTGTCCCCCAATGATAATCACAATCCAGAAATATTCTCATGAGACGGATTTGAGTATCACTGATCAATAAATCATGTTGTGCCAAAACTCACTTTCTTCCTTTGAGTGAGTATTTATCAAAGCTAAGGTGACCTTCCCCTCTTCCTTGGAGAGCCACGGCCTGTGACACCATTTATGCCACTTATGGCGTCATCATGCCACCATCCATATATAGTGGCAGTGCAATTCCAATTTCTTTTTGGTGGTACCATGTCCTTTTGATAAAACACAATCCTTACAGGTACATTTGCAGCAGGTTTATGTGATCTCGTCACTTTAATGTATAATTAAGGTATCTACACACCTTACTTTGTATGATTTTGGAGATCGAGATGAGACACAGTGGGGACAAATCAAGACAATTCATGTCGTTTCATTTGAACATGCTTGTTCTTATCTCCCCCTAACGACGGGAAGACTATCTCATCAAAGCGACACACCGCAAATTTAACGGTGAGGAAATTGCATGTCAAGGTTTCGACATAGCTGACTATAGCTGGAAGTTTATATCCATCATAAATATTTATTCAATCTCAAGTGACCCATCATTGTGCGCTGTGACGGCGCAATTTTAGCACATAACAACATTTAACCGAGCTCAAGGATTGTAGATCCGTGTCAATCCAAAAGAGCTCAAAGATTACAAGTTTGTTTGAAATCCTCACACACAGTCACTAGCTGTGGTGTAAATTTGTTCAATGGTGGTGGGCATAGATGAATAAGTAACGCTGCATGCCGAATTGCATAACCCTAAACGGAAGTATTGGTGTGCATTACCAATATTAAGACTATTACTGTAGTCGCTATCCATGAGACCAATTGGGTTTTTATATAGGGTTATGATGCCCATTACATATCCCATATAATAAGGTATAAAGTCATCGGACCTACGGAAATTAACTCGGCCTAGGTGTTTTGACTTTCTAGCATAAGCAGCATAAGGATTAATAGTTGATGGTGTCATGACACGTGACCAACGTGTCGACACAACAACAAACACCATAAAATATCTAATGTGTCCGCAAGTTAGTTGAATCAGTCCACTGAATCCTTTTTGGATTCAATATAAGAACATAATGAGAACATATGTGTCCTTTGCATGTGATGGTCTCAATCATAATTGCTTTAACGAATAGGCTTTGAATGATGTGTTTTTATCCATAAAATCATGATGGATGTAAGAAGCATTATGGTATTAGTGCATATACTTGTGCATTAAATATATCATAATGCCACCTTAGGGGAGAGGTGGAATGTAGGGATTGAACACACGTCTTCAACCCTACATGGATTGTGTCGAAACAATATTTGAGGATAAACTATTCTTTGGTCGTCTTTGGTTTCGTGTGTGAACCATTTTCTTCTGGTATTTGCTTCTATTCATCCAAAATATGGGTGTCCATGGTAATTTCTTTAATGTACGGATCATCAAATCACGATTAGTTGCGTCAAAGCCAATCTATGTCAGAATTCCAAAGGTCATTTTCTTATGACGTTGGATTCAATTAGCGGTTATATATAACCTACTAAGTTGACATATAAACTTCTCTAATACTCGTTTACATCTGCAGTCGTTAGAGGTAATGCAAAGGAGCTCAAATGAATTCTCACTTGTGTCTTTTCACATGAACATCGTGGCATAAACTTCTTTAAAATGTAGAAAAAATTCAATTTTCTCTTGTCGCATAAATTGTCAATTTGACATATGCTCAATATATATACATCGAAATGTAACCCAAGTTCTTTAGAGTAACTTGATGGGGATTGCAATAAAAGGTATAGTAATCCTAGGAAGACCAGTGCATTATGAATCCCAAAAGAACATATATACTGATCCTTGTTACTTTTATTATATCTATTGATATAGTACTGCTGTTCTTCTTTACTATTATGCTATTTTATGATATATTAATACCATTGTCCTTCAGTACTATTATTCTAGGGATTACATGGTGTGTTTCTTTGCACACAGTTCTTTATGTCGTGCATATTATGTTATGTTGCTTTGCTTTATGCAATGCTTTGCAAAGTTAGATACATAAAATTGAATCATGTATATCATAAAATTAGAATAATCTCAATTCATTAAGAAAAAAAATGTCAACGATTACATTTAGTTTTGTCCAATTTAGAAATAGAGACTTTAAGACCAAAGGTCTAATTAATTAGATATAAGGCCTGATGGCCTTTACAAGGATATCTTGAAAATTTAAAAGTTGACTTAATCAAAGTCTATTTTGGATTGAGTTAGATCATTTTTGCTCTTTTAATAGCTGCAATGATGATATGTGTCACTGTCATCTTCTCGCATATGGTAAGTTTTTAGTTGTAAACTCATTTGCAAAGTTATTGTTGAATATTGAAAATACTTTTCCAAATCCTCGTGCTCGTATGATTCTTTATACTTCCTGTAAGTCGCAGCTAATTCTTTGCTAGCTTGTAATGTGTATATCAATACTTCGTTGATTTACAACGATGACAAAGTGTTTAACTGCACATGACATGTCCCCTACGTTATCTTTCAAATGGTACATTATTTCTACTTGCTTTTGGACGATTACAGAAATGTTTTACGTCCATGGTAATTTCCTGTAGTATTAGGGATGCTGCGTTACTTTGCACAATTTGTTTTTAGAAAAAAAAAAATTTGTCTCCGACCTTACATCGTCATTCAAGGTACTTTAATTATTTCTCAGCTATTTACATAAAAACCAGTTTGCATAAATATACCATGCTCAAGCCGTAGTTTGGTCAATAGGGGAATTTGGTACTCAAGTTCTTCAAAGTCCAATATTTCAAAATCAAATTGTGATGGTTCAACCATATGTAAAATAGAGTGTAAGAGAATGTATTAGTTTCGCGGTCTAAATGACATTCATGACAACTAAAATAGACCAAGATACATTATGGTCAATCCGATGCTTTGTGAAATTACGTTATCACAATAAAATTTTGGTTTCTCCATTTTCATTGCATGTGAAGCTAATGAAATTTCATAATCATTGCTTTTTACACAATCAAGAAGATATCCATGTTGAAAAATTTTCAAGAGATAAAAATTAGATTTCAAGACCAAGATTTGTAATGGTCATATTTTTCATACTTCGTAAAAAATACTTTATCACAGTAGTAGGTTTGTCCATTTTTCTTTATATTACAATGCTCATGAAATTGCATTATCATGACAATGCTCAAACTAAATAACATGTTAAATAAAATAATTATTTAACAGTAATAAAATAAACATATAATGCTCTAGATTTAACATTTAAATAAATATTATTAATGCGGTTTAATAAGAGAATCATATTATAGAATAATTTAAACGAGATTTAACGAAAGCGGCGAAATTCTTACTGTCAGTTTGCCAAATAAACTGCATATGAAGCGATTGCTCAATCTCGGACTCCATATTCTCGTCGCATGTTGATCGCCGCATCGTAATTGATACGTCACATAAAAACAAACAATGTTCATATGAATAGTCACTTTGATCATATATATTTCACATTTACCATATAAATTAAGCAATTTCGTATTTACCATTAAGAGCAAAACAGTAAATGGTCACACAGTAAATATGAATCACTATGCGGTAATTTCAAATATTACCTTTAAATTTTACCAAAAAGAGATTAAATTTTTTTTTAGTAAAATTTAAAGGTAATATTTGAAATTACCTTTAAATTTCACCAGCGCGGGAGGCGTCAAGGGCCAGTAATTTATTTGAGATTTTCATATTAAATCTTGGTTCCTTCATAGGTGATTCTTCATTTTATTTGAGATTTTCTTAACATTCCTTCATTGGTTCAAGGCAATAATTTTATTATTTATGGGTTATTAATATATTTACTAGGAGTCAGTAATTTATAATTTGAAATTACTGACGGTCAGTAATTAAAATTACTATGAGTCAGTAATTTATTATCGGGATTAATAAAAGTCAGTAAATTACAATCGTACATTACTAAAGGTCAGTATTAGCGGTGACTGAGGGTCAGTAATTTATTATGGATGGTTACTAGGGGTTAGTACTTGGGAGTACTGTGGATTAGTAATTTATTATTAGAGTTATTGGAGGTTAGTAATTAAAATCAGCGGTTACTAGAGGTTAGTAACTGGCGATCGGATTCCGGCGACCGGAGTTCGGCCACTGGCGAAGTCTCTTTTTATCTATGCAGCACGGACACGAGTTCGAGTGTCTAATATGGACACGATTCGATACTTGGACACTTCAAAATCAATTTTTGGTCGGACACGGGCACGCGGTGGACACATTAATTAAATAATATTATATATATGTAATTAAAAATAATAAAAAAAATAGCCTGACCCCAAGTCTGAGCCCAAGTCCATCAAGGGGGGGGGGGGGGGGGGGGATAGATGAATTGGTAAAGAAAGGGGGTCAAAAAGATGGGGGAAGGAACACGACTTTGTTCCTCTGCTGTCTGAGACTGAGAGTTGGGTGAGGGGTTGATTTACCTGAGACTGAGAGCAAAAGATGGGGGCCGCGGAGATGGGAGACCTTGGAGAGCAGTGGCACACTCGGGTTTTGGCTTTTGAAGTACTGAAGGCGTAATTAGTACCATTCCTCTGTCTCCACTCAGATCTGGTCCCAGACCCAGCACCTCCTCACCACCTCTGATGGCCGGGTCTGCTCCCACAACAACACCTCCCAAGAGCGCCTCGCCACGCTCTGCCTCGACTGTGCCAACGTCTGCCCCTACCCCTGCTGCGCCACCACCTCCGACTCCTCCTCGTCCTCCTCTGACGATGTCTGTGTCACCAAGATTCTCTAGAGCGAGCCCTCCTTCCGCCGATCCCACTCCGTCGCGATTCCCTCTTTCCTCCACTCGACCTCGCTGTCCCCGCCGACCGGCCACCGAAGATGCCGTCCTTTTGGTCTAATGTCTTCCGCTCATCGCTGAGGAGCCAACAGCCCGGAGATTTCGGGGTGCAACCCCACGTGTCCAACCCCGTGTCCATGGAGGACACGCGCGTGTCCAAGCCGTGTCTAAACAATAGTTCGCGTGTCGGTGCGTATTCCTGCGTGTCCTAACTTGTCTGTGATTGATACGTGTCCGACACGCGACAAGCGAGCTGAGAGGCATGTCCGTGCTGCATAGCTTTTTATGCATGTGACAAAGTGTGAGGGTAAAACTGTCTTTAGAAGATTTGTTCAAATGGGCAATTGGTGTAGTAACTTCGTGTTCAATTGGGCAATATCTTAAATTGGTCATTAGATTGGGCAAAAAAGCCTCCAAATTTGTATTAAATGATCATTTTCTTTTTAAAAAAAGTAATTTATGCCTACCTATGTATGTGATGCGGGGTCTTTTTGATTAAGCATCACTAGGCCGAATTCCACCAAAAAGTGGGAGAAATTCGTATGTGATTCAACCTGCATGAAGATCAAAAGAACTTGACAGCATGAGCGTGGTGCGGGAGCTAGAAACACACTGCGGTGAGAGAATTTGAGAGTTTTCCTGGGTAAGGGATTTCCGGGAATAATAGAGGCTGAAGGAGGCTTTTGGGGGGAAGATGGCTGTGAATTTAGTAATGTTGCTTGAATGCTTGAGGCTTGATGGCTGAGAACATGAATTGGTGCTTGAAGGCATGAAAGTTTGAAGGCGCAGGGAATTGAAGACTGTTTTCTGGGTTTTTGATCGATGAAGCTTGATCGATGCGTGATGATCTTTACATTGGCAAAGCTCTCCTTTTATACAGTTCATTGGAGGATGCTAGTTTCCAGATAAAAGGAAGATTGGCTAAGAGGGGTTTCTGGGCAAGGCGATCATGCTGCTTGCTGCACTGCTGTGGTGGTGCCAGACACGCAAACATATCTCGAGATTGAATACGGATTTAGGGGAAGATATTTAGATAGAGGAGGATAAGTTGCATCCTTAACCGAAATAGTAAGAAGAATCCCCCCCAATTTCAGGGATCATGCTCAGGTTCGGCTATTAAGAAAAAGAAGGACCAGTGCTGCGGGAAAGAAGCAGAGCTCCTGGGGAGGAAAGAGCGTGCCCATAAGGGTTTCTGGCCTACAGGGCGATCATGTTGCTTGCTGCACTGCTGTGGTGGTGCCAGACACGCAAACATATCTCGAGATTGAATAAGGATTTAGGGGAAGATATTTAGATAGAGGAGGATAAGTTGCATCCTTAACCGAAATAGTAAGAAGAATCCCCCAATTTCAGGGATCATGCACAGGTTCAGCTATCAAGAAAAAGAAGGACCAGTGCTGCGGGGAAGAAGCAGAGTTGCTGGGGAGGAAAGAACGTGCTCTGGAACAGAAAGAAGGGAGCTGGAGAGAGAAGAGAATGGTTTGGGCTTTTGCTAAAGGTGATCTTGGGCTTTGGGTTTTAAAAGAAAGAGAATGGCTGACCCAATCCCATATCAAATTCTCAAGTTTCACCATTTCACCGTCGATCTAAGTCATTGGGCTTGGATTTCGGGGCCGAGACCGAAATCACCGACGACGTTAAATCGACGAATGAGCATGTGCGTTTCCGTAACCTACCACACCACACCCACATCTGGAAGCCCCAAATGCATGATTGTGACTTTGGTCCACATGCGTGGCATGACCGTTCAAATATATAATGTAGCTTGCATATGTATTTTTCTTATTTGTGTTTGGAGTATGTGTACGACATACTCGTGCTTTTTTGGTATCAACAATATGTTTCGTAAATCAAATCATATTGCACACAACCATTCTCAGGATCAAGATTACCTTTTTGTACTCATGATGTATAAATTATGTAATTGGCCCTATTTTATTCAAATACAGATACTGTAGTTGTTCTTGCTCTTTCTTTTTCTCCATCTTCTCTCGTCGGGTCGGATTAGTTAAATGGAGGGGTGCCCGTTACAACACAAAATTAAGGCCCAAATTCACGCACCCGTTTTGCTAAACCCTGAATATCAACACCTCGCTGTGCTCTCTTGTTCAGTTCTCTCTCGTTCTCCTTCAGAAGCTGCAGGTAAGACCCTCCTAGGGTTTTACTTCCTCAACTTCTATTTGGAGCTCCTATTGTTACATACCCACTATCTTCCATTGTGTTCGATCAAAGTTTGAGATGGGGAAACTGGGGAAGAAGGCCAGGAAGTTCTCCAAGAAGAATCTTCAGTCTGTGGAGAGAAGAAACCGCAAGTTGAAGTCCACCTTCAAAAAGAGAGGTCCCAAAAGTAAGCTCCTTCTCTCAATGCTATAAAGTTGTGGGTTTTGTTCTAAGCTGTGGCTTTAGCTATTAACTGCTGTTTGGTCTTTCCTTTTTGCTGGGTGAGTTGTTTGTTTAGTTTTGTGATTTGGGTTCATGGGAATGTGTTCATTCAATTGTTGTAGGAAATGAGCAAGATAGTGGGAAAGAATTGAAGAAGAAGGACACCGTGGAGTTGACTAATGGGAGGTAAAAACATGGGCATGGTTCCTTTTGATAGTTTTGAAATATATTTTTTCGGTTGCATTATGTGTACTTTATGGAAGATAGAGTACAAAATAGTCTGATAGATTCTTATTATTGAAATAAAAAAGATCTTTATTATCAGTTTGAATCATGTACTTTGGGTTGAAACAATTGGAGTCCAAGTCCTTGCAAATTTCACAGCGTACTTTTATTGTAGACACATTGATGTGATAAGTTGTTTGCAGAATTACTGCAGTTGATTACGTTGACAACACCCCTCTCGACCAAATATTCCGTGAAGATGGCAGTGATGCAGTTGGAGATGAATCAGAAAGTGATGGGTATCTTTCAGAGGTATTAGAGGATACATATAAACTAGTCCTAACTTCAGTCACTTGGTTTTTTTTTTTCTGGCTTTCTAAGTTTGGTTGATTTATTTTTATTGATTATGATTAGGACACTAGTGAAACGCATATTGCTGATAGTGAAGTTGTGAATTCTCAAGGTGAGTGCATAATACTGATTTTTTCTTTTTGAGCGTTCCTGTGGTCTGTTTATCTTTTCTTCAACTCTATATTTTACAATTGATGAAATTTGTGCGCAGGAATCCCTGATGGTAGTGGTGGTGCTTTATCTATTCAGAACGAGGAAATTCATATTGAACTTGTGAAGACAACAAAAAAACTCAACAAATTGAAGGAAAAGGTAATGCTCGTTGCTATTAAGTTTACCTTTTTCATTTTATGCCGAACCTTTAGTATATTTGCTTTGCTCTTATTCATCATGTTTGCTTGGAAACATTCCAGGATCCTGAATTTGCTAACTTTCTGGAAAGCTATCATAAGGAGCGTGAACAGTTAAGAAACAAAGATGTAAGTTTTATGCCTCATTACAATTGACATCCTGTTGGTATCTAGAATTGTTAGTAAGGGCGAGTCTATATGGTGTTTCCCCCTCCCAGTGTGATGTCTAGTTTAACGTATGCCTATCAACCTATGTTTACTAGTAATTTCATACCACTGATTATCTAAAGGTGTAACTTTAGATGCAACTTTCTTCACTTCTCTCGCATAATATGTTTTCCATATTGTGGATATAATTGTTTTTATTTGTTTGTGAAGAGACTGGGTTAGTGTATGGGTTAATGATAGTCGACTTTTGAGTGTGTAGCAGTATAAACCAGAGATCTGTACTGTTTATTTATGAAGTTAATTATGTATGTAATGTGGTTTGGCTGTCAAATGTTCTGTTTCCTTTTCCTTATAATGTACTTCTGTGTGGCAGTATGCGGATGAGGATGAGGATGGGATGAGTGATGATAATATGCAGCCAGATAATGTAGATGGCGTGTATTTTAATTGGGGCAAGTTGACAAGCTCTGCTGTTGATTCTTTGTGTCAGCTAGTAACAGAGCAACAAAATGTGTCTGCACTTACTCGTCTATTGAATGGATACAGGGCTGCATGCCACTATGGAGCAGAATCAACTAGAGTCTTTGATGCTTATTCAGGCCATGGGATTCAGAATAGTGAAATCCTTAGCAAGATATTGATGTTCATGCTCAAAGAAGCTGATAACACAATTAGGGGGATGATGGGCATAGCAAGCTCGAATTCCAAAAAAGAAAAGAGTGTGGATTTGAAGAAGAATACCAAATGGAGTACTTTTAAGCCACTTATAAAGTCTTATCTGAGGAGTACCCTTTTCCTCCTGAATCAAGTGGATGACTCTGAGATATTGGCCTTCTCCTTGGCACGGATCAGAGCTTCAACGACCTTTTTTGTTGCTTTTCCTTCTTTGCTTCGCAGACTGATCAAGGTATTTCAGCAACATAGTAGAAAGTAGAAACGTACATTTTGTATAATAGACGTTAATGTACATGTTAGTAATTTTTCTTTAAAAGTAGTATGACATAAAATTATTATGTACATAGATTCACAGAGTTTGTAGAATAGTATTGATTCATTTGCTTAAGGGTTTTTAATCGACATCAGTACTCGCATGAGTCACATCCAATATTTCTGTATATAAATGTTTTATACTATTTTCTTTAGATGTATGCATATTAGAGATTTCTCTGTTTCTCTCCCACACAGAAGCATGTGCATGGTGAAAGAGACGAGTTATATGCGGAACTCATGGAATCCTACAAATTTTGAGTGACCTTAAAGTGCTAGTTACGATCATATTCATACTGCATGGCTAAATCTTTGTTTTATGTCAATCCTGTGCCATTTCTCGTGCTATAACTGATGCCTAACAATTTATAATGAAATGCAGATTACCATTCATTTGTGGGCAACAGGGAGAGGAACTGTATCATCTCTATCCTTTCTCATCATACGAGATGTGGCATCTTTGTTTCGCTCTGATTACTTCGACACCTGCTTTGTTAAGACATATAAATCGTTTCTTGGTCATTGCCAATTTGTGGAGCCTACTTTGTTCCAACACATAGAATTTTTAAGAACATCCATTGTTGAACTATGCTCTGTCGATGTTCAGAAAGCATCTAGCAAAGCATTGGTTTGTATCCAGAAACTATCTAAGATAATGCAGCAGGGTCTACTGACTAAGAAAAAGGTATGATGTATTAGATATCTTCGCCGCTTGTTCGTTAATTTCAGACAGATAGATCTGTTACTCTTTCAGTTTAGATGTTTAAGTAAGCATAATTCTTTCAGTGTATAGTTGGCATTCCCTGTACTTGTGCTTATTGTGCTTGTTTTTTTATGGACAGGAAGCAGTCAAGAAAATATGCAGTTGGCCATACACAAGTTGCATTGATCTCTGGGTAATGTTTATATCAGCTAACATACAGGACTATGATCTTCAGCAATCGCTTTTCATGCTCATTCAGATTATAAATGGAGTGGCTGTGTTGTTTTCTGGACCAAGATATTTGCCTCTGAGGATCAAATGCATTCAGTGGTTGAATCATCTTTCCTCTTCCAGTGGCATTTTCATTCCTGTTGTCTCTTTTGTGTTGGATATCTTAGAATATAAAATTAGCAAGGATGTCGCGGAACCTGGAAAAGCTTTCAACCATTTATCTTCCGTAAAGGTTAGGAATTCAGGAAAAGAAAAAAAGTTTGTCTTTAATTATGTTTTGCAATCCTAGCCAACTTACTTATCTAATATCAACTACTTTCAATACTTTCAAGTTTTGTTTGAAATAATATTCTCATTTAACTTTTGGAACAGCTTCCAAAGCATTGGTTAAAGTCAAGGAACTTCCAAGAACAGTGTGTTTTATCTGCTATCGAATTGCTTTCATCGCACTTTTCTCAGTGGAGCCATCATATATCTTTTCCAGATCTTGCAACTATTCCACTTATTTGCTTGAAGAAGTTTCATGATATAACTACTATAGAAAGTTCCAAACGTGCAGTGAAGCGTTTCATTGACAAGGTACATTTGTCATAGAAAGATTTATTGTTTACTCGCAATCTGCTTCCTTGATGCTTAGACATAGCTTCCTCATATATTAAATTGCACCCGAGTTGAAGATATGCTTGTTGGCCATAGTTCATTTAACCTGTAGGGAAGCTTGTGCAATCCAATATTCCATATTGAATCCCTCATATTCAAATAGAGGTTGTTCTATCCATATTATTTTGCACAGCTCAGCACGGTCAACTCAATCATAATAATCCAAATTGTGCTTGAACAACATTTCATATGTCAAAGAATGCCTGCACTTTTTTTTATACTGCTTGTGTTGCCTCAGTGTAAGGTAGCTAATGGCTTAGTTGTTATCTTTGTTGTGACAAAAAGTCTCTGATTCTTGGACTGCAGGTGGAGCAAAACATTGAATTTGTTCGGAAGAAGAGAGATGAGGCAGCCTTTTCACCAACAGATCAGCAATCTGCAGAATTATTTCTTCAGGTTCGCATTCTTAGTTAACATTTTGGTATATTTGATGATCGTTACATGTCTTTTAACTATTAAAATGGTTAACATGCAGCTTGAAAAGCAAAATGGAAGTACTCCATTTACACAATATTACAAAAGCATCATTAACAAGGCTGCTTCTAGAAACTTTTCTCTGAATCAAAAGGTGTGATATACCAAGCTTCTGTTCTTTTCTTTGTCCAATTTTAATACCGGCTATGTCTTCTATGGTAGCTTGAATATCAACTAGGGTTGTAGTTAGTGGCATGAAAAGTGTAACCATGCTATGGTACCTTGAATGTTTACTATGGCTGTATTCCGGAAATTGTATAATATTGCTAGTGTAAGGCAAGCAGAAGAGAGCTTTTGCTTTTAATTACATCTACTAGGTGACCAGATAATGGTCATTCTGGACATTTATTGGAGTAACCTGACTTTGCATGATTTGTAGTCGAAATTGTAGTGATTAGTATAAGGAGAATGGTATTGAGGCATATTAGTTTCTGTTGAAACATGAAATGTATCTAGCAAATTCATCATTTGAAATATTTTACCTTGCTTGTTGCAGTTCTCTGAAGCAAAGGAAATAAAGAAAATACAAGTGCCTCAAGATAACAGTTTAACCGAGGGGGTTTTAGCCAAAAGCAAACATCCAGAGAAGAGAAAAGGCATTGTTGATATCAAAGCTGGGAAAGAGAGAAAGATGAAGAAAAAGGAAACTATTGAAGGCCAAGTCATCTGATATCTGAGAAATTTTTTATCCTATTAATATTAAATTACAGTTTTGGTGAACTCATTTAAACTTATAGAAACCTGCAGAACAGACATGTAAGGCGGATGTTCTCTATATCAACTTTGAAGCCTAATCCATTGGCCATGGCAAAGTAATTTTGTTTGTAATATTAGGAAATTTGTTGACATGCATTGAAGGAAATTTGTTGTCATACATTATCAATGCGGAAAAGCATTATTATTGATATTTTGAGGGGGTTTTTTTTTTTTTTTTTAAATATTTGAATAAAGATAAATAACTTTATAGATAGAGGCTCAAATGAGCATCATACCAAAATAAAATTTGGTTACAAGCATATTAAAACACATCCAGATAATAAACGCGGAGTGTTTTTCAAATTACGAGAAATTTGTGCTAGCTTAAGGCTAGAGTGACCATTGAATGCTCATCCACTGCCATTAATAGATAGAATGATGTGTGGATTTACTCACGGTATTAATCGGTAAATCTTTCATAGTCTACTCACTTAACATCTTACGTACCGCTATATAATTTGAACCATCCTTCGATACTACTCTAGATAATTCAATAGTATCTATAGATATTTTTTTGCTCGTGGCAGGGTATCCCCCACCCCAATTGGGGTGAAGACTAATCCCTCGAGCCTGGAGATCTCCGTATAGGAGGGTTAGCTCTCCCCAGCACAGTTTTTTCCATACACAAGACTCGAACTCGAGACCTTACTTAAGGGACACAACCACCTTACCACTTGAGCCAACTAGTGCGGGTATAGTATCTATAGATATTTGATTGGTTATAAATTATATGAATAGTGTTTAATGAAAGTTCATATCCCAAACAAAATATGTCATTCAAATACAAGTGGGTTTTCAGTTCATTGGGATAGAGAAAATGAGCATTCACCGAGACGAAAATTTCTTTTCGATTCGATTTAGAGTAGACAAAATATGTCACACAATACTAACAATGTGAATATTACATAATGAGCTGTAAATAAAAATACAAATCATAATCCACATTAAATTAAGGCCTTCTATCAATAACCTTTATTTTTTTTCCATGTAAACATTGAAATAGTTATTTGTGTATATTGTTCACAAATTTGTATCTCTTACTTGGGTCGGGATTTTTAATCTTAAAAGAGCTTTGACCAGGAGGAGTGGGGATTTCGTGTCCACTACCCCCAGGGCTGGGGCCTGAACTCTTAATCTCTTCGAATGTACCAGGAGGGGTGGGGATGTCGTGTCCACTACCCCCAGGGCTGGGGCCTGAGTTCTTAATCTCTTCGAAGGTACCAGGAGGGGTGGGGATGTCGTGTCCACTACCCCCAGGACTGGGGCCTGAGTTCTTAATCTCTTTGAATGTAGCAGGAGGAGTGGGGATGTCGTGTCCACTACCCCCAGGGCTGGGGCCTGAGTTCTTAATCTCTTCAAAGGTACCAGGAGGGGTGGGGATGTGTTCGTGGCGGATTCATCACCCGGCGAACAGTCAACTAGTGGGGGTGGCAGACGTCAATTCCAGTCCTCTTGTGATGTGCGCGAGCGTGCCAGTACCTTTGATTTGGTACAACTTTAATGCGGACGACCTCTGGCGAGTGTATCTGTCTGCTCCCGATACCTGACTTCTTGACCAAGCGATTGTTACGCGGGCGTTGACTAGGCCAGCGTAAGAGGCTCGAACAAGACCTAACAAAAATCTATTAGGATTTTCTTCTCAACCTATTGCAGATTGAGTAATTCTTACTTCGATCTTGAGATGCAAAGTAGAGCAATAATTCAAGACCGCGGGGAATGGTTTGCTATGCAAAATAGCGACTCGATATACCACGAGATGTGGCGACTGACACTGGGTGCTTTAGCGAATACAGACACGACGCAAGTTTGCAGCTCTAACCGGCGCAAGCATGCGACTCTGTACGTATGGCGCAGTTTGCAGCTCTGTACGTATGGTGCAAGTGTGCAGCTCAGGTTGGTGCAAGTATGCTACGATGTGCGGATGCTGGAAGCGATAGGTCTTAGCGAGGCTCACACGAATGCAAGGCACACTTCGACAACCGCACAAGTATACAGCAACCGGTGGTGGGCGTAAGGTTGCGGCAGGGTCGGATAGTGGTTGTTTGCAGTTTGTGGAGGCAGTACGCGTAAGAATTTGCTCCGGAGAGACTTTGCAAGATTTGCGATGCGCAAAAGCTTGTGTGTTTATAAGATGGTTGTGAACCCTTTTCAAGTCGTATAAGAATTCTTTATATAGAGAATGCAGAACCCCAATATTTGCGTATCAAGCATAATAGATTCTGAAATCAATTAGGATTTAATTACCTTAAACCACCTCCTTCTCGGATTCCTAAAGAAACCCCAATTCTTCTTCAAGAAGGAAAGATTATACACCAGATTATTCTTTAATAAATAACTTCTTAGGCCTCGATCCATAATCTCGGGCAAATGTCAATTTAGGCCCAAACATTGCCCCCCCCCCCCCAGCCTTTGAAATTGAGAACCCAATGAAATTGATAAAGGCTAGAAAGCCCAATCCGAGCCCATTTAAAATTCTGAAACTTTATATCGTTCCCTCTAACATCGCAACTTTACCAATTTGAGCTCAGAAAACTGTTCCGAAACCCTTGATCACTGCCAATCCTGCCATTTCAACACTCAGAGAACCCCTTTCAGATTCTATAAAACCCAGATTAAGAATCATCTATTCACAACTCAACCTTCATTCTCTTATCTTCTCAAACCAAACAGACCATGACCTTCGAGATTCAATACGCTTAAGCCCTTAGAGGAAAAGAAAGAGTAACCTCCACCATTATTGAAGTCAGAAGTTCTTACCAGACCTCTCTCACGCCGCACGACTCTGGCCGTGCCAGGTTAGGTCCACGACAACAAGAACTTCATCAAGATACTGTCTTTCCATTCATCGATGAATCACGACCTCTTCTAGTGGCATTACGTAAAAGAGGCATTTTATGTGGAGACTGGCAGACCTCCAACCATTACGAGGTCCCAATAGCATCCTCTTCCTGGCCGTTACCAACCCAGACAATGATACAGTGGTATCATGAAAGGTGATTGCTTGATGAAAGTAGATAGCGAGCGACAAGGATTGATGAAGCCCTCGATATCAGCTTTGCACTTAACCCCAAAGGAGGAAACAAGTGTGCTCTTATGCCTTTGATCTGTCTTTGGAATCCTTCTACCAATACCTTTGATTTGAAGTTTGGGCAAGCCAGTATTACTTTGTTAGACATGCATGCTGGTTTAGAATTTCCCTTAGGCAGAAAACCCTTAAATATGGATGATTATCCTAAAGCAAATGTACCCTCAATCACCCTTCCAGAGCCCTCCACTCGGAGTTGGCAAAGCTGGATAACAAAATTCCGAGCCTACAAGGATGATATAGGTGGAATAGCCTTCTTAGATTAAAGGCTCAACAAGTTCGTGTTTTGTTCAACCGCCAACAAAATGACCAGAGCCTATAGCAGAATGGCTGAAATTTTATATGCACGCAAGGAGGTTGGCATTGTCCAAATAGTGTTAGCACATCTGTATCGGTGCCTTTATACTCTGTCCGCCACACCTCTAAACTGCAAAGTTTCTGGACCTCTTTGGATTTTAGAAATTTGGTCTCAAATGTACTTTCCCGGACTAGCACCCCCTGAGCTCAACAAGAGTTGGGACTCGCCTATGCTGGATGCAGACCTAAATATGGTCAAGGCTATGCGGTGTGTTTCGATGTGATTTTCAAAACTGATGCTCCGGGCTTCTACTCAAAAGCACAGATGCTTCTTCACAGGAGGCACCCAAATGCCTTGAAGGGTGGTTTCCTTCCCTCAGCCAACCAATGTGAGGAAGGACGATGGTTGTTTCTTCAATGCATCTCTATGGCGGACCTTCCCCTCTTTTCTTCTGATAAAGGCGAGCAAGGTGTCAAAGTATATAACCCCCAGCTATTCGCCAGACAGTTTGGCTTGACTCAGCTTCTGCCCTATCCTCCAATCTAGAGTCTAAACATGTTTTCAACCTAACACCCTTGCTGATGAAGATGCTAAGCTTGTATCTGCCTTGCGACCCGCCAATTCTCCAAATTTGGGGCAGTGCCCTGAACTAGAAATCTTTGGAGAAGCTACTGAAGAATATCATGCCTAGTGGTCTCAACTCAAAGGAGAATTCTTTCAAAAGCAATCTCTTCACTACTTCAGAGCTCTCTTCAACAACCAACGTCAGTACCTTACTGTAGAGGATGTCAAAGTGCTTGATGGAGGTCCTCTCTATCCTGAAATCGCATGTCCAGTCATTGCCTTCAAAGGAGCATATTGTAAAAAAATTCAGATAGGGCCAAAATCCACTTGCCATCTGAATGATCATCTCTTGATGCAATGATGATGGAACAGAAAGTGTCTTGTGGATCCAATCTCTCCCAGGATCATACTATATGAGGCAATGACTTCTGTGACAAAGAGTCCCTGAAAAGCATCAGAAGGCCCAAGTTTTACTTTGAGCATTAATATACCACTGGTTGGGGTTATCGCACCAGCAAAGCTTCTGACCTTTATAGTGGTACCTATAATCTTTTCCTTAGGAATCTTGAGTTTTTCCATAGTACTAAGTGTGATAATGCTCACCACGGCTCCTGTGTCAATGAGAATTTTGTTAATTTTAAAACCCGCCACCTCCGCTGATACCTAAAGAGGTTTGAGGTGCTGAGACATGGTGAATGTAGGCTTCGAAAACACCACACTTAACTTTAGAAGGTCAGCCAACCCCTTTGGAGGTTTGTGGGTGGATTGAGACCTTTCTCCTTCCATGCTCATCACTGCCTCATCTTGAGGTTCTTGTATATGGTATACTGGCCTGTCCTTCCCTTCCTCTTGGATGAATTGAGAAGTAGGCACAGGTGCTGGTAAGGCATAAGCAGAAGATAAGATAAAGGTCATGTGGCAATCCAACACCTCTGGGTCCAATGAAACCATGTTACAGCCTAAGATGGTTTCATCCTCATCCAACAACTCTTCATCATCTTCCAGCATCTCATCATCCACCCCCAGTAGATCTTCGTCTGCCACTAGGTCCGAAGACTGGAATTTGGACTCACGCTCCGCTTTTCTCGGAGGTGGGTCAGTACCTAGCTTTTGTGCCACGTATTGAGGCAGGGACATACCGGGAGGAATACCTGAGGACTTTGACCGAGCCAAGATCATAACAGGCTTGGCTGGCTCTGCCTTTGCTAGCTTGGATTCCTTGGCGACTGCTTGCCCCTTTGGAACCCCTATTGTACCTGTAGTTGTAGTGACACTCGCCTCTTTAGGTTTCCACTTCATGATAGTGGAGTCCCTCTTTCCTCCAGCCTCTGGGATGCTCTTTTTTTGTGCAGGATCTGATCGGTTTGATGCGACAGATCTAATGGACTTTCTTTCTGGGGAGTAGACTAATCTCCTCCTTGCTGAATTCTTAGGTGCACCCATTGTTTGATTTGACTCCGAAAGTCTCTCGTGAACACTTTTTCTACGAGGCGGTGAAAAGTCTCTATTTCGCGCTCGGCAAGCATCAACATATGTTTTGGCCTTGTACCGCTTGTAAGTCTCCCGTATGTGTGCAACCAGAACCGAAAGCTCCTCTGGGGTTAACTCCCCCTTGTCCAAAGCGTTCAGAGTTCTCTTTGCTTTGCCATACCGCTTCTGCATATTCCTAGTCTAATTAGGAAGTACCTCCACATCTTTACCATTCTGCTGTCGTTACCACTTGTCAGTCTTGAGCTCTGACCTTGACGCCGGTGGAACATAAGGTTTAATTGTAACATCTGGATCCAATAATTTGGAAGGAGCAGAAACTAGTACAGACTTAACCCCCGAAGGTCCTGGATCTGGCCAAGACCTCACCTTGCTGGCATAAGTCTCCTGTTCATTATGATGGTACTTCACCCGCTTGTAATCATCAGACATGGATCGTTCAGGAGCTGGATGAGTTTGCTTGACCTTTTCTAAGGCTTTCTGTTCTGCCTCCTTAAGTGCAATCTGCAGCTCTTCATATGTTATAGGCAGGTGACAACTTATTTTGCAATTAAGGCATGACTTAGAACGCGACACTAGCACCATCTCTTCTTGTCCTGGCGGATGCACATTATTGTTAGTTTGCTGTTTTGCTTCTGACTTATTCTCGTCGATGACATTTACCTAAAACTCAGAGATAGAAGCCACCGTTTCTTTAGCAAACTTCAAAGTTCCATCATTCAACCATTCTTGAATTTGATCCATTAACGCAACACACTTGAAAGTATAATGGTTGTCAGAATGATGAAAAGTACAATAGGACCCGCCAGGCACTGTCTCCCTCTGTGGCAGGCGAGTGTTATCAGGACTAATCATCCCCTCCTGGACCAAGAATTCCCAAATCTCTAGGGCCTTACGTGCATCATATGTATAATTTGCAAACTTGAAAACCTGCTTGCCAGACTCCAATTCTTGACATGGACTGGGAATAAAATCTGTCATGTCCACATTAGGGAATGGCCTAGACTCTGTCCAAGTAGGTTCCTTAGCAGTTTCCACCTTCATGACACCATCATTAATCCATGTTTGGATCTGATCCTTGAGCTTGATGCAGTCTTTGGTATAGTGGTTATTCATGTTATGAAAGCTACAGTATTTCTTACCCGCCATGTAGTCTAGCTTGGGAACAAAACCTCCTTCATGTTGAAGCCGCCCTTATTTAAATAGCTCAAGTAAGATCTCTGGAGCCTTGTGTGTATTATAAGTATATGACTCAAATGCGGACTTAGTTGGTACGGAAGTCACAACCTTCATTGGCTCCTTGGACAGTCTTACATTCTTTGATTGTAGTTGCTAGCGACCAACCACCTCTACAACCGCTACTGCTTCTTCTTCATCCTCTTCAACCCAAGTTAGGATTGGAGATGACGGTGCTTGTACAGTTGCAACCGTCATTGAATTAGAAGAGACACCCAGCTTAGGCTTCAAAGTGCCTGGATAGTAAGATAATGAGATGCCTTTCTTCCTTTCTCTTCTCTCCTTCATCTGATCAATCCAATGTTGCTGATCGGCCAACCTACTGGTCAGATCAGCCATATTAGTAACATACACCTGTTGAAAGCCAGCCTGAACTTCCTCATCTAGTCCTACAATAGCCAAGTCCACTATAGTGTCCTCCGAAAGCTTATCTTTGCATTTGGTCAATGGCAACTTAAAGCGTTTTAGATAAGCCATGGCTGACTCTCCGGGTTGTTATTCCACTTCAGCCAGGACCTTTACATTGACCTTAGCCTCAACAACCCCAAACATGGTCCTAAAGAGGATTTCCATAGTCCTCTAGTCTGGAACTGACATTGGCACTAAATCCTTATACCATGCTAATGCTGACCCAATCAATGAAGTGCCAAATACTCGCATCTTGAGTATGGAATCCTCTGCATAGGGACCACACTCGTTGTTAAAGCGAGTAATATGGGTCCCAGCGTCTTCCGAAGAATCCTCAGAGAATTGGGTAAATCAGATATGCTTAAAGTTCTGCGGTCATGGAAGTGCATTCACCTCTCTGGAATGTGGATTAGCATATGTTCTGTTGGCATCTGGCAAGCCATGCATAGCCCTCATCTTTTCTTCGAACAGTTTATCCACAACATCTAGAGTGAGAGCCTAGACTTCTCCCTTTCCTGGCTCCTCGTCTTCTTCATCAGATGGAGGATTATTAAGCCTTCCACCTCCACTTTTCCGTCTTAAAGATCCAGAAACATTAAGCCCTTGAGGTAGAATAGGTGGCCTGAACGTATTGGAAGAAAAGGTTTCTTTTCTTCTTCCTATTTCCATAGGCTGAACTGGTTCCGCTGTTCCCTGCACCTCAGAGTCTATCTTCTGTTTGAACAATATTGATAACTGTTCAATAGCAGTCGAGGTTTTGGTCAACTGCTCCTGCTATGTCCTCACTTGTTCATTGAAGTTCTTAGCATAAGTAGCAATCTGGTTGGCAGTTATCTTATGGTGATCCGACAACCAATTAATGTTGGACGAATGTCCAACCTGTTCTGTCCTCAGCTCTTTCAAACTAACTTCAATCCTCTGACACAAGTTTGCAGCTCTAACCGGCGCAAGTATGCGACTCTGTACGTATGGCGCAGTTTGCAGCTCTGTACGTATGGTTGTGAACCCTTTTCTAGTCGTGTTAGGATTTAATTCTTTATATAGAGAATGCAGAACCCCAATATTTGCGTATCAAGCATAATAGATTCTGAAATCAACTAGGATTTAATTACCTTAAACCACCTCCTTCTCGGATTCCTAAAGAAACCTCAATTCTTCTTCAAGAAGGAAATATTATACACCAGATTATTCTTTAATAAATAACTTCTTAGGCCTCGATCCACAATCTCGGACAAATGTCAATTTAGGCCCAAACATGATGTCGTGTCCACTACTCCCAGGGCTGGGGCCTGAGTTATTAATCTCTTCGAATGTAGCAGGAGGGGTGGGGATGTCGTGTCCACTACCCCCAGGGCTGGGGCCTAAGTTCTTAATCTCTTTGAAGGTAGCAGGAGGGGTGGGGATGTCGTGTCCACTACCCCCAAGACTGGGGCTTGAGCTCTTAATCTCTTCGAAGGTACCAAGAGGGGTGGGGATGTCGTGTCCACTAGCCACAGGGCTGGGGCTTGAGTTCTTAATCTCTTCGAAGGTACCAGGAGGGGTGGGCCAAGGCTGGGCCTGAGTTCTTAATCTCTTTGAAGGTAGCAGGAGGGGTGCGGATGTCGTGTCCACTACTCCCAAGACTGGGGCTTGAGCTCTTAATCTCTTCGAAGGTACCAAGAGGAGTGGGGATGTCGTGTCCACTAGCCCCAGGGCTGGGGCTTGAGTTCTTAATCTCTTCGAAGGTACCAGGAGGGGTGGGGATGTCGTGTCCACTACCCCCAGGACTGGGGCCGGAATTCTCAATTTCTTTGAAGGTGTTATTGTTTGCAAATTTGCTTCGTGAAGTAGGACTTGGGTCAGATTTCTTAGTCCCTTGGATAAAATGTGAAGTTGTAAAAGAGATTTCACTAGGAGGGGTGGGGATTTCATGTCCGCTACCAGGGCTAGGGCTGGATTCCTTAATCCCTTTCAGTGTCTCGACATTTGTTGTATGTAAAGGTCGGGCACAATTTGTAAATAATATGGAGTTAAGCAAAAGCAGAACCAAAAAGAAACCGTGGCATTTGGTTGTCATTTTGGTGAGAAAGGTGGAGAGAGGTTGTGGAAGAAAATATACAATTCTATGTATAATTTTATGAAAGGATTTTATGTATTTATACTTGTCATCTTTAGTTATAGTCTAATATTACAATAAAGACTATTTATTAGTTCAATCCTTTGAATATGTAATATAAAATCAGATATTCATTCATTAATATGTTTCCTTTTTATATTGAATTAAATCTTCAAATTCATACCTAATATTAGGTAGGCAATCTTCAAATTAATATTTCGAAGGAAGAATTGGAAGATTTAATGAAATATTAATTCGAAGATTGCCTATACCTAGTTAATTCAGGCAATTAAGGTAATTCATTAATATTTCATTAATTGAAGATTTAATATTAGGTAGGCAATTAAGGTAATTCATTAATATTAGGTAGGCAATTGAGTTAATTCATTAATATTTAACCTTAATTGCCTGAATTAACTTGTTCAATCCTTTCGAATATGTAATATAAACAGTCATTTACCCTTAAATCAAATATTCTTTTTTTTTTTTCAATTTTTTTTTTCAAATTTTTTGTTTCTCTCTATTGCATTAATCTTCAAATTCTTCCTAATTTTTTTTCTTCCTAATTAGAAATCAATGGAATCAATGAAAAATCGGATATTCATTCATTAATATTTTTCTTTTTCTCTTTTGCATTAGTTCATTAAAATCTTGCTAATCTTAAATTATCTCTTGAATGCCTTGGAAGACAAATCATACCTTACTTATTACCTGAATATTAGTTCAATCCTTTTGAACATGCAATATAAAATTAGATATGTTGTAGGAGAATCAAAGGATAAGGAAAGCGTAATATTATTGATTGATAAAGAGACATTTATATAGGCATTACAACAAGTATCTCTGTAAATCTGGAATTCCCTATCTACTAAATATTCTAGATATTCTAGCCTACTCATCAGAAATACAAGTCAACTAGTGATAAAATCACATATTAATGTCACGACAACAATTGTAAAATAAGGAAACTTGTCCCTCTTGGACAACAAGGAAAAACACAAATAATTTCCTTTAAAAAATGCACGCATGAGACCCTGATAACCCCACACGGTTACCCCTCATGTCGTGCAAAATGGAAATCACATTTCCAAAACAACCACAACTCGAGAATTATAAATTCCCAACGCACAATCAACCCAGAGAATAAAACTCAGGGTGCACTGACCATCGTCATTCCCCTCCAATTCTTACAAAGGCAGATAGACTAGAGGTCTAACTGATCGTAATCAATCAACCCGGTTAAAGGTTTGGTTCCCGATATAATTGCCATAAGGATCCCTTTCACCACTTTGGCGAGATCCTTTCCGCCACACATGTAAGATCCTCATCATAACACAAGAAAGATCTTACATTGGCCGTTGGTTTCCATACCAACCCAATCACACGTCACACAACTCACATATACTCAATTATGATAATTTCATAACAAAATAATGGACCCAATGCACAACCTCAATATATATATTATACGTAAATAAATAAATATATATATATATATATATATATATATATATATATACGTGGACATGCTCTCAGGAATAGTCCATTAATACCAACTATAGTCATTCATCGCAAAACACTTTTAGAATTATTTTTTATATTAAACTCATTTTACTTACCAATGAACCGTAGTCGATCAAGATCATTCAATTTAAAATAAATATTTATTTTCATAAAATAATTTCACATTAAACGATCTACTTACTATAATTTAACTCGTATTATATACGAACACTGAGAGGTTTACTCACGTTAATCACTCCAGCTGCGTCTTCAACCTCACAAGGGTGAGATATTCACGCACGGTCAATCACTGAAGTGGCATTATTGAAAACTTAACATTCAATTCCAATAGAATATATTATAAATCACTCCGATCACGTAACCCTTAACCCCGAGATTTTCCAACACGCGACAAACCTCCTTCTGAGCCTCTCAAGGCTCCTAGGCATAGTCGACCATAGGATCGGACACCAAGCACCAAATTATAGGTCGATATGCTTGTAAATTAAAAACCGCCTAACATCGAATTCAAAAATACATAACTTGGTCATACGACGACCAAATCATGCAAATAATATATCGCCGCACTCGTATCGACGAGCACGATACACCAGAACACCCTACTGCCTCTCCAAATGCGCCGCCACACGCCGCCCTAAGCTAACGAGCTTGGGCCCCACGCGCTGCCACCAAAACCTCACCCAAACTTTCAACCAAGACCACCAACATGTAGAACAAGGTTCAAGGATTCGACATCTACCTGAAACACCTGAGGATACGTCTGGGAAGGGGCCAGATACGCCACCGCTAGGTGGAACACCAATCGGCTGCCGCCGCCTTGGTTGCTGCCGTCAAAGTCCTCCACGATCGACGAAACCTTGTCTAGAGAAAAGAGAAGGTCCGGAAGGTGGCAGCCTTGAGCTCCGACGTCGCCTGGAACGAGTGCAGCTCCGCCGCCCACGGTGGCAGGAGCTTTCGAGCTCCGCTACGTCGCACAGGCAATGGTTCCTGACGTGGCGTGGCTCAAACGAAAGATGAGGTTGAGTTGAGCATTTTGATAGGTGGCACACACCGTGGCGTGGCCGGACGACGGAGAACGGAGCAACAGAAGCTCCAACGTCGAAAATGGAAAGGGATGAACAGTGTTTCCAGATATTTCTGGAAACTTTGACTTTTTCTAAAAGTTTGACTAACCTGATATTTTTTCACTATTTATAGAAATTTATGATTTTGGAAATAACTTCAACATGTCGTAACTTCTTCATACGACGTCCGTTTCACGTGTGCTGATGTATACGAACTCGTATCGTCGAGCTCTACGACTTTCGTGAAGAAAACTTTTCAAAATTCACAACGGATCAAAAAGTCAACTTTTAAACCCTCGGAACTTAAACATTTTTTGGATTTTACCTCTCGGAATCACTTCCGACGTCGTGCAACAACTAATTAAAAGCGTACGAAATACAAATTTTCATAAATCATCCTCCCATTAATTACGATAAATTTACAAAAAATTAAGTAATTAAAATCGAGTTATCACAAATACCCTAATGATTCTAATCGAATATCCATATATTAGAGAACCAAGCTTATTTTTTGAACAAAACAATTGCGTAGTCTCCAATGAATAGCCCCAAATCCCCCCCCCCCCCCCCCCCCCCATGTTATCAGATCAAGTAATCATTTAAGGTCTGCGAACTGAAAAACCTAATTTGCTCAGAAAAATTGCGACCGACGCTTAATCGGAAAGAGAGCCATGGATGACTTACCTGGAAATTTTGGATATCCAAAACTGCCGGTGATTTTGTTTCCTCTACTTGGTTTTTCTTTTTTCTTTAAATCGCCTCTGCTTGTTTCTCTTCTCTTTTCGTTTTGTTGCGAGACGTGGTTTAGCTCTAACGGGAGAAAACGGAGCCGTTAACAACAATAGGAATTCCCATCAGTTTTTGAGGTGGCCATGTGTCACGCGCCTATAGGTTAGGACCACCAAATCAACATTCAAACTGGTGTTCCGTGATCATAGAATAATTGCTCCAGTTAGAATTGAGCCCTTTTTATTTTAGAGATTTTGTGATTTCCTCTATTATAATAGGAAATTTATACAAAAATTGTTGGAGATGCTCTAACACCGGTTAAAGTCCAGAAATTTACTAGCTGACAAAAATATCGAAGTTAATTTGTTTTGAGCACGTCCACATTGGTGCCCACTCTCCAGAGCTTAGTAGCCACCAGCTTACGTACGTAGTCCCGTTTCCACCTCACACACTCTCTCTCCCGTTCCGTTTTAGCCCACCAACTTCATTGGAACTCATTCTCAAAACCAAACACATGTCCACCTAAAAAACCCTAAAACACGACTGACTATTCTTCCAAATATTTTCCTCTCTTCACCACACAAATACCAACCTCAAAGCCAAACACGAGACGTAGATATCTCAGTTACCATACAAGCCCTATATTACGCGACGTGTAACCTAAACCCCCACCCAATACTCCTCCTCTCTGTGCTGCTTCTGCTCCATATATTCTTCTTCCCCTACACAACCAGATATAGTAACAAGCTCAAGCAAGCCTCATCAAGCTCAAGCAACCTTTCAATATGAAGAGAACCCACTACTCCACAGACCAGATCAATCTTCCTGCATTATCCGGGAAAAGAAGCAAACACTGCGGCGGAGGCCACGACGAGCTTGTGGGTTTACAGAACATGTCTACGGCGGAGTGCTCGGGGCGCCAGAGGCTGAAGAGACACCAGGAGGAGGTGGCTGGTCATGTGATGATACCGGATTCATGGGGGCAGGAGGAGCTGCTCAAGGACTGGATCGATTACTCTCAGTTTGATGCGCTGCTGGTTCCGACAGGGCTCAGCTCGGCTCGGGAAGCACTTGCTATGGAAGGACGTCGTCGAGCAAGTAATAATAACGCTCAAGGAGTCCTAAGGATAGAGAGTAGGTGTTGAAGATAGTGAAACTTCTTGCATTTCTACAATATTTAGATAGTAAATCAAAATCTTCATTTTTTTTAATTATTTTGAGGTTTGATCTATTATCTGGTAATTAATCGATCATATTAAATCTCTCTAGATATCATTCCCAGTACATGGTATGCTAGCTGCAAGATCCATATGTATATTTAATTGATAATAATAAAGATTGATTGTACGTACGTACTCCATGAAATTATTTCATAGATATACATCATTGTACGTGTGTATTATTTTATGATCGAACACAAGAAATATTATATATGATATCAGGAATGAATTGAAATGAACCATATTGATTTTGCTCTATATATAACAAGAGATACTGCTGTATTAATTTGGTGGAATAATGATTATATATTCTGATCAGATCGATTCGCGATCGCGGTAGGATGTAGAACATTTCACATATATATAGATCGATTTGACAACAGATTACCTACGATCATGAAATGAATTAACTTGTTTGTCGCACGATCTGACTAATGCTGGAATTAAATTTATAAGAAGAATTATTAATATATCTAGCTAATTAAGCTACAAAACTTCAGCTATTCCGCTAGCTTTGAATCTAATTAAATTATTTAAAGGATACGATAGCAAAGTGAAGAAAGAATCATGTGAGCATAGTAAAAGAATAATTAACATGTTATATATATATATATATATATATATATATATATATATATATATATATATATATATATATATATATGAACTTGGATCGACTAGCTAGTTCATTTCAAGATCGAATAAGGTGAATTTTGCTAATTTTCATTACGGATTAAGTTAAATTTCATACGGTTATTGGTTGGTTACTCCATATGTTTATACACTAGTTGGCTTGCTTGTCAGTTAATTTCACTACTGCAGCAAAGCATTGAAGCGACGAAGATTGAAGTTGGAAAATCAAAAGTCGTCGCTGGAACACATACAGGCGATCAATATAGGTTTCATGCAATAGTCGCCGCTTTCATGTTATCAGGCGATGACATTTTCTGAAACTTTGTCGCTCACAAATTATTGAAGCGACCAATATTGGTTTTATTCAATATTCGTCGCCATAAAAATACTGAAGCGACCAATATTGTAGATTCGTTGCTGTATTATAATTTAAGCGACGACTTTTGGTCAATATTCGTCGCTTTTTTTTCCACCAATCATTGTACTTCCTCTTAAATGACAACTGTATATATAGGTGAAAAAATTTGATACATACTGTGCTCGGGTTTCTGCATCTATTTTTGGAGGAGAAGAAGGAGAAGAGGAATTAGAAGAAATTGTACATTATTGGACTTGGGTTGCTAATTCTTTGATTCTTAAGTAAGGTTAGTGCAATTTCCTTATATTTATCCCTCTTTGTGAGCATATTATGTATTAATTCATGAGAAATGGTTGCTTATGTTGTTTAATGGAAGTTGGATTTAGGGTGTTCAATTTTGTGATTTGTTGTTGTTTTAGTGTTAGAATATGAAAATTGTGATAAACCATGGAATGGGTTCATTGAAAATATTAGAATTTTGGTGAAATTTAGTGAAATTAAGATTAGGTTAGTTTGTGAAATTGTTCAATTTAGTGAAATTGAATTTTAGTGTAATTTAGTGAAATTTTGAAATTTAGTGAAATTGAGAAATTTAGTGAAAATGAAATTTTGTGAAATAGTGAAATTGTGTGAGATTAGAATTTTATGGTGGATTAGGTTGAAATTATTGATTAATGATGTAATTGGTTTGTATAGATTGTGGTAGTTAGGGTTTCTGAAACATGCGAGTGACTTAGTGAGGGAGTGTGGTACCGTGTGTAAATTTATGTTTTCATATTATATATAATTGTGGTGTTTATCAGCTTAGAACTCCCGTTTGAGAATCAACAACTCATCTAGTTGATCGAGATGAGTTGTTGATTCTCGAATTGTCCCATTTTTGGACACTTTAGGCGAACATGATTTTGTTGATCGTTTTGCTATTCATGTGGTTTGAGTTTCAGTTTTGGGATATAGTTTCAACATTGTCTCTCTACAATGTTCCTCGAGTGTAAATTAGGTTGTTTAGATTTTTGTGCACTTGAGGAACTGTAGGGAGATGCAGCCGAAATTTCTCAAAACTGTAGCGGAAACCACATGAATAGCAAAAGGATGAACAAAGTCGTGTTCGCCTGAAGGGGATAGGACCCAACCTGGAGGAATAAGGAGAAGAAGTGTTGGGACAGGTTCTGATTGTATTATAAATGTTGTGTGCTAACCTTATGCATATTGTCTGTTTATGTTGTGACAGGAAACATGGATGATGTCCCCGACAAATCTTGGATGAATCTTCACTTTACACACCCTGATTACAACACAGGCTTAGTTAACTTCATCAATTTTATTTCCGCTCGCACTGCTGGAATCGAATTTCTCCCTTGTCCGTGCGCAGTTTGCAGAAATGGTCCTTATTATAAGAAACTCATAGAGATTTATCATCACTGCTTGCACCATGGTTTGGATCCGACTTACACAGTTTGGTACCTACACGGGGAAGTTTCTGGTGAACCGGCAATGATCAGTAAACGGAGACAGTGGCTTCAAGACAGAGTCTAGGCTTCCAGTGTTGCCGGTCCTTCAGTGATCCCGCCTGTGGAGATTATACAAGATGTATTTCCATACTATCCTGGATACCATGCAGATGCACCGCATAATGTCATTGAAGAAAACGCTGAAGTTCAGTTCAATGACATGGTAGATGATGATTATGCTAAGTATGAAAGGCTTCTAAAGGAGTCTCAAACCCCATTGTATGAAGAGAGTGAAGAAACTGTATTAAGTGCCACATTACATGCAATGGAAATTAAAGTTGAAAACGGATGGTCGGATACGAGTATTGATAAATTATGTAAATGGGTGCATAAGTTTTTTAAAGTCAATAATTTTCCTGTGAGTTATTCGAGAATTAAAAAAATCATCAAGGATATTTCCCTTGGATATGAAAAAATTCATGTTTGTGAGTTCAACTGTTACCTATTCAGGGGGGCTGCAAATAAAACTCGTAGGACTTGTCTAATATGTGGTGCTCAAAGATATAAGCCAGATACGGATGACCTTCCAAAAAAGATAATATGGTATTTCCCTATCACTTTAAGGTTGAAACGTCTATTTATGTCCCCACACACAGCAAAGCATATGCGATGGCATAAGAAGAGGCGACAAGATGAAAGTACCCTCCGGCACCCATCTGATGGAGAATCATGGCAACATTTTAACATGACATTTCCAGGTTTTGACGACATTAAGGGAAGAAATGTGCGGCTTGGAGTGGCAACTGATGGTTTCAGTCCATTTGGAACAATGACAACCCAGCATAGTACGTACGTTGCCCGTGGTTGTGATGTCATATAATCTACCCCCTAATATGTGTATGAGGAAGGAATATAATATGCTGACCGTGTTGATTCCTGGCCCTAAATCTCCAGGAAAGTGCCTTAGTGTACTCATTCGTCCATTGGTCGACGAGCTCATATATTTATGGGAAAATGGAGTCTATACTTTTGACAGAGTCGACAATGATGTATTCACGATGAAGGCAGCAGTGATGTGTACTATAAGTGACTTTCCTGGTTTAGGGATGCTTGCGGGCTCAAAGGTGAAAGGGTACAAGGCATGTCCAATTTGTCTAGATGAGCTGACGGCGAAGCATATTTTTGAGAGAATTGTTTATGAAGGGCATCGGAAATGGCTCGACGAGAATTCACCAATGCGATCCAGTTTGGCATTTAACGGGAAGCCAGAATGGGAAAAAAGGTCAGCTCATAAGAACGGAGATGAAATTTTGGAGGAAATTCGGTCACACAGTTACGCCACTCTTAGTCATCATCCTTATTTTCGTGTCAAGAGAACAAGTAGTGAACAAGAAGGTGCGCTAGTTGAGGATATAGGTCAAGAGAACATCTTCTATGTGCTCTATGTGGTTTCAGAGTTGAGGAGAACATACGTTCCATTCTCCTCTTACATTAATCCGAACTCAATTCTCCACTCTATGTAGCTACCTCACCACCGGATTAACACACCCGACACCCGACACCCGACTAGGTAGGCCTCATCATTTGGCCCTTTGGCCCTGGCCCGCCCTAAAGCCCGCCCTACCCTATAGGGTCGAAGCCCGGCCCGGCCCGGCCCTCCATTAGGGCGGGTCAGCCCTAGCCCCTTTCGAGTAGGACAGGGTGAGGGTCGAGCAAATTAAACCCGGCTCTATCCTACGGCCCAGCCCTATTGAGCCCTTTAGGGCCAAGCCCTACCCGGCCTTAAATGCCCAGCCCGGCCCTACCCTAAAATTTTAACTATTTTATATTACATAATACATACAAATGTCTACAACTCTACATCTCTACATAAACTAAATACTGTGTGTAATCTGTTAAACTAGAAAGTTAAACCATAGTCAGTAGTCACCCTAGTGTTTGAGGCCCAATGGCCCATTTTCACATCAATTACTCCGCTCACCCGCCTTTTCGTCTAAAACCTAATCCCCTCTGCCTCCGCCTCCAATAGACTTGGCGGTCTCTAACTCTCTTTGACTGCAACTCCTTTCGCACCCACCAGTCAGGATCGACCGATCGAGCATGGTAGACAGCTCCGACGCCATGTTTGTCAGGAAGATTGTCCGCAATACCTGAATTGATCTCTATATCGTTACAGCATCGTAATTTTATAGATTTGTTTTTCATTTCCTGTTAATTGTATCATTTTTGTGAAATTTTCGGCAAGTTTTTGGGTCATTGAGTTTCTCGGCTATGCACTACAAAATCTTGAAGGCCACCCCTCTTCTTTGTAGACCTCGGCTTATCACCCCAGTGTTGGAATTTGAATAAAAGGATTATTACTTGTCTTTAACTGCTCATTTTATTGATAAAAAATGGAATTTGAATAAAAGGATTATTACATTCAAAATGATAGAGTACCCACACAGTGGTGAGTCTCTTGCACATCTCATAAATGAGGAGTTGATTTCTTGGCGCATTCATGGAAAAATATTTTCAATATCTTTAGATAATGCGACAGATAATGATGTTATTGCTGAAATACTCTCTGATTTTCTCATGTTGAATTCGGTCCTAAGAAAGTTATTTCATGTGCGATGTAATGCTCATGTTCTAAACTTGATTGCTCAAGATGGTTTGTTCTTGTTATCTCCATCGGTTGAGAAAATAACAAATATAGTTCGTAGCATGAATTCATCAATTAAGAGGCATGAGTTATGGCTTAAATGTTGTGAAGATTTGGATATGCCAAAGAGGAACATCGAGATTGATGTTCCTCATAGGTGGAATTCCACCTATGATTTGTTGCAATTGGCTGAAACTTACAAGTTTATTTTGAATCGATATGTCCAAAAGCTAAACCAATCAAATCGTCATTCCACTTTAGCACGTCCCACCGACGAAGATTGGTTAATAGCTATAATTGTGTGTCGTTTTCTGAAAGTTTTTTATTCTTCAACAAAAATTTTGTGTGGTGTGTATTATCTGACTTCATGTCGTGTAATTCCATGCTTAGTAAGGATCAATGCAGCCTTTAATAAGTATGCTTGTTATTCTGTAATTGCTAGTGCTTTGGTTGCCATGAAGTCAAAGTTTTCTAAGTATTGGAAAACTTTCCCTCCAATTTTTTGTCTGGCTGCTTTTATGGATCCTAGGTATAAATTATTTGCACTTAGCCAATGGATGAAAAGTATGGGTCTGGATGATTGGGAAATTGAAATTGCTATCTTTACTGTAAAACACCAATTGTTTGAATTACATGAAGTGTACAAGCATAATGTAGTGCATGTGGTTCCTTCCTCTACCCTAAGCTCTAATTCACATGCTTCTTCTGATTCTACTGTCTGGCCTAATGATGAAAATGAGGACTTTCCTGAGGAGGTCTTGAAAAAGGCTAAGACAGCAACTTCTACTTCTAGCTCCTCAATTTCTGATTTACAATATTATATTGATATGCCTTCACTTGAAGTTCCTGATGGATCGGAATTTAATCTTTTAGGTTGGTGGAGATCGCATGAAGAAGTCTATCCAGTCTTTTCCTTAATGGCTCGTGACCTGCTAGCTGTTCCAGCTTCAACAGTAGCATCTAAAGCAGCTTTTAGTGCCGGTGGCAGAGTTGTATCAGAGAAGAGAGCAAGCCTGAACCCAAGCACAATTCAAGCATTGATTTGCTCAAAAGATTGGAAGCTGGCAGAAAAAAGGTTGCAAGATAAGGAGCAAGAAGAGCTCATAGCTGAAGATGAAAGAATTGCTCAGCTAGCAAGACCTGAGTGGATGGTTGCACTTGAACGTGATGGCTCAAACACAGATGAGGTCGAGTCTATTGGAGACTGAGGAAAGGTATGTTGTATCTGAAATGATTTGTTTGAAATTGAAAATATTGGTCTGATATTATATTTTATAGCTAGCTGTATCCTCTTTGCATCTCCTCTTATTCAAGCAAACAGCTTTTGTCCCATGCTTTCCTAAGTCATAAGTCATAACATAGTTTCATATTTGCATCACAACATAGTTTCATCATGACTAAACTGCTGTAATGCATATAATCTCCAATTGTGAAAACTGAAGAGTGCATCAGATTAAGGAACAATTGAACCATCTATTATATGAAAGTCATACTACTTCTGCCCTTGGTTAGCTAAATTATTGATGTGGTTTAATGTGCAGGTTCTTTGTTTGGTTAAGAGATGAATGAATCATGCTTCATTAAGTTCACTTTTTGTATAAAAGATTACGTCTTCTTGTGAATTGATGAAGACCATTTTTTTTGTATCAAACACTGCTCAAATTTTTGTAGCCTCAGTGGCGTATTGAGGCACTTTCAGTTTTAAGTAGAATAGTGAGAAACTGAGAATGTGAGTTTGAGTTGATGTGGGATTTGTAAGTTTTTGTATAATTATCTCAGGATATCAAATATTACATCTCAATTCTCAATCTCAAGTATTTAAATGCGCTGTGTTAGTGTCTTTTTATTTTTTTTTTATAACTAATGACATTATTACATAAGAGTTAGGCAAAAGCCCGGCCCGGCCCTAGTTTAAAGGGCTGGCCCGGCCCGGCCCTGTTAGCCCTAATAGAATGGGCCTTCAGGGCGGGTAAGGGTTTACATATCGAAGCCCTAGCCCGGCCCGGTCCGGCCCTAAGCTCTGTTGACTTAGTCAAAGCCCGGCCCGACCCTACCCTAAGTCCTAAATTTTAGGGTAGGGCTTGGCCCGGCCCGGCCCATGATGAGGCCTACTCATAGGGCATATGCTAGAATAGCACAGTAACTCTGAAGCGCTCACTACTAGCTTTTTTATCAAAGGGTACGGACCTATTGGGGACAGCGTGCTTATCCGTGGTCTAATAGACCACGTAATAAGGGTAACTCAAATTTTTCGATGCCAATTCAAGCTATTGTGACGGCAGCTGTCCCCATTCAAGAGAAAATAAGAGTTTTAGCATGGATCTTTTGAGCTTCCGTCCCCATATGTTTCATAATGTTGAGTTTTGGCACAGATGTTTTCAGAGTCCGTCTCCAACTGAAAAAATGTTAAGGGCGGGCACGGATATTTTCAACTTCGTCCCCAATTTTTATTAAGATAATACCTTGCCTACAGTTGGGGAATACATGTCGTCCGTGCCTCTTCTTCCTCTTTTCCTATAAACCACTTCCCTGTATACTTCTATCTCCCCACCCAACACTTCGACAAAAAAACTCTCTCTCTCCCAAACCCAGAAAACCCTCTCAGAAAACCCTAAATTCCAAGCCCTCTCCCAAACCTCTCTCAGAAAACCCTGAATCCCAAACCCTCTCCCTCTCTCAGATTTCTTCTTTCTTCTCTTCAAAACGTGGAGAGCCTTTTTGACTCATTTCTCCGACAGCCCAGCACCGCTGCGATGACGTCAACCGAGACGGAGGACGCCGTACGACGTGGCACCGCCATCACCGACTACCGCAAGAGGCTACTCTAGCACAAGGAGCTCGACTACCGAGTCCGCGCAGGTCAGATTCGCACCCCCCAAACCCTAGTCCCTCTTCTCTATTGCACTAGAATTTTTCCGATTAGTTTAATTTTTGGTCCTTTTCGCTCTTCTAGGGTTTCGATTTCAATTTCCGATTGAGTCGATTGGGTCCTGAATTTGGTGCCCTAGATTTTAATTTTGGTTGATGTACTTTCTGGGCTGTGAATTGGGAATTTTTTTGGGTTTTGCAGTGCGAGAAAACTTGCGAGGAGCAAAGAAGGAGTTTGGGAAAACTAAAGATGATTTGAAGTCGCTTCAAAGTGTTGGCCGGATTTCGTTGTATTTGTTTTACAGTTTCTAGTGTTTGTTTTTTGGTGGAGCTAAAATGAGTGTACTCTCAGATTTCTATAGCCTTTATATATCATTTCAGGACTCGCGAAGATTAGGCAGAGGACAATTGAAAGAGTTACTGATGTTGTTGGAACGTATGGCGTTGCATTTCCTATTAGATCTTTGTTCTATGTTTGTTCATTCATTTGTTGTCAAGGTTACATTTTTGGAATTACTGCATTGAATGTTTAGTCCCGTCTCTTGTGCATATACGATGATCTAAGGCTTAGGATATTCACAAAGCACCCTGATTTATTTCCGGAAGAGATATAAAACTTGTAAACCGAATTGAGGTTAAGTCATGTATGCCAGTAAGTTCTCATTCTTATTTGATACTGTTTGAAAGCTGTGTGACGTTGCTATTTTCAAAGAGCGAGGTCAGTTGTTAATCAACAATCTACATACCTCAATTCCTTACATGTAATCATCCTTTTATATCTCCAAGATACTCAGAACATGGCTATGAAACTATGCTTATATCTGATGCATTCACTGTCATGATACAATCAGATTTTGTTTGATTTTTATCTGTGTATGTTGAATCATAGTTGTGAGGTCTGTTGATGATACTTTTATTTATACAAATGATTAAAAGTATGATCTGTGTTGTCTGCATAACGTTACTCACTGTGCATGTACATTTCAATTTGACTGGTGTAGGTGGATACATTTTTAGATTATGATAAATCATCCCAGGGAGTTGTTTTTACAACAGTCGGGCCATATCAGCCAGGTGAGCAGGTAAATATTGAATCTTGTTCATAACTGGAGATGTACATCAAGTAGATTTGCATTGATAAACTGTAAAAGAAATAATTGAAAATCATGCAATTACGGTTTCCTTCAAATGCCTATGTAGGCCAACCATTATCTGCTAATCTTTATCTTTCAACACATTCAATTGACTTCTTGCAGATGATTTCCAACTTTACACTTTCCTCCTTTCTGTTGCACTTTTTGTTTTAATATGAGTGTGAAATTGTGTTTGTTTTAAGCAGAAATGAGTGTTTTCCTGTACGAATTACTGGCTGGCCATCAGAGGTAATGGCATTTGCTTATTTAGCTGTCAGTCCTCCAAGTATGAGCAATCAATTTGAAGAGGTGAGATAGTTTTAGCATCCTTGTTGATTAATGTATATTGACTATATTGTACTCTGGTTGTTTGCACTGCACAAGTATTGAGGAAACAGAAGATGAGGTAGCTTCTTGATGTCTATGAAATAAAAAAAAAGGGTTGTTTGCACTGCATTATAATAATTTTATCCGCCGACTCTTCGATGACTCTTGAAGATTGCAGAATTGATAAAGAAAGGATCTCTAGGAGTTGGAGATGTAAGCAAGGTTCTATTCCAAGAGAGGTAATTGCGATTCTATTACTAATGTTTGGAATTGAGATTAGGCAGAGCCTTTAACTTTCTTGCTTAATTTGACTTGCAGGTCGATCCGGTAGTGTATAATATGCTTCATGAAGATCCTGGTAATACTTACAACTTAGAAGTTGTTGTCATTTTGGATATATTTGCAAGTTAGTGGCTGTTCAAATATGTATAGAAGACATAAAAGATTATTTGCTTCCGGATCCAAACTTAGTTATGTTGGATCTTTTGTTAGAAACAAATTTCATTCTATCCAATCAATGTTGCTTATAATGAAATTTGCTTTTGGTATATGGAAGCTATTATGGCAGCCTTCATGATCTTGCTTTTGATGCATAGGATTTGTGAACATAGGACAAATTCCTAGCATTATTTATATATATAGATGATGATTATATATATGATGATGGGTTGATCCAGATCTTACTGTGATGCTGCAAATGTGCTGGTATATTTTCTCTTCTTTTTTGCGGGTGTGTTCATAGTTTTCCATGTACTTCTATTCAATAAATATGTTTTTATCAATTTATATTTGAGGATTAATTGATTCATTTTATTTGGAAAGTTGAATTGTATTTGGATTTGATGTTTAGAGAGTATATTTGATATTTGTATAAATTACAAATTTGTTCCAATTTCTATCCGGGGTGTTTTAGTTTAACAGGGCACAATATAGTATATAAGAAATAGCCCAGTTAATTGAAGAATCGGGTGTGCAAACCTCACGGCAGCCTCGACAGTGCCCCGGCATCCTCGGCAACAAGCCTCGCTAGCCAAGGCAGCTCGGCAGCCAGGCAACGCGCCTCGTCAACCCGGCAGCTTGCTGGCTCAACACCGAATCCAGTTTTTAATTTTTCGCCTCGGACACATCTCGACCTTTGTCCCAACACGTCCTCGGCCATAAACCCGGCTTTGAAACCAACAGCGATAGCCTATCACAAAATGCAATATCTGTAACAACGGCTCGACAACGACTTGTCTCCGGACTCGACATGTTTCAGATTAGCTCAACCGTCGCATCGCATCACCTAAATGCCTGACCGGCCCTCACCTCTAGCCTTGCTTCGGCTCAACCCCTGGATGGCTCCGGCCTTGGTTTGGCCCCGGCCTTTGCCTTGGATCGGCTACGCCACCAATGATGGCCCCCGGTCTATCTCTACTCTAGGTTATGTTTTCTCTTAATGTTGGTATTCGGTGATTAACATAAGGCTTGTCTCTTTATCTAAAGTTGTGTGGATGTCATAGCTATGTTATCGGCCATAATGCAATTCGTTTTGTGATGATATAAATTGCTTCAATACACTTCTATTAGAGTGTTCGCCAAAGTCTCAATATAGACAATTGATTCAATTTACATTGTTTTTGTAGATGTTTCAAGGCGAGATTGAGTGTCTGTTGGATTGTGAAACGACTCACACGATTCTGAGCAATCGGCAATTATTTTCGGAGTTTACGCCATGTGGATCGTCATTATCTACGATGACAGGATAGGACCTTTAAAGGTCGCGGAGTTGCTCAATTCTTATTGCCAAATGGCACTGAAATCAGAGTAGCTGATGCATTATATGCGCCTAAAGCACCCAGAACCCTCCTAGCTTTCAAGGATGTGCGTGACAACGACTATCACCTCAGCACTTATGTTGAAGATGGAACTGAATATCTGTTGATCACCTCCACTTAGTCTCTGCGTACTCGCATTGTGGAGAAGTGTAAGAGCGTTCGAAACGGCATGTATTTCACAACCATTCGAGCCAATGAATCTCATGTTGTTATCTTATGTGATTTCGATGTTTACAAGCTTTGGCATGACAGACTCGGTCATCCGGGTCGTGATCTGATGATTCGTATTTTGAAATACTCCCACGGTTATCCGTTTTTCAGATCACAGAAGCAAAAAAGAAACCAGAAAATTGGACAAAACCAAGCCGACGCCGTGCCTAGGAGTATCGGCCTTGGTTCGGCCTCAATGCTGTCGTCGACAGCCTCTCGGCTCCAAGGAGAGATTCTGCCTCCTCCTGCTGCTCATGCCTCTATAGCGATGTCCAATGCTCATCGTTCGTTTTGTAAAGTCGTGATCTGATGATTCGTATTTTGAAATACTCCCACGGTTATCCGTTTTTCAGATCACAGAAGCAAAAAAGAAACCAGAAAATTGGACAAAACCAAGCCGACGCCGTGCCTAGGAGTATCGGCCTTGGTTCGGCCTCAATGCTGTCGTCGACAGCCTCTCGGCTCCAAGGAGAGATTCGGCCTCCTCCTGCTGCTCATGCCTCTATAGCGATGTCCAATGCTCATCGTTCGTTTTGTAAAGCTTGTTCACTAGCAAATCTTCAAGTAAGACCATCTTTTGCTATTGATAAGAAACAAAATATTCTGTTCCTACAACGAATTCAATGTGATATCTGTGGACCTATAACACCAGAATGCGGACCATTTAGATATTTTATGGTTTTGGTTGATGTGTCGACGCGTTGGTCACAAGTCGCGTTGTTGTCCCCGAGGAATGCTGCATTTGCTAAACTCCTAGCTCAGATCATTAAGCTTCGGGCTCACCACCCTGACAATCCGATTAAGTCAATCAGACTGGATAACGCTAGAGAGTTTACATCAAAATATTTTGATGACTATTGCATGTCAGTTGGGATTGACGTTGACCATCCCGTGCCCCACGTTCATTCTCAGAACGGTCTTGCTGAAGCAGCCATTAAGAGACTACAACTTGTTGCTCGGTCCCTTGTCATGACCACTAACTTGCCGGTATTGGCATGGGAATATGCAATATTACATGCAGCTATGCTTATTCCTCTACGACCCACAGATAGCCAACCATTTAGGGCGTACCAGTTGGTAACTGGTTACGAGCCTGACATTTCGCATCTGCGTACTTTCGGTTGTGCCGTATATGTGCCTATCACGCCTCCACTGCGTACCAAGATGGGCCCACAATGACGATTAGCTATTTATGTTGGATATGAAGCACTAACAATTGTCCGCTACATAGAGCATATGACAGGTGATCTGTTTACTGCAAGATTTGCATATTGTCATTTTAATGAGACATCATTCCCACCGTTAGGGGGAGATGAGGCCGCATCCGTCCCTAGTGAACGTCAGGAATTGACGTGGTTCTCTCCCACTATGTCTCATTATGATTCCCGTACGGCTCAGTGCGAGACCGAAATACAACGCATATTGGAACTACAAAAGGTTGCGGACTCGATGCCCGACTCCTTTACTGATATTGCGAAAGTGGCAAGATCAAGCATACCTGCTGCAAATGTACCTGCAAGGCTCAACATCCCTCGCCACACGCGAGCACACGCCGCCGGTCCCAGACCCACAGCCCTAGGTGTCGTCGGCAGCCTAGGCTCGGCACCTCCAAGTAGAGGGCCGGCGTCGACTTCGGATCCTCCTAGAAAGAGGGGGAGACCAATCGGTTCCAAGGACAGTATACCTAGAAAGAGGACATGTGTCTAGGCACAAAGCGATTCGTTCATCATTGATACTGTGACGCCGTCACACGAGATTGTCTCCGACTATACCTATGTCCAAGAATCAACTCTGAATCATCTGGGGGACGCCTCAGACTCACCGTTGATGTTGTAGAAGAAGGAAATCTTACTAAACTTCTTATGCATGCACAATCTTATGGAAAGGAATTCCATGTACATCGATGATGCATTCGCCTACGTCGTTGCTCAAGAGATTATTGACGACGACGAAATGGAACCCCGCACTATTGTTTAATGTCAACGAAGGGCGGATTGGTCAAAGTGGAAAGAAGCAATCCAGGCTGAACTAGACTCTCTAAACAAAAAGGCAAGTACTCGGACAGGTTGTGCTTACACCGCCGAACGTGAAGCCCGTTGGACATAAATGGGTCTTTTTCAGAAAGCGCAATGAAAATGGTGAAATCCAGCAATATAAAGTTTGACTCGTGGCGCAAGGTTTTTCTCAACGCCCTGGAATTGATTATGAGGAGACATATTCTCCGGTCATGGATATTATTACCTTCCGATACTTAATCAGTTTGGTAGTCTCAGAGAGACTCAATATGCAGCTTATGGGTAACTGCGTATCTTTATGGGGATCTAGATACGGAGATGTACATGAAAGTGCCAGAAGGACTTTCGTTACCCAAGTCAAGTGAGCAAAAACCACGAAGTTCATTTGCTATCAGGTTGAGACGATCTCTATATGGACTCCGACAATCTGGTAGGATGTGGTACACACGGTTAAGTGATTACTTGATTGGAAAATGATACAAGAATGATGAGTTGTGCCCTTGTGTGTTCATAAAGAGAACAAGTTCAGGATTTGCCATTGTAGCCGTCTATGTTGACGATATGAACATCATTGAAACTCTAAATGAGATCAATGAGACCGCAAGCTACTTGAAATCCGAATTCGAGATGAAAGATCTGGAAAGGACTCGGTTTTGCCTAGGCTTAGAACTAGAGCACCGAAGTGGTGGAATCTTTGTCCACCAATCTGCATATGTCCGAAAGATGCTCAGACGATTTAACATGGACAAAGTTATGCATCCTACAGGCACTCTCATGGTCGTTAGAAGTCTGGATATCAACAAAGATCCCTTTCGTCCGAAAGAAGATGACGAAGAGGTCTTGGGAGCTGAATATCCATATCTCAGTGTAATTGGAGCTTTGTTATACCTCTCTCAGTGTACTAGGCCAGACATTGGTTTCTCGGTGAACTTGTTAGCTAGATTTAGCTCGGCGCCAACACAACGTCATTGGGTTGGAATCAAGAACATCTTCCGATACCGAAAAGGAACCCTTGACATGGGCTTGTACTATAGATACACTCATCATGGATCGGCTCCAAGCCGACCATTTGCATCCAAGCAGTCCGGCCTCGGCTCGGCTCCACGCCATGCAGCCACCGCACATTCTTCAGGTCACGGCTCGACTTCGCACCGCACCGTCACCGCTCCTGGCCTCGGCTAGGCTTCCTACTGTACCGCCACCGTACCTGAACCCGAGGATGCCAAGGCGTGATCTCGGTACGGCTTCGGCACTACCCCCCTTCTACTCAGATACACCAAATGATGTGATGGTAGGATTCGCTGATGCTGGATATTTGTCAGATCCACACAAAGGACGTTCCCAAACAGGTTATGTTTTTACCATTGGGAATACAACGATATCTTGGAGATCAACCAAGCAAACCCTTGTTGCTACCTCCTCGAACCATGCTAAGATTATTGCACTACATGAAGCAGTCAAAGAGTGTGTTTGGCTTCGCTCAGTTATATCTCACATTCGAGAGTCTAGTGGACTTGAGTCTACTACGATGGGACCAACTTGCATATTTGAAGATAATGCAGCATGCATTGAGCAGATGAAGTTGGGATACATCAAGGGGGATAACACTAAACATATTTCGCCTAAGTTCTTCTACAATCAACAGCAGCAAGAGACTTTGAATATCCAAGTGAAGAAAGTCAGCTCAGAAGCTAATGCAGCTGATCTGTTCACCAAGTCTCTACCCAAAGCTACATTCGTGAAGCATGTAAAGCGTATTGGTATGTGTCGCTTATCCGAACTCAAAGACTGATTGACCATCAGGGGGAGTTCTCATCTAGACTTCAGGGGGAGTCTAGTTATGCATGTCTCACTTATTTGTAGTTGGTGCGTTGTACTCTTTTTCCTTAGACCATGCTTTTATTTTTGCCCAAGAGGTTTTTGTTTCCTGACAAAGGTTTTAACGAGGCAACAGTATATGCACCATTACGGACGCGACACAAGGGGGAGTGTTCAAGGAAGGTTAATTCTATAACTTTCGTAGTGTGTCTTGTCCTAATAAGGCTAGTTATCTAGATTCTTTATTAGATAGGGAATCCCTGATTACTAGAGATACTTGATGTAATGCCTATATAAAAGCCTCCTTATCAATCAATAGACACAGTTTTCCTATCATTTTTTATCCTAGAACAGACCTCAGTTAATTAAGGAAAAATGCTCATAAGCCCAAATTTTGAGAGAATCTTTCCTACTAGTAAAAAAAAATTAAGAAATTCCCACCAGCACAAAAGACTGTAAGAAAGTATTTCCACCAACTCAAAACTAACATTTTTTTTTTATGTCAAAACTACCTTTCTCCCTCAAATCTCTATCTCTCTCTCTCTGCCCGACCTCACCAACACTGATGCCTCCCGACTTCGACGACACTGAAGACTCTCCAACCTCGCTGACACCTCGATGTCGCCCGACCTCGACGACGATGACGCTGCGTCAAACCTTTCGCCACCACCAAATTCTTCTAGATCGTTGGTTCCCTACTCCGCCGAATTCGACTTCACATTCGAGGGTGAGGTAATTGAGAAGCCTTGAGATTTCCAGCTTGAAGATTGTTAGCTCAGCAAACTACGGTAATTTAGTGTCTGGTTTGCTCTACCCAGGAATAGCAAAGGCTCAATTCCTTTGCTTTGCTTCTATAATTGAATTTAGAATAGACAGTAAGATTGAAAAAGCAGTTTTGGATAGGTGATGATGGTGACTATAGGGACGGAGAGTGACATAGTAATATAAAGGAAAGAATCTGGAAGTGATCAAATTTTGTGGTTTCTCTGGTTGTTCATATGAGATGATGGTTGGTTGTTTATTATATTCTTATTAGATCTCTTAGTGCATGTTTGTTTGGTGGGATTAAATAGGATAGTGTTATATAAGAAGTATAAATTGCCTAGTCCCATGTTTGGTGTTAACAGGGATAAAGTTAAATGAACTTAGGTAAGCCCCTGTTTTCATTTTCACCTCCTTAGATGGTGTTAGCGAATTGACATATGACATTCCACTTTTCACCTCCCATGTGGCAGCTGATCCTTTGTTCCATTTTTTCTGTCTCCTTCCTTGTCCCTCACTAGCGAATTGACATATGACATTCCACGTCATCAAACTTAACAGTTAGTTAACAGAGTTAAGTCTTTGAGAAATTAAGTTATTTGTTATATTAATTAAATTATTGCCTATTAGTCAATACACAGATGAACCCAAATCAAAGAATAAGTTCATCTTCTTTCATCTTCTTCTTCAATTGTTTTTAGATTTGAAGACACATAGTTATATTTCCTTGCACCAGAAGCCAATCCATGCTTACTATTATCTTTCTCCTTAATCAACATTATGCTTGCTGCTAACATTTCCAGTACATCATCCACTTCTCCTCTTTTGCTTGATCTCTCTTGAGTCTCTTCTTGTTCCTCTGCTTCTCTTTCTAATTCTAACCTCTTCTTCCTTCCAACTCCTTCATTTCCTTTCCTCAACTTCCACTCTTTAGCATTCCCACTTCTACTCGTGCCTATCACCTTCGAGGGCCTAGCTTCAAAGTTCAAACTCCTCTTCAGAATCATACTAAACCGATCTTAACACAACTCTACACTTCTTCTCTCCTTCACCACTATCCTCACCAATCATCATCATCATGAACCTACCACCACCCCCACTTGCAATCCTTGGTGAACCCAAAGATGGAGAATTCTGCTTCCCTTTCTGATTTACTTTACTGGGTTTTGGCTCCTCTCAGCCCCAATTTACAGAAGCTCTATGGTCTCATCATCGTAATACAAAGCCAAATGCTCAAAAAAATCAAACCCGTACCAAGCAAAGCCAAGTCCAGGTGGGTGTGTACCACCCAACAACAAGCAAAACGACGGTGGCAGCGAACATAAGAATGTTGAATCAGATCCAATTTCTTCGTCGTCTTTCTGAGATTTAAGTTGTATTTTAATTAATTATAATCAAAATAGAATTTCTCAAAGGTTAACTCTGTTATGTAAATGTTAAGTATATTGATGTGGAATGCCGCATGTCAATTTTCTAGTAGAGGACAGGGAAGGAGACAGAAAAGTTGGGACAGAGGATCAACTGTCGTTAACATGGGTACCACTTTTGCTCACGAACCCAGCTCTCTCTCTCTCTCTCTCTCTCTCTCTCTCTCTCTCTCTCTCTCTCTCTCTCTCTCGTGCTAGAACGGGAAAGCATCGTACCTCGAAATTGGGATTGAATTCACAAGAAAATGGAAGTGATGAGGTTTGGGTTAGATTAGGAATTAAGAACAAGTAATCTCGTCGATGAGGAATTGAAGAGGTTGAAAAGCTAATTCGGCGATTTCGGGAACTCCAGACGATGATGAATAGTGAACTGGCTTGGAACAAAATCGGGATAGGGAAATGTTATGAGTTCTAGGTTGTGGTGGTTGTTTGAGTGTGTCTAATAATCGATGATGCGTCGGTAAATGTTGGTTGCAATAGCCGGAAATGGTAGTAACAATTAGGAAGAGATGATATCGTTCTAGAGGATGACTGGTATATATGAGTGGATGTTGTTCTCATTTTTTTTTTCAAAGCCCTGAAGAAGGGAACATATCATTCTCTTTTCACCAGAACAAAATAATTAAAATAAGAATAATCTAGCATAAGCCTTCACCACACCAAACATTGCCCAAATTAGTGTATCTTAAGCTCACTCCCACAAGTCCAGGACAATATTCAGAGAAAGGGAGGTACATAATAATCCTGCGTAACAAACACGCACTTATAGTCTTAGTGTGTGAGGTGATGCTTGGTTGGGTTTTGGTGGATAATTTTCCCCAAGGTCATAGCCGTCCTTCGTTTTTTTTATTTTTTATAATGGACTTTGTCCTCTTTACTTTCACTAAATCAACTCAATAGATTAGACTAATTACTTTTTACCAACTAATTAATGTTTTTTAGACATCTCTTCCTCTTATTTCACTTATTTTTCATTCATTCGAGGTAAATCGATGGGCTATTGGGTGCAGTGGGGGTCTTATTAGTGGGTTAGTAGGGGTTTATTGGCGGGCAGTAGGGGTCTATTGAAGGGCAGTAGGGGTCTATCGGAGGGCAATATATAGGGGTCTATTGGGGGGCAATATAGACAATAGGGTTCTATTGGAGGGTAATAAGAGGTTTGTAAGGGGTCAACAGTCAATGGTCAACCGTCGCCAGTCGCCGGATTCTTGTCACTTTTCGCCGGAATCCGGTCAACGGTCAACGGTCAACAATCAACAGTCAACCCTCTATTACCCTAATAGATATATATTTTGGATTTATTTAATTGATTAAAGGTATAATCGTCTTTTTATTTTTTGGGTTGATGAGAATTTTTCCAATCTTATTTTGCTAGTAGGAACAAAAGTTCCAAAATATGGGTACTACCTTAGTGGTCATTGACCCGTTAATTAAAGAAGAAAGAAACTAGGCCAACTATCGTATTTTGTCTTCTTGCGGTTCAATTTTAATTTTGTTTCTGTAGTTGTATTAGACTGTTCTGATTTTTGTGCTATTCACATTTGGTCGAATGACCCTTACATATGTACCACAATTAAGTGCATTGACATATGCTGAACTTATTTAATTTTGAATATACATAATAGAATTGCATTGGTTGTTAGTAGGCTTAATAAATAAGTTGGTGATATTTGTTCCATTTTGTATCACTCAGGCACGGAACCAGGATTAAAAATTGAGATGGGCTAAATTTACATTATACACGATTTTTTTTTTCAAGAATACTACTGAACTATTGATTTATTTATTTATTTATTTTTGAAAATGAAGCAACTGGGGCCTAAACATACAAACTTAACCTAGAAAAGGAAAGGACATTCGTTTTTTTTTTTTTTTTTTTGAGAAAAAGTCGTTCTTTTATCTCACACGGAAACAGATAAAAGAACTCCTCCCAAATGCAGTAAAGAAACATTATCTCCTACTAGACAACTGCTCCCTCCTCGGGGGTCCAGTCAAACCGTCGTTCCGAAGCACAAGAACAAGAGAAGGACCCTCCCTCCTACTAGCCCTACTGAACTACTTATATGTATTTATATACCTACTAATTTTTCCTCTAAAAATTGAGAGGGGCTGCAGCACAGTCAGTCCCTCACTAGATCCGTTCGTGTATGGTATCACTTATTCGGTTTTCATAATAGAATTTGTTATAGTAGGAATGCAATGTGTATGTTTGTGCGTGTGTCATTTTAGTTTTGAAAATTTTATTTTATTTTTCTTGTAGTCTAAGCTTTTGAAAAAGGAGGTTCTATTCATACCTTCAAAAATGACACTTGGACGTCCAATTTACATTTTACAAGAACCAACATGTTATTTGCACCTTCCTAATTTTTCCAAAATACTAAAAATCTAATTAAATCAATTAAAAGAATTTTCTTATACAATATTCAGTTCACACCTCCAAAATCGGTAATTAAACATGCTTCAATTTTTGAACATTTATTAATTATATTTTACTTTAAAAATTCATCCCAAATCAGGTAAATCTATTGCTCTAATGATCTGAAATTTCGATTTTTTTTCTCGATCTATTTTCAATAGACAAAAATTATCATTTGGGTCTTTATTTTATTTTTTCTTCTTTGTTGAGGAAATCTGAGTTTTTGGGTTGATTACATAGTTTGTCACTTTGCTTTGTTTGCTCATAAATTTTCTCAAATATCATGGGTGTGTTAATCCATTAACAACCTCTACAATTAGCTTTTAGTTCTCCATTGAATTTTAGCCTTAATTAGAAGATATTATCTTTATTTCTCCTCAAGATTAGATTGGAAAAAAATTAAATAGAATAAAAATGGAATGGATATGGAAATATATTTTATGTTTTCTCTTTCCCATTTGTGAAAAATATTTTACAAAATGTTTTTGAAAATATAACAGAACGGTAATTTCACATGGCTTGACAAAGTCAATACTAACTTGAAAAAAGAGGGAGGTCTAAGTACCGTTTTTTGAGGTATGAATAGAAGCTTCATTTTGAAAATTAATCAAAAGAAATCGTAAAGTTATGAAAGAAGGTTGAATTGTTGAAATAATGAGGGAATAAAAGGAAAAAGAAAATGAATGTCGTTGCAGAAGCCCACATAGACAGAGAACCCAGGCCCAATCTGTGCAGCTTTGATTAGGTTTTATCAGTCATCACCTCACAACCTTGAGCTCCCTATATAAACTTGCTTCGCCGCCTGAAACCCTAACGAGGCCTCTTCTTCTACGGTAAACCCCTCTCTTTCTACCCCGCCTTTACACGTCGTCGTTTTATCATTCCGATTTCCTACTTCAGTTCACGGATCTTTACTCCTCTAATTGTTTTCCGAGAAAACCACAAAACAGAACGCTGTAAATTTTTCATGTGAATTTTAACTATTATTTGCAAATTCTGGTGATTTAATTCTGTAATTTGATTGTGATCATTTTTGTTCTGCAGGTGAGAAATCGTTGGGTGATCGGACGCATCTTAAGTTTCGATCATGAGGTATGCTAATTACACGTCTCTGTTTTATTTGGGGTTAAAAGTTCACTGCTTTAATTTTTAATTTCTCTGAAGTGTAATTATTAGTTGAACTATGGTTATAATTTTTACATTTTGAGGAATTGAAAGTGTATGATTTATAATCTTAGCTCTCAAACAGGAATTGAATCTTTAATCAAGTTTTTGAGCCAATCAGGACTTTAATTTGGGTGGTTTTCAATTTGAGGTTTTTTTTTTATTTCAACGCCATAAATTTTAGATTGGTACGTGTTATTTGTGTGTGGGAGATTAATAACTTTCAGGACAGTCATTGAGAAGATATTTGATTGATTTTTCAGTTTTAAGAAACCGTAAATTTGTTAGTTTTGGTGTTGTATATATAAAAGCCTTTTGCTTTTTCCGGTCATGACATAGTGTCTGTTTGATTTGCCTTCTTGCATTTTACCAATAACTTTCAATCAGGTAGTTGGATGCTTCTGTTTTTGCCTCTCTAACTGTGTACATGTCTCTACAGTAAGCTTCAGAGTGATACTCTCAGGGAGGCTATCTCTATCATCATGGCTGCTTCCAAGGAGAAGAATCGTAAGTTCACAGAAACTATTGAACTTCAAATTGGGCTGAAGAATTATGATCCCCAAAAGGACAAGCGTTTCAGTGGTTCTGTTAAGTTGCCACACATTCCTCGTCCAAAGATGAAGGTCTGCATGCTTGGAGATGCTCAGCATGTTGAAGAGGTAATGCTTCTGAAACTTGGTCAAAGCATGGACCTCATGGTTTCCTAGTCGATGTCTGTAACTGTATTTTTTAGAACTTGCAGAGGTTATCGTTAAATGGTTAACTTAAGTTGTTGCTGTGCTTTGTGTTAATTAAATACAGGCTCAGAAGATCGGTTTGGAGTACATGGATGTAGAAGCACTGAAGAAGTTAAATAAGAACAAGAAGTTGGTTAAGAAACTGGCTAAGAAGTACCATGCCTTTTTAGCATCAGAAGCTGTTATCAAGCAGATTCCCCGTCTTCTGGGTCCTGGTCTCAACAAGGCAGGTTGGTACAAGAGCCATGTTTTTAGTCATAGCCGTAGCTAGGGGCGATAGACCCTTTCTCAAATTTGAAAAATGTTTAATCAATCTGAACTAGCACTGGAAAATTATTGAATGAAATATACACTGCACATTCTTAAATTGGTATTTAGTGTTAGATATTGGTTGAACATTAATGGAATGGAATTAAACTTTACGCTACTTTTATGGTTAATCCAATACATCTTTCCAGGGTATGTTACCTTGTTGATATATACTTCCGTACCATCTATGTTTTTTTTTTCTTCTTTTTTTATTAAGTAAACAGATACAACTCGTATTCTTTTCCATATATATCTCGGCATCTAATATCCCATAAAATTCAAGATAACTCACTGGTCTTTCAATTTCAATGTTAGTACAAGAAATGCCATATTTTCGTGTACAGATTTACGCCAATAATTTTAGTTCACTAATTTGTATGGGACCATGATTGTTGAAAAGCTTGTGTTCTTATCTGTAATGACTAAAAAATTGATTTTACGCTCTTAGTTGATAAAATTTGATTCTAAGGGAAATTTCTGCCTCCACCACTATTTTAGTGCTGGCTGGTTTTTGTTTATGATTATCTTTTGAGTTGAATTATTGATCCTTTTTCTTATTGTAAAATCATTTTCTATCATAAAAGCTTTGTTTTTGTCACTGCAAGTTTTGTTTAACTGGTAGCAGTGTTCTTTCTTTGTTGACTTGGTTTAATTTATATTTATTGCAGGAAAGTTCCCTACCCTTGTTTCTCACCAAGAATCCCTGGAGTCTAAAATTTCTGAGACAAAAGCGACAATTAAGTTCCAATTGAAGAAGGTTCTTTGCATGGGAGTTGCTGTAGGGAATGTCTCGATGGAGGAGAAGCAAATTTTCCAAAACGTGCAATTGAGTGTGAACTTCCTTGTTTCACTATTGAAAAAGAATTGGCAAAATGTAAGTAAAATGTGCATTCCAATTTTTCAGGTCGATTCTTATGAAAAAAAATAATTAAAAAAAACACATTTAAATTCATTCAGTTATCGATAATCTTTTCTGACTTGTTAATATTTCATTTTTTTCAGGTAAAGTGCTTGAACTTGAAGACCACTATGGGGAAGCCATATCGCGTTTATTAGTCTTCACTTAGTTTTGGTGTTTTGTAGCCTGCTTTTTATAGGAAGTGTGTTTATCTGGATCGTCCATTTTTTTCCTTATATGCCTGTTTTACTTTTGTGCTCAATGCTTGTCGACATTGGTATGTTAGACTTTATATTACTATTGTTGGATAGTAAACTGGCTTTCATTTTTGTGGCGCTTAATATAATTACCAAAGACATTTCTATGCACCAGCATTGCAGCATGTTCCAAATGATTAAGTCATTAAACCATTCACTTTTTATCATTAGAGAAGAAATAAAAAGAAGGGCAAACATTTCAATCCCCAACTTTTGAACCAAGACCTCATATGGCCAACGTTTCTGAGAATGGTCGGCTGGTAGATCAACGCCATCTTTATACAACTTCGTATGCTCCTGATTCTGCCCGAGTATTGAATTATACGAGTCTCGTCTCATCTGGAGCATATGATGGAAATTCTCATACCTACATGAAATCACCAAAATTTAGCTCAGTGAGGCTCAAAAAACGAACATCGTAAAATCATGAAGATGATGAGCTCCTAAATCGTTAATTTCCATACCACATGAGAAGGAAAAAAAAAAAAAAAAACCGACTCATTACTTGCAATTTAAAGGAGCTAGGTTGGCTTCCTGAAACATTTATCAAGCTTGCGAATGCCAAACAACTAAACCCACGGTTGAATACCATGACCTTACAACATAACAGTTACATTCCATGACGAGAAAATTTCTTATACTACCTGCCAACTGAGGGATCTATTTCACATAAAAGGCTTGTAGCTAGCAGTTTTTGACTTCCTGCAACAGTATAGATAGCCTGGTTTTTCAAGGATGAACCATAGTTATTCTAGGAAGAAGAAATTGAAACAAAAAAAAAATATATTCAATTTCTGGAAATGTTCAAGGGTTGTATAGTACATTTGTGATTCCGAAAGAGAAATCTGAGTTCTGTCATCAACCATTTGATTCACAAGCAGATGAGTAGATGAACCGTCAACATAATGAATTTGGGAGTATTCTCTTCTGTCAAGCAACTTGATAGTGTCAAGCATCGCACAAAACCAACAGAATACCGGTAGAAGTTGCTTCATAACATGCAAAATAAAAGTCTGTTCATAAAAAGTAGAACAACAGAAAGATCAGACGTAAGCTAATTAATAAAATTCACTAATGACTGAAATTAAACATAGAAGCAGTTAGAGATTTCATAACAAGTACCTGATTGCAAAAACTGGAACCAATATTGATACATTCCATGTTATATATGCTCCCCATCAATCATTATGTGACGAATGTGGGCAATCTTCGGCCAGTCCTCCCCTTTATCTCTTTGGTACCGTTGTTTCAGTAAAGGACAGTAGAAGATCTCTAGATTAGATAGAGAACTGGGCAGTCCTTCGTCTGGCAAGCACTGCAGCTCAAAACATCTCCTAATTGCCAAGCTTTGAAGAGAGGTGAGCTCTCTGAAACCTTTGCCTTCCATTGTTTTAACACTAGTTAGAGTGGAGATGGAGAGTGAAGTAAGAGTGGCAGGTAGCAGGCCCTCCTCTGGAAATGAACATACTTCTTCACAGTCTCCAAAGTTGACAAGCAAGTATTCGAGAGACACAAGTGTTTGTAACCCCCACAACATGCGGTTTGCAATTAGCTTTTTGCATGAATCAACATGAAGTGATTTCAGTCTTGATGGCAATCCCCCTTCTGGAAATGACTCCAATTCTGGACAATCCGTTATCTCCATAGACTGGAGAAATGGGAGAAGGGTGTGCATCTCTTCAGGTAGGGACCTCAGTTTCTTGCACCGAAAGATGGTTATCTTGGTCAAGTTGGGTGCAGGCAGCCCTCCACTGGGGAAACAAACCAATATTTGGCAGTATATATACATGTGATCAAGGTATTGGAGTTCCTCACATGTAGTTTTTTGTGCAAAAGTGAGAGCATATATGTTAGTCCGACACAATACAAGTGTTTTAAGCTTTGGAAAGTAGTCTAATGGTAATCTCCCACTTAACTTAGGACAATTCCGCAGACGAAGCTCACGAAGATTAGGAAAAGCTCCTCCTTCTTCGTTATCTCCAACATAAGACCAGTTCTGCCACTCCCGCATGTTTTCGAATATCAGAACTTGCAAGGATCCAAATGGCTTAGTTACAGAAGTAGCATCACCATATAACTCAGGACCTATTGAGACCACTCCATTCAATCCAATAATTTCAAGCTCTCTCAGGGAGGGCAGCTGTCCCAGTGGTGGCAAGAAGTAACAGTTTTGACAATTCAAAAGTTGAAGAGAATATAGATTAGAGTAAGAATGATGTACTAACCAATCTGGAAATCTTGTACCCTCATAAGAAATGATCATGAGCACTTTCAGGTTTGTATGAGGTTGGAGGGTTTCCAGCACTTCACGATCTTTCTGTGAATCGTCAGTGGCACCACCCCATTTCAGAACTAGTTGATTCAGATACTTCTTGTCCCTCATATTAGCTTCCAAAACATCTGAGACACTAACAATATTATGAAGTCCTGAAATACAAAGACTTCCGCGCAACTGCTGAAGCTCCTTTAACTCTACTATATCACAATACCCTGCAGTCTTGTCTATCAGAAAGTTACTCAATGTTTGGAGATGTTTCAACTTCCCCATCTGTGGTGGCATCTGTTCTATCTTTGTACCTCTGATATCAAGATGGCGCAAGCTGATTAACCTCTCAAAGTTGGCTGGTAACTGAACAAGACCTCGACAATATGCCAGCAATAATGCTTGTAAGTTATACAACATACATACTGATTCAGGCAAATTCTCTATAGAAGTGTAAGACATGTCCAAGTGCTTTAACTGTTTCAGATTGCCAATTGAATCAGGCAACTCTCGGATATTGTACCCTGATAAATTAAGAACTCTCAAACATTGCAGCTGTGGCAGTAGATCAAGTAGTACTTTGTCCGACATTTGGAACTGTGCAGTAATTGGATTCCCCAGGGATAATGGCAGGAAAGTGCGCAACTTCTTAGCATCATACAAGGCCTCAAATTTCTCAAAGCCATCACCATATGTTTTCATGTATGAGAAATGCCGAGCCTTGCTCACCTTGCTCACAATGTCTAATGAGTCACTGTCCTCCAGCCTAACACAAAAATCTCCGCATACAAACTTTGCCAAATCATTGATAAGGTCATGCATGGTGAATAAGGGCTTATGATCAGAGTCACCTTGTGAGAGCTGAAAAAAAGACCTTGAGAGGAGATCATTAAAGTAGTCTTCTCCAACTTCTTCTGCTGTTTTCTTATTTTTGGGTTGCAAGAGATCTTCGGCCATCCAAAGAAAAACCAACTTTGATTTTGTAAAAGAAAAATCTTTGGGAAATATTGAGCAGTAGGCAAAACAGCGTTTGAGATGTCGAGGCAGATAATGGTAGCTCAACCATAAAGCTGGCAGAATGTTAGTCTCCTTATCTGGCAACTGCCATATGTCATGTTCCAGTATATTTTCCCGTTCCTGAATATTTGATTCAGAGCATAAGAGACTGCCAAGTGATTTTGCAGCCAATGGTAGGCCTTGACACTTTCGGGTGATCTGCTTTCCAATTACTTCAAGATTTGGATCTGCAGTAACTCCACTTTTGAAGGCATGTTTTGCAAACAACAACCAAGAATCCTCCTCAGATATCTGAGTTAGATAGTGAGTTTGAAGATTACCCATCATAGAAGCAACACTTACATTGCGTGTCGTGACAATGATCTTACTTCCATGTGCTGCAGACTCAAAGGGTCGCCTTAAGACATCCCAGTGACTGTATTTCTCGTTCCAAACATCATCAAGAACAAAGAAAAACTTCTTCCCACTTAATGCCTCCTTGAGCTTAACTTGAAGCATATTTAGGTCTGTGATTTCACAATTCTGTGAAGCGAGCAGTCACCCGTATATTGTTTGTGTCATTCTAATAATATCAAATTCCTCTGACACGCAAACCCATGCCTGGTGGTCAAAGTGCTGCTTCACTCTACTATCATTGTATCCAAGCTGAGCAAGAGTTGTCTTCCCGATACCACCCATGCCGGCGATGGGAATCACACTTATTTTACTGCTTGTTGAATCATCTGTTAACAAGAACTTAATGATTGTCTCCTTGTCCTCATCCCTCCCATACAGACCAGAGTCTTCTACCAAAGAAGTTGAAGGAAGAGTTTGTAATATTCTGTGTCTTGTATCTGCTCTCAAATTGAGGACAGCCTTTTGTTTTGCAATGAATTCTAGTCTCACAATAATGTTCTCTATCTGGGAGTCCACTACTTTCTCAAAAGCATAAAACCAAGGAGAAAAGAGCCTTTTGGAGAATTTCTTGAACATCTGTTAATTCATAAACATTAAAGGAATTCTCCAGTTAACTCCAAGTCACAACAAACAATCAATTTGTGGCGTGCTTAAAAAACATAACAATGAAAAACATCCAAAATTCTTTTAAACTCTTGCAGAACACTGAAGTTCCTATTAACCGAAGACAATTAATAACAAGCTAAATCAAACAGCTGATGGAAAGACTTCATTATTTATTGTGGGGGGAGGCTTGGATGAATGAATGCAATACTATTTCGTGCGAGATTGTACGGTATCCCCATAAGGTATATCAACCTCTGGAGCTCCATAGTGTAAGATCACAATCAAATCTGATCAGGGAGACATTTAATACCTATCAATCAATTAAAAGAGTAATATAGAGAATCTACTAGAAGAGAATAACCAATATGTTTCATAGAATTCTGGTTCTCCAAGTTGTGTGATCATAAACTGGAAATAAAAGTTCGTTGTAAAAGATACTATTTACTCACCAAGGAAAAACAAATATAGAAGTAAAACAAAAAATTAATAAGATTGAGATGTGAAATAAAGCATATAAATTGTTATTGTAGTACTAGTGCTAACATTGTACCTTGCTTCTGCTACTTCCAAATTCAGCTTCCACCTTGCGCCTTAACGCTTCCGTCTTTATCTCGTGCAAGAGATCTTCAGCTTCATAGATTGCCTCTTTAAGCTCATCCAGCCACAGCTTCACTTCTGGATTACTTATTTGTTTCTCCTCTGCATCATGGAGAACAGCATTTACAGACAACAATGTTATCTCCAATTTCTTTAGTAGAACCCCAGTGAATTTCTTTCCCTGGATGAAGTCCAGGACCTCCCGTGAATACATCTTATCAAATACTTCCTCAAGCAAAGCAGAGAGAAAAGCTCCACCCACAACCTCCAAAGCCATGGTTTCAATTCTTTGCAACTTGATAGAGAGTAAATAGTGGGAGGGCTTCACAGGTTAAGGTGATATCGAGTGATTTGATGAAGTTGAAATGAAACAGGTGATGACAACCATTAGTCCAAAGTTTATAGCTAAATCATATAGAATACAAGGAGACTCGATTTCACTTTATCTTTCTGATTACTTTTGTAAAGCAGATGCACTAAATGATTCTGTAATGGGAAAAAGCCAAGGGAAACGATAACCTCACCGGAATTGGATCCTGTTGATTGAGTACGATGGGAAATAGATGGGTGGCGAGCGGGAGAGGATCGGAACAAGGATCGGCCGAGGCCGAGGACTTAACGGGTTAGGGCTGAGAGGAGAGGTGAGGACGTGAGGGACGAGGACGAGGACGAGGACTGATGAGACTGAGATGAGTGAGATAGGCTGAATGTGACTCAACGGTTGAATGTTTTTTAGTTTTTGATATCAAAGGTTGAGATCAAGTTCAAAATATATATATAATATAATTATTTTAATTTTATATATAATACGGGACGGTACGGGATGCAACATGACTTATTTAGCTGATTTTGATCCCGTCTCGTTGTTTTAAAATGAGATCGGGACGGGACGGGATATGTATTTTTTAAATATGAATTCTGTGTTGTCCCGACAAATTTAGGGACGGGATCGGGATTTCGGGACCAAATGCCCAGTCCTAGTAACTCTTATGAAAATAACGAGTTACTTTTTCAATTTCATAATACTTAGCTTTATCATAAATTTCATCCTATATGATTGAGAATATGATCAGTACAGAAATAAAGCAATATGACTACTCCTCAGCTTCATTTTTCTTCTTCTCCACGTAACCACGTTACACGAACAAAGTTTACCTGGAAAATGAGCTCTCATTGACCCCATTTGAAAAAAAAAACCAGGTGCTCCTAAAGACCAACTTTCACTGCTCTTTGATATAATCTTTCCTGGTCTTGGTCTTGCTGAAGCTAAGCTCCAGTAAAGGTATATTCATTTCTTATCATGTACCACTTCTGTATAATGAATGACAGAATGAAACTCTCTTGTCTAGAAGTCAAATTTGATGCAGAATCTTGCGGAGAAGAATCATATTATTCTACACATCAATTCATTTCACTATTCCATTAAAAGGAAAAAGAAAGAAGTTTTATTCTAAGCAAAGTTGGTGATAACAGTAATTATGTTGAAACACCTCAACTTCTATATATTTTGTTACCTAACTGAAAAGCAGGTAAATGCTGCATTCCGAAGCCTCTCCCAACTGATTAGTACAATCAACTCTGTATACTTGAGGCTAACCATCCACCAAATCTATTTTCTGCTTTTAAAACCAGAGATAACTGAAGATTTATTTCTGTTCCCTATGCCGAGATCACCTGAACACCGATTAAACCCATTTCTAATATCCCACAGGTAATATGAAAATCACTACTCAAATAATTTGCTTTTGTGTGCACCACCAACAATAATTTGTATAAGCTAATTTACTTTTTGTAATTTAAGCTTAAGTCATTGCTCAAAGGGGGCTGCATAATGATGTACTCTTCATCCTGCTTCCATAAACTGCTGCCAAAATCACGTAAAAGTTAATGTAATGGCATATAAGTGCAAGGACCTAAGAAAACTTCAAAAGGAGGATTCACGTAGACAATGTGCAGAACTGAAACTAGAAGTTTTCAATGAATCTTGTCACTTTTGGGAGGATGATTGAGAGTCTTGGAGATGCACAAACTTTAGTTAATGGCTGCAAAATTTTAAAGTAATTAATGGCTTAGCATCAAGGAGTTGAAGTCGAGACAATAATGTGGCATGAACACATGCATTAAGATCAGAGATAAATATTGGAAAATGGTAAGAGTTCATAAGAACCAGTTGAGAGGCAATTTGATATTTAAACATTAAAAGAACAGAACTGAATAATTACCAATGCAGGTCATATAAACTTGTTATGGATGAGTATGTCCTTGACGTAATCAATCTTGCGCCAGTCTCCCCTGCCTCTCGCTGGCATCGTTGTTTTAGCAAAGCACACCTATTGATGTCCAGAAAAGAAAGAGAAGCGGGTAGCCCATCTGGCAAACGCTGCAAACTATAGCCAATATGCAACTGTCGAAAGTTCTAAACCCATTGCCTGCTAGCTTTGTATTAAAGGAGCTGTGAAGTTTTGTGGGAGTGGAGGGCAGCAACCTCTCATCTGGAAATGAATCTGCAGCTTCTTCTCAATGAAGACATGAGGAAGACATGGATCTATGTACTGGAGGCTTGATCTAGATACTCTCCGTTGAGTCCAATTAATTCAGACTCTAACTCTCAGATGTCTTTGTTTGTTTCCTAATTGGATTTTTCACTCCTGAATCCAACCCTTGATGGTTTTGGACAAGAAAGAAACAGAAAACTAATTACTTTCAAGTACTGAACCATAATTTGAGCAATGAAGATCCAAAAACCAAACGATTTGGTCATCGGTTATCGAATGCAGCAAGTTAATGAAGAATGCATTTCCACAAACACCTGGTGAGCATAATTATAGATCATCTTATCCAAACAAAATTCACCTTTAGCTAGTTACGAAACAACTTTGCAAAGTTGTCAGCCAAGTCTAGTTTCGAAAAACAACTGTGGTCATAGGTATAGAATGTACAGGCTTCTAGGTACTAGGTAGGATTGAAATTGTACACATGCTTCTCAAGTTCTCATCAAATTAATCTGGTGAGTACGTTAGCTCAATTTCCATATATCACAAGGAGTTAACTGCATAGCTTAACCCAATATGCTTTCCCTCTTCACTTTTGATACTCAAGAGTCGTCGTTTGTAGTAAACAAACACAGAAACACGCTCACACTTCCGGTGATCTTTCCTACATGTCCTGTATGCTAAAAACTAATTCACGATTGCTTCATATAAATCGGTTTCCTAATCCTCCAAGCTTTTTATAATTTGTCTTGATCTACCCCACTTCTAAAGTTACACAATCTCGCGACCCAAATTCAAACAGTAATGCTGATGAATGAGGGATATATAATTCTGATTGAGCAGTTTTATTTTGGTTTTACAGAATGAGGAAGAGACAGAACTATTACTGGATGAGCTTATTATATACGTATATATACAGTGGAGTGTGCCGGAAGGCCCTAATACATCACGTTTAGGACGGATTTATGATGACTTAAAGATACAGATTCAGGATTAGGGTACTTGGATGGTGTCTCACATCCGACGGCAGGGTAATAAGCCTGCGCATTATCTAGCAACATATGTATGTTCGTTAGACAAGGATGAATTTTATTTTTCTATATTTTCTTTTCTTGAAGCTGCTATTACAGTTGAATACTGTATTGTTTAAACTTTTCATCATTTCTAATAAATTCTTGTCAACTGATTAAAAATAAAATAAAATAATGAGAGCCAAAACACTTAAATATCGTTTTACTCATTGTATTACTGAATGATTTTAGACATTGTTGACAGTAGCCATAGAGAGGCTTCACAGGCCCCCAGACCCGCAGCCAGCACTACTGGACCCGGCCCAGGGCCCGAAAACAAGACATGAACACCTGGTCCCGCGTCCGAACATATCTTACTTGTGATCAGGGCCCGGGAACCGGGGATGGTAGCTTCCCAATCAGGGGCCGGAACAGTCCAACAATATGTGCCGAAAGGGCTGATAGGAGCACAATGTGCGACGATATTAATGTGTTATTACCCCTTATTTGTGCTTTGTTAAGTCTATTTAAAGTAAGATAAAGTCATAATATAGTTTAGTGTCGCTTTGGTAGAGTTTTGGAGAAAATGTCCTTAATTGTCAGAAAAACGACTAAGTATAGAAATCTGAGGAAAAAGTGCAAAATATGTTGTTTTTGTAATTTTGAGGCCTGTGTTTGACTGACTTATTCTTTTCCAAATTTGATGAAATTTGGCACGAATATATTTGGCAAGCTGGGGAATATGTTGTCAAAAATTCAGATCAATTAGAGCTCGGGAAGTCACCCAAACAATGGCTGCAACTTGGCAGTTTGAACAAAACGATCCAGGGACTAACAGGATTTTCCTGGGACTGTGTCCTGACTTCCAGAATTTATTCTGGACGTGTCACTTGGAATTTGAGAAAGCTCATTTATGTGGAGAAAGCCCTATGAGTCTAGTTTTTCCAGGACTTGGAATCACAGCAATCGGAGCACTGAGGAGGGCGTTATGCCGGATTTACTGGAGAAAGGTCAATCTGTCGAGAAACATAGTGGTTTCCCGGTTGCACAAGGAAAACTTTCCTTTGGACTTTTGATGCACGGATCAGCTGTGATGGACTTGAAGACTTGTTGGACATGTCCATACTTACTTAATGAGAAGATTCAAGTGCAAATTTCAGTCAAAGGAAGAGTCTAGAAGAGCCAAACTTGGCCAGCAAGCAAGCAGAAACCGATTGGGACTATGACTTGTCTAATCCTAATTGCTGCCGATTTCCTCCAGCCTTTTCTCTATACATAGCACGACTTAAGGACAGAAAAATCATCTCTTCTCTCTCACTTTCACAAAGTCAAAACTCTGCCAAAATAGCACCACAATATCCAAAGAAAATCCAAGCCGAAACCATCATCCATTGCATTCAAGATCGCATCTCCACCTCCATCCGAATCAACACTTGACGAGAGTTCTTCAAGGTTTCTTTTAAAGTGTGATTCACTCTTATCTCATGGCTTGTAATTTTCTGTTTAATTACTTAACTTTGTCTATGAAGTTTGTAAAGATTTGTGGATGCTTATTTGGTTTTATAAGTTATACTTTGAATTTCTGAAATTCTGTTATATGTTTTGGTTTTCTATTTGTTTAATTTCTGAATATAGCATGTAACGAATTAATCAGGGTTTTATTGTATTAAAATTGCATGTTATCTTGTTCATACTTTGGTTTATTTTCTGAATTCATGTGCATTTAAATTGGTACATGAGGGTTGCCTAGATCAAGGCCGAACCTTATGTATTGGTTTCACTTGCCGAACACAACATGAGGTTGATTATACACTACGTTGAATGATCTTGTGTTGGTTCTATGAGTTAGAGTAATTCTGAAAATTTACATATCGATGTGAGATGAGGTGACGCCATACTTGCTAATATGTTTCCAATTCAACTCATTGTGCTTATGTGTTTCTTGGTTTAATTTCCACGCAGAGTGTCTTTAAACTGATTAGCACCATGTTTAGGATTATACGCAGAGTTAGTTCTAAATAATTGAAGAGTTTTCAATGATTAGATAAACCGTAGAGGCTCTAATTAAATTGGAACTAAAATTGGATTTGTGAAGCATGCCGATTTGATACCTTATTAGTTTGTGCGATTTGTTATGTGTTATGTGATTTTTGTGCGTAGTGTTATGTGTGAAAGGTGTTGATCATATGTATATATTTAATTTAGGTTTTAAATTACATAATTTTCGGTAGGATATTGATTCAATCTTTAATCCCCCCATATGATTATGTAATGCTTTATGTGATTGAAAGCCCTTGATTTTCCCGGCTAGAGCGATCCTTACTTGTCCTTACTACAATTGACACAAGAAGGGTAATATATATGTATGAGATTGTATTGCAGGTACAAAATGTGCGTGTAATTTGGTCCCATCAATTTTTGGCGCCGTTGCCGGGGATCAAACTCAGGTCACCCGCGCCCGGACATATCTTACTTGTGATCGGGGCCCGGGAACCGGGGATGGCAGCTTCCCAAGCAGGGGCCGGAACAGTCCAACAATATGTGCCGAAGGGGGCTAGTCCCACATCGAAGGGTGAGCCCAGTCCTCATGCTCGACAACCTATATATGAGTCCCAACTACCCTCATTAATAGGTAATCAATACTTCAACTACTCATTTCTGCTTAAGTTATCAGTTTATCCCATCTATACTGACTTAAGCATCAGAGCGGAATAGACCGGCCCGCCCGGTGTTCTCTTACTTAGCAGAATTTGCAGGAAGGAATCACATCAAGATCCACCGGTCTCTGTGAGTCTACTGATTCAGATAGAAACAATTGAAACCGTCTGTGGGAAGAGTCCAAAAAGTTGTGTTGTCCTACCAGCGGGAAGGGAATCGATCAGCTTAAGGATCGCAAAAAAAAAGGGTCTACGTGGCAAGTATGTCTGGAAGTACAGGAGAAAGGGGGGAAATAAATCTAGAGGAGGACCGGCGGGTTCTGGAGCCAGTGCTGGCAAAGATTCCGGGTGCGGGGCAGGAGCAGCCCGCTGGTGGTTGCAGTCAGAACGCTACCACCAACCATGATCCGGGCAGTACGGTCGGTGAGTATAACGGAGATACGCGCGGGAAGGACCCGGCGGAAACCCACCAAATCTTGGGCATGGAACCCGCACCCGCGTCCACCAGTGCCTCGAGCAGAGAGGAAGATAGGTTGGTCGGCAGCAACAGCCAGGACAATGTTTCCAGTCCTGGCTAGTACGATATGGCGGGAAAGATAGAGGAGATGAGAGCGAAAATCAACCGCTTGCGAGCCGAGAGCAACCGAGACAGGGCAGAAGCCGAGACCTGGTATAAAGAGATGGAAGCAGTGAATGCCGCACTGGTGGCTGCCTTGGAAAGAGGACACCAGCGCAATGCCACACTGACAAAAGCATTCGCGCCACCGCCAAAAGAGTCCCCACACCAGGAGGTGGGACAGTCATCAGGGGGAGAGAGGGACACCGGCGTGGCAGGAGAGGAGCTCCCGACGGACACAGCACCACTGGAGATCTTCCCGGCCCCTCGGCGGGCAAGCGGTTCATTCGAGTATGATACCCTAAGCCCGACTGCACAGGCCTTCCAAATACTATCTGACTCGGTGTCAGAGATGAAGGCCCAGATGGAGGCCAAAGAGAGGAAGGCTGCGCGACCGCAAGAGAGCGCGCGGTTCAATAACCGAGCCAGGCCCTTCTCACCCAAGGTTCTGAAATCCGGAAGATCAGGCACCCAAAAATCACTAAAGCTGACATACTCTGGGGCCGGTTGTCCACACCAGCACCTGGACAGCTTCTGATCCCAAACGTGTGCTAAGGGTTACTCTGACGCCGTCTGCTGTAACATATTCCAAGAGACCCTGTCCGGAGAGGCACTCAACTGGTTTTTTGAGTTACCGGTGAACTCTATAGAGGCATTCGAGCAGTTGGCCGACAGATTCGTAGGCTAGTTTATATTTAGGGTCGAAGGGGCTCAGACCTCGACAGTTCTCTTCAAGTGCAGGCAAGCAGACGGCGAAGAGCTGCGAGCTTTCGTTAATCGTTGGCAAACAGCCACGGACGGGGTCAGGGACCTGGACAAGGGGATTGCCGAGTCGGCTTTCAAGCAGGGTCTTCAGCCCGGGAAGTTTTCGTATGCTGTGCGGGTGGAGCTCCCGCAGGGTTACGATGAACTGATGGTGATGGCTATCAGGCATGCCCAGACGAACCACGAAACCAATGAGAGTCGCCAGCACAAGAGAAGGCAGGAGGAGCCGATGCCTGCCCGGCAAGAAGTCAGACACTGGCAGCAGGGCCACGACCGAGGAGCTTCGTCCGACAGAAAGCCTAGGAGTTGGGGGAGCCAGCAGCGCCGGCGGGACAATTTTGACACCCCCCAACGAGGTGGAAAGCCCTCGTCCTACCAGCAAACCCGCCCCAGGCAATCATGCCAGCAGGACGACAAGAGGTATTCTCCACCTTAACCTCTTCGTACGAGGATAACCTGTATGAGAACGGGAACAACATCCCTCTGCCGCCAAAGAGAAAGCACCCAAAGGGGAACTTGACCAGGGAGCAGACCGGTAAATACTGCTCCTACCACGATGAAGCCACACACCACACAAACGACTGCCTTGCCTTGAAAATAGCAATAGAGGGATTAGTCCGAAGCGGCAACCTGCAGCGGTATCAAAGAGAACCGGGCATGTAGGGACTGCGCGGGATTGGGACTTCATTCTAGCGACACCAAGGCTCGTATGACCGGTCGTAATCTTAAACCGCCCGCTTAAACCCGGCGCCTCCCCTCCCAGTTCAAACCCGTTGAGAAGCTCAGCGGTCCAACAACTTATCAGCCCGAGAATAAAGTGCTAATTTTTCCAACACAATTAGCTAGGCATTCCAACCGGCTCGACCGGTGTAATTTCAGGAGTCGTCTATTCCAACTTTGTGTCCAAGTAAATCATTGGTAGCCAAGTCGAGCAAATTGAAAAAGGCATAACACAGACTCAGGGAAAATGTCCTTTAAAACTCAAGGCAATGTTTACAGGGGACTATGCCACCGGCAAGCAACCTAAAAAAAAAAAGTATGGAGTATGGAGACTGCTAAGGCACTTCCGCATGCTCCCCCTCTTCAGCAACCACTCCTTCAGCAGTCGTTCCACCCGCTGCGTCATGCACGACCGGGTCGGTTTCGCCCTCCGGGTCCTCTTCCGCATCCGTCTGCGGCGGCGGTATTTTTGAGGCGTCGAGGTATCCCTTAGCCATCCAGTCGTCAAAGGCGTCAACTATCCCCGCCTCCCGGACCCGTTCCAGCAGATTACGAGCTTATCACTTCGCTGGAGCTCCTCTACTGTGGTCTCCAGCTCGGCCCTCTCCTATTAGTTCAATTTTGACCCCCACATTACCCATTCCAATGAACACCTTAATTTCTTATCCTATTAAACATAAGGTAACAACTCATATTGCCCATTTCTACAAATCTTTTCAACCCTAGTACAATTTTAATATTTTTCTTTCCTTTTTGCCCTCACCCCTTATACACTCATATGAAGAGAAAGTGGAAGATAGAAAACATTTTGCCGGAAGATCAACAAACTCTTCCGGCGTCTAATGGCCGGTCGCTGGATTCTAGTCATCGGACTCCGGTCGCCGGATTCCAGTCACCGAACTCCGGTCGCCGGATTCCAGTCACCGAACTCCGATCGTCGGATTCCGGTCACCCATTTTTTCACCAGAATATTTATTTAATATTCTACAATCTCTTGATTCCAGTCACCGAACTCCGATCGCTGGATTCCAATCACCGCACTCAGGTTACTGATCCCTAGTAAGCAATTTGCAGATTTCAGATTTCCAGTAATCAAGTTACTGACCCCAAGTAATCAGGTTACTGAACCCCAGTAAGCAATTTACAGATTCCAGATTTCCAGTAATCAAGTTACTGACCCTCATTAACCAGGTTACTGACCCCCTAGTAACCCATAATAATAAATTACTAACTATCAGTAACTCGATTACTGACCCCCAGTAACCACTAATAGTCATTATCCCTTAGAAAAGTGAATATGAAAGTTGTATTATTCAAGTCGAGCCAAAAAAAAACACAGAAACTTTACATATGTCGATACTGAATGCGGTGGTGGGCAAATTCACCCAAGTCTTGAAGAATGGTATAATCTCTGCACTGCTCCCTTTAGCTGACACAACCAACACATCTTTAGTGTCCCTCGGGATTGTGTAATTGAAAAGAATACAAAAGAACATTAACCCAAGTGGAACAATCTTCTTGAGAGTCGAAGCCCCAACACCCATAAACTTTCTCTCCTCAATTTCACCAAACCCATCAGCCGCAGCACAGTCTCGGCTCTGCAGACGAACAAGTTCCTCTCTTTTGGACCAAAGTCGTGATCTTTTGGGGCAAAAGTTTGAAATTTCTGGAACCCATTTGAGGATGAAGAGGATAGAGATAACCCAGTTGTGGGTTTTGTGGAGAAAGCACTCTGCTTTAAGCCAAGTGAAGGCTGTGTGAATCTGGCTTTGGGATTTGTGGGCAGAGAGAGAAGCCCCCTGGTTTGTAGAATAGCCTCCATGTCACTCTTTAGGTCCCTTCAACAAAACCCAAAGTTAGGTTTTAAGAGGAGAACATGAAGAGAGGTGGCGAAAAAGCCATTGTCGGAGGTGGCGACGAGCGGTGGTGGTGTCGAGGCTCTCACCGGTGAGTCGGATCTGGGGAAATGGCGTTAGAGCCGGAGACGACACGGCGGCGGGGTAGGAGTTGGTGTCGGCAGCGGAGCTGGAAGCCGAAGGCGGTGGGTGTGGATTGGGATCGATCAACATGGAGAGAAGGGTTGGGTTCAGATTCTTCATGGGGGGGTTGAGACAGAAAGATAGAGAGAGAGAGAGAAGTGGTTTTAATATAGGGTTGTTAGGTAATTTTGCCAAGATTCATTGATCTGAGCTATAAACTAGGGTCGGCCCGCGCCCAAAATTTACAAAACCCGACCCAAAGCCCGACACCCTCGGGCCGAGCCGAGCCGAGCTTTTTTGAAAATGAGGACCGGCACGAACCCGAGAAGGTCCGGCCGAGCCGGGCTTTCAAGCTTTTTCAGGCCCAAAACTCCATCTCCATCTCCAACTCCAAAATCCAACTCCATCGCCGGAACTCCTTTCTAGTTTCTGCCACCCCTCCAACTCCATCGCCAGAACTCCAAAATCCAAATATATCCAAAAGCCTCACAAATGATCATTCATTTTCAATTACACAAAATAAAATTACCTGATAGTTCTCGGCACTGTCGGCATAGCTAGGAGGCGACTCAGGCGAGGAGGAGGAGGTGCAGCGGCTGAATGGACGGCTGGTTGCCTGGTCGTGGACAGCTGATTGAGTGAGGGACGCGCAAGGCAGTGAGGAGTGAGGCCGAGCTTGTCGTCGACGGTGATGGACTCCTCGGAAAGCACGCTGAGCTGCTCTAACGAGTACGGATGCTCCGGATCCCTTATGTCCCTCACCAAATTTACCATTTCCATTTAAAGATTGCAAATTTCACTCCAAAATTTAGATGAAAAAACTTTGACTTAATTCTACAGGCATTGAAATTAGAGAAAACAAAACCGACGGACTTTAATTTAAAGAAAAGGAAATGAAAAGGATATCATAGATGTCGAGAGGATCAACGGCGTCGACGTCGGAGTGGGGAAGATCTTCGGTGCGGGCGACTCTGTCCTTCTTAGCGTGCACCACCGGGTTGTTATTGATCAGACCCATCGTCATCTCTTCTTCCTTGCTTTTTACTCTCGAAACCAACTTGGTCAGTGAAGTGAGTCGAGATCACAGAAGAGTGCGAGGATGAAGACGCGAATTGGAAAAGACGAAAACTTTCCAGATGCCTGATGTTTAGATAGGTTATTCAACATTTCGGGCCGGGCGAGCTTTCGGTCCCAAAAAATATAGGGCCCGAGCTCGGACCGAGTTTCAGATATTCGGACCAGTCCTTCATCGGGCCGGTCCTAAAAAAAATTGAGCTCAACTCGTTTCGAGCTTTTTTCGTGTTTTTGGCCCGGGCTTTCGGTCCTTCGGGCCCAAACGCCCAACCCTACTATAAACATTGGAATGGGCAATTTTTCTCCCATTTTTGTGCAAATTGTCATTTTCCCTTCTTTTTTTTTTTTTTTTTTGAGAGAATGCAAAACATTCATTTAATATTCATATAATCTAAAAGCTTTCAGAAATGGGTAAGGCTATTTGATGCATAACATGAGTCGTTAAAATAGTAATATTAGTTCCCAAACCTGTAACTGAGTTCTTAAAGGAAATGAGGGGTAAAATAGTCAGTATGAACCTAATGTGTGAGAATTAGAGAATATAAAGACTAAATTGTTTAATTTGAAAGATGAGGGATATAACTGTTTTATGAAGTAAAGTATAAGAAGTAACAAGTATTTAGTCATTTCAATCACTCGCTCTAACTTTGACCACAAAAAGTCGTCAATTTGATACTAATTAAAGAACAAATGACTTTGAATGCACAGTTTGATTACTTTGACATACACTTATGGCACGCTTACTTAGAATGAAACTCATCAGGAATAGAATATGAAAGGAATGATAGATGGAATGGAACAGTATGTGGAGATTTGAATTCCATTGAATTGTTTACTTACCACATGAAATTAGATAAGTAATGGAATTGATATTATTTATTTACCATATGAAATTATAAATAAATTAGTTTGATCAATAAAACACCTCTATTAAAATACCCCTATTAATACAAGAATTGTAGGACCCACCCCGAAATTCACCCTAAAAACCGGATAAGGCCCTGCGGGGACCACCTTAAGACTAACTCTATCGATAAATCGATAAGTCAATCTTAGGATGGACAACCCTAAAACTTGCCACAAATAAAGACACTTCTATATCCAGTTCCAACATCAACACCTGGAGTCATCTGCTCTCCATATCACAACAACCGCCACAAAATTAAACTTAACGAATACTCAATTGGCTCATAGGTAATCAGAGCAGTCTAATACAATGAACTGGAAAAAGAATAAGAAATATACAAATAACGGATCAATAGATCTCACCAAGTGGAAACAATGACGATGATGACTATGCCTCGACTCCGAGTACTCTTGACCTCTGATAAAATAATCTGCACACTGGGCGATTTAAAACGAATGGCCCACGGGAAAGTAATTTAAAAACGTTAGAGTGAGTGGATAAAAAAAAATTCATATAATACCTTAAATAAAAGTATTATTTTACTTTCCCAACATTTTATAAATAAAAACTATGACACATGCACTTTAATAAAACGTCCCACATTTCAGAAAAATCATAATTATAAATCAGCCCCGTTGATATAACAAATAAACAAATAACACTTTGTTTATATTTTTAAAAAGAAATACTTTTGAAAATCAAATAATAACATATCACGACTAATCTCATTGGTCATATAAAAAGCCAGCCCCGCTGGTTCGGAAATCTATTAAATAAATGAAAGTATCATAAAATAAAATATTTCTGAAAACTAAGTAAAGACGAAAAGCCAATCTCATTGGCCCAACAAACGAAACAATGGGGAAGTGGTTACACCATAAATAGGAGCCTCGCTCCTAGGCTCAGGTCGAAACCTCTCAGGGCTTCTGAAGTAGCGTCCCACGCTAATGCTAGCTAGCAAATATGACAACCCAATAAGTGGTGTAAAAACAAGTCAAAATCAAATCCGAAAACACGCTTCCCCCCATTTGATCAAAAATCCATACAGTCCCCGACCGCATAATTGAGGCTTATAAATATAATCAATTAACATAGCAGCCTCGAAGTAAATAAATGTATATAATCGACATGTCTCACATGTCATGAAATTCATGAATTATGAAATCATAAAATCTCCGGAAATCTCATTTCCGGTCTTTTAAATATAAATACATTCAAAATGATCAAATATGATTTATCAAATCATATTATTTCCGAAAATCTCATTTTCGGGTAAAATTACGCACTATTTAGAATAATAGTAAACATATACCCCAAATCCATATTTCTTTTTTAAATATTAAATGAACAAATATCATAATCATATATGAATTATCGAAAGCCGATAATTCATATCAAGCTTAAGAAATCATTTAATTAAAATGAACTTCATTTCAATAAAATATTTATGCATGCATTTATTTAAAATAAAATTCACTCACAATGACCGGCTATGCTTGATGCCTCTCGGAAGTCTCTTCGCTACGAACGTCCTCACGTCTTAATGCAAATTGAGCCGAATCCTTTTAAGTGGTTGTTCACGACGGCGTAAGCTTCGATTTAACACCAAGAAATCATTCTACTTCGGCCTAGAATTGTAGAGGATGAAGAATGCTTCGTCTGGATACCAAGAACACCACCATTGGTGGCTCGACGGCGGCGCGGCGATGAAAAATCCGAAGGGGGGGAGAAGAGGCTCGGGGTCGGGGAGAGAGAAAGGGAAGAGGGGTGAAATTTTTTTCAGATTCTGGCTTTTTACCAAGTTACCCTTACAATTTCCTTTTATACCCGCGACTAAAAATGGAAACTATCGTTTTTACGTCACAACTTTTACATTCTAACTCCGATTACAACAAATAATATACTGATGAGTTCGTAACGACAATCTCTTCGACTACCTCGAAGAAAATTTTCCAAATTATTTATCCTAAAAGAATAAATAAATTCCTAGCACTTTAATTTGTAACACAGGAAAATACTCGCAGTAACCAAAGCTAATATAGATAATTTAATTATACTAAGGGTTGGGATGTTACAATTTCCCCCTCCTTCAAAAAAATTTCATCCTCGAAATTTACGTACTTGCCAAGAAGAAGGAGAGGGGTACTAACGTCTCACTGCTCCTTCAGTTCCTCGGGTAGTTCCCTTTTCCTGATCAAGACTTTTCAACTGACTGCTCCTCAACATTTAAATCTTTCTTCGGGTTGATAGGTTGAGTTTCCAAGATATGCGAAAGATCGGCAGTTACTTATGAAGTATAGACACATGGAAAAACGTCATGTATCTTAGATAATTTTGAAGGTAGCTCCAACCGATAAACTACTGGACCAATCCGCTCCGTAATCTCATACAGGCCAATATATCTTGACACTCAGGATCTCACCTCTATTATCAACATAACTCTCTCAAGGAGAGTTGTTCATCTTAGATACTCCTGAACTGCATCTCACAAAACTCAATATATTCTCTAGGATCTGAACAGATCTCTCTGTCTATTCACCAATCCAGGTGTGCAAGACAATACTGAATACCGTCGAGTCTCCAAAGCTATGTAACTCCTTCCAGAACCGTATATAAATCACGATTTTCAATCAGATTTCATGGACTTAGGCATCACAGAGTCTCACGATCTCCATCACCCACATATAATCATGCCTACTTTGGGTGCGGAATACGCCATATATACAAATTAAAATAATAATATCTAATCTCACATAGACACCGGCAAATGCCGCTGAGAACTTTAGGGTTCTACCTCTCAGCTTTTACCTGTTGTCACATCATTTAATAATGTCCCATCACTCGAATTGGAGAAATTCACATGTGAGTTATTTAATGCTTTATTACTTATATGGTCTCAGGACGAGTTCTCAGTTTTTGTGCTTCCCGCACTATAATAATCAGGACTCACTACCAGAAAAAAGGCTTTTCCCGACGAAATAAAAAAAAACGGCCGACATAAAAAAAATTTCGTCGGCTATTCCCAAGAATGGCCGATGAATTTTTTTTTCGTCGGTAAAAAAAAAATTCGTCGGCTATTCCCCTAGAATGGCCGACGAATTTTTTTTTTCGTCGCTAAAAAAAAAATCGTCGGCTATTCCCCTAGAATGGCCGACGATTTGAATTTTCGTCGGCCTTTCTCTGAAACTTTAGCCGACGAAAATTTTTGGAAGTATGGCCGACGAGTACTAGGTTTGATTTCGTTGGCTATGATTAAAAAAAAAAAAAAAAAAAAAAGAACAGCTTCCATTTTCTATCACTATCGACAAACCATTGCTTCGTCCTTCAAATGCAAATGTGTCGTGAAATAAGATATGACCGAAATAATGAAATACGTCTACGGTTGAAAAATGACAAGATTCCGACAAAATCTGTGTGCCGAATGTTGCGGTTAACTGTTTTTTACTTCCGTTTTCCTATGGGTAGCCTGACGGTCGGTAAATATTTTGAGGAAAATTTTTATACGATTAGTTGCGTCTCATCGATTTGAAACTATTATCTGTTGAAGGTCAGGCAAAAAAACGTCATTTAGACAGGCCAATTACCATTTCTAAGCGTTTAAAGGGTTGACTCACCCGGTTGACCGTCCCGATCGAGCCTTTAACGTTGTCAGATGTAGTTGGATATTTTTTCATACATGTATTTAATCTTAACGGTGATATCTGACGGTTGGAATAGATTTTCCAAACTTTTAGATTCAAAATCGGAACATATGCACTAATGTTCCTTAACTTGTTTACTAAGTGTTTAAGTGAATGTATAGTTTCAAATAGTTACTATACGTACACTCTTCAAATGCAAATATGTCGTCAAATAAGATATGACCGAAATAATGAAATACGTCTACGGTTGAAAAATGACAAGATTCCGATAAAATCCGTGTGCTGAAATAATGAAATAAGTCAAAACCCGGTTTACTGTAGATTTGGCGTCCGGCGTCCGAATGATGATTGTGATACCATTCCGGAAAGGGAACGACGCTAGGAATCAAACTCGTAGCTTTGCTACGATGTGTGGGCTTTTTCGGGCTTTCGAGTTCGTTTAGGGCCTCAAAACGGTAGTTTAGTATGTTTTCATAGAATAGCCGACGAAACATTGTATTTCGTCGGCTATTCTCTAAGTATAGCCGACGAAACATTGTATTTCGTCGGCTATTCTCTAAGTATAGCCGACGAAACATTGTATTTCGTCGGCTAAACTCTTGATCCGCGCCTTTTTATTGTCCGCCGTTGGATGGCTCAGATCTGACGGTTGTTGATCTTTCAAAGTATAGCCGACGAAACATTGTATTTCGTCGGCTATTCTCTAAGTATAGCCGACGAAATTTTTTACTTTCGTCGGCTATTCTCCTTCTAAATCTTTTAAATCGCTTCCTCCCGCCTTTTTTCTCTCCTCCTTCCCCCACCTCCTCCGGCCTCCTCCTCCTTCCCCTCCTCCTTCCCCTCCTCCGGCCTCCTCCTCCTCCTCCTCCTCCTTCCCCTCCTCCTCCTCCTCCTTCCCCTCCTCCTCCGGCCTCCTCCTTCCCCTCCTCCTCCTCCTCCGGCCTCCTCCTTCCCCTCCTCCGGCCTCCTCCTCCTCCTCCGGCCTCCTCCTTCCCCTCCTCCTCCTCCTCCTTCCCCTCCTCCTCCTCCTCCTCCTCCTCCTCCGGCCTCCTCCTTCCCCTCCTCCTCCTCCTCCGGCCTCCTCCTTCCCTCCTCCGGCCTCCTCCTTCCCCTCCTCCTCCTCCTCCTCCTCCTCCTCCGGCCTCCTCCTTCCCCTCCTCCTCCTCCTCCGGCCTCCTCCTTCCCCTCCTCCGGCCTCCTCCTCCTCCTCCGGCCTCCTCCTCCTCCTCCGGCCTCCTCCTTCCCCTCCTCCTCCTCCTCCGGCCTCCTCCTCCTCCTCCGGCCTCCTCCTCCTCCTCCGGCCTCCTCCTTCCCCTCCTCCTCCTCCTCCGGCCTCCTCCTTCCCCTCCTCCGGCCTCCTCCTCCTCCTCCGGCCTCCTCCTCCTCCTCCGGCCTCCTCCTTCCCCTCCTCCGGCCTCCTCCTCCTCCTCCTCCTCCTCCTCCTCCTCCTTCCCCTCCTCCTCCTCCTTCCCCTCCTCCTCCTCCTCCTCCGGCCTCCTCCTTCCCCTCCTCCTCCTCCTCCTCCTCCTCCGGCCTCCTCCTCCTCCTCCGGCCTCCTCCTTCCCCTCCTCCTCCTCCTCCGGCCTCCTCCTTCCCCTCCTCCGGCCTCCTCCTCCTCCTCCGGCCTCCTCCTCCTCCTCCGGCCTCCTCCTTCCCCTCCTCCGGCCTCCTCCTCCTCCTCCTCCTCCTCCTCCTCCTCCTTCCCCTCCTCCTCCTCCTTCCCCTCCTCCTCCTCCTCCTCCGGCCTCCTCCTTCCCCTCCTCCTCCTCCTCCTCCTCCTCCGGCCTCCTCCTTCCCCTCCTCCTCCTCCTCCTTCCCCTCCTCCTCCTCCTCCTCCGGCCTCCTCCTTCCCCTCCTCCTCCTCCTCCTCCTCCTCCGGCCTCCTCCTTCCCCTCCTCCTCCTCCTCCGGCCTCCTCCTTCCCCTCCTCCGGCCTCCTCCTCCTCCTCCGGCCTCCTCCTCCTCCTCCGGCCTCCTCCTCCTCCTCCTCCTCCTCCTCCTCCTCCTTCCCCTCCTCCTCCTCCTTCCCCTCCTCCTCCCCCTCCTCCTCCTCCTCCGGCCTCCTCCTTCCCCTCCTCCTTCCCCTCCTCCTCCTCCTCCTCCGGCCTCCTCCTTCCCCTCCTCCTCCTCCTCCTCCTCCTCCGGCCTCCTCCTTCCCCTCCTCCTCCTCCTCCTTCCCCTCCTCCGGCCTCCTCCTCCTCCTTCTCCTTCCCCTCCTCCTCCTCCTCCTCCTCCTCCGGCCTCCTCCTTCCCCTCCTCCTCCTCCTCCTTCCCCTCCTCCGGCCTCCTCCTCCTCCTTCTCCTTCCCCTCCTCCTCCTCCTCCTCCTCCTCCGGCCTCCTCCTCCTCCTCCTCCTCCTCCTCCTCCGGCCTCCTCCTTCCCCTCCTCCTCCTCCTCCTCCTCCGGCCTCCTCCTCCTTCCCCTCCTCCATCCAAAGCATAATTTATTTTTTTTTCCCTAAAATTTAAGAATAGCCGAAGAATTTTACCAATTTTCATCTGCTATACAACTTATAGCTGACGAAAATTCTAGTATTTCGTCGGCTATAACTAATTAATGCCTATTAAAATATTAATATATTTCGAGAAAATAGCCGACGAAAGTTTAATAAATCGTCGGCTATAGTTAAAACACAATAGCCGACGAATTTCGTCGGCTATAGTTACTGAATTTCGTTGGCCATACTCGAAAATACCCGACGAAATTCGTCGGCAATTTCTCCCAGGTTTGGCCGACGAAAAATATTTTCGTCGGTAAATTCGTCGGCCATACTCTACTATAGCCGACGAATTTGATTTTTTCGTCGGCCATTGTATTACCGACGGGGTTTTCCCGACGACTTATAGCCGACGAAAATTTCGTCGGTAGAGGGTATAGCCGACGAAAAATTGGCATAGCCGACGAAATTTTTTTCGTCGGCTATTCTCCCATATCTGGTAGTGACTGGTGAAAACTGACTTATCAAAGTTCAATCTCGTCCGATAAAGCAACTCCCGTAACTCACAACTCACAAAAGAGTAGAACTTCAGCCATCGTCAAATGAGACAACTAATAGAGGCTTCCAACTAGATACATCAACTGTCACCAATAAACCATATCTGATATGACATCAAGAAATCTTTCGGATGTCAAAGTTAATTTTTATAACCGACGACTAACACCACAACTGTTAGATCGAAAATTATCAAAAACAGCATCGCAACAAATTGAATTTCAGGATATGATCTTAAACTCGAGAGAAAATATTTCAAGTACTAAAAGACTCGCTGAATTCACAAAATAAACCTCACAACTTGAATTGCTCGAGCCAACAAATATCAAATATCCTCCATTAACTCACATCAAAGAAAAAAAATCCTCGAGGAATAAGATTCTCGAAACCTCAATCAAACTATAGAGGTTCTATTCAATATCTCGTCCCACGAGAACTGACATGAGGATAAACTCAAATCAATGATTTTTTTCAACAAAAACACCAACACGCATTTACATAAATAATGACTTCTCAAGTCATCTCTGGATCAGTAAGTGGTCCCATCACAATACGATCCCAAAAGAAATTCTCCCACTAACAAAACATCGTTCAACTTATAAGAATATGCACTACTCACGTCACAACATTCCTTACACAAGCCTTGACTCGAAACACTTCCTGAGTCAACAGGGAAACCCCTTTCCTGTAAGACTATACTATAAGTGACAAATAAAACGTCTCGAACAAATTACCTGTCATTGCCCTGCAAAACCAGTACAAAATAAATATCCATGATTCACCTTACCGTTCTCGAGATTCACTTCACTTAATGAAGTCACTTGATTTATTAGCGTTCTCCGATTGAGTCACACCCTTCAATTCTTCTCCCATGCTGCATCCAATGACTTCAATATCGCTAACCCCTTGGCGTCGAAATCTCTACATCTATAATCACAACAATCTGGGATGCAACCATCCACACGCCTTCTACACTTGTCAAATTAAGAACAAAGCCGATATCTTTGCTTGAAAAGTGTTCCGTGACTAACTAAATAGTCCACGTCAACATTCGCCATCAACCAGATAAAAGCTCGATAACCAATAAGATATCGCTAAGACGGTAGCAAATAGAATTCTGACTGAACTCTGAAAAATTACTAAAAATAGTTCTAGAGTTTGAAAAATACTTCCTAGAAGTCACCGTTGGATCTCACTCTAACCACCATATATAAACACGTGACTTCAATCCGATCTAGTAGCCATTCACGGATCTTGAATCGGGATTACAGATCAAAAGTTATGATCCGCCGAATTTTCGTCGCAAATCTTCGAAAAAGAAACACAAAGGAACGAAAGAAGTGGCTGATCAAATATAAATATAAATATTTATATAATGTCAAATTCTGGTGCAACTACCAGAATCTTCTTATCCGAATTACCGAGTTAACTATAAAATGGTCAAATAGATACCCGATATCGGTATTTCGGATATCATCTCTAGCTGCTCACGCGGTAAAGCCATGTGGCCAGACTTAACCACATTTTACCGTAACTCGATAATTCCATAGTCACAATGACTATATCACAATACTTACGCTGCTAGGATTCACCATAACCAACCCACTTAGATTTGATACTAATCTCCCAATGTTACCATGACCACATCTTCAAATCATTTTCACCTCAAATACCACGTATTTCGAGGCAAATATCTCCAACCTCGATAGATATTTCAATTCTTAATTCTTCATTTATCCAATCTTGCGACCTTAGAATTATTCATAGCTCCCACAATCTCTATATGGCTCTCCATTTATTCCTTTATAACCGATATGCCAAACATAAAAAATAAGATGGTTATGAGATTCACAGGTACTACACCTGTACACTGCCACTTAAACGTCCACAGACTCATTTTCTCCACAACGTCAAATCCATTGGTCAATCCACAAAATATAGTTTATGAGTGGCTCTAACACATATCTATAACAATCTAAAATAACATTCAGAAAGTTACATATTAAATTTTTCCACTCATTATTGCAAAGTCGCAACAACGACAATCATCACACTTTGGCCTTGCCAATAATTCTGAAACCGATCACAATGATAGGCTACTCAAGAGCTAGGGCCAATCCCAGAACACAACGTGAATAAGAGACCAAAGTCTCAATGTGTAGCCCTATCAGGAATAACACATTCCCATCTCGAAAGAAGTAGGGCCAAAACATTTGAGTTCCCAACTCGTAACCTGACACTAGAACTGTTGATTAGCATCAATGCACAACTGAATAGGTATAACTCACATACCTATTACGTACGCAATGACAACGTCCTAAGAGGTCGATGTACTCGAGGCATAGTCTAAAAGATACAACTTGATACCTGGAATGTACTTTACATACTTAACAATGACATTAGCACCAAGGAGCACGATGGGTATCCGCTGCAATCGGATCCATCAGTCGAAGGTACTAAGCATTACTAAGCATATAAAGTAACATAATACAATAATACTCTACAGAGTACATAACAAGACACCAAGGAATCTGACTCACACACTTAATAAACACACTAGCATCGAAGTATATGATAGAAATCCGCCGCGGTCGGACCATCAATCCAAGAATACTAGGCGTCATCAAGTCTAAAAGATAACATGACATAAGGAATGAAAGGACCTAATTCTCTGATACCAAATTGTCAGGACCCGTCTCGGATTTCACCCTGAAACCTGGATAAGGCCCTGCGGGGACCACCTTAAGACTAATTCTATTGATAAATCGATAAGTCAATCTTAGGATGGACAACCCTAAAACCTGCAACAAACAAAAACACTTCTATATCCAGTTCCAACCTCAACACCTGGAACCATATGCTCCCCAAATCACAACAACCGCCACAAATAAACACAAAATCAAACTTAACGAATACTCAATTGGCTCACAGGCAATCAGAGCAGTCTAATACAATGAACTGGAAAAGAATAAGAAATATACAAATAAGGGATCAACAGATCCCACCTAGCGGAAGCAACGACGATGATGACTATGCCTCGACTCCGAGTACTCTTGACCTCTGATAAACTAATATGCACATTGGGCGATTTAAAACGAAGGGCTCAGGGGAAAGTAATTTAAAAACGTTAGAGTGAGTAGATAAAAAATAATTTCATATAATACCTTAAATAAACGTATTATTTTACTTTCCCAATATTTTATAAATAAAAACCACGACACATGCACTTTAATAAAACGTCCCACGTTTCAGAAAAAATATAATTATAAATCAGCCCCGCTGATATAACAAATAAACAAATAATACTTTGTTTATATTTTCAAAAAGAAATACTTTTGAAAATCAAATAATAACATATCACGACTAATCTCATTGGTCATATAAAAACCCAGCCCCACTGGTTCGGGAATTTATTAAATAAATGAAAGTATCATAAAATAAAATATTTCTGAAAACTAAGTAAAGACGAAAAGCCAATCTCATTGGCCCAACAAACGAAACAATGGGGAAGTGGTTACACCATAAATAGGAGCCTCGCTCCTAGGCTCGGGTCGAAACCTCTCAGGGCTTCTGAAGTAGCGTCTCACGCTAATGCTAGCTAGCAAATATGACAACCCAATAAGTGGTGTAAAAACAAGTCAAAATCAATTCCGAAAACACGCTTCCCCCCATTTGATCAAAAATCCATACAGTCCCCGACCGCATAATTGAGGCTTATAAATATAATCAATTAACATAACAGCCTCGAAGTAAATAAATGTATATAATCGACATATCTCACATGTCATGAAATTCATGAATTATGAAATCATAAAATCCCCGGAAATCTCATTTCCGGTCTTTTAAATATAAATACATTCAAAATGATCAAATATGATTTATCAAATCATATTATTTCCGAAAATCTCATTTTCGGGTAAAATTACGCACTATTTAGAATAATAGTAAACATATACCCCAAATCCATATTTCTTTTTTAAATATTAAATGAACAAATATCATAATCATATATGAATTATCGGCTTTCGATAATTCATATCAAGCTTAAGAAATCATTTAATTAAAATGAACTTCATTTCAATAAAATATTTATGCATGCATTTATATAAAATAAAATTCACTCACAATGACCGGCTATGCTTGATGCCTCTCGAAAGTCTCTTCGCTACGAACGTCCTCACGTCTTAATGCAAATTGAGCCGAATCCTTTTAAGTGGTTGTTCACGACGGTGTAAGCTTCGATTTAACACCAAGAAATCATTCTAATTCGGCCTAGAATTGTAGAGGATGAAGAATGCTTCGTCTGGATACCAAGAACACCACCATTGGTGGCTCGACGGCGGCGCGGCGACGAAAAATCCGAAGGGGGGGAGAAGAGGCTCGGGGTCGGGGAGAGAGAAAGGGAAGAGGGGTGAAATTTTTTTCATATTCTGGCTTTTTACCAAGTTACCCTTACAATTTCCTTTTATACCCGAGACTAAAAACGGAAACTATCATTTTTACGTCACAATTTTTGCTTTCTAACTCCGATTACAACAAATAACATACTGAGGAGTTCGTAACAACAATCTCTTCGACTACCTCAAAGAAAATTTTCTAAATTATTTATCCTAAAAATATTAATAAATTTCTAGCTCTTTGATTTGTAACACGGTAAAATACTTGCAATAACCAAAGCTACGATAGATAATTTAATTATACTAATAATTTGGATATTGTACTGAAATTATGTGAGGATAGTTTCGGTAACAAAAATTGATATCTGAGTTTGATTCTGATACCAACATCTCCCTTGGGTATTAAGTTAGGGGGTTTGTCAGGAATCGATCATGAAGTTGAGGTGGGACCCACACCATTCCAATACCTTTATGTGTTAGTAAATATTGGAATTCTCTCATCGTGGAATTGAATCCACCATTCTCAATTTCATTCCAAGTTAGTAAACGTGCTGTTGACAGTAGATATGGTGCACCGCCAAGTATATCCAACGACCTTGTAGACCGGCCAACCGACGCGATTGGTCCTGCTTCCGACATGCATCGGGTAGACCGACACCTCGGCTACATCTCTATTGTGGAAGATCACAGGTGCCGCATCCGGAAGGCGTGCCCCCGGGCTCCAGAAGTAGCTTCAGGGGCAGGAAAAGTGGGTTGTGTCCCGCATCGGAAACTTGTAAAAGGAGGAAGTCTTCCTTAGTTATAAAAGAAAGGCTTCCCCCTAGATATCTGATCTCTTGGAATCCTTAACATTCCACATTTGTAACACCCCGATGGCTTATTAGCTGATGGTAGTGAATTCTAAGTGGACGTAGTCATGCCCGCCGTAGGCATGGTGAACCACTATAAACCCGTGTCGTTCTATATCTTTATTGTGCTTTTGTTAGAGTCTCCGGATTCTGGCAGAAACACGTGCCATTAAAGGAATGTTTTTTGTATTTTAGCATTCACGAGGTATGCATGTGTCTCGGGATGAAACCAATTGAAGCTTATGAAATATCTAAGTTGAGCAATTTGCAGCAATTAATGATCGAGGATTATCAAGAACATCTATACACATCCTGTTTGTGACATTTCTCTTTTAAAAAAACAAAACCCTGTAGTAGGATAGTGCACAGTTGAACACGTGAAACTTAAAAGGGAGTTGAGTTTAGCAGCATAATAATCATATTTGATCAAATTAACAGTGATGCATAAGTTTAGAAGAAAAGTGAACCAAGTAGCATGTTTATTACACTTTCAAGTAAATAAGTTACAGACAAAATAATTTGGTCATCCTTCATAAAATTTAAGAAAGATAATGAAATACAAATTTGGAGAAACAGATAGTGTGCATATTTAGAGTTTATCTTAAGCCCCGCAATGGGGTCTAGGATTTGTGGCCTCAATTCTACGTGTCATGTCATATAAGCATACACAAATTTTTATTTTTAATTCCACATATTATATATTGTCAAATCAAAATCTTGTAACACCAATTTTAACCTTTTATATTTCATTTTAGATTGAAGAGGTGAATCAATGACATTAATGAGATTAATTAGGTTGATTCAATTTAATTTGATTTCAATATATTTCCTTTACATCTTTGTAGATTTAATTTAATATTTTGACTTTTTAAATTAATTTGTAATTTCAATAGATCCATTTTTGAATTTTTTTTTGGACGAATTACACACACACACATATATATATATATATGAATATTAATTTCTTTGACGAAATTCTCATAGATAATTATATATATTTCATATGAACTCCTTCTCAAAAAAAAAAATCATATGAACTCACATTTTCGAACAAGTATGCTCTTAAAAATATTTAATTTTTGTTCAAGGAAGGTTAATTCCGTAACTTCCGTTGTGTGTCTTGACCTAATTAGACTAGAATAGTAGTTACCTTAGTAGATAGGGAATCCCTGATTACTTGGGATACTTGATGTAATGCCTATATAAAGGCCTCCTTATCTATCAATAAAGTAACGCTTTGCATCTATATTGTTTCTCCTACAACACGTTATCAGCACGTGGCTCTAGCCTTCGTCTAATAGCCATGAAAAATTCATAAACCCTAGGGTTCCAATCTGAAAAAAAAAAAAAAAAAAATTCAGAAACCCTAAATTCTCTTTTCTGCCGGCAACCTACTTGTCGGCAAAGAAGGCCCTCCCCAGAAATCACTTTCTGCCGGCAACCCCTTCGTCGGAAGAAAGAAAACAATCCCAGGGCACCAGGTTCTACCGACAACTCTTTGTCGGAAAAACTAAGAAGCCCCCAGGAACTATTTGTCGGCAAAAGATATACTGCCGAACTCTGCCGACGACATATTTGTCGGCAGAGACTGAAGAAATTGATCTGGGCACCCACCTACTGCTCCGCCCCGAGGACGCTGCCTCCTCCCGCTCCGGTGTCCTTCCTCAACGATGGTCGAGCCTTGCTCGACTACGCCCCTCCGCGAAGCAAGCCAGCGCCGCCCTAAATTCGGCCGCCCCAAACCCATCGAGCCCATGCAGCTCCAAAGGCACCCCTCCTCGCCGTTTCGACGGAGGCCCAGTGCACCCCAGCCTAGCACCGACGATATCTGCCTCTCGACGACGGTGCACCCTCGTCCTCCGCTCGTTCGGGCGACTCGGATCCGCACGCCTCAGCTTCGACCCGGATCTGCTCGACCCGTGTCCAACCCGACCCGATTCGGCTGTTAAACGAATTCTACTGTGCAAGGGGCAAAACGGTAATTGTACTTACCTCAGTTAAAAAGTTTTTACCCTACGGGTTAAAAACAGTTACTGTAGTAATTCTTTTATTAGTTTTACTGCTCCATATATGGTGAATATGACTAACCATATGTTTTTCTTTTCCATGAAACTTATTGCACGACGCATCGCGATGTAATTGCGAGGATTATTTCGTTGCACGTACATGGAAGAGCATCTTAATTTGCACAAGGATCAGAACCGAGTCCTTCAGCGCAATTTTTAAACGCAGTTCATTTGGCGAACTAGCATGTATGATTTAATAAAAGTTCCCGTTCTTTCGCAATTTCAATTACTTGAACTTGTGTATATGTGTTGGAACTTGTGTGTTTTTCAGGACGATACAAAGGGGCCCCACCCACCCCTGCGTATCACAGTATTTATGGGGTAACTGTGATGTTACCGTCTAAAGTTGTGCTTGTGGCTGTGATGTCACTGTGAACCACAACTCTTCGTGAATATTTAATCACGATTCCGACATAATATTGTCGATGCTTGTGACGATCCTAAGGGAGTCACAAAGGGGACAAACTCATGATGTGTGACGGAAATTGTCACTGTAACATCGATATGTGACGGAAATTGTCACAACAAATTGAATTGAGTAACCAGAATCTTGGTCTCGACCATTCAATTCCTTCCCTCTTGTTCTTTTGATATAAAGAAACAATTGACCATAAAATGCGCCTAGAGAATGGCCATTGAAAAAAGAGAGAATCATGTCATGGATATGGTTCTATCGGTTCACTAATTGCAAAATTGCAATCATATGGTCAATGTATACAAGAGATACATGGAAGAAGATGAGAGTATATCCTCATGATTACGGATTTCAACAGCAAAAGATAATTTGCAATAAATATGAAGCATATGACTTCAATTTCATAGTCAAAGTGACTACAAATCCGTTGATTTTGTGCAGGCATAGACCTCACATGTGTGACTAATGCTACTTAGTCGATACACTCTTTATGGTCAAGATCTCGATATAACCGGTGGCATTTTGATGCATATATGGTTCGATTCCCTAAAAAGCTATATGTGAATGCAATGAATCGCATTACACATTTACATGGCATGTTGATTGAGTTCACCAACCTAATTGGTGATGTTAACTCGAAAAATCACAAGAGACAAAATGAGTGACTCGCGAGAGACTGCGATCCGCCAAACTCTGCGATCCGCCAACTTGGCCGCGATCCGCCAGGCCTCGCTCGCCATGGCCATCCGCCAACTTGGCCGCGATCCGCCAGGCCTCGCTCGCCATGGCCATCCGCCAACTTGGCCGCGATCCGCCAGGCCTCGCTCGCCATGGCCATCCGCCAACTTGGTCGCGATCCGCCAGGCCTCACTCGTCAAGAAACAAATTGACATGCTTGCGTACATAAGCGGATGCATGCGCATTGCCCGGCCTCGGCCTCGGCACTCTTGCGCCCACCATAGCCCGCCTTGCCTAGCCTCGGTTTCGGCCTTGGCTTGGCTTGCGCGCTGCTTGGACTGCAGCTCCGCCACAACCACATGCTGCCGCCCCATCGGTCTCCGGACCTTGGCCCGCACACGGCCCGCCTAGCAGCGCCCTGGCCTCGGCCTCGGCGTTGGCCTGGACACGGCCCGGCCAGCAGCCATCTCGGCCTTATAAGCCCATGCACTCACCCCGGCACGTCTTGGCTTCGGCCTCGGCATGCTTTTGGCTCTTTAGCATGGCATCGGCCTCGTCAGGTCCTTGTTTTATGCCTCGGTAAGCCTTCGCTTCGGCCTAGGCTACCCATCGGCAACTCGCATGACCTTGACTCCAACATCAAGCCTCGGCCCCAAAAGCCTTTGCTTTTGCCTCGACACGCCTTGGTTTCGGCCTTGGCATGCCTTGACATTTGCTCGGCCTCGGCCTGCCCGTGCACCACCTCGGCTTCGGCCTTGGCTAGCCTAGCACGCGCCTATGCTTGACCCTGGCCCTTCCTTGCCTTGTTTCGGCTTGGCTCCCATTCTAGCTTGGCTTCGGCCTCGGATAGCTAGCTCATGGCCTCGGTCCTGGATACTTGGTTTAGACATTTATGTCTCTATAGTATCGATGTTGGCTCATTCTGGTTGTTTTCCGGCTCTATTTTTGAGCGTTAACGGATGTATCTAGTACGCCTTTAAGCATGCCTATGTTTTATCTTGTGATACTACACGCCATGTTGCACACTCTATAGGAATTGAGTATATATTCCGGTTTATATGTCTTGGCATAAAACCCTTGTCTCTACACTCTTATGAATGTATCATAGAGACATTGAGTGTGTAGCTAATCTACATCGAACCTTGCTCACCACTTAAAGATATTGGTGCCAACGTTTATCACCTTGAAACTCATTGTGAAAATTGAATTGATTTCTTATGTATCGCTTCTAATGAATGCGCACAACTTATGAGTCAATATTGTGAATGTATTTCACGTATACTATGATTCGGATTCTTTGAATCGACGACTCATGTAGACTCTTCCATACATAGTCCGGAATTTTGGACATGTTTTGATGATCCATATATGCAAGAAAGCTATGGACATCGTTTCTTTTGAGCAAAGAAGCTATTGGGATCAAAGATTACCAAAAGAATTTGGTAGCGTCATGAGCAATGCTCAAGGCTCAAGGATGACATTAACGTCACCCAAGTCTTCCTCCAAGTCAATGGAAGCACCATCTATGCATTTAAACGTGCATATGATCCCCCCTTATGATCCTTCATTAGCTATGCTCAACATATGGAAGCTTAATCTTTAGCAAAGTTTTGGAGTAACGCCCTCCTACGCTAAAGGCAATGATACATAAGATGATGGCTTTGATGCCTTCTCATAGTTCAATTTGAGATACAATGATACTATGGTGATATACCTCATGGTTAAACTCAAGCCATAACACTTAGATGTTATGAAGCACCTTCACAATGATTGAAAAGTAGCAAAAAACCTAAAATTTCTGGTTTTTCAGCTCGCGGACTCGTCATTGTGAGGACCGGTTTACCTACTTTTAGGCCGGTTCTTGAGGTGAAATTTGGTCCACCGATTCCTAACATCCATGGCTACCTGCTCATAAAATTTCAGAGCCATTGGACACCTGGAAGGTGATGAACCACTCGACACAAACGTTCACTGACCTCCGGCGACTATTCCGACCGGTTCGGTATGTTTCCGACCGGTTCCGGCAATGAGGCCGGCGGCGTTAGAATCCTAACAAACGTGCCTACCTACTATTAAAATTTGGTTGCATTTGGTGTTCCGGAACATAGTGAAACGTTTCAGGAAGCATACATGCATGTTACATTTTGTAACGGAATGCATCTTGTTAACGTATAAGTGTTAACGATCAATACCCTATACCGTCCACATACTTTATGTGCCATATTGCGCTACCACAAGCGCTCAATGATGGGTTATTTGATTATGAATAACGTCTTTGAATAAGACGTCAGCTTCCACCTATAGTCCGCTATATATAAACCTTAACAGGCGATCTCGTTTATGTCACTTTTTGATGAGCCAGTCTCCCCGTCGTTAGGGGGAGAGAAGAACAAGTTTGTTCAAGTAGAACGACTTGGCATTGCCGTGGTTTGTCCCCACTGTGCCTCATCATGTTCCCAAAGTCCCATAAATCAAAGTGACGAGATTTGATATACATGCTGCAAAGAGCAAACTATTGGTCTTTCAAGGAAAAGATCGGAATAGTACTCTTGTATCAACATGCCTGTAAGGATTGATGTCCAAATCAATGGACATATTGTCATTCATAAATAGTGACATGGTGACTCCACAAAAGTGGTAGCTGGTGTCACTAGGCCGTGACTCTCACAAGAAGTGTAGAGAGGGCACTTTGTTCGATATACACTCGCCGAATGCGAGTATGGCACAACTTGATCCTCGGATCAATGACAACTCATTCGTCTCATGGATTTTCTGGATTAAGGTTATTATTGGGGGACGCCTCAATGAGAAGCCAATCCATATAGAGATCTCTACAAATGCGAATTACACTAGTGTACATGAGTACGTGGTCTATGAGTTAGATATCGAATACACTCACTTCGTTGAAGCAAATACCAACGTTGTGAATTGGCCTACACGGAAAGATATGCGATCCAGTTTATACAAAGAGATAGGTCCTTGGTCAGGTGATGCCGACACCGCAAGTGTAAACCCTATCGATAATCTTTGATTGAAAGCGTAGTGAGAAAAAGAGCCTAGACTCACCTTGTGGCGCAAGGTCTCTCACAAACGCCCTGGAATCGACTACGATGACATATGCTCTCGTAATGGAGTCATATCACACTCCACTACCTTGTCAGTTAGGTAGTTCCGAAAAACTGAACATGCAGCTTATGAATCATCTCTATTGGGACTAAGTAAAGAGATGTACATAAATATCATGAATGGATCAGTTTTCACCCAAGTCAAGTAAGCAAAAACCTCGAAGTGCGTATGCTATCAGATTAGGATGTTCTCTATATGGGTTCAAATCTTCTGGTTGGATATTGTATAACGCGGTTGAGCAACTACTTGATTGGAGATGAAATGTAATGAATCATGCCTATTTGCGTGTAAACTACGGATGAATTGTGATTGAAGTATCACTAATCCAATGTTAAGAATGAAAAGATCTTGGGAATACTTGGTCTCAAATGTGAGAACCGTTAGTGATGAACTTGTTCATCTATCGGCTTATGGCAAACTAATGGACGATAAACCAAAGCCTATATGTTTCCCATGATTAGTCGATGTCTTGAGAAGACTCGTTTCGTCTATGTGGCGAGAAGTCTTGGGAGATGAAACTCTCTATCTAAGTATCACGTGCGCAATCATGTACTTGTCATAATATGCTCGACTCGACATCTCATTCGCTATAAACTTATAAAGCCAAAGTGATGGCTAGACGCGCCCACGCAATGCCATGGTATATGGCGGTACTTTCTTTTAAGAGAGAAAAGTTTAGGCTCATTCGATCCCATCATGAAAGACACATCAATAGGCAATTCCAGATTCTGCCTAATTCTGTACGTCAACTTCCCCGTGACCTACATGACAGCTCACTCATCGGAAAATGGTAAACTTAGTACCGTTGGAAAGCTCTATGTGTCTACTTTCCAGGGACACCAACCATTTGATTATAGCTATCATATTGAGTGAGTTATGGCTGTTTTAGCAAAGTAGGACGAATCTGTCCGGTAATTTGCAGATCAGTCACCTTCGACAGAGCTTTGTGATCAGCTCAGAACGAACCACGTTGTGTACTTTATATCACTGGAAAGATATGGGTGTCTAGTTTCCAGAACATTTTACGGTTCGTTCATACCTACTGTATCGAAGGAGTTATGACTATTTAAGTACACGAAGGTCATGCTGCGCGTGAATCTGATTTTCAACGCGAACTCTAGTTTTGAGTTGTTAAGCGACCTTCTTCCTTAAGACCAAGTAAAGCTAAGTGTAGCTGGTCTAATACAAGGATAATGTGGCCGTATTCAATGACTCGATCATTGGCCACACCTACTTTTGAAGCTTGTGAGGAGCGTTTGTATACGCCATTAATCTGAACTCCAAGATTGAGTTACCAATCAGGGGGAGTTGTCTTGTAGACATCAGGGGGAGTCTACCTCACATGTAATCTTCAATTGTAGTTGGTGCGTTGTGCTCTTTTCCCTTCGACCAAGCTTTTTATTTTTACCCAAGAGGTTTTGTTTTGCTTGGCAAGGTTTTAGCGAGGCAACATGTTATGCACCGTGTCACATTAGGTACGCGACACAAGGGGGAGTGTTCAAGGAAGGTTAATTCCGTAACTTCCGTTGTGTGTCTTGACCTAATTAGACTAGAATAGTAGTTACCTTAGTAGATAGGGAATCCCTGATTACTTGGGATACTTGATGTAATGCCTATATAAAGGCCTCCTTATCTATCAATAAAGTAACGCTTTGCATCTATATTGTTTCTCCTACAACAATTTTCACATTATGTTTGGAGTTGAAATTTAAATATTATCTTTGAAAAATAAATGAGAAAAAAAATTATAAAAATGTGTGTGTATTTTTTTTTTATATTGAAGGAATACAAAATAATCTAAAGTCGTTGGATTGGGAATGACAAAATTGTCTTTTTACTTAAAATTGACATGACATAATTTTTTTTTAATTGATGATATGTATAAGTGACATAACATGTCACCTAAAATTGAGGCTTCAAATTGTAGGCCTCAATGAGGCCACAAATTATTTTTCATCTCTTAAAATGCATCATTAAATAACGTATTGAGCATAGAACTTTTCAATAACGTATTTAATGATGTATTTTAAGAGATGAAAAATACTTTGGAAAAAAGGATCTGCATAGACAATGCTTAGCTCAGTATTGAGCATAGAACTTTTCAATAACGTACTGAGGATTGAGAGGCTCCAACCAAACTAGATAGTAACAGAATCTACCAGGACTACCTGCTAAATATATAAAAGTTAGATAGCCGGCCACCTGCAGGAGGCCGACAATGAACTTGGTGCTGAAAATACTAAATAGCGACCTGCAAGCTAGTGCAGTCATTCAATCACTACTTCATATATGCAACGCCCTCATTTGTTCAAACAATTAAGACGTACTTAAGGAAGAGAATCCTCAATAAATTTTGATACTATATTGAAATGAAACACTTGAATACCTGAAATTCATGGCAAGTGTCGACAAATGTTAAGCCATGAATCGAGCATCACAAAACTTTTCCACACATCCAATTTTGAGACATTTTTCCTTTTGCATGCACTGGCAATCATTCCTCTGGCCGTAGTACTCACATATATGAAGGCATGTTTTGAGAATAATGACCAGAAGTTTTCCTCAGATAGTTACATTAGACTTCTAGGATTGAGAAAAAATTTAACACAAAATTACGAATTTCCATATTGGGGTGCGGTATGAGTTGACATTTTGACAATGTTAATGTCGTGGTATTGATTTATACCACTATAAAGTAAGAGGAGGAGTTTTCATTCACCTCTCTCCCACACACAAATTTGGTGACCCTAACAAACTGCCCTCATTATATTCTTATACCAAGTTCCTAATTTTCTTCCATCATTGTAGACTTCTAGTTCAGCACCTGGTGGTCTCATGTGTTGGGGCGTCGGTTGGTCAGCTACGGTATTTGGATGGACATCTTAATCATTTGCTTAACATGACATATGTTGTTGAGTTTAGATTTTTCTCACAGTATATGTATATTTAGACTTCTTAGTAAACAAGTAGAAACTGGAAAGAAAACTACTAGTATGAAGGGCATGTTCTTCTGGGGAATGATTATATTATTGAGGGAGTAAAGGGAAGGATCTTTTCGTCGAAAAAGGGGGGATCATAAGCTTTTAGAGTAGAAGAGTGGACAATAGAACTGCTATGCGTATTCAAATGAAGCATTGGTGTCAATGTCAAACAAATACATTAGGTTTTTTCTCCAGCTCTTGCTGGCATAACTTATGTAATTGACTAAGCTATGCTTGTAGAATATATTAGGATATTTACTTTCCTTGTATGTTTAGGTAGATTATTCTATGTAATTTTGGGGTATATTTTTCCTTGTAGATATAACTTTGTATCCTATATATACCTCCTTCTGGAGAAGAATAATAATCAAACAAATATTAAACCATTCTTTTCTAGTTGGTATCAGAGTCGGCACAAACTAAAAATCCTACCGTCTCATTTTCCGCTGCACATCTCAAAAAATTACAAACCCTAAATCTCAAACACAACCCCAAACACAAAAGCACACGTACTGCAAATCCACCGAGCACAAAGAAAAGCAAACTTTCACGGCAGGATTTATCTCCTGTACGAACCCCACAGAGAAGCAGCAGACGGCCTGTCTACAGCAGGATCTGTCCCCTGCCTCTTCTTGACGCCGGTGGACCCAACAGCACACACCAAACCATATTCCACACAAATCTAAGTCAAACAAAGTGCAGAGAGATAAAACCAGAGGAGCCGGACTCACCACATGTAAAAAGCAACCTTGCAGCCTAGCCGAGCCGCGCCACCAGCCAAGTCGAGCCTTCCTACTCCAGCAGACTCCACGTGTTGCTTCCTGCTCCAGCAGACTGTTGTGTCCCCTGTCCCGTCTTTGACGCAGTGGACCCCAGCCCTCCTGTCCAGTCTCTTTCACACGCAGCAACATAAAGTTATTCTGGTCCTCCGAATTTTTCTAATGGCAAAAGACACAGTTATTTCAAATACGTCCCGGATAATTAATACAGGTGCATCAGACCACATGACTAATGATCCTCGTCTCTTGACTACAGTTAAATCTCCTTCTCAAAATATTGTGTCTACTGCTAATGGTACACCCACTCCTGTTATTGGAGAAGGTTCTGTTATCTTATCTGAGACTTTAACTCTTGAATCTGTCTTAGTTGTTCCATCACTTGCATATAATCTTCTGTCTGTTGGTCAGATTATTATAGCTCTTGCATGTATTGTCACTTTCTATCCTTCCTTCTGTGTGTTTCAAGACATTCTGACCAGGCGAATTCTTGGTTATGGTGTAAAAAAAGAGAAATTATACTACATGGATCTGACAGAGACTGGAGAAAAACATAAACATCTTTTGGGGCAAGCGAATCAGGTTCATGGCGTCGTAAGTGGAAGAGAAGCTGTGTGGCTTTGGCATCGTCGCCTAGGACACCTCAACTTCCATTATCTCAAGAAGCTGCAACCTCAGTTATTTTCTGGTGTCAACGCTTCCGATTTCCATTGTGACACTTGTGAATTGGCCAAGAGTCACCGTGTTTCATATTCACCAAGTCTTCACAAAAGTCCGATTCCTTTTATAAAGATCCACTCTGATGTATGGGGCCCTGCAAAAATTCCTTCACTCTGTGGCGCTCGTTATTTCGTCACTTTCATTGATGACTGCACCCGAATGACTTGGGTATCTCTCTTGAACACCAAAAGTGATGTTTGTTCCAGGTTCAAAGAGTTTCACAAAATGGTGTCTACCCAATATCAACAGACCATTCGTGTTCTCCAATCTGACAATGGTGGAGAATATGTCAATAGCCTTATGCAAGAGTTTACACAATCTCATGGAATTCGACATCAAACTTCAAATTCCTATACTCCTCAGCAAAATGGATTGGCAGAACGGAAGAATCGACAGTTACTTGAAGTTGTTTGTGCCTCGTTGTTTGGCATGAATGTGCCTCATGAATATTGGGGAGAAGCTGTGAAGTCTGTTGCATATCTCATTAATCGTACTCCTTCTCGGGTAATTGAGTTTCAAAACCCTCAGAAACAACTTCACACGCTACTTTCAGTTCCATCCATGCCTAACTTAGAGCCACGTATATTTGGCTGTACAGTATATGTTCATATTCCCAAGCCACAACGGAGTAAACTTGATCATCGTGCCAGAAAATGCATTTTTGTGGGTTACGCTGAGTTTCAGAAGGGTTACAGATGTTATGAACCCCACACTGACACAATATATACCTCGCTTGACGTTTCTTTTAGGGAATCTGAGCCGTATTTCTCAAGCGGAGTTTCGGAGGCTTCCCTTCAGGGGGAGAGAGCTTCTGAAGGGAATTCACAATATTCATTTGATTTAAAAGAATTTGAGCACTTAGAAGACTTGGAGTCTAGGTTTGGAGTGGGTAACGTGGACCAGAGTCATGAAAACAGTACTACTGACACATCACTTCAGCAGCCGACAAACCAAAAAGAAGATGGAAAATTCAGTACTGACCCACGTGCTGCAGCACCTGCCCCTGTCCCTGTCCCTGCAGCACCTGCCCCTGTCCCTGCAGCATCTGCTGAGCCACGTGCCGGCTCTGCAGTCCATGCCGAGCTGAACCACGCGCCTCCCTCTCCTGCTGAGCCACGTGTCGTCCCTGCAGCTCCTGCTGAGCCGAGCCGTGCGCCTCTCTCTCCTGCTGAGCCAAGCTGCAGTGTTGACCAGCCGATCCAAGGGAACCGGCCCACTGATAACCCATGTGCCTCTACACCAAGTACAGTTTCTTTCCTGTCTGTATCATCAACTGAAGAATCCGTTGTGAATGTTTCTCATCAGGTACCATTATTTCCCAATAAACCTAGAAAATCACATAGAGCTACTAAGGGTATTCCTCCAAAACATTATGAGCCAAACATCATAGCCAAAGCAAAATACCCTATAGCAAATTTTATGTCTAATCATAGGTTGTCTGGGTCACATGCATTTGTTGTCAATCAATTATCTTCTGTATCTATTCCAAGTAGTGTACAAGATGCATTGGCAGATCCCAAGTGGAAACAAGCGATGAATGAAGAACTTGAAGCCTTGCAGAAAAATTCAACTTGGGATATTGTGACAATACCACCTGGAAAGAAGACTGTTGGATGTCGTTGGGTGTATACAGTGAAACTCAAAGCAGATGGGAGTATTGACAGATATAAAGCCAGACTGGTTGCCAAAGGGTACACCCAACGCTATGGAATTGATTATGAAGAGACATTTGCACCTGTAGCAAAGATCAACATTGTCAGAATATTGATCTCACTAGCAGCAACTAGAGATTGGCCTCTTCGCCAGTTTGATGTGAATAATGCATTCCTCAATGGAGATTTAGAAGAAGAGGTTTATATGGATGTACCACCAGGAGTCAAAAATAAGCCTTGCGATGCAGGCAAAGTTTGCAAATTGAAGAAGTCATTATATGGCTTAAAGCAATCACTCAGAGCTTGGTTTGGAAGATTTTCAAAATCAATGAAGGCGTTTGGTTATAGACATAGCAACTCAGACCATACTTTGTTCATTAAGCATAGTCAGGGTAAGATTACTGCCCTGATAGTATATGTTGATGATATGATTGTCACAGGAGATGACCTGAAAGAGATGGAGGCCCTACATAAATATATTTCGAAGGAGTTTGAGATGAAAGATCTTGGACAACTAAAATATTTTCTTGGGATTGAAGTGGCAAGGTCCAAGAAAGGAATTTCTTTGTCCCAACGCAAGTATGTCCTTGACCTGTTAGCTGAAACAGGGATGCTTGATTGCAAACCAGTTGAGACACCGATTGAGATGAATCACAACCTCGCCATTTATCCGAATCAAGTTCCAGCAGATAAAAGAAGGTACCAACGTCTAGTAGGGAGACTCATTTATCTTTCTCATACTAGACCTGATATTGCTTATGCTGTGAGTGTGGTTAGCCAATTTATGCATCGTCCCAGTGAAGAGCATATGGATGCAGTATATCGTATTCTGAAGTATCTCAAGAAGACACCTGTAAAAGGTTTGTTATTTGAAAAGAAGAATGAAGTAGAAGTCATGGGATACACAGATGCTGATTGGGTAGGAGATAAGACTGATAGAAGATCTACATCTGGATACTTCACTTTTGTTGGAGGAAATCTAGTGACTTGGCGTAGTAAGAAACAAAAGGTTGTTGCTAGATCAAGTGCAGAAGCAGAATTTCGAGGTATGGCACATGGCGTATGTGAATTGTTATGGATCCGAAATGTGTTGAAAAGCTTAGGTGTCAAACTTAAGAAGCCTATGGACTTGCATTGTGATAATACGTCAGCAATTGAAATTGCTCATAATCCAGTTCAGCACGATCGAACTAAGCATGTGGAGGTGGATCGATTCTTTATCAAGGAGAACTTAGACAAGAAAGTCATTCGATTCCCTTTCGTATATACAGAAAACCAGTTGACAGATGTTCTTACAAAAGGAGTGTCAAGGAAAGCATTTGACGATTCAATTGACAAGTTGGGCATAATTGACATCTATGCACCAACTTGAGGGGGAGTGTAGAATATACTAGGATATTTACTTTCCTTGTATGTTTAGGTAGATTATTCTATGTAATATTGGGGTATATTTTTCCTTGTAGATATAGCTATGTATCCTATATATACCTCCTTATGGAGAAGAATAATAATCAAGCAAATATTAAACCATTCTTTTCTAATCGCTACCCAGCAGGAGGTGACTAGTTGATATTATTATTCTATTTTCATTTATTTGAGTTACGGTAATTTTACAGGACTTTTAATGCTCAGAATTTAATCCAGCTCATATAAAATGTTTCAACTATATATTGCAGAAAAGTTCCTGGCCATTTTGACAACTTTGTGAATCAAATTTAGATTGAGATTTCTCTACCTGACCCTCAATTAGTGGTTACTTATTATGGTTAGATATTATTATTACATTAAACTCGATAGAAGTTGGCAAAAAAATTGTGTACAAGTGAACCATCATCATTCGTACAAATAGACAGTGCTGCTCGCCTGTACCTTTGAAAAACTATGGTTCTCACAATAGAACCTGATTCATTTGTTCCAAAATAAAACAAATTTTCTTCGAACCCCCTACATGGTAAAGTTTTTTTGAGGAGTCCTGCATGGTAAAGTTAAATAAAAATGCACAGCAAAAAATGAACCATGGTCCGAACAAGGGAAGTTTTTCCTATGGTCATATTACCTAGATGGTAAAATTTCCAAGGATCAATGTCTTTGGTACAAGTAGCAAAATATGGGAGAAATTTGTGTTTTTGGTACAAGTAGCGAATTGGGAAGTTGGTGTTAATGGCCTCTTGGCTAGTGGCAGTAGAGATCTTCTGGCGTCCTTGGCTCAATGGCTCATGTCTTTCGAAATATGCCAAAGGCCATCCCTTTCTCATTTTTTAAATCAAAATCTCAAGTGCCGTACATGTTGAGACTCTCTAGGGGTCGTCAACGGGCCGGGCCGGGCCCAGCCCGGCCCATTCATAACGGGCTTGGAGCGGGCCGGGCCGGGCTTTACAATGTAATTTAAAAATAGCGGGCCGGGCCGGGCCGGGCTTTTTAAAAATTTCTAGGATCCAAGCCCTTCAATATACGGCGGGCTTAACGGGCTTTTGCGGGCCGGGCCGAATGGCCCACGGCGGTTTGAGGCCGGGCCGGGCTTTAATTAAAATAAATAAATATCCGATATTATTTTTCAAAAAAGGGTTTGGAACCCGGTTCATAACTGGGAGGCTCATCCCCACGCCTATATATATATATATAGTTGTCATATTAAAATACAATCATAACAAATTCAATCATAACAAATACAATCATAATAAATACAATCATAACAAATATGATGAAATACAGTGATGGTAAAAAAATCACTTAAATCCGACAAAATTAGAACCCCGATCGGTGCGGTCAACCTTATTTAAACTTATATCTCTCTATGGGGAGCCATAGTATCGGGAGGTAAACGTTCCCAAATTTTTACATGGCTGATTACGTCTCATTTATTTAAGAGTTTAATGTTTGGAAGAGTCGACGAAACAAAATCATCTAAAGGTACCTAATAGCGTTTTCGTGTGATAAGTTTTATGAAAATATGGTTGACCGTTTCGATCGAGCATCGAACGTTCACGAAACGAGTTGATTTTTCTCCTCTACTCATATTTAACTATAACGATCACATCAGACGGTCAAAATTTTCATTTTGTTAATTTAGCCATTATAATGACAACATGCTTACTAATGTGGTATAACTTGATTAGTAGATTATACTCAAGTGTACAATTTTTCAAAACAACTATATAAAAGAAGTCAAATTTTGAAAAATTTTATGAAATAGAATTTGATCGTTATGATGAAATACGGTGATAGTAAAAAAATCACTTAAATCCGACAAAGTTAGAACCCCGATCGGTGCGGTCAACCTTATTTAAACTTATATCTCTCTATGGGGAGCCATAGTATCGAGAGGTAAACGTTCCCAAATTTTTACATGGCTGATTACGTCTCATTTATTTAAGAGTTTAATGTTTGGAAGAGTCGACGAAACAAAGTCATCTAAAGGTACCTAATAGCGTTTTCGTGTGATAAGTTTTATGAAAATATGGTTGACCGTTTCGATCGAGCATCGAACGTTCACGAAACGAGTTGATTTTTCTCCTCTACTCATATTTAACTATAACGATCACATTAGACGGTCAAAATTTTCATTTTGTGAATTTAGCCATTATAATGACAACATGCTTACTAATGTGGTATAACTTGATTAGTAGATTATACTCAAGTGTACAACTTTTCGAAACAACTATATAAAAGAAGTCAAATTTTGAAAATTTTTATGAAATAGAATTTGATCGTTATGATGAAATACGGTGACGGTAAAAAAATAACTTAAATCCGACAAAGTTAAAGCCTCGATCGATGATATGTTTACTTCGTGATTTTTAGACTATAATTTAAAATTCTTAAAATTATTAATATAATAATTATTTTTAACGAACTTAAATGATAAAATAAATGAGTTTAATAAAAAAAATGATCCATATTGTGCTAGTGAAGTGTGAATATCCATTAAAGTGTGTGAAAATAAAGATCTAATTAATATATTAATGTGTCAAAAATATAAAATAACTCTATATGGGGGTAACTTATTCTTTAATTATTGAGGTATGGATTTTAACGGGCTTTACGGGCCGGGCTTTTACGGGCTTTTGATGGAGCGGGCTTGACGGGCTCTTAACGGGCCGGGCCTACGGGCCGGGCCGAGTTTCTAACCCCTAAACTAAGCCCGGCCCTCTACCCACCGGGCCCGGGCTTAAGCGGGCTTTTAGACGGGCCGGGCCGGGCTTGAAGTCCATCGGGCTTGCGGGCCTCCATCGGCCCACTTGATCCGTGGGCTTAATGATGACCCCTAAGACTCTCTTTGTCTATATAAACCCCCTCTATTTGTTGCTGTGTCCACTCCGCCTCGCTTTCTCCGCTCCCAGTCGAAACTGAAGTGCTCCAAAGTCTTCATCACCAGCTTTCTCATTTCCCCTCCTCATCTAACCGTCTCACTCCGTAAGCTCTCTCTCTCTCTCTCTCTCTTTATCTTTCGTTGCCTATGTTATTTTGTTTGGGTCAGCAGATTCATGTCATATTGGATCTGTTGTGTCTCTGAGTTGTTGTTAATGTTTTGTTTGTGTGTTTCGTTGTTGGTCGTATCAATCTGGTTTTTACTTTCAAGATCGGGACTTTGTTGTTATTGCTACTTGATTTTGGGTGAAAAGTTAAGGCAAAAGGTTGACAACTTGGCTTCTGTATTTGATTCTGGCATACTCTGATAGAGTGATAGACAAACAGGTTTTATTGTTTAATTTTAGCTTTTAATGTGTACTTTGCACCACATAATATCTCAAAGTTTTGGTCTTTATATGGTCTTGATTGTAAAGATGCATGCTTTTGAGCTGAGAATTTGATTCTGGAAAAACCCAAGTTGTAATTTGTGATCTACTTATCTTGTTTTTCGCTGGGTTTTGATGCTTTGTTCAATCCTGTTGGTGTTCATGTGATTAGCTATGGTATGAATTTTTTATGTGCAGTCGGGTCATGTAAGGTTAATGCCCACCAAACAGTTTTTTGGATTTTTCTTACCACCATTTTCTTAATCTTGTCTGCTGGCTTGTGATTCTTTGGTTGATTGGACAAATCAAAATGGTTTTCATGTGATTAGTTACGGGTAAACTGTTTTGTTAGTTCCCAAAATGACTTGATTTGGGATGTTTCCTACCATCGTTTCTGTTAATGGGAATATAATCCCAAAACTTTTTATTATTATTTTTTATTGTTTTTTTTTTTTAAAGTTTACTGTTATCTTTTAAGTAATTGCTGTTAACAAGTTTCTTTTGGTAGGCTTTTCTCTTCAATTTTTATTGGCATTACCAGCATAAGCATGGTATAAATATATGGGAGGATCATACAAAGTCAACTGTGGTATCAAGAAATTGATTGTTTTGTACGAGTTCTTGTTATAGTTATCTTGCAAGTTCTTGCGGTAGATTTAGTGTTTTTGTTGGGGATCACGTTGTGTTAAAGTTATCAATCTTCGCCCTTTCCCCTGTGCGAGTGGAACTTCTAGTTTTAGAAAACATTTTATGATATGGTATGGATTACAGTATCTATATGGTGATTAAACAAAATGGAGCCTCGAGTGAAGAGCTGAGAACCATGAGCTTGTTTCTTCTCATAGTGCTCCAGACATCGATTGCCTTGGTGTTTCAGAGAGATAGATGGTTTGGTTCCATTCTTTCATAAATATTGCAATGGCATACAAGTCAACTTTAGTTGCTAGGACACTTATCTTATTCAGTAGGGCTATGACAGTCATTATATAAAATTTTAACAGCAGATAAGTCTTCAACACAATGTTCATGAATATTTGGATTTCTTAAATTGTTATTTGAAATGAACATCTATGTTGTGTATCAATCTTTCCATCAGTGTGTTCTTGCCAACTCAATTTTTGTCTTTGCTGATTTTTATTACTCATTTCCATTTTGTTCTTTTGCTCTGGTTTTTGCATCTGTTAGTAGTTATTAAATTTATTTTGTCATGGTGGTATATGGATTCAGGTTTAAAAATGTCAACCATGACGACTGTTAACGTTCCCTCTCAGTGCATGCTCAGAAATGCACCTAAGACTCGATTCACCAGTTCTATCATTAAGTTCTCATCTCCACTTGGATCGGTGAAGACTCTGTCCAAGTCTTTTGGCTTGAAAGCATCCGCCTCTTCCCGAACATCAATGGCAGTATACAAGGTTAAGCTGATTGGGCCAGAGGGTGAGGAGACCGAGTTTGACGCTCCAGATGATTCTTACATCTTGGATTCAGCAGAGGATGCAGGAGTTGAGCTGCCCTATTCTTGCAGGGCTGGGGCATGCTCTACTTGTGCAGGGAAGATGGTGGCAGGTTCAGTGGACCAGTCTGATGGCTCCTTCCTCGATGACAACCAAATGAAGGAGGGTTATTTGCTGACCTGTGTCTCGTACCCATCATCAGACTGTGTGATCCACACTCACAAGGAAAGTGAACTGTATTAGGTTCCTTATTGTTGAATTGAATAGTATTATGCAGTGTTGGTTATTTCCAGGATATTTATGAATCTCATGTTTTTCTAAGGCTCTCTTAGACCTTGTTCTATTTTATAGTGTCTGTTGTGAAATTCAGTAGCAATTTAAATATAATGTTACTGCGTCAATTTCAGTAGATTGATCCAGAGGTGAACTTATAGTAATCCTAAACCCTAAAAAAACATGGTTGAATTGCTCATTTGTAAAATAATAAGCTTTTCTTGCAATTTCAATGAAGCAGTGAAAGCTTGAAGTTCAATAGAGACTCTCTTACATTGTGCCATGCGTTAATAAGTGGTTTCACCTTTTATTATACAGAACATTATCTACTGAAGTGAAATCAACCTAAAGCAATCTTTCTAAATGAAGTTTGAATATTCATGCTAGTTATAGACTTCCAATTCCTTGTCTATTTCCATTTCTGCATTCCTCTTTTTGGAACCTTTCTCCGCACTGCCAGCTTCATCTGATAAGCCAGCTTGCTTAGGCTTCACATCTGATAAGCCATTTTCTAATGCCCTTACCAGGTTCTCAAAGTAGGTTTTAGCTATGGAAGTCAGGTCAGCTAGCTTTGTTTGGAAGTCATTGAATTCTTGTGACGGGCGGCCATCTTCCTCTAGGAAGGGTCGTACCTCCTCCTCAGCACATTGATGAAGCCTTTCCAAGCCAGACTCTGCTTGACCCTGCAAGAACTCAAAAATTTGCTTCTTCGTAGTGTCATGGTCAGGTAGGTAGTACCCATACGCATAAGTCCATTTCAGCACTCTCCTACATTCAACAATCTGTTCCCAAGCCTTCACTCGAAACTGGACAGAACCCTCAGACCTCTCCTGATTCGCTCTCACCTTGTCCATGTTCACAGTCTGCATTTCATGTAAATCCTCAAGAGCTTTCTGCCTGGAGGATTGATTGCTCTGCCAGCGCTCAAAATAATGCGTGTATTTCCCTACTGAATTCTTAGCCATCTCCCTTCTCTTCTCCTCTTCATCGTAAGCTCCCTCCATCTTATCTTTCTGGTACTTATTACATGCATAAAAACCACCAGTCCTTTTACCATGTTCTGACCACGGACCGAGGCATAGCCAGCAGAAGTGAAACTTACAGGGCGGTGTGCAGGTCATGTGCATACAGCCTTGGTTTTTCTCAATCGATCGCTTGCACTTTGGACATGGCTTGGAGTTGGCCAATATCCAGTTTGTATTCTCAGCCTCGTTGCTGTTCTTCAAAATCCACTCTTTCAGTCTTACAGTCCACCGGTCGGTGAGGTTCCTCGGTACAATTCCAGCAAAATTTGTATTTACAGTCGCAACACACATCATAGTTTCTATCATAACCATTATAACTAATAGCATGTTCGCAACCTGGAGCAGGACACCACTGGGTGTTCTTGCTAGCTTCAATGTAAGACTTACGCAGGTAGTAGAAGTACTTTCTCTTCTGCTCCTCGGAGGCGAATGTTTCAATCATCTCTCCATCGATAGCAACACGGCAAGCAGGGTCAGGACATCTCAGCAACAAACACCCCGGACCGTCAGGCAATGGAAATACCGATGTAGCTTCCATAGCATTCATAGCAAAAGAGATGGCCACAGCCAGCCGACTTCATCTTCTCCCTTGGACAGGCTTCGAGACAGATCCTACACTTGACTTCTTCTTCAGACTCAACAACCGGTACTAGTCCAGATGCAGGTAACAAACCAACAGCTTCCCGGACTTTATCTTCATCCTCAAACCATGCCTCCGGATCCTTAAACGACTCCAAGTTCCAGTTATGGTGGAAAAGCACTAGGGTTGAGGCAGCTCTAGACAGAGAAAGCAAAGAGGCTACAGTAGTGATATCATCTTCCTGGCTTTCCTGTATACCCGTCTCATTTAACACCTTATAGCTATCCTTCTGATCAAAGCGCTCATCAACGTCATCATCCTCCATGGCGTAATCATTGTATTTCTCGTAGTCCTCCATACCATTATCTTCATCCTCGTCTTCGTCCATGGAATCATAGAACTGCGTCTCGTCCTCGGAGTCCATAGGAAGACCAAATAATTATTGAGAAAGCAAGAAGCTAATTAGGGTCGTATAAACCTAGTTGAAAAAGTAGTGAAGCACGTACACCGGTATATAGGCACAGGGTTAGGCTGGCGTGTATAGGAATCCTTGTAAGCCCATTATTCTATTTCTGTTCGAGGAAGGATAATTTCGTAACTTCCTATGTGTGTCTTGACCTAATTAGACTAGATTAGTAGTTACCTTAGTAAATAGGGAATCCCTGATTATTCGGGATACTTGATGTAATGTCTATATAAAGGCCTCTTTATCTATCAATAAAGGTTATGCTTTGCATCTATTCATTTTCTCTTAGAGCACATTATCAGCACGTAGTTTCTAACTTTGTGCTTGATAGTAAAAACCCTAACTTTTTTTGCAAAAAAAAAAAAAAAATTCAGCAACCCTAGCTTTTTCTGCCGACAACTACTTGTCAGCAAAGAAGACCCCTCCCCAGAAATTCCCTTCCGCCGACAACCCCTTCGTCGAAAGAAAGAAAATTCATAGGGCTCCAAGTTTTGTCGACAACCCTTTTATCGGAAAAACCAATAAAGCACCCAAAAACTCTTTTTCTGACAACCCTTTGTCGGTAAAAGATAAGTCAATCTAACTCTGCCGACGACAGATTTGTCGGTAGAGGATAAAGATGCTCGGGCACCCAGAAATTTTCTCTGGACACCCTTCTCCGATCGGCATGACTTCTGCCCTGCACCTCGTCGACGCTCCTCCATCTGTTTTCCCAGCGTCTCCCAACGTCCAGTTTAGAAGCCGCCTCCAGCCACCCCGACCTCTGCTTGACGACCATATGCAGGCGACGACTAGGATTTGAGGCTCGTCATCTCTTGTGAAACCCAGCGCCGCCGTCATCTTGCGCAGCGCCCTTGTCCAGCGACGTCGATGCTGCAGCCCCAGTCCATCGCCGAAGAAGCCTTGCGCTGTCTCGCTCGACGACCTTTGCCGCAGACGCAGACGTGCGAAGAACCCGACCCGGATTCGAAGAATTTCGACCCGGCTACTTGGGCCTGACCCGACCCGTGTCCAACCAACCCGACCCGAGTCGGCAGTCAGACCTGATTCAGTGTGAAGGGCAAAACGGTAATTTTACTTACCTTAGATAAAAAGTTTTTACCCTACGGGTTAAAACAGTTACTGTAGTAATTCTCTAATTAGTTTTACTGCCTGTATATGGTAAATATGACTAACCATATGTTTTTCTTTTCCATGAAACTTATTGCACGATGCATCGCGATAGAATTGCGAGGATTATTTCATTGCACATACATGTAAGAGCATCTCAAATTTGCACAAGGATCATAACCGAATCCTCAAGTGCAATTTATATTTATACGCAGTTCATTTGGCGAACTAGCAAGTATGATTCTATAAAAGTTCTCGTTTTTCGCAATTTCAATTATTTAAATTTGTATGTTGGAACTTGTGTATTTTTCAGGACAATACAAAAGAGGCCCCACCCACCCCAGCGTAACACAATATTTAAGGAGTAACTGTGATGTTACCGTCCAAAGGTGTGCTTGTGACTGTGATGTCACTGTGAACCACAACTCTTCGTGACTATTTTATCACGATTCCGACAGAATATTGTCGATGCTTGTGACGATCCTAAGGGAGTCACAAATGGACAAACTCATGGTGTATGACGAAAATTGTCGCTGTAACATCGATATGTGACGGAAAAGGGGGAGGCTACGCCTCGAAACCCCCATGTCATCAAAAAGAGAAAAGGGCCATTGGAAAAAAAATAAAAAAAATCATGTCATTGATATGGTTCTACATCGGTTCAATAATTGTAAATAATGCAATCATATGGTCAATGTATACAAGAGATACATGGATAAAGATGAGAGTATATCCTCATGATTACGGATTTTTCGATTTCATAGTCAAAGTGACTACAAATCTGCTTATTTTGTGAAGGCATAGACCTCACGTGTGTGACTAATGCTACTTAGTCGATACACTCTTTATGGTCCAGAACTCGATGTAACCGTTAGCATTTTGATGCATACATAGTTCGATTCCCTAAAAACCTATATGTGAATGCAATGAATCGCATTACACATTTACATGGCATGTTGATTTGAGTTCACCAATCTAATTGGTGATGTTAACTCTGAAAATCACTAAGATAAACGAGCCTATGCTCGTCAAAAAACAAATAGACATGTTTGCGTACATGCATGGATGCATGCGCATTGCATGGCCTCGGCTTCAGCACCCTTGCGCACATCAAAGCTTGCTTTACCTAGCCTCAATTTCGGCCTTGGCTTGGCCTGCACGCCTCTTGGCCAACAGCTCCGCCACAACAACATGCTGCCGCCGCCTCGGTCTCCGGACCTTAGCTCGCGCACGTACCGCCTAGCCACGCCCCGGTCTCGGCCTTGGCGTTGGCCTGCACACGGCCCGGCCCGCAGCCCTCTCGGCCATATTAGCCCATACACACGCCTTGGCTTCGGCCTCGGCATGCCTTCGGCCCATTTGCATGGCATCGGCCTCGTCAGGTCCTTGCTTTATGCCTCGGTAAGCCTTAGCTTCGGCCTCGGCTAGCCATCGGTAACCCGCATGACCTCGACTCCAACATCAAGCCTCGGCCCCATAAGCCTTTGTTTTTGCCTCGATACGCCTTGGTTTCGGCCTTGGCGTGCCTTGACATTTGCTCGGCCCGCCCGTGCACTACCTCGGCTTCAGCCTTGGCTAGCCTAGCACGCGCCTATGCTTGACCCTGGCCCTCGCTTGTCTTGCTTCGGCTTGGCTTCCACTCTAGCTTGGCTTTAGCCTCGGATAACTAGCTCATGGTCCCGGTCTTGGATACTTGGTTTAGACATTTATGTCTCTATAGTATTGATGTTGGCTCATTTGGTTGTTTTCCGGCTCTATTTTTGAGCGTTAACGGATGTATTTACTACACATTTAAGCATGTCTATGTTTTATCTTGTGATACTACACGCCACGTAACGCACTCTATTGGAATTGAATATATATTCCGGTTTATATGACTTGGCATAAAACATTGTCTCTACACTCTTATATACGAATGTATCATAGAGACATTGAGTGTGTAGCTAATTTTCATGGATTTTATAAATCCATTGTGACTATGATGACTAGTTCATCACATATAATCATAGAGCATTCTCATGCTCAAAAGTTTCAATGTCTTATGACATTATGATTCAAAGTCACATATGTTATCTATGCATAAAGAAGCAATCGAATCTTGCTCACTACTTAAAGATATTTGTTCCAATGTTTATCACCTTGAAACTCATTGTGAAAATTGAATTGACTTCCTATGTATCGCTTCTAATAAATACGTACAACTTATGAGTCAATATTGTGAATATATTTCACGTATATTATGATTCGAATTATTTGAATCGGTGACTCATATAGACTCTAATGAACATCGTCTGAAATTTTGGTCATGTTTTGATGATCTATATATGAAAGTTACATGGACATCCTTTCTTTTGAGCAAAGAAGCTATTGGAATTAAGGATGACATTAACGTCACCCAAGTCTTCCTCCAAGTCAATGGAAGCACTATTTATGCATTTAAAAGTGCATATGACCCCTTTTATGATACTTCGTTAGCTATGCTCAATACATGGAAGCCTAATCATTTGCAAAGTTTTGGAGTAACGCTCTCCTACACTAAAGGCAATGATACATAAGATGATGGCTTTGATGCCTTCTCATAGTTCAATTTAAGACACAATGATACTATGGTGATATACCTAATGGTTAAACTCAAGCCATAACACTTAGATGTTATGAAGCACCTTGACAATGATTGAAAAGTTGAAGAAAACCTACAAATTTCGGTTTTCCAGCTTGCGGACTTGTCATTGAACTAACCGGTTCATCTACTTTTCGGCCGGTTCTTGAGGTGAAATTTTGTCCACCGATTCCTAACATCTATGGCTGCCTGTTCATAAAATTTTAGAGCCATTGGACACCTGGAAGTGCTGAACCGCTCGACACAAACGTTCACTGACCTCCAGAGACTGTTTCGACAGGTTCGGTATGTTTCCGGCAGGTTCTGGCGATGAGGTCGGCGGTGTTGGAATCCTAACATAAGTGGCTACCTACTGTTAAAATTTGGTGGCATTTGGTGTCCCGTAACTTAGTGAAACGTTTCAGGAAGCATACATGCATGTTACATTTTGTAACGGAATGCATCTTGTTAACGTATAAGTGTTAACGATCAATACCCTTTACCGTCCACATATTTTATGTGCCATATTGCGCCACCACAAGCGCTTAATGATGGGTATTTATCTTTAAACAAGACATAAGCTTCCACCTATAGTCCGCTATATAGAAACCTTCACAGACGATCTCGTTTATGTCACTTTTTGATGAGCCAGTCTCCCCGTCGTTAGGGGGAGAGAAGAACAAGTTTGTTCAAATAGAACGACTTAGCATTGCCGTGGTTTATCCCCACTGTGCCTCATCATGTTTCCAAAGTCCCATAAACCAAAGTGACGAGATTTGATATACATGCTACAAAGAGCAAAATACTGGTCTTTCAAAGAAAAAATCTGAATATTACTCTTGTTTCAAACATGCCTGTAAGGATTGATGTCCGAATAAATGGACATATTGTCACTCATAGATGGTGACATAGTGACTCCACAAAAGTGGTAGGTGGTGTCACTAGGCCGTGACTCTCACAAGAAGTGTAGAGAGGGCACTTAGTTTGATATACACTCGCCGAATGCGAGTATGGCACAACTTGATCCTTCGATCAATGACAACTCATTCGTCTCATGGATTTTCTGGATTTTGGTCATCATTGGGGGACGCCTCAATGAGAAGCCAATCCATATAGAGATCTCTACAAATGTGAATTACAGTAGTGTACATAAGTACGTGGTCTATGAGTTAGATATCGAACACTCACTTCGTTGAAGCAAATACCAACATTGTGAATTGGCCTACACGGAAAGATATGCGATCCAGTTTACACAATGAGATAGGTCATTGGTCAAGTGATGCCGACACCGCAAGTGTAAACCCTATCGATAATCTTTAATGGAAAGCGTAGTGAGAAAAAGAGCATCGACTCACCTTGTGGCGCAAAGTCTCTCACAAACGCCCTGGAATCGACTACGATGACATATGTTCTCGTAATGGAGTCATATCACACTCCACTACCTTGTCAGTTAGGTAGTTCTTAAAAACTGAATATGCAACTTATGAATCATCTCTATTGGGACTAAGTAAAGAGATGTACATAAATATCATGAACGGATCAGTTTTCAGTCAAGTGAGCAAAAACCTCGAAGTGTGTATGCTATCAGATTAGGATGTTCTCTATATGGGTTCAAATCTTCTGGTTGGATATTGTACAACGCGGTTGAGCGAATACTTGATTGGATATGAAATATGAAGAATAATGCCTATTTGCGTGTAAACTACGGATGAATTGTGATTGAAGTATCACTAATCCGATGTTAAGAATGAAAAGATCTTGGGAATACATGGTCTCGAATGTGAGAACCGTCCGTGATGAACTTATTCATCTATCGGCTTATGGAAATCTAAAGGACGTTAAAGCAAAGCCTATATGCATCCCATGATCAGTCGATGTCATGAGAAAATTCGTTTCGTCTATATGACGAGAAGTCTTGGGAGATGAAACTCTCCATCTAAGTACCATGTGCGCAATCATGTACTTGTCATAATATGCTCGACTCGACATCTTATTCGCTATAAACTTATAAAGCGAAGGTAATGGCTAGACGCGCCCATACAATGTCATGGTATATGGCAATACTTTATTTCAAATGAGAAAGGTTTAGGCTCATTCGATCCCATTATAAAAGACGCATCAATAGGCAATTCCAAATTTTGCCTGGTTCTGTACGTCAAATTCCCCGAGGCCAACATGACAGATCACTAGTTGTAAAATAGTGAAATTGATACCGTTGGAAAGGTCTATGTGTCTCCAGAAACACTAACCATTTGATCATAGCTATCATATTGAGTGAGTTATGGTTGTTTTTGAAAAATAGGACGAATCTGTCCGGTAATTTGCAGATCAGTCATGTTCGACAGAGATTTATGATCAGCTCAGGACGAACAACATTGTGTACTTTATATCACTGGAAATATATGAGTGTCTAGTTTCCAGAACCCTTTTTGGTTCATTTATACCTACTGTATCGAATGAGTTATGACTATTTAAGTACACGAAGGTCATGTTGCGCGTGAATCTGATTTTCACCGCGAACTCTAGTTTTGAGTTGTTAAGTAACATTCTTCCTTACGACCAAGTAAAGCTAAGTATAGCTGGTCTAATACAAGGATAATGTGGCCATATTCAATGACTAGATCATTGGCCACGCCTACTTTTGAAGCTTGTGAGGAGCGTTTGTATACGCCATTAATCTAAACTCCCAGATTAAGTTACCACTCAGGAGGAGTTGTCTTGTAGACATCAAGGGGAGTCTACCTCACATGTAATCTTCAATTGTAGTTGGTGCGTTGTTCTCTTTTCCCTTCGACCAAACTTTTTATTTTTTACCCAAGTAGTTTTGTTTTGCTTGGCAAGGTTTTAGCGAGGCAACATGTCATGCACCATGTCACATTAGGTACGCGACATAAGGAGGAGTGTTCAAAGAAGGATAATTCTGTAACTTCGTATGTGTGTCTTGACCTAATTAGACTAGATTAGTAGTTACCTTAGTAGATAGGGAATCCCTGATTATTCGGGATACTTGATGTAATGCCTATATAAAGCCCTCCTTATCTATCAATAAAGGTTACGTTTTGCATCTATTCATTTTCTCCTAGAACAATTTCATCTTTATCTTTACTATTAGAAAGCCAAGAGCTCAAAAGTTTCACCAAAATGTGTTATGCCTATTTTATCCTTTGTATTTAATAAAATTACATAAAAGGATTGTCCTATAAGAAAACACATTCAACAAAATGAAATAAGCTAGAGACAAACAAAATTGTACGTTAACAATAAAACGTGCATCGCACGAGTACGAAGCTAGTATAGGAAAATGAATCCAAAATTAATCCTAATAAGTTAAGAATCCTAATCGTGGACGGAATCCTGACCAAAAAACAAAAATCGTGGACACGAATAAGTGATTCCTCGAATTAGGAAAGTCTGATTGGGAAGGGAAAAATGTCTTTAATTTATACAATTAATAACACAAATCCCTCTCCATAAATTTGGAGATTTATGAACATTTTTAGGAACCTTTTTTTGAATCAGTTGACAAAAATATATTGCTCAATAAATAGTACAAGAAATAAAACCCCAATTGGGGCTACAATAAAAATTACTCCTGTTGACAGTAGCCACAGATGGGCTACAGCAGGCCCACAGACCCGCAGCTAGTGTACCTGGGCCCGGCCCGAGGCCCGGGACAGGACCACCAGCACCCGGCCTCGGGGTCCAGCAGTCTATCCTGCTACCAGGGACCCAGGGACCGAGAGCGCCTGCCTGCCAAAGAGGTCACCAGAGCTGCCCTTTGAAGGGAACCAGTCCCACATCGAAGGGTAAGGCCAAACCTCACGACCGGCCACCTATATAAGGGTCCCAACTACCCTCATTAATAGGTAACTGATCTCTCTCACCGCTTACATACGTGCTCAAGTTATATCTATTCCAACTATACTAACTTAGGCATCGGAGAGGAGAAGACTGGCCCGCCCGGTATTCCCCTTAGTAAGCAGGTTTGCAGGAGATCACACGAGGATTCATCTGTATCTACCAGGCCCCAGGGTTTGTGCAGAAACAATTGGCGCCGTCTGTGGGAATCTTGGACGAGAAACCGTGTAGGCACCACCCATGGCTGAGAGTTCGGAAGCAAGACAAGAGAGAGGTACCACTGAGGAGGGGCGTGTTGCATCAGTGCAAACGCTCATCTCCACCCCGGTCGTCGCGCGGGAGCCGCTCGACGACCAGGGCGGTCACGAAGAAGGGAGCTGTGGGAGGCCGTCCGGCATGCCGGGACCGGGACACCACGACAACTCGCGCGGGAAAGGCCCGGCAGAGGAAGACAGACTAGTGCACCGGGGCTTCTCCTTAACGTTCTCGGATGATCTGAGCGACCGATCGGAGAGCCCGCACTGTAACAGCGACCGGGACACCACCTACAGCCCTGACTAGAGCAGTATGGCGGGGGAGATATGGGCAATGGCCAAAGAGGTCAACCGTTTGCGTGAGGAGGGTGACAGGGAGAGAGCCAAGTCCAACGCCCGGTACGAAGAGATGGAGGCGGTGAACGCTGCCCTGGTAGCCGCCTTAGAGAGAGGACAACAGCGCAGCGACGCTATGGACAGGGCGCAAGCGGCACCCCCGCCAGTCCGAACTCAGCAGTTTGAGGCAGGGCAGTCATCGGGCGGTCGGCCCCGTGATGCCGAGCGAGCAAGGTCACCGGCCGGCGCAGGTCCGCCAAAGAGCACGCCAACGTCCCGCCCGCTCCACACTTCGTTTGAGGAAGAAGTCGTGACCCCGACTGCACGGGCATTGCAGATGTTAGCCGACACTGTGTCGGACTTGAAGGCCCAAATGGAGGCCAACGAGGGGAGAGCGGCACGACCGATGGAGGGCGCGCGGTTCAGTGAGCGTATGGGCCCTTTCTCGCACCGGGTCATGGAGTCGGGAAGGTCTGGTAACCAGAAGTCCCTCAAGCTCACCTATTCAGGATCCGGCTACCCGTACCAGCACCTGGACAGTTTCCGGTCCCAGACCTGCGCCAAGGGCTACTCTGATGCAGTATGCTGCAATATCTTCCAGGAAACTCTGTCTGGAGAGGCGCTTAGCTGGTTCTATGAGCTTCCGGCGAACTCGATCGAGGCTTTCGAACAGTTAGCCGACCGGTTTGTAGGCCGCTTCATCCTCCGGGTCGAGGGAGCCCGGACGTCGACCATCCTCTTCAACTGTATGCAAGCGCCCGGAGAGGAACTGAGGACCTTTGTCAACCATTGGCAAACGGCAACGGCCGGGGTTCGGAACCTAGACAAGGGCATCGCCGAGATGGCGTTTAAGCAGGGGCTCCTGCCAGGAAAGTTTTCCTACGCCGTCCGGGTAGAACTCCCGCTGGGGTATGATGAGTTGATGGCAATGGCCATCTGGCATGCTCAGGCCGATCACGAGACATATGTGCACCACCTGCTGAAGAGGAAGCGGGATGAGCAGCAGGAAGACCATCCCCGGGAAGAGAACCCCCCGCCCAGTCAAGAGGACAAGCCCAGTCAGCGGACCGAGAACCGCGCCGCTCGACCGAACCGGCATAGCAACAGAAACTGGGCGCAAAGGCAGCAGAGGCCTTATCCTGATAAGCCCTAAGGCGAGCACAAGCCGGCGTCTTACCGCCAAGAACGCCCCCTGGCAATAATGCCAGCACCACCAGCCGGTCAAGAAGTCTACACTGCTCTCACCTCTTCGTATGAGGATATTTTGCTTGAGAACGGGAACACCATTCCCCCACCGCCCAAGAGAAAGTACCCGAAGGGGAAACTTACCACAGCACAAACGGGCAAGTACTGCTCCTATCATGATGAAACTACTCATCGAACGAGTCAGTGATGTGCTCTCAAGACAGCGGTGCAGAGCTTGATTAATAACGGCCAGCTCCAGCGGTACGTAGGGGAAAGGAGAGCAGATCCCGATCGGGAGCAAGACCAGGCCTGGTAGGCTCGCCCAAGCCTCCGGTTAGTTTGGCATACATCTGGTTCAACCGTTGTAACACCACAAGATATATATGCAAACTACTTTCGAGAAAATTCTACCAGCTCCGCAAGTTCAAATATATTCATAAGTCGAGCAATTATACAAGCAGTAACCGTTCCGGAGAGATTACAAGAAAAAAGAGCAAGAGCAAAATCCTAAGGAGCCACGCCTCCACCCTCAGCGGGCAATCCGCCAGCCTCTCCTGCGGTAGCCTCGTCATCGACCTCTGTTCCGGCGCCGGCTCTGGCCGGGGGAGACTTGGTACCGTTGGTAAAAGAATCCAAGTCCGAGCGAATCACTTCTTCCGGCTGCCCCTCCACCGGCTGCTGATGGATGTCCGACTGCTCATGGATATCTCCTTCAGCAGCAAACGGCATCTGGGAGGTGTCCAGCCAACCCTTCTGCGCCCATTCCTCGTACGCATCTGAGATGCCCGATTCCCTGGCCTTCTCCAGGAACTCCAGGAACTGATCGCTCTCATGGTATTTGAGAACAACCCGCTCATAGAGTTCCGGGTCATCTTCCCCGGTCGCAGCAGCAGGGGCGGCACGCAGAGCGGCAGCTCCCACTTGGAGCTCGTCCACCTTGGCTTCCAGCTCGGCCCTCTCAGCTTCGGCCCGCTCCTTCTCCCTCTCCAGGATTCGGATCCGCTCCTTTTGCTTCTTGGCCCTCTCCTCCGATCTGGCCTTCTCCCGATCCGAGCGGGACTTCTCCACCTCCAGGCGCTGTCGGGCCTCCAATAAAGCAGCTATCTGCCTCTTCAGCTCCGGCAGTTCTTCGCTCGCGTCCGGTTGGTACAGACTGTACAGCAACTGCACAACAACAGAAACAGTTAATCGGGCAGTAAGAGAAACAACCTACAAGCAGTGTAGTGGCACCAGTTAGTGCTTACCCGGAGGACGGATTCCTTGCATTTTGGGCGGTTCCCGCCCGCCAGGGCTCCAGCAACCCCGGGTCTGTCCAGACCAAGGCCGGCCAAGTCCGCCGCCACTTGCCGGACGAATGCACTGTCCGGGCTTCCCCTCGGTGCCTCCGCAGGCGCGGGACTACTCTGCCCGGCAGCGGCAGCCTTCTCCCTAGCGGAGATTAATTGTGCACCGCTGCTTACTTTGAGCCGCTTGGCCAGGCTCTCTCCGGACGACCCGCCCGTCAGCGTGACCAGCGCGGAGGGCCGAACCTCCATGCCCCTCCGCTTCTCTCCCCGGCCGTCCGGAGAAGAAGTACATTGTGCGCCTACCCGGGTGATCCGGGTCACGAGCGCGGCTGCCCCTGGACGGTTGGGGATCCGGCTCACTCCACCGGGAATCCTCACTGGCCCCCCGGTAGACTTGCCCTTACCAGGCACCGCCTTGGGCGCAGCGGGATGGCTCTTCACGCGCCTTAGGATGTAGGGACGGTCATCAACATCCATGGCCCTCGGCTCGGGATGAATTGTGAGCCGACCGGACTCCTCGTCCACCGAGGTCCGCGAGACTGTCTCGCCTTTCTCCTTCAGCTTGTTAAGGAGGTCTTCACCGTCCATAGAGAGAGTGGTTTCGGGCTTGATGACCGCCCGGGAAGATGCACCTGCAGGACAAGTAAACAGTTAGTATTTTAAAACAGAGCTAGCACAAGTGTCACCGCTAGGACTTGCTACGCACCGGGATCCCGCCCGAGACAACAGTATTCCAGCACTTCTCGCCGGATGAAGTTGTAGGAACTCCGTTCCAGATCGTCCCAACATTCGAGTACGGTCGAGATCCTCTCCTGCTCCAGCTCGGATAGCTCGAACGACTGGTCGCCAATAGCCTGGAAGGCGCTAGGAACCCGGTACATCTTCCTACTCATCTACCACTTCCCGCCCGTCATCACCACCTTCTTTCTCCAGCTGTTATCTACCCAGGAAGGCATATTGGTGATGATCGGTTGATAGTTCCGGGCGTTGAAGGACAGGCAACTCCGGGACCCCTGCTTCCTCGAGTAGGATAACCTATACAAGGCCCGGAATTCGTTTACTGTTGGCATACTCATTCTGGACAGCTCATATAGGCAGCCGAGGCTCAGTAGTCGCCTCCACTGGAGCCCAGGAAGCTGCGCGGGCGACACTTGCAACGCGCTGAGCATATACTGCACGAAATATGGCAACGAGAGCGAGAATCCATGTCGGAACTGATCCTGATGCACGGCAACCCAACCTGCCTCCGGGTTGCAGGCTGACTCTTCAGGATTCAGTGGTCGCAGCAAAACCTCATCCGGGATACTCCACGTTTCCCGGAATGCTGCAATCTCTCCAAGAGTCATGCTACCCTCCGGTTCATCACACACCACGGCATCTTTTCCTCTACCGATGGTGTAGCTCACGGGCGGAGCACCGGCAAGGTCCCCCCGTGCGGTATTTCAGTCTCCGGGGATTCAGACCCGGAAGACGAAGACGAAGACGAAGCCCCGCTCCCGGAGTGGTCAGCGACTTCGATTTCCGGGGATTCCGAACCGAGCCAGTCCTCCAATCTCTCCACATCGTCCACGATAGAACGCCTGGCAGCCGATTCGGAAGCCCCATCAGAACTTGCAGAAGACATTTTTAACCTAAGGGGAAGAAAACAAAATCCTAGCGCTGGTCAGCAACAGGCTAGAACAGCGCCCTCTGCGACCCCTCTCCAAGATCGCCGCAGACGCTCCGATTAAAACAACTCAGTCGGCGACAGAGACCCCTCCCCCCCCCCCCCCCCGCCGCAAAACACCAAAAGCAAAAACAAGAACAAACACCGGGACAAGGAAAGCAACAAACTTACCGATTGGTATGCTCAACCGAGGAAAGTCCGCCCTGCGAAAGCAGCGAGCAATGGTAGGAGAAGAGTAAAAGAACACTTGAGGCAACGGATGTCGCGGGGCACCTCCACAGAGCTTTCGCCGGATTTTTCTCTTTCTCTTAGTCTCTCTGAGCAAGAAGCAAAACAGCATGAAGAAGGCAGAGCAGGCCCTTTTTATAGAGAGGTTCGGTGCCCTAGGCGCTTGTAATCCCGCCAAACACGCAATCAGAGCAACTCAAACGCCTGCGAATCCAGGCCCTCCATCTCAAGACCGCTCCCTACTGGCACGTGTCCCAGCATTGGTAAACTGCCCATGCCATCATAACTGATGGGACTGATGGATTTCCTCCTTAAATGCATGTCAGCCACTTGTCTCGCACGCTGGCGACAGGGTAGTTAGGAGCGGGAACCGAGCCGTCAGGCCCCCCTCCACTTCCCTAGGCTCCACAGCTGCATCTCGCTGGGGGATTCGTCTCAATATGGCAGGACGCCCGGTCGAGGTCCACCCAGCTACATCTCACCGGTTATGATCTTTCAACCGGCGTGAAGACCTCTTATCGGTTATGGTTTCCCAAACCGCTTCGAGAGCATTGTCCCGGGTATGAGCCATCCATCCGGTTCCATGGCAGTTCGCGGTTATGATCATTCAACCGGCTGCATGGCATCTTCACTGCATCTCACTGGGGGACTCGTCTCGATATGGCAGGACGTCCGGTCGAGATCCACCCAGCTGCATCTCACCGGTTATGATCTTTCAACCGGCATGAAGACCTCTTATCGGTTATGGTTTCCCAAACCGCTTCGAGAGCATTGTCCCGGGTATGAGCCATCCATCCGGTTCCATGGCAGTTCGCGGTTATGATCATTCAACCGGCTGCATGGCATCTTCACTACATCTCACTGGGGGACTCGTCTCGATATGGCAGGACGCCCGGTCGAGGTCCACCCAGCTGCATCTCACCGGTTACGTAACATTCAACCGGCTCGAGACCATCTCCCCGGTTATGATCATCCAACCGGCTCGAGAGCATCCTTTTTCCGGGAACGAGATCCACCCGGCCCCATGGCATCTCACTGGGGGACTCGTCTCGATATGGCAGGACGCCCGGTCGAGTCCCGCCCGGTTCCATGGCATGACCTCGGTTATGAGAACATTCGACTGGCATGGGCTTTATACACCCGGGTGAGTTTACATCTAACACATGTACTCTTGTCCAGCATGATAAAAACCCTGCATCGCACTGAACTGCGATCAACATGGGGCTGCACGGCGAGCCTTGTCACCTCAACGCCACACCCCCCCCCCCTACCTCAACGCTTAATCAACACAAGCTGAGAAGAACTAGCAAGTGTTGACCGGTGCTTCAAACAGACCGCAACACCGGGGCCACCCCCCGCAGCCTAGCAATATGGACTCGTCTCGATATGGCAGAACGCCCGGTCGAGGTCCCATGCTCTCCGCTTCATACCGATTTGGCAGAACGCCCGGTAGAGGCCCAGTGAGCTCTGCTCCGTACCGATTTGGCAGAACGCCCGGTAGAGGCCCAGCGAACTCCGCTCTGTACCGATTTGCCAGAACGCCCGGTAGAGGCCCAGTGACCTCCGCTCCGTACCGATATGGCAGAGCGCCCGGTCGAAATTCCATGCACACATCTTTTGCATGGCGGATTTCAACGCCCCATTATCATTCCATGCACACATCTTTTGCATGGCGGATTTCAACGCCCCATTATCATTCCATGCACACATCTATTGCATGGCGGATTTCAACGCTCCATTATCATTCCATGCACACATCTATTACATGGCATCATCTCACACACTCTCCGGGTTTCACCCAACTCCATGCTCATAAGCACCACAACACTTGAGCACAGTACTACTTATATTGCAAACGTACTCATAAATTGTTGCTCACCATCGGTAACAGGTACTCACCCCGGTCACGCCCAATCTTCAACGCGGACCTGGGAGACTGGGCACCGTTGGGTTGGTAACCCTGCGGGTCTGCAGAGCAAGGGCGAGACAGATTAAGTCCCCATTCAAGATTGCACTTGACCGGGAACTTGGGGGACTTGTTGACAGTAGCCACAGAGGGGCTACAGCAGGCCCACAGACCCGCAGCTAGTGTACCTGAGCCCGGCCCGAGGCCCGGGACAGGACCACCAGCACCCAGCCTCGGGGTCCAGCAGTCTATCCTGCTACCAGGGACCGAGAGCGCCTGCCTGCCAAAGAGGTCACCAGAGCTGCCCTTTGAAGGGAACCAGTCCCACATCGAAGGGTAAGGCCAAACCTCATGACCGGCCACTTATATAAGGGCCCCAACTACCCTCATTAATAGGTAACTGATCTCTCCCACCGCTTACATACGTGCTCAAGTTATATATATTCCAACTATACTAACTTAGGCATCGAAGAGGAGAAGACCGGCCCGCCCGGTATTCCCCTTAGTAAGCAGGTTTGCAGGAGATCACACGAGGATTCATCTGTATCTACCAGGCCCCAGGGTTTGTGCAGAAACAACTCCCTATGACAATTAAGAACCTCGCTGCACCTAGGAATTCAACCATCAAAAGTACATCCACTTTCTGAAGATCGTTTATAGCACCATTATTTTCACAGACTCTAATCACTCATGAATAAGCTTGAATAAAGGGTAACAACCCATGAGTTGAGTCTGCCCTCAAAATTAAATCTAACTATGGCTCATAAAGACCTAATCCATCCAAATCCACACAATAGGACCAACAGAAACCAAGGTACTAGTCCAACTCCAACAAGAATCAAACCAGTTGACGCCCAAGAACAAGGCCCATAAGTCAAAACTCACAGAAACCCTAGCAGACTCCACAAACCCTAGATTTGCTGCAGCAGCCACCAACACTGTCGACCACATAGCCGCGTTCCAGTCATAGGAAACTGCCATGAAAACAGTAAGGACACCATCATCTATCCCTGCCACAGAAAATTGGTCTCCACCAAGATGATGAAGCCCGAAATCAGACCTGGAACTCGACTTGCCATCACTCTCACCATCGGCTACCTCGACGCCGGCAAGAAAAACATAGGACAGGAACAACCACCACCACCAAAAAACCATCATGGATTTGTCGTAGCCTGAACCAAAAAAGTTGACTCCACGGCGAATCATTGCAGCCAGGAAAAGACAAATCAAAGATAGATCAACAGATGGAAGATCAAGATCTCCATCAATGCTACCTTCAGCGAACCCAAAGAGAAGAACAAATAAAAGAAACACTGCAGCTCGTCGTGAAACTACGCCCGAGGAGAAGGATTTTGTGGCCAAAACCATAGGTTTAAGAGATTTGGTCGACGTTCAAGCCCTAGGAGCCAGAGAGAGAACGCGGCTAGGTTTTTTTAAAACTACATTAACATTTTTAGGTACCTAAATTAAGTCCAAATAAAGAAGAGTGTTGCTATTGGGACCTCCACATTTGCTCACTTGACCTTTTATGTTTTCAATTATTAGATTACATATATGTTCTCTTATACAATGACTATTAAGGATCATAATTATATCAAAAACATATTATATTTATTTTCTCTAAACTTTCCAACTTAATGTAATATATATTTTTTAATTTAAAAAAAAATAACAAGTGAAAAAAATATCATGAGGTACTAATTAGATTAGAGAACCAAAAGAACAGAGAACGGAGGTTTGCTCGTGAAAAGAAAAAAGAAAAAAATTCAAGAATTGGAGATTTGCATGCAAACATAAAAAAAGTGGAAAAAAAGAATTAAGCAATAGACGTTTAGTGAGTGAATAAAAGCTAACATAAGCAATTTATTGTTATTCAAGTGACTAATATATCCAAGGTTATTTTAGGTATCTAAGAGGAGGTCTAGTAAGCAAACGTCTATATTTAAAACTCAACGGGAGGTGTAAAAAGCATAAGAGGTACGATGAGCAATTTGAGAGGTCTCAATAGCAACACTCAAAAAGAATTGTGCTTCTTTTTACAAAAAAAAATAAAAAAAAATAAATAAAAGAATCGTGCTTCCCATCTTCTAGGGTTTTCTAAGGTTAGCGAGTCCGCAGTTCTTATATATCTCTCTCCTTGTTATGGGCATACTGAAGATATCTCAATCTGTTTGTTTAATTTGTTTTAAATATATTCAACATTGGTAGATTCCAGTTATGGATCGTGTAGTTCATGGAGAGGGATAACTGGAATTGATGTACTTCTGCTTCATGAACAAAGAGCTAGTCGATTTCTGGATCAATCAATTCACTATCGATTTAGGTGGAACCGAAGAATATCATATCATGTGTAACAACACTTTGAGATTAGAATCCATGAAGTAATGGAACATGTAAATTGCAGGAAATGTAACATAAATAGTCATTTCATTTCATCTTACAATAGTCTTACTGCCTCATAGAGGCAAATTGTCATCTTCTCTCAAAACACTTTGTTTTCCTCCCAGATCGATCCCATATTCAAAATCCATAGCATTATATCGTATTTTAATTTTCCATCAAATTGTATAATTTTAACTATAAATTTGGGTGCACCGATCCGGCCCCTTGTTCAAATGGTTTCGTTTTTTGTTCAAATGTAATTCAAGGACTCATCCTTTTTAGTGGGGTTAATGACGATAGTTCTTTGAAGTTCGTTCGGCAACGTATTCATACTTCATGTCATGATTTTGTGAATATATGGCTCAAAGTTTTCAGATGAGTGTTGCTATTGGAACCTCCACATTTGCTCACTTGACCTCTCTTTATTTTCAATTATTGAATTACATTTGTATCCTCTTGCATAAAGACTATTGAGGACAGTATAAAAAGAGTATTATATTTATTATCTATAGACTTTCTAATTCAATGATAATGTTATTTATTATTTTCCTTATCAAATTTATTTTCTAATTTCAGTAAGTGTTAAAACTAAGCAAATATATAAATTATAAGATTGTTAATGTGACATAAAGTTACTATAATTATACATGTTTAAGCGCATATACAAAATATAAGGTCAAGAGTAAGTGTTGAAAATTAAGCGCATATATTTTAATAAGTTTGTAACATGAAGAAAAAAAAAAGTCAATTGTTTTGATGTTCAATATATATATATATATATATATATATTGAATATTTTTATATATCTTATTAGACCTTAAATATATTTGCAACACACTAGTAACTATTGAAATAGTACAAGGGCATAGCTAGTGTGTGAAATATTTGTATATCCTATGTTTTTATTTATCTCATTAGGTCTTACACATGAAATAAAAAAAAATTAAGAAATAGAGATCTAGTGATTGAATAGGAGGTTGAATGAGTAAGTTATTGAAATATATGTAAATAACATATTTAAGGTTATTTCGGTAATTTGAATTGAGGTCTAGTGAGTAAATGCTTATATTCAAAAGTATAATGGAGGTGTAGAAAGTATTGGAGGTCTAATGAGCAAATGTGGAGGTCCCAATAGCAACACTCTTTCAGATAAGCGTTTTTTGGTTGATCTCATGATAAACAAAATGTACAACTTGCTCTTTTACTAGCTTGGGCTATTTGACATTCTAGAAATAAAATTATTTTCAAATCAATGACTATTCATGCTAATCAATGTTACTTCCAAGCTATTACGTACTTTTCAGACTAATTATTTATCTGCAAATGAAGATTTGCCTAAGATGTGTACTTCTCGTATTCCTTGTATCAAATGGCATCCTCAAGATTCTGGTTTTGTTAAGATAAACTTTGATGCATTAGTACATCATGGTCGTGTTGTTGTTGGTTTTGTTATGAGAGATACTTATATATGGGAACTAGTTTCAAAACAAATTTGCAACAATACCGTCCTTATTGCCGAAGCAATTGCTCTTTGAGAAGGGTTGCACACTGCTTACTTGCAAAATTTTCCTCTAGTGGGTATGGGGACTCCAAAGTACGTATTAATTGTCTCATATCTAAGTTGCATGGAATCGGGTGCGGGTACGTGGAATCGAAGCGTTTGGAAACACGTAAGCGTTTTTTTAGAAATTTTTGTAGAAGTAGGTGCGTTTTGGAAGCGTCATAATAAAATAATATATATTTATATATATATATATATATATAAATAAATATTATAAATTATATTATATAATGGTACTTAAATACATAAATAATCATTATTAATCTTTGTTATAAAAACTGATATACTAACTATAAGGTTGAAAAGTCAGCAATCTAGTGATTTACTAGTATAGCCGCCACGTTAGTTATCTACCAAAAACCCCTTCATTCTCTCTCTTCTCCAGAAACCTCTCCATCTTCGTCTTCAACCAGTCTCCCCCTGTAATTCACTTTTTCTAGTCCCAAGTTCTTAAATCTAGAAGGTAAGAAGATTTCTTTTAATTTGGATGAAGAGCAAGGAGAGTTGGCGGCCAATAAGAAGAGAGACGAGAATTAAGTCCCTCTCTAAATCCTTGTTTTCTGCAAGTATATATATCTATCTCCCCGGAAGAAAGACGCACTCGTGTTTTTGAAGACCATTTGGAATCAGTGGTTCTTTCTTCAACTCCGTATCAAAAATCAAAAGCTTAGATCAAGAACCCAACCAGAAATCAATCGTCTTTGGTTGACGCTCAGCCACCGTCAAGCTTCCAATTTGGAATCGCTCGCTTCCGCGGCGACTCCAAAGCTACTTTTCCCGGAATCGCGCTTCCGGCCGCTTCCATCGCGATTCGCTCCCGTTTCCGCTTCAGAAGTGCGAAACGTGAGTGCCATCACGTTTCCGTGCTACGTAGTCTCATATTGGGAAAGCTACTATTCCATGGTGTCTTCATGTAAGGAATAAAAGGGGTTTTGATTTTGTAAATATGATTAATCAAAATTAATTTATAATTAAAATAATAATTATAAATAAAGAATATCAACAATTACCGACGGATGTTGGAAAAGAAAAGGAATTTCAACTGGTTGAAGTCGAGTTGTGTGTAACACACACTTTCCTTAAGATAATTACTCCTCCTCTATTGGTGTAAAATGACTTTTTAGCGTTCGTCTCATAGGATGCAACGACCTTTTGAGCTCTTGTGGCTGCACTGCTACAAGAACACCTACGAACTTCTAATAGCTTCTATCTATCAGCAGAAGAAACGACACAAGAGAGAAAACTTTGGGAGACTGAAGTATGTTTCTATTGTCTGATATTGTTGTTGATGTTGAGTTCAGTGTTGTCGATTGTGATTGAACAAAGGCATAGGGGGTCGCTCTTTAAATAGGGAGAAATCAAGCTACTATTTTAATTGCCATGAATTCATAAATGAATTTCATTTAATAAGTTAGAGTCATTACATAATGAATTTAGAAATGAATTTCAATTCATATGTCATAACTATTTCCTCAACAAATTATATTTCATACGTTACAACTTACAACTGTTACACAATGAATTTGGTAGTTACATAATTCAATCTCATTAAACATGTTGTTACAGAATTTAATCTCATTAAATCTGCAGTTACAAAATTCAAAGCGGTTATATTGTTACACTTTCCAGAATTCAAGTAGCTAGCACAATATCTTATTCACACCATAACCAATTTAAGCAGATGATTACATAAATTTGTAACTCTCATACATGTATGGTACAAATTCATATTTTATTATTTATGAATATTAAGTGCATCCACTTAAATTCTTTCAATTAAATTAGTTAAAATAAATAGTGAAAATCATCATTTTCTAACAGTTCAGTCCATTGTTTAGGATATTACTTGGTTAACTTCTTGGTTTCACTCTTATCTGTTATGGCATGCCATAGAGAAGCTTCGGTGAAATTACATTTGCATCGTCTAATTTCTTGTATGTTTTTGAAGGTCAAAAGCCTAGCTGAACCAAAAAATACAATGAAGAAGAAAGTTAAGAATGTAAGTAAGAATAATGAGAATCTGATATGAGCACAATGTGCGACGTTATTAATGTGTTATTATCCCTTATTTATGCTTTGTTAAGTCTATTTAGAGTAAGATAGCGTCATAATTTAGTTTAGTGTCAATTTAGTAAAGTTTTGGAGAATGTGTGCTTAATAATCAGAAAAATGACTAAGTATAGAAATCTGGAAATTAAGTAAAATATGTCTTTTTCGTGATTTTGAGGCTCGTGCTAAATTGATCTATCCTTTTCCAAATTTGATGAAATTTGGTATGTATATAATTGGCAAGCTAAAGTGTATTGTGTCAAAATTTCAGATCAATCGGAGTTCGGGAAGTCACCCAAATGAAGGCTGCAACTTGGCAGTTTGAGCAAACCTATCCAGGGACTACCAGGATTTTCCTGGGACTGTGTCCTGACTTCCGGAATTTCTGTGAGACACATCGCTTGGAACCAGAGAATGTGCCATACGCCTTTGGAAAGCTCTACAAGTCTAGTTTCTCTGGGACTTGGAATCGCATCAATCGGAGCTCTGAGGAGGACGTTATGCTGGATTTACTGGAGTAAGGTTATTCTGCCGGGAAAACAACAACTTTCCCGGTTGCACAAGGAAAGCTTTCCTTTGGACTTTTGAAGCATGGATCGGATATTATGGACCTAAAGATATGTCCATACTAACTTAATGAGAAGATTCAAGTCCAAGATAAGGCCAAGAAGAGTCTAGAAGAAAAGAATTCAGATAATAAGAGAAAGAAAAAGAATCCTGATTAATTTCGGGAAAATTCCTGTGCACGTCTCTCAACTTCCACGGACTCTCCCGGACAGCTCACAATGAATCAGAATTCGAGCCTTATATGGATAGAAAGCTACGGGAGTCTAGTTTCCAACCTAACTGGAATCACCTTAATATCTATTTTCTAGCGAAAGATATTACATAATATTCACTCGAAGGTCAAATCTGCCAGCAGGATAAGTTTGAGAAAAACTAGGTTTTGTGAACCCTAGTTGCAGCCACCCTTTTGCCTCTATATATTGGACGCTTTTTACACAGAAAATCATCTTCTCTTCCTCACTTAAACTTGCCGAAACTCTGCCGAATTCTCTCCAAGAATCCTCACCAAGAACATAGCCGAACCATCTTCCACCACCTTTTATAAAATCATTCCAATCATCAACACCAATCCACTTGCCGAATTCTTCAACAAGGTTGTCACTTGGATTGTAATTTTCGATGGCTTTAGTTTCTTTGTATTTATACATTAATTTGTCTATGAATTATGTATGGATTCTTGGTTTGTATTTTGCTTTTGTTAATTATTCATGGGATTTCCGAATTCTTGTTATATTGTTTGGTTTTCTTGTGTTTAATTACCGAATTATGCTTGTGATTTAATTGAATATGGTATGATGGGCAATAGGCTTTTGCATGTTTTCTTGATTTAATTAGGTTTATTTCCTTAATTCGTGTACAACCGAAGGAGATGTCTAGATGCATTCGAAAGGCCATGAGTATTGTCTAGATGTTGAATTCACTTGCCGATTTAATACATGTTGGATCATAGGCGAAGTTGGTTTTAATGTGTATTTATCTAAGGGCTAGAGTAATTCTGGAAATTTACATGTCGATGTGGGATGAGTGACGCCATACCTGCTAACATGTTCCAATTCGACATATTGTGCTTATGTGCTATTTGTGTTTAATTTCTACGCGAAGTGTTGTTAAACCGATTAGTATCATGTTTAGGATTATACGCGAAGTTAATTCTAAATACTTGTGATGTTTTGAATAATTAGATATACCGCGAAGGCTCTAATTAAATTGGAACTTAGTTGATCTTGAATTCGATATTTGCTTGCTGCCCCTATTACTTGTTTTAATTTCGTTGCATGTGTAATGAGTTTTGTATTTTGTGATTGTGTGGAAGATGTTGATCAATTGTATATAATAATTTAGGATTTAAATTTGTAAAAATCAGTAGGTAATTAGACATAAAATTCGACAAACCCCATTTTGTGCAACACTTTGTGTGATTGAAAGCCCTTGATTTCCTCGGATAGAACGATCCCTACTTGTCCTAACTACAATTGACAAAAGAAGGGTATTATGTGTATGAAGTTGTTTTGTAGGTAATTTGTGCTTGGATAATAGCTCCATCAAAATCGAAAGTTGACAAAGTAATAAGAAGAAGGATGCTGATACTCCAAAGCATCCAAATGGAGCCTCATCATCATGTGAGAACGACATTTTGCTTTTATTGTTAGATTTGTATTGAGCTTCTCTCTCACTCTCACTGACGGAGAACACTCCCAGAACTCCCCAAAAGAATAAAAGAATAAGAAAATTTCTCTAAAAATCTTGGCCTCGCAATGTCCGACCCAATTCCTTCTAGATTTCCCCTATTTTTAAAAACTAAACCAATTTGTGGTTCATGCAGATTGGTGGAATTAGGTTTTGGCTCAAAAATTTCGACTCATCCTCGGCGAATAAGGCACTTTGTAACGTCAAGAAGGTCCAATTCGGGCTCTTACGGCTTTTATGGAGTTGGAAGTGTTGTGTAGTGGTCAAAAGCCAAGGAGAGGACTCTTACGGCTTTCGAGATTGTAGAATTAGAAGGTGGTTTAGAATCATGTTTTAGTTTCATTGTGTGAAATTTGAATCATGGTTTAGTTTGGTGGTGTGGAATAGGAAGGAGGAGGAGAAGAAGCGATTGCGGACTTGCGGCCATGAGGCAGAGAAAAGGTGGGTTTTTGTTCTGTAACGAGAGAAGAGGTGGTTGGACTGTGTTGGGGGAGAAATCATGTGTCCATAAACAAGCAAAGTACTACATTGCCCTTTGACAAATGTGTAATAGTATATGAGTTAACAAAATTATTAACGTCATGTACACATACTGGTTGTCATTTAGTGTACTAATGTTTATGTTTTGTAACTTCTTGTACAAAAATTCATAGTGAACCTATTTTTATTTACCGTTCTCAAAATTTTCCTTTTAAGAAATCGTATGACCTAGTTAGTTTATTCAATAGTAAATGAAAATGGGATTAAATAATAAATTAGAAATAGTAATGTAGAGGAAGCCATGTGTCAGTAGTGTAATATGTGCCCCAATTGAGGTGTCAGTTAATGAAGTGGTCTGAAAGTCGTTGATATATGTGCGCTCTCACTTGGATTGACGTCAACATATCTCTTTTATTAAAATTGCACTCGTTTCATTTTATTTACTTTTACATCTGTTTTTATCTTAACACTTGTAATTAAATTTATGGTTATTATTAGTGAAATTGTCGAATACATTTGGAGAGAGAGGGTGGGAGGGAGACATGCATGGAGCCTAACCCCTAATTACAAGAAGTCATGTAGCTAGACAAATTCCCAACATAGTACTGAGAATCTCTACAAACAAACAAGAATTCTAACAAGCACCAATTAGTAAAAAGTATTAGTCAAATAACGACTCTATTTGTTTTAAAAAGGTGGTAACATAATGAAAAATATATTACATATGACTAAGAAAAAATGGCCAAATACTTTCCATCTCCGCAATTTGTATCATTTCTTTGGATATTTGGAATCACCTCTTTAGACAACTTTTTATTTTCTTTCACATACCCAAATGAAAGATTCTGCTGCTGCCACCTATCGTCTACTGTGTTTGCATCCTTCTTTTAAATGGAAAACAAAAGATATTGGAATGAGGCTGATGGATAGAAGTCATAAAACAACATTTTAAATTTCTTGAATAGTTTTAAATACACTCCCCTAACTTCTTAATTTATAAAATACGGACATGGACACGAGTGTCTAATATGGACACAATTCGTTATGCGGACACGATAAAATAAAATTTTTTCGGACACGAACACGTGGTGGATACGTTAATTTAATATTATTTTTAATTTATATATATACAAAAAAAAAAATATATATATATATATATATATATATATATATATATATATAATTTTGAAAAATTGAGACATTATATAACATGTTTAGCGTCTAAACCCACTGTCTACCTTAGTTAACTCAACAAACCAACCCAAAACTTCTTCCTCAATCTCAGAATAGCTCAGCAACACCACTTCTCCTTTCCTTTTCTACCCACCTTCCTCCTCACCACAAATTCAAACCCCTAAGTCCTAAAAAACCCAGTAAACCCAGCAACATAAACTAAATTCCAAAACCCAATTCAATTCCATGAGGTCAAAGAAGAGATCAAAACAATTGAAGAAGAACCCGATTCAATTCCATGAGGTTGAAGATCGAAGAGAGCAAAACAATTGAAGAGAGAAGAATAGTAAGAATGTATATGCAAGTTTTGACTCCGATTCTCAAAATCAAAAAAAATTGGGATCGATCTATGAAAGGGTAGAATCAAAAGCTTCAATTGCGAAGAGAAGACATAAGGAGCAAAGAGAGAGTTCCGAGTTCCGACAACGAGGTATGCTAGGTAAAAGACATGTATAACTTTCGTCTCGGGTGCGCTGCGCTTTCATCTGCGTATGCTGTTGTTGCTGCTGCTGCTGCGCTGGAGACGAAGAACAAAAGAGGCTGGAGACGAGGAAGAATGAAATGAGGCAGGAGGCGCGTAAGAATGACCTAACCACCTTTCTGAAATGTCAAAAGACAGAATTACCTCCCCTGCGTGTCTAAGTAGGACACGCCCGTGTCCGAAATGTAGTACGCGTGTCCGTGCGTATTTGAGCATATCCGTGTCGAACACGGACACGGATACGGCAGTTCAGGAACGTGTTTTGCTTCATAGCTCTTAATGCACACCCCTTAATACAATAGACTTAAATTTTCCATTTCAATATTATACTTAATACACATCTCAAATTACCAAAAATACCCTTATTTTAAAACCCCATGAAATATAATATTATTAATATAATTAATATATACTGAATATTTAAAAAAAAATATTTTCATAGTATTTTTTAACATACTTTCTACTAGTTTCATTTATAGATTTTGTTCGATTTTCATAAAATCATGACCAATTGATAATTATAGGGTTTAGATCAAGAGACACATTATTTGACACAACTTTTTACACTAATTTGATGCAATTTAGTTTTTTTTTTTTTTTTTAGTTTTTTTTTCTCATTCTGATAATAGATGTTTGTTTTAGTCATTTAACTTATCTATAGAATCTTATTTGAGATCAGAGGTGTATGTATTAAGTTGTTTGGGGAGTGTATATAAAATTTCTCAAATTTCTTTTATCAAAAAGAAAAAAGAAAAACTATGAATTTTCCCTCTTAAAATATGAGATCAGTGACTTGTACCAGTTTTTTTTTTTTATAGAATGATGGATAGATTCCAGTGGCAAAAGCCATACGACCTAGGAATGTCTGGTAAAGCAGGAGTTCGAATAAGGACAATGAAACGAAATAAACGACTAAGTCCGAATAAGAAAAAAAACGTCCAAACAAGCGGACAACAAGCTACGAAAGCAAATAACCATCATGATAGGAGAGAGGACTCCACCAAGACCTTCAGGCCTAAGACTACACGGTGTACCTTTTAGGTAGAGGTAGAGCAGCCCTCCCTACTCTCGTGATGGGATCCTGGTGCAATACTGCACCAACTCACTCCGCATTGGTCCCATCGCCAACCTCCGAGGCCAATCCCGAATCTATCAGACCCCCACATGCAAAATCACCTTCAGGACTATCCATCAACCCAGCAGCCCTAGACGGTGACGCCATCGAATCAAAATTCAGGTTCATTGCCATCTTCTTGTTCTTACTCCCCCTAGCGCGTCCACGCTTCTTCGGGGATTTGCGAGCAAGACCAATAGCGCCATCATTACCCACCATGAAACCTAGGTCACCCGGTCCAAGTTCCAGAGGTATAATCTCCAAGCAGTGTTTAATGCGCTTGTCCTGAGTTGAATCCTCCTCATCCCGAACCCGTCGAACTCTGACCACCTTCAATGGAGATGTAAACTCCGGTACTGCACGAATCTGTACCTGGCGTTTCTCCTTCGAAAATAGCCCCGAAAGGGATGAAAACGAAGGAGAATAGGGTATAGTCGTACCTGGGGCTGAGTTTGCCCTGAAAATCATCCCCGGAGGCACAGCACCTTGAGATGTCGGCACTGCTTCCACTTGCGCACCCTCACTAGGGCAAGTCTTCCCTCCATGGTCAATACGACAACATGTGCGGCATCTCTCCAACAGTCTCTCATACTTGTACTCCACCTTGATAATATCAGAAGGAGAAACTCTAAGACGGTGTTCAACCTTCACCAGGGTGTTAATCGGGAGGGCTAAACGAACTCTAGCAGTACCACGGCTCAAGGCAGCATGATCGATCTGGAGGACAAGACCTATCATCTCCCCGACAAGCCGGACGGTAGCCACCGTTAGGAGCGCCGGCGGAAGCCCGGATATTGCCACCTAAATCCAAATAAAATCGAGAGGAACCTTCATGATATCAGAAAAACCATCATAATCGTTGAGAATCACCATTGCCCTCTGGACACACCACAGACCACCCTTCTTGATCCTCGACAGATCACGCTCATTGTTGAACGTGAAGAGGAACCTGTCTCCCGGTGCTATAACCTCCACAGGAGCCGAGGTCTTCCACATGGAGCGCACTACGCTGCGGAAGGACTCAAAGGCCATTGCCTTACTGGTGTTGAGACAACCAACCATATAAAACCGGGGAGCAACGAAACCGTTTTCCGGGCTCCGGAGATCCCCAAGGTCCACAGGCTCCTCCTCTGTACCGGGAGAGAGCTTGGACGCCAGACGTGCAGTCATGGAGGCTACCGACGCCGTCACTGCAACCATTCGAAGCGCACCGTTCAGCAAGACTCAAACCCTAACCCTAGGTTCTAGGGAGAGATAACACTACCAGATCTGAGTGAACAGCCGACGAAAAAAATTTCGTCGGCCATGCCAATTTTTCGTCGGCTATACCATCTACCGACGAAATTTTCGTCGGCTATACTTCGTCGGAACAACCCCGTCGGCTATACCAATGGCCGACGAAAAAAACAAATTCGTCGGCTATAGTAGAGTATGGCCGACGAACTTACCGACGAAAATATTTTTTGTCGGCCAAACCTGGGAGAAATTGCCGACGAATTTCGTCGGATATTTTCGAGTATGGCCGACGAAATTCATTAATTATAGCCGACGAAATTCGTCGGCTATTGGGTGTTAACAATAGCCGACGATTCTATAAATTTTCGTCGGCTATTTCCTCGAAATATATTAATATTTAATAGGCATTAATTAGTTATAGTCGACGAAATAATGTAATTTTCGTCGGCTATACAACTTATAGCCGACGAAAATTGGTAAAATTCGTCGGCTATAGTTATTATAGCCGACGAAATAATGCCAAAATCGTCGGCTTTTCTTACATTTGGGGAAAAAAAAATTAAATTATTTTCTAAATTACCATTCCAAGCAACCTGCAAATCACAAAAACAGTCCATGCATTTGCACCAACAAGAAACACGTCTAAATACCTTTTTTATTAAATTCGTTCCAATATACATAAAACATAACCCTAATCATCACCTAAACCACTAAAGTCCACCACGTCATCCCCAGCATCCTGCTCTCCATCAGGCTCGTCATCCTGCTGACCGAACTCGGGAGGTTGAGGTATTGGAGGCTCCACTAACCGCTGAAACGGAGGCTGGGGTTCAAGGCCTTGTTGTTGTGCCGCGAACATCTCATACCACCAGTTTTGTTGGGCGTCGTAGTTGTGTTGCCGAATTCTGTCGCATTCAGCATGCCAACGGGCCATATCCAAATGATACTGTTGTGTTCTGCGGCGCAGCTACTGTACTGTCTGGGATGAGGTCGCCAATTCTGCGGCCAATCGCTGCACTTCCCCCCTCATATGTTGGCTCTCCCCGCCTCCCTTCTTTTGACCTCCCTTAGTGGTCTTCAGAAGCCCTAGTCCAGAACTTCCCAAACCCCGGCAGTAGTAGTTGTTTCACCAGTTTGGGAAGGCTGCGTCGAACATCCTCGCTGCCGTTTGGACACTGGACCGGTCGACATGGCGCATGGCTTCTTCCAGATCTGCCTCTGAAATGTTCGGTTGTGTTTCCCGAACTACTTGCTGGAACACTTCTTCTTCGGCCAGGTTGACCCTCTCCTAATTGGACGGGAAAAAAAAATTAATATTATAACAAATATATAATTAAGTAAAATTAATAATTAAAATTTTAAAATTGTAATGAACGACTTACGAGCTGTTCTGTCGCTTGTGGATAAGCGATCTTGAACGTCTCCACGTACGGGTTGCTATCAGGATGATCTCTAAGCGCCTCCTCCTGATATTGTGCAAACGGCCTAGAACCAGCATGATGGGGGGTTGTGTTCCGGCGGCGGTTCTCAGAGTTTATCCGAGAACGTTGCTTCAAACAAATAATAAAATGTTAGAAAAATGCATAAAAAAATATTAGTGTAATAATTATAAAATAATTAAAATTTTAACAAAATAAACATTTTTACTGAAGTTTAGTATTTACCTACATAACTGGGTTGTTGAAGTCTACTGTCTTCAACCAACGCTACTCGTACTCCCTAAACATGAACTCCCTGGGAGTACCCATACGACCAAGGTTGTCGTATTCGTTATAGTGGGAACGCAGCTCGTTCTTCCACTCTTTGAACCTACGAAAAAAACAAAAGTGCATTAGAAATATTATTAATATCATAAAATATTAATAATTATAAGATAATTATAATATCATAAAAACAAACGTACCTCGAGTTCTGCACGGTGTCCGCCCAATCCCGCCTGTGTTCGGCAATCTCGAAGAATGTCTGAAAAATAATATTTTATTAGTTTTACAATTGTAATAATACCGAAAATTATTAAATATTACGATAAATAAATTAAATTTTTTAAATTACTCACCGACGCGGCGTTGTTCACCTCCCTCTTTATCTCTTCGGGCACATCAGCCCACCGGATCCACAACATAGGGACTCTGTCCCTAATTAGTGACCCCACACAACCCGAGTAGTCGCGTTTTTTCTTCCCCTGAACCTCCTGATTAGGAGGTTCGTTGATTTGAATCATCCCGCTGCGCTCAACAGTTTTCCTGAGCGTGTCAAAACATATGACACCTCTCGTATTCCTCCGTGAACTGCTTGCGGCTGTCCCTATCACAAAAACGACGATTGGTTAATAAAATTAAATATTAGTGCGTTAATTTTAATAAAACATTTAATTAATAAAATCAAATGTTACCTGAACTGGATGACTCGTCTGTCGACTTTCCTTTTCTCCTCGCCGAAATAAGGTGGTCAGGGTTCTCAAATGGCTGCTGCTGGTATGCCTCCGCAGCACTCACGTACTGAGGCATATCAGGCCATAGGGGCAGACCACGATAGTCGACCTCCGGTATCGCCGGAATGTTGTACGGGAGGTAGAGCTGGTTTGGGAGAGTAGGAGCCTCAGTCGAGTCGGCAGTAGACGTCGTCGGACTCCTCATCGGCTCCCGATGAACCTCAGGCATACGAACCTGAGGAACGTCTGCAGCTATGTCGTCCCGAAATAGCTGTCGACTGAACCTCGGAGCATCTGGCCCGACAGGCGGAAGTGAACTGCTCGACGGCCGCCCCGCCTGGAGAAGGGTCTGGTGCCGAGAACTCACACTCATCCGCGGCTGGGATGAATCCACAGTCCTCCGCGGCTGGGAGGAATCCACACTCCTCCGCGGCTGGCTGGTGGTCCTCTCAGGCTGGCTAAGGGTCCTGTCGGAGTCTGCAGAACCGGCGGAACTTGCAAAACCTCTTGATCTGGAACGACGGCCTCCGAATAACTTTCTGACTGCATCGGCCATCTGCAGCCGCGGCCATTTTAAATAATACTAACAATTAACCTAAATATAACTATTTATATTTAAATATAACTATATTTCTTTATTAATATATATATATATATATATAATTAGACTACTAATTTATATATATAATTAATTTAACAATTTATATAACAATTTATATAATTAAAATTAAATATATAACAATTTATATACCTAAATTATAACATAAATACCTAAAAATTACCTAAATTAACATAAATACCTAAATTATACCTAAATTAACATAAATACCTACATTATACCTAAATTAACATAAATACATAAATTATACATAAATTAACATAAATACATAAATTATACCTAAATTAACATAAATACATAAATTATACCTAAATACCTAAATTATACCTAAATTAACATAAATACCTAAATTATACCTAAATTAACAATTATATCTAAATTAACAATTAATTAACATAAATGAAAAAAAAAAAACACTTACATTAATTTTACAGAGGAGAAGGAGGCCGGCCGGAGGAGGGAGGAGGAGGGACAGGCCGGAGGAGGAGGGAAAGGGTGGGCCGGCCGGAATAGGGAGGAGGAAGAGGGAGGAGGGGCCGGGGCTGCCGGATTGGAGGAGGAAGAGGGAGGAGGGCCGGGGCTGCCGGATTGGAGGAGGACGAGGCGAGCGGCGGAGGATCCGTTGGAGGCGAGCGGCGGAGGTTTTGGAAAAATGCAGCAAATGGAGGCTAGGGTTCGGCTGCAACAAACTTATACCCGAAAGTATAGCCGACGAATTAAAAAGATTTCGTCGGCTATACTTAAGAATACCGACGAAATTCTTTAATTTGTCGCCTATACTTTGAATTTCGTCGGCTATAGTTTAGGCGCTCAACAGCCGTCCGATCTCCCCCATCCAACGGCGGATAATGAAAAGGCGCGGATCACTAGAGTTTAGCCGACGAAATAGAATTTTCGTCGGCTAAACTTTTGGTCAAACTGCAAAGTCAAACCTCTAAACGCTTTAAAACGGAAATTGGCCCGTCTAAATGACGTTTTTTGGCATGACCTTCAACAGAGAATAGTTTCAAATCGATGCGACGCAACTAATCGTATAAAAATTTTCCTCAAGATATTTACCGACCGTCAGGCTACCCATAGGAAAACGGAAGTAAAAAACAGTTAACCGCAACATTCGGCACACAGATTTTGTCGGAATCTTCTCATTTTTCAACCGTAGACGTATTTCAATATTTCGGTCATATCTTATTTCACGACACATTTGCATTTGAAGAGTCTACGTATAGTAACTATTTGAAACTATACACTTAAACACTTAGTAAACAAGTTAAGGAACATTAGTGCATATGGTCCGATTTTGAATCTAAAAGTTTGGAAAATCTATTCCAACCGTCAGATATCACCGTTAAGATTAAAAACATGTATGAAAAAAAATCCAACTACATCTGACAACGTTAAAGGCTCGATCGGGACGGTCAAACAGCGAAGTCAAACCTCTAAACGCTTTAAAACGGATATTGGCCTGTCTAAATGACGTTTTCTGGCCTGATCTTCAACAGGGAATAGTTTCAAATCGATGAAACGCGACTAATCGTATAAAAATTTTCCTCAAAATATTTACCGACCGTCAGGCTACGCATAGGAAAACGGAAGTAAAAAACAGTTAACCGCAACATTCGGCACACAGATTTTGTCGGAATCTTCTCATTTTTCAACCGTAGACGTATTTCAATATTTCGGTCATATCTTATTTCACGACACATTTGCATTTGAAGAGTCTACGTATAGTAACTATTTGAAACTATATATTCACTTAAACACTAAGTAAACAAGTTAAGGAACATTAGTGCATATGGTCCGATTTTGAATCTAAAAGTTTGGAAAATCTATTCCAACCTTCAGATATCACCGTTAAGATTAAAAACATGTATGAAAAAAAATCCAACTACATCTGACAACGTTAAAGGCTCGATCGGGACGGTCAAACAGCGAAGTCAAACCTCTAAACACTTTAAAACGGAAATTGGCCTGTCTAAATGACGTTTTCTGGCCTGATCTTCAACAGAGAATAGTTTCAAATCGATGAGACGCGACTAATCGTATAAAAATTTTCCTCAAAATATTTACCGACCGTCAGGCTACCCATAGGAAAACGGAATTAAAAAACAGTTAACCGCAACATTCAGCACACAGATTTTGTCGGAATCTTCTCATTTTTCAACCGTAGACGTATTTCAATATTTCGGTCATATCTTATTTCACGACACATTTGCATTTGAAGAGTCTACGTATAGTAACTATTTGAAACTATACATTCACTTAAACACTTAGTTAACAAGTTAAAGAACATTAGTGCATATGGTCCGATTTTGAATCTAAAAGTTTGGAAAATCTATTCCAACCGTCAGATATCACCGTTAAGATTAAAAACATGTATGAAAAAAAATCCAACTACATCTGACAACGTTAAAGGCTCGATCGGGACGGTCAAACAGCGAAGTCAAACCTCTAAACGCTTTAAAACGGATATTGGCCTGTCTAAATGACGTTTTCTGGCCTGATCTTCAACAGAGAATAGTTTCAAATCGATGAAACGCGACTAATCGTATAAAAATTTTCCTCAAAATATTTACCGACCGTCAGGCTACCCATAGGAAAACGGAAGTAAAAAACAGTTAACCGCAACATTCGGCACACAGATTTTGTCGGAATCTTCTCATTTTTCAACCGTAGACGTATTTCAATATTTCGGTCATATCTTATTTCACAACACATTTGCATTTGAAGGATGACGCAATGGTTTGTCGATAGTGATAGAAAATGGAAGCTGCTGTTTTTTTGTTTTTTTTTTTTAATCATAGCTGACGAAATCAAACCTAGTACTCGTCGGCTATTCTTTTGTCGTTTTCTGTCAAGAATAAAATATTTATTTTTTCAATAAATTTATGGCCGACGAAATAATGAATTTTTCGTCGGCTATTATGGTAATGGCCGACGAAATAATGAGTTTTTCGTCGGCTATTCACACCGACGAAATAATGCATTTTTCGTCGGCTATTATGTGAAAAAAAAATAAAAAAATCTGTGGTGTTACACCTCCCGTATGCCTATGTCCTGTTCATATATAACCAAAATTGAACCTAAAAAAACAGAAACCCAACAGTCAAGATATTTCAAAAAAAATTTTAAGGAGTTTGGAACCCAGCCTAGCTGGGAGGCTCATCCCCACGCCCGTTTATTAGAAATGATCGAGTGGATTACAAATGAAAGGATTACATCATCTAAATTACTTAATCCGTCGGATTGTAATCGGAATCATCGGATGAGTCTTCTTCGGTTTCTGAATTGCTCGATAGGGGTAATCTATGTCGTTCCTCACCACTAGAGTCCTCGTTAGTTTCTTCATTTGGATCAACATCAACAAGCAGTGGCTCTTCACATCGAATTCGCACCGGCGTGTCTAGGCGAATAAAAGAGGAGTCAGGAATATCGTTTGAGTTGGGCTCTTGATACGCGGTGCCCCCTTTCTCGTTTTCTTCAGCCACTCCAAGTGTAGATGCCCGGTAAATGTTGCGATGGTGGATAGTGTTGACTACTTTCCACGGGTCACCCTTGGCGAGATCATCAAGATAAAACACTTGTTTCACCCATGTGGCTAAAACGAACGGGTCGTCCTCATACCATGATGTACTAGTGTTCACAGAAGTTATGCCGTATTGATCGGTTTTCATGCTCTGCGGCCGTGTGTCAAACCATCTACATTTGAAAAGCTGCACTTTCATGCCTTCCCCGTAATGCAGTTCCACAACTGAATGGAGAACACCGTAATAGTCAACTCCACCATCCCCACCATGTGCCATAACCCCTGAATTTTGTGTTTTCAGTCTGAGGTCTCTCTCTTCACATCGAAATAACACACCATTCACCTTGCACGTCGCATAAACTTTTGAATAGACCGGCCTCATCGCTAAAAGTCTGAGTTCGTGCGACCAATTTGGGTGATTATCATTTTGAATAAGATCCATCTGCAACCATCAGAATCAACTATAAATATGAATAAATATACACAATAATATATAAACACGTATAGAATAGTGTTAAAGTTACGTACCCAGCGGCCGAAATACTCTGCGAATGTCCGGTTGTGGTAATCGACATCACCTCGTACTTGTTCACAGTGTAGATGTATGTTCTTCCAAAACTGAACTTCTGGACAGTTGATTAGTACCCACCAATGTGCAATGGCTACCTCATACTCTTTCAACTTGTAGGAAACTGGCATGTTTCCACCGAGTACAACATCGTCGGAGAGTATGGAAAGATTGAACTGTGAAGGTACATCTTCCGGTATGCTTTCCTGTAACGCTCCTAAATACAGCTTCATGTAGGTGACGCACTCGTGCGCAATATATGCTTCAGTTATACATCCTTCAAGTGCGGATCTGTTTTGGACAAAACCACCGTATTGTCCAAGTTGCCTATAACTTAAGTTTTTAAAGTGTTATGATAATACATTAACACTATATCACATATATTGATGAGGAAATTAACATAAGGTGTAAAATACGTACCTTTCCATCGGATACATCCAAGTGAAGTGCACAGGACCGGTAAGCAACAACTGCCGAGGAAGATGGATCATGAGGTGAGGCATGATGTCGAAAAAATTTGGAGGAAATATCATCTCAAATTTACACATGATATGAACGATGTCTTGTTGCATTTCCCGGAGGTCAAATTTTCTCACTTCCCGCGTGCATACATTCTGGAAAAATCTTGCCAACGCTACTAAGGGCTCCACAACGTGACGGGGAAGGAACGGTCGAATGAAAACAGGGAAGAGACGTTGTAGCAGGATATGACTGTCATGACTTTTCAACCCGTACAGATTGTTGAATTGTCTGTTCACACACTTGGCTATATTTCCAGCAAAGCCTGAAGGATACTTGGCCCGACTTATCCAATGGAAAATTTCTGGTTTATGCTCAGGCATGACGGTGTAAGGAGCTTGAGGCATTTTTCTCTTCTCTTGTTTCAACCATAGTTGTTTTCTGATATTCATGTTTTGCAGATCAGTGCGAGCCTTAGGACCGTCTTTCGTCTTTCCCTCCAAGTTCAGCGTTGTGCCCACCACACTTTCAGAAACATTTTTTTCTATGTGCATAACGTCTAGGAAGTGACGGATCAGCAACTCACACCAGTACGGGAGTTCCCACAATATGCTCTTATGTGTCCAGAATTTGTACTGCTCAGGTCTTTCAGGTATTTCCGCTACAATATCGGGATGATTGCTGAGGGGCCCAAAATCGTACTCATTAAGCACTGCTAAAATTTCTCTTCCCGCCCATCTTCTGGGAGGACCACCGTGTTCTTCGGTTCCATCAAATGCGGCGGACTCGTAACGCCAGTGGTGATCCGCCTGAAGGAACACACGATGACCCATTCGGCATATCTTGTTGCAATGAGGGGTGCTCCCATAATCGCTGAGGCACTCTGGACAAGCCTTGTATCCCCTAACAACGCTACCCGACAACATCCCATAAGCAGGAAAATCACTGATGGTACCAATAACCATGGCATGCATCTGGAACGTCTCCTTCTTGTACTTGTCAAAAGTGGGATGACCAACGTCCCACAATACCTTAAGCTCTTCAATCAATGGTCTCATATACACATCGAGACATTTCCCTGGGTAACCAGGCCCCGGAATCAACAACGTCAACATATTATATTCATTCTTCATGCACATCCACGGAGGAAGGTTGTAAGGTACTAAAACCACCGGCCATATACTGTATGAAAGACTCATGGTGCCGAAAGGGTTGAACCCGTCGGTTGAGAGCCCGAGCCTGACGTTTCTGACATCTGACGCAAAATGAGGAAACTCATTGTTTATATGCTTCCAAGCCGCTCCGTCAGAGATGTGTGTCATGATATCTGCGTCTCCCGCGTCCCGCTCACCGTGCCACCTCATAGCTTTTGCGGTGGTTTCTGACATGTACAACCGCTCAAGCCTATCTCTCAATGGAAAATACCGAAGCACTTTCACAAGTTTCCTATTGCCTGCTCCCGTCAACTTATATCGGTCAGACTGACATATCGGACATGAGTCAAGGCTAGCAAGGTCATTCCCTTCTGCATCTTTACCCCAGAAGAGAACGCAGTCAAATGCGCATGCATGGATCTTAATGTAGGAAAGCCCTAGATCTTTGAGGATACTTCGGACCTTACGGTGATTGGTAGGATTACGATGACCCTCCTCCAACAACGAAGAAGTGTACTGTAGATATTCATCCACTTGCCTGATGCTCGATTTTGCCTCGACTTTAATCCTCATTACCTCCATCACACTTTCAAGAACTGTCTTCTCAGAACTTGAAGACACAGGGGTCTGTTGCAATTCAATCAGTTTGTTGTACTTGTCAAAGGCAGCAGTGTTGACAACTTGTGGGAACGGCTGCACCGGGTCATGCATATATTGTTCCCCACGTACACCGCTTTCAAAAGGAAACACGTCGTTGACGAATGCCATTGTTGGATCGTTGGATGTACTACTACTGCCCGCCTCAAAAAACTGCCCATGATCATGCGATCCATCTAATGATGGCTCACCGTGATATATCCAACGTTTGTACTTCGGCCAAAACCCATTACTCTTTAGGTGCTCCCATACTGTCCTAATCGGAAATCGACACATATCACTGCGACACTTACATTTCTTGCACGGGCAATAATGGTATTCCTTCCCGTTTGCATTTTCCTCGACGAACTGCAAAAAATCCACAACTCCTGTAGTGTATCGTCGGTCATGCCTTGGAAGCGAAATCCAACTCTTATCTCGATCCATATATAGCCTGATAATAATATATATGTATAACTTTAATTAATAATAAATTAATTAACACATATATATTACAATATATATTATTATCAACATCAACTCATATATATATATACCATTAATTAACAACCATTATTTAAGTTCATTACACTATCAACAACTATTAATTAACATATTTATATATATTTTAACACTAATTAAAATAACATTAAATTAAAACACATAATTATACTCTAACTGAAAATCAACTCAACTACAACTCAAAATCAACATATATACATACATTCTAACACTAAAACAACAACAAAACAAAAAATCACTTACTATATCAAAATCAACTCAACTAAAACTCAAAATCAACATATATACACATATACGTACCTATATATAGCTCCACAATGTAAGAGAGGACGGATTTCAACAATACCCACAGATTTTTCACTCTTTCTCCCGTTTTTTTCCCTTTTTTTTTAAATGACCAGCTTCTGTCCAGATCTGAAAATATAAAGACTTATAGCCGACGAAAATTCCAATTTCGTCGGCCAAACTTTCTAAAGTTTTCGTCGGCTATACTTTAAGAGAAAGGCCGACGAAAATTCAAATCGTCGGCCATTCTTGGGGTATAGCCGACGAAAAATATTTTTTAGTGACGAAAGAAAAAATCGTCGGCTATTCTTGGGGAATAGCAGACGATTTTTCATTTTTAGCGACGAAAGACGATATCGTCGGCCATTCTTGGGAATGGCCGACGAAAAAAGTATGTCGTCGGCCGTTTTTTTTTTTCGTCGGCTATATTGTTTTTTCTGGTAGTGTAAGAGAGGGGCTGTGGTATATGTGTATGTTGTTAGGACTTGTACCAGTTTCTATTTAAGAACATACCTTCAATTTACCACTAGGTTTGCACATATCATAAACCTCATAGTTAAATCATGCGAAATTTTTTTCGGCCTTTTATTTTTGTTCTCTATCACTTTTCTTTTAAACAGAAGTTTAATTTCTTCATTTTCTTGTCATATTAAACTCATGAATTAAATAATTTCAGTGAGGAACTAAAGATTATCGGGTTGATATAAGATACAGTATTTGGCCTCCTTGCATCATATGATAGGGACTTTGTTTTAATGTTTTTTTTAATTGATATCTAAGACAAATCGACCCAATTAAATTAGTAAGTACTTTATGATCATCAAATAATATAGTGTCTTATCAAATAATAAAGAGTAAAAATTATGAATTGTGCAAGAGCAGGAATGAACGGTCTATAGAGCTTCGAATTGACTAATAACAAATTTTGGATTGGATTGTTGAAATGCTTTAATTCATAAGGTTGAGATGAAGTAATCTCTCCATGTTCCCTATTTCCTCTGTTTTTCTGGGCAAAGGACTAAAACATTCAGTCATGATCCATTGTATCAGACAAATATTACAATGGTTTCATGGAAGCCGAGCATACAAGAAAGTTTTTATTCTTAAAATTGAACGAAATTGAAAAAATAATAATGTGTTTACGTTGTTCAACTTTCGTATTTCAAATCATATCAAATTACACTAAGTAGGTCCCTAAAAATGGGATCAAAATGAGACTCCTAAATGACATTGACAAAAGGCCATGTTTTGCCTAGTGTACATGATGCTACTTGAATTCCCTTCCTCAAGCTCCAACCCAACTGCCCAGGATTGGAAACAAGCAAGAAACCATAGAGAAAAACCATGGAAAACGATATGGCCAGCTTTAATTCTTACCCTAATTCCTATTCCATTTCTTGACATCATAACTGGAAGCAACTTGCCAAAGCCATGCCATACAGGCTCACACTTGCCCACTCAAAGTTTTTCCCAAAAAGGAAAGAAGTAAAAAAAAAAAACTTAACCGGCAGTTCATTGTCGGTAAACGTAAACCAAAATATCATACTCATACATGACTGTACAGACCAAAAGGAGCTGAATACGTGTAAACAAACAACTCGAAATTAAAATAAAAATCCCTAATAAAACCAAAAATATAAAAAAATATTTACAATAAGAATAATAGCTGGTAGAGATCCACCAGCGTGTAAACGAAAACAGAGCCAGCCACCATCCTCCATTAAAGAAATGCGCAGGAGATAGCTTCTTTTTTTGACACGAAAAACAGAGGAGGCTTTATTGCACAGTCTGTCCCTTATATATACAAAAGCCAAACCTCCATTGTTAGGTGGCAAAAGCGATACGCGGTTGCTGGGATTACAGGGGAAATTAATTAAGCAGCAGTTGTGGGTGGAGCTAGCTGAGAAGCTCTGGAAGGCCAAGAAGAACATCCGATCAGTAATGGCAAGCTTCACCTACACTGTCTTATTCAGAATTATTCTCGTCCTTCTTAGTCTCTCAGGTTCGTTCTTATGTCAAATCACTTTCTTTCTTTCTTTCTTTCTTCTTCTCCTAGTTTGGCTTTCCCGAGGAGAAAGTGCAGCAGATAAAGAATAACAGAGATCCTAGTTTCAGCTTTACGTCTCAGATTTTCCTTCTGGGTCCTCCTTAAATTTCATTTCCTCAACTGGGTATTATATATATCCTTTTTGGCTTTCTTCCCCAAAAGTGTCTCCAAAATCTGTTTTTTCATGAACTTTCCTCTTTTGGAGGTCAATTCCTTTCAACCTGTCACTAATCTACAATGGGTTCATAGGTTATCCTCTGTTTTCTCAGAAACCAAATCAAATTCTCTTTCTTTCTGTGATGAAATTCATCTAAGCAGTGGCTAATCAATAGTGGGATTTTCTTAGATTTGTAATGGCATTCGAATTAGGATCTGAATTTGTCTCTGTTTTTTCATGTACATGATATCTGACTCCTCTGTTTAAAACTATGTTTCAGATTCAGCTCTGTTCCATGTGCAGAGCTTAAGCTTCGGCATCAACTACGGCCAAATCGCCAACAACCTCCCCACACCCTCCCGAGTACAGGGGCTCCTCCAGTCCCTCAACGTAAGCAGAGTCAAACTCTACGACGCCGATCCCAAAGTCCTCCAAGCCTTCTCAAACTCCGAGGTCGACTTCATCATCGGCCTCGGAAACGAGTTCCTACCCAACATGACAGACCCTGACAAAGCCCAAATCTGGATCCAACAACATGTCACACCTCACCTCCCTCAGACCAAAATCTCCTCCATCCTCGTCGGCAACGAAGTCCTCAGTGGAACCGACACCAAGCTCATGTCGTATCTCCTCACCGCAATGCAATCTGTCTACACCGCCCTCGTCAACCTCGGCCTCTCCAAGACTGTCTCCGTCACCACAGCCCATTCCCTCACCATTATGGGTTACTCGTATCCACCGTCGGCGGGGACTTTCCGCGAAGATCTGGCACAGTATATCCAGCCACTTCTTAACTTCCACTCCGAAATCAACGCCCCATTTCTCATAAACGCGTATCCTTACTTCGCCTACAAGGGTAGTCCTAATGAAGTTCCGATAGAGTACGTGCTCTTCCAGCCGAACTCGGGCATGAACGATTCCGGTACTAATCTTCACTACGACAATATGCTCGATGCTCAGATTGACGCTGTGTACGCCGCAATGAAAGTTATGGGGCACACGGACATAGTTGTTCGAATATCAGAGACGGGGTGGCCGTCGAAGGGTGACGAGAACGAGCCCGGGGCCACGCCGGAGAATGCCGGGATTTATAATGGGAACTTGCTCAAGAAAATTGAGGAGAAGAAAGGTACTCCGGCCAAGCCTGACGTTCCCATTGATACGTATATTTTTGCTTTGTTTAATGAGGACTTGAAGCCCGGTCCGGCGTCGGAGAGGAACTACGGGCTGTTTTATCCCGATGGGACTCCGGTGTATGATATTGGAGCCGATGGTTATCTTCCCCAGTTGATTTTCTCTTCATCAGCTCATGATATTAACGTAAGTGGAGTAATTAAGATATTTTGTGGTTAATTTCTTTGGTGAATTAATATTTTTACTGATTGTCTTGTTTGGATGATAATTTTTTTGCAGGCTTTGTCGATCTTCAACTTTCTGATATGTCTTACAGTGTACTTATTATGGGTAGAGAAGGCAATGTGAAGAGTTCCTCAATATTTTTTTTGGAAGGCAGAGGGAATTCTGAATAGGTTATAGACTTATAGCTTAATCATTATACTGTATATGAACCTTTCTTCTTCACATTGATTTTCATTAATTTATATAGCAAAATAAGGCATTATTGATCTTACTAAGCATTTGCACATTGCTGAACAATACAAGAGAATTGACTAGAATCATCTTGCATTTCGCTTCATTTTCCTTGTACTTTCTTGTGTGTTGTATGATGATATATAGAGGAGTAATTAAAAATGTCATCATGATTTCAAGGCGGTTTCTTACATTACCGCCATCAATATGTACATACTATGATGAAAGAAAGCTTCCAATATGTCAAGTTCTGTCCACTTCATACGTGCACAAAGTGGACTTTCAAAATTGAAGAATACAAACTAAAAATATATAGTTTACAATATAAACTGGGTGGCCTGCATTCGTATCAAATCAAACCCAATTTGATGAATACAATGTGTCACATAAATTGTTGTTTACTAAGGTAAAGGTAACGACTCTCAATCGTCTCTATCATTCCACTTGCAATCATGCATGTGAATCTTTTTTTCTGGGGAATAAAATTCTGAGTGGCTTGAGCTTGACAAAAGTCCAAACTGGGGTTGCATCAAGGAAAAGGAAAACCCCAATCCATTCCATATCTTTCTTTTCTCTCTTGCTCACTTAAAATTGAACCTTATCGTCACCGGCATTTGCTGTCATTTCTGGTGTGTGAACTGCGAGCTCTTATCTTTGGAATAGCTACGGCCTCTTTGTCTGCTACTATAGCTAGCTGTGTCGATCTTCTTGCATTTGAGTTACCTAGTTCCCAATTCATTTCCCAGTCTGAAACGGTAAAGAAACGTGATCCTTATAAACAAGGAGACGAATTAGTCCAAGCATCACAGAATTTGCCAATTTGGAGACTAGTTCAACTCAAACATTACCTGAACTTGGTTATATCTTCAGTCCTTGTTTCTCCTCTTAGTCACCACGAGAATGATTCTGAAATTAGCCTTATGTTAAATGACAAAAAGACGTATAATGCATGATACAACAAAAAGAAACATGAGTATTACTGTATTATAACATTGCTAAATTATATACAATAATATAAAAGAAAGGTTAACTAGTGCTTATTATTTCGGAATCAAAAGGTTCCAGCAATATTAATAAAATATTGTGTAGAAATACATTAATCCAGAACTACAAAAGCATGAAGTGTAAATCACTTAAATTTCAGAAAAGCTTTAGAATTAATTTCTATTATACAAGATGGAGTTTGACGACGTTTGAATCGAATACGAAAGTCTTAAAAGTCTTTTTTTTTTCTTTTCTTTTATTTGAATGCTTAAAAGTCTTAATTACGTACATGTTCGGAGTATTGACACTCAAGCATGTTGGTATTAATTTCAATCGTTAAATTCTAGGGTAAAAACTTAAAATGGTACCTGAACTATTGCGAAAGGTACTTTTTGGTACCTACGAATTTTTTCTACCTGAAATGATACCTCAACTATTGCACTGTTACCTAATATGTTACCTCCGTTAGTTTTTCCTTTAAAGTCGCCTACGTGACATGAATAAATATCCAAAATGGTACCCAAGCTATTTCAAAAACATTTTATAATACCTATATATTTTTTTCTAAGACTTCAAATAAAATCTCTAAATTTAGTTTATGATACCAAAACATATACTAGTTAAAATCATAAATAAATTATTATTATTATTATTATTATTATTTTGATGGTAATAAAAAAATATTATTATTCGGATCTATCAATATTTTCTTTGTAAAAAAAATCTACAAATTTGTTCTGTTTATAGAGGAAGTCCAATATTTGGTAATAGAATAATATACATTTGTAATAATAATATTTATAGACATCTCTATCATAAGGATACAAGTACAACATATAACTACATATTATGTTTATAAAAGAAAGTATATTTAAGAGTTATAATAAAATAATATGTGTGTATGTGTTTAAATTATATATCTCTAACCATTGATCATAAACTAAATTTTGAGTTTAAAAAATAAACTAAATTTTGAGTTTAAAAAAATATAGGTACCAAAATATTTTTTTGAAATAGCTCAAGTACTATTTTGGGTATTTACCAAATTCAAATTCATGCCACATAGGCAACTTTAACAGAAAAACTAACGGAGATACCATATTAAGTAATGTGCAATAGTTGAGGTACCATTTCAGGTAGAAAAAAATTGTAGGTAAAAAAAAGTACATTTGACAATAGTTCAAGTACCATTTTAGATTTTGACCCTAAATTCTAACTATTAATTACAACCAACGGTCATAAACTCATAATACATCTAACACATCCTAATACTGGTATTGTGGGGAAAATGACCATTTGCACATAAATAGGTTAAAAATTGACCATTCCAATGTTTATTGCCCAGATCAATGAGTCTTTGGAAAATTACACAACTACCCTAGTAAATATGATTCAGTCCTATTGAAACACATTTATCCTAACCTCTCTTTATCTCCCGCTCGGCAGTTCGTTTTCTTTTTTCGTAAAAACAGTTTGCTATCTTTGTCTTCCCCCTCTTTCGCTCCCTCGTTCTGTCTCTCTTCCTCCTCTCTCGCTTGTAATCAAATTGGCTCTCTCTACTTCTCTCCCTCGGCCAATCGCACTACTTCTCTCTTTCACCGACCTGAGTAGAGTTTTGGCGCCAAAGAAAAGGTAAAATTCCGACTTAGGATGAATTAGGGTTTTCAAAACTGACCGGGTTTTATAGATTTCTGACTTGAATGCGCTTTGAATTTGTTTAATTGAAGTTGAAATTGGGTTTAGGGGTTGATTGATGATTATATGGTTCCGGAGATGAAATTTGGATTGCATGTTTGTTTGGGGATTATTTGCTACAGGGGGTCAGTAAGAAGTTAATTGAAGACTTAAATGTTGATTACTGGGGGTCAGTAATCAGTTTATTCAGCTTAATGACTCACATTAATCAGTGAACATGCTTCCTGCATCACTAATCGTGTGTTTACTGGGGGTCAGTAATCATGGTTACTGGGAGTCAGTAATTGTGTGTTTACTGGGGGTCAGTAATACGATTACTGAGGGTCAGTAATATTGGTTACTGGGGGGTCAGTAATCATGGTTGTTGGATAATGGCCAGATGATAATTTTCTTACTAAATTGTGTATGATATATGCAGAAAGGCAGTTGATCAACCAGATGATGATTTTGAAGATGATAGAGGTGATGCTGATGATGGCAGAGATGATGGTGATGATGATGATACGAGTGATGGTGCTGAGGATGACATGGTTGATAGTAATGATGAAGATAAGGGTGATAATGGTGATGATGATGAGGATGATGATGAGGACGATGATGAAACGACAGAGCAGTTCTCCATAAAACACAGAACGCGTAATGGAAACAAAAAGAAGGGAGAAAAGAATACCAAGAACAAGAAGAATGACACAAAAAAGAGAGAGAGTAATAAGAAGAATGAAGCAGCAGAGAAACGCAGAGCAGTAACCAAAAAAGCAAAGACGAGAAAAGAAGAAGTGGTCAGAAAAGAGAAAAAGGTAAACAAACAGTAAACTTGTCTCTGACTTGAATTATTTGGTTGTTTAATAGATCTTGGTAAACACAATACAACATTGAAAATCTTAGGCGACGAAAAAATTTCGTCACCTAAGAGGGATTTTCGTCACCTAAAATCTTAGGTGACGAAAATTTTGTCGCCTAAGTTTCGTCTTCTAAAGTTTGTGGTCTAAGTAAGTAAGCGACGAAAACCTATGAATTTCGTCTCCTAAGATACTTCTTAGACGACGAAAATTTTTTGTCGTCTAAGAAAAATGGTGACGAAAAAAACTCTTAGAGGACGATTTTTTTCGTCGGCTGATGACTAACTTAGACGACGAAAAAAACTGTTTCGTGGCCTAAGAGTAATACTTAGACCACGAAAAAATTAAATTTCCTGGCCTAAGACCATTACTTAATCGACGAAATATGTTTTTTTCGTGGCCTAAGATAATTACTTAGGCCACGAAATTTAATTGTTTCGTGGCCTAAGAGTATTTCTTAGTCGACGAAATATATTTGTTTCGTAGCCTAAGTGTATTACTTAGGCCACGAAAATTTTAAATTTCGTGGCCTAAGTAATTATCTTAGGCCACGAACTCCTTTGTTTCGTCTCCTGAGTATTGATCTTAGTCCACGGAATAAACTTTAATCGTCGCCTAAGTATATCACTTAGGAGAGGAAAATTTATTTTTCGTCACCTAAGTATTAAATTAAAAAATATATATATATATATATATATTAAATATTGAATACTGAATATTAATACTGAATATTCATATAAATTAAAAAATTTATTCATACAAATTAAATATTGAATATTAATAAATTTGTTCATACATTTGTTCATTTAAATAAAAATATTTAATAGTTAATATTAAAAACCGAACAACAATATCGTAGGGCCGGAGCCTGCTAGCTACTTTTGAAGGCTTGTAAAAATGTTGAACTGTTCCTCCAACCAACTAAAACGGTCTTCATTATTTTGGTACTTCTCATGGGCCAGTTGTGTCTGCTCCTCAAGTATGGCGATACGCTCTCTAGCCTCTTCTTCAGCTTCCCATGAGTAGGCGGCATATTTTTCCTGTCAACAAACACAAATTATATCACAAACTGAACATATTGAAATTCATATATCAACATCTAACAAAGATAGTAACTGAGACACCTAAACTTTAAAATTAGTAACAATGATGGATTTATATGTTTTCAAGATATGTGATTTGAAATGAAAACTTCAAATGCATAGTCAAATAAATTAGATAATAGTACTAAGCCGTGCATATCAAAATCAGATAATAGTACTAAGCCATTCAGCAAGTCACCTATATAAACACCGAGAGCTTAAGCAAAGATATATGTTCTGTATAAAGCCAAAAAATGAATCATTCTAATGAAGCAAAAAAAAAAAAAACTATGAACAAACGCCCTAAAGGCAGATGAAAAATCAAGTTACCATTCCAAGATAGGTGCAAACACAAGTATTGAAAAGTCCATTCTAGAATAGGCAAAACGAAATATTGAACCGATCATAAATTAGCATTTTGAAACATAAACAGAGAACCCAAAATTTTATAGCTACAATATTACCAACTAAATCAAGTACATCATCATAACCAAAGGAAAACCTACACTAAAAGTTTGATCCAAAGATTGAATGGGCGGCACTGTTTCATGCTAACAAGAAACCCCATCCAAATGCAGTCCTATAATCATTACCAATGTCATTTATCACCCTTGAATAAAAACAGAACACAATCATGCTCTATTTCTCCCTAAATGTGAAAAACCGACTACTTTTCTTTATCATTACCAATACCTAATTCATAATTCTGAAACCTTGAATTCACAATGACGTGTTGATGTTGGATGTTCGTGAATATGTTACTACACCAAATGCACAGTTACTCTTGAGACCAAGAGTAAGGAGAAACCAATTAAAGATCAAACATTAAGGTAAATTTTAAAAATATACGAAATTGAAACCACACTAATACATTGTTATAAGACTGGTCATTTAGATTACAGCAATCCGGGCAATACACAATCCAGCATCATTGAAACTAATGTATTCATGTCAATAATTGTAGAAGTAACAAAAAGTATCCTATGCAACCAAAATTGGGCCCTTTTCATCAGTTTTGTACTTGGAACTGCTTATTCAATCAATGTAAGTTTGCTTGTTCATGATCAATCTTAGAGACCTCAGACAGCTACATTTAAAAGCTTAAATGTTACTTGAATTCATGTTTGTATACAGTGATGTACAGATGGCTTCAATTCAAGTCAAGAGGGTAAGCCGGGACTATTAACTGAGTGATATATGCAAGATTGAATGCTAATGCTCATATACAGATCCATGTGTATAACCCTATGTTGGGATATATTACTACCTCTAATAAACTTTTCCCGTAGTGACTTGTACGTTGACCAAATAGATCATCCCCATCTTGATATGCACATGCCACTGCAAAACCATATAGTATAAGAGAGAGAGATACCTGGGATTGAGGCAGAGGTTAGGGGAAGGGAAGGAGGTGGAGGCTGGGGCGGGCGACGCGGCGACTGAGACCAAGCTGGGAGAGAGAACGGAGGGAGAGGTACTCTGAGGGGGCACGAGACGGAGGCTATAGGAAGGGAACAAGGCGGCGGTCTGAGGCGGAGGATGGGGCGGCGGCCATGAGGCGGGGGTCTGAGGCGGTGAGTGGGGCGGAAGAGGGAGGAAGAGGGTCTGAAGTTTTGTAAATTAGGGATTGGAGAACCCGATATATATATGTTTATAACTTACGCGACGAATTCATTTCTTTCGTCTCCTAAGACAATAACCTAGACGACGAAACTCTAAATTTCGTCTCCTAAGATAACAACCTAGACGACAAAATAATAAATTCGTCGCCTAAGAAGTAATACTTAGGCGACGACATATTTATTCGTCTCCTAAGATAATTTCGAATTTTCACAAAATTTATTGGCGGAAAATTAAGCTGCCAATAGATTATTTGAAAAAAATAAAAATATTTTTACTTAGACGACGAAAATTATATATTCGTGGCCTAAGATCTTACTTAGACGACGAAACTGATTATTTCGTCGTCTAAGTAACCACTTAGGCCACGAATATGTGTTTTTCGTCGTCTAAGTAAAAATATTTTTTCAAAATATCTATTGGCGGCTTAATTTTAATTTAATGTGTTAAAACTTTTAAGACGATTTCATAGGTGCATTTGGTCGACTCGGACCCCAAATATACATATAATGACAACATGCTTACGAATGCGGTATAACTTGATTAGTAGATTATACTCAAGTGTACAACTTTTCGAAACAACTATATAAAAGAAGTCAAATTTTGAAAAACGCTATGAAATAGCATTTGATCTTTATGATGAAATACGGTGATGGTAAAAAAATCACTTAAATCCGATAAACTTAGAGCCCCGATCGATACGGTCAACCTTATTTAAAATAATCTCTCTCTATAGGGAGCCATAGTATCAGGAGGTAAACGTTCCCAAATTTTTACATGGATGATTACGTCTCATCTATTTGAGATTTTAATGTTTGGAAGAGTCGACGAAACAAGGTCATCTAAAGGTACGTAATAGCGTTTTCGTGTGATAAGTTTTATGAAAATGTGGTTGACCGTTTTGATCGAGCATCGAACGTTCACGAAACAAGTTGATTTTTATACTCTACTCAGATTTAACTATAACGATCACATCAGAAGGTCAAAATTTTCATTTTGTGAATTTAGCCATTATAATGACAACATGTTTACTAATGCGGTATAACTTGATTAGTAGATTATACTAAAGTGTACAACTTTTCGAAACAACTATATAAAAGAAGTCAAATTTTGAAAAACGCTGTGAAATAGCATTTGATCGTTATGATGACATACGATGATGGTAAAAAAATCACTTAAATCCGACTAAGTTAGAGTCCCGATCGATGCGGTCAACCTTATTTAAACTTATCTCTCTCTATGAGGAGTCATAGTATCGGGTGGTAAAAGTTCCCAAATCTTTACATGGATAATTACGTCTCATCTATATGAGAGTTTAATGTTTGGAAGAGTCGACGAAACAAGGTCATCTAAAGGTACGTAATAGCGTTTTCGTGTGATAAGTTTTATGAAAATATGGTTGACTGTTTCGATCGAGCATCGAACGTTCACGAAAAGAGTTGATTTTTATACTCTACTCAAATTTAACTATAACAATCACATCAGACGGTAAAAAAATTTATTTTGTGAATTTAGCCATTATAATGACAACATGTTTACTAATGCGGTATAACTTGATTAGTAGATTATACTCAAATGTACAACTTTTCGAAACAACTATATAAAAGAAGTCAAATTTTGAAAAATGATATGAAATAGCATTTGATCGTTATGATGAAATACGATGATGGTAAAAAAATCACTTAAATCTGATAAAATTAGAGCCCCGATCGATGCGGTCAACCTGATTTATACTTATCTCTCTCTATGGGGAGCCATAGTATCGGAAGATAAAAGTTCCCAAATTTTTACATGGATAATTACATCTCACCTATATGAGAGTTTAATTTTTAGGAGAGTCGATGAAACAAGGTCATCTAAAGGTACGTAACACTGTATTTGACAATAGATTCATTACTGCGTGTTAGTAAGTTTAATACTGGATGATTACTGGGGGTCAGTATTGTGAATACTGGGGATCAGTAATTGATTAATAGGGGTCAGTAATTGATCACTGGGAGTCAGTAATTGATTACTAGGAGCCAGTAATGTGATTACTGGGGGTCAGTAATTGATTACTGGGAGCCAGTAATGTGATTATTGGGGGTCAGTAATTGACTGGGGGTCAGTAATTGATTACTGAGGGTCAGTAATAATTGAATATGAATGATAATCCTTTTGTTTTTGTTCCTTTACAGAAGCGACAAGTGAATACAGCAAAGAGCAAACCAGAAGCAACATCTTTGAAGGGGCAGATAGCACCTCAGTTACCAAGAGTGCAATGCCAGCAGCAAAAATGTGCATTGCACCAATTCTATGTTTTGATGAGAGATTACAAGGAAAAAGTACCACAAGAATCTTGGGATCTGCTCCAAAAGACATGCTTCTGGGATATGATTGCAGCTTTCAGAAATGGTACGATTGACGACTTTCAAGTCCGAAAAAAAGAATCAGATTTGGAGATCATACTGAAGCATTTCGACACGAACAATGTGTTCAAATTCGGACAAAAAGAGAAGCCGATAAAAGCTGAGGAAGTGCATGGACTGTTTCACATCACCAAGGAGGGGTTGGATTTCAAAGACGTGTGCAAGGACAAAGATCAAACATCTGCAATTTTCACCCGAGAGAAAACCAATGACACCATAAAACGGACACAAATAGAGTCGGCGCTGAGGGATGAGCTCAAGAAGAAGAAGAAGGATCCTAAGAAGATTGCATCAATCATAATAATGTACCTGTTTGCAGTATTCTTCTTCAGCAAAATAGGGACACATCTTGATTGGGAGCTCATTACAATATGTGAAGACTTGGAGAATATCGATAGATACAACTGGTCCAAAATGGTGATCGACTTCCTACTTGATGGAATTGCAAAGTACACTCACGACAGACCTCAAATGTATAATGGGTGCACACTTCTGATCATATATTGGTTCCTTGAAAACACAAAAGCGCGTCCGTACATTACTGAGAAAATGTACGAGAAACCCACATTCATTCGATGGTCAACCATGCAAGTGTTGAATGAGCAAGAGTGGTTATCAAACCCAAAAATGACTGAGGTAATAACCATTAGCTTTAGTGCATATAAAGTTTACCTACACAAAACGCATGTGTTAATGGTTTTATTTTTTTTCGTAGGCCAGGAACTGCTCGAACGTGGACCATATTTAGCGAGGACCTGCTATATAGATGAGAACCTCGATGAGGACAATAGCAAAGAGGAGCAATATACTACTCCAAGCTTCAATGAATGGGTAAGATGTTAAGATTACTATGGTTTAGGAGGTGTATTATATCCTGCTTAAATTGTTTGGGATGTGAGAAAATGCTTACAGGAAGTCAGCAGGAAGTCACTAATAGTATTACTGGGGGTCAGTAATACGATTATTGGGGGTCAGTAATCGGATTACTGGTGTTCAGTAACATGTTTAATTGATTTATAATTTGAAAGTTGTATCTAATTAGTGAGGTTGCAGGTTCCTCAAGCAAGTCAAGAGAAAGAAGAGCGAAACACTGTGCTGAATGTTAAATGCTAAATTGAGAACACTACTGAAAGACTTAGAAGGGCAGGCAGCAGAAACAGACTTGAACGAGCAGCTTAAGCGCCTAGCAAAAGCAAATGAAGAACTCTTGAACCAGAATGCTGATTTGTTATGGATGGTTAAAAAAGGTGACATGCAAATCATGCGACTAGAAGAAGATAAGAAGAATTTGGAGAAGACCATCCACGAATTAAAAATGAAGCTCCAAAATGAAAAGAGCACCACCACCGACGGTCATCGTCCAGATTTGCGAATCGTGGTTTACGATGAAAAGGAGGAAGAGTATCTGTATCCGGATCAGCACAGTGAAATGGGAGAAGGTTGTGAGGAAGGAAGAAGAGTAGAGGATGAAGCTCAACATATAGAAGAACCGGATGAGGGGATGGAGAACACTGAAGATTACCGTTCATTAGGTTCATAGGATTTAGAAACTCTGGCAAATGTTATGGATGCAGCTGTGAGGAGTAATATGGAAATGTCAGAGATGCAAACAGAGGAGAAGAACACGAAGGTGAGGAAAAAAAAACAAAATATATTGTTTACTGACCCCCAGTAATAGGATTACTAGGGGTCAGTAATTTTGTGTTTTGCAGTTGGTTTGTATGTTTTACTGACATTAACTTAACCTGCAGACAAGAATTACCAGTGAGAAGGTGGGCATCTTCATTGAACAAACTCAGGAAGAAATAGATAAATCAATTGCATCATTTTTACAATGTGACGAAGAAGAAAAAAAAGAAGAAGAAGAAAACTGCTGACCCACTTACAATAGAGAGGAACGTAAAGGTTTTCAAGAGGAAGGCAGAAAAAAGGCCTGAAGCAGACTATGAGTACCCTGTAAAAAAAGCGGCAAAAATGCAGAAGCCCAAGAACGACAGAGTTATCGAAAATGTGAAATGCGACGGGGCAACATGGAAAACTCTTGATGATAATGTCGCACGGTACTACGAGTCTTGGTTCAATGAGAACTCTGACAAGAAAGATTGGTAATCTGAATATATTTTTTTTTTTATTAATGAGATCAAAAATTAATTTTTTTTTAATACAGCCATAACTACTGGAATTCTAAGGATTGCCTGGTTGCAATAACTAAGGAGAATTTGAAGAGAATCATCCAAGAGCAGGACATCGTCATTGAAGTGAGACATCTTACTGACCCCCAGTAACACACTTATTTAGATTACTGACCCCCAGTAACGTACTTATTTATATGTTTCAGCCAATGAAGGTGTATATCCATCTTGTGAAACAAAGTCTCAAAGCGAATCATAATTCTATTCCAGTGGCATTTCTAGGGTTCGAGGCAGCGGTAAGCATTCTAAGTTAAACATGTTGCACAACGCCCATATTAATTGTTCCCTTTACTAATCTTGTTTTTGAAATATACAGTATTTTGTAGTGGCTAATGCAAATAAGGAAAGAGAATACATCGAAAGAGGAAAAGAAGGTGAGTTCGAAGGCTATAGATTGGAGGTCGAAACCCAATTTATAGAACCATTGTGGTCAGCATTCTCCAAGCAGAAAGTCTTGATACCTATACATCACCAGAAGCACCATCACTTCTCGTTGATGATAATAGACAACGAGAAGAAATGCTTTAGGTACATGAATCCCTTGACACCAAAAAAGGGCGACTACGCTGATCACTATACTACTCAGGATGCAGAAACAGTGGTGAGTATTTTAATGACAAACTTATAAATTTTTTCAAGAGCTTCTATGGGTTTACTGAACAACAGTAACTTGTTTTATGTTTTCCTCACCTACAGGCCAAAGAGATAAGGCGGTTCATCAAAGATGTGAACTTTACAAATCAATTCCCCGATAGTCAGGACCCGGAAGAATATAGAGAAAAAGTCGTGCGCATGGACAGAGGTGCCCTGATGTGAGCCGAAGCTCGCATGCAATAATAAACCCTACAAAAGATCGTTAGTAGTATAAGCAAGTAGGGATCGTTCTAGCCGGGGATTAAGGGTACCTGAAACATGAGAATGTTAACACAAATATTCACAAACACATATGCACACAATTGTCACACTTATATACATATATACGATTTTATCATGGGGGATGAAGATGAGGTTCGGCAGCCATAGCTGCCCTCTAACATCTAGGCATGAAAATAAATCCTAAATTACTATTTACAAGTTTGGTCGACATCTTTCACACAAAGCACTCCACACTCAACTTTTTAACAAGTAAGACTCACACAAAAGAAAGTAAGGAACAAGTAATTAGCATGCATTGAACTTAAACAAGTTTCAACCTACAACTAGAACGTTTCCGATTTTTACCTAGTTGAGAGACTTTTTCTATTGTTTTAAGATCGAGCTTTCGCGAGGTGATCCTAAAAGTTATGCTACCTTATACAAGTCATAGCATTGAAGCTCTAAAGTCTATAGTTGAAGACAAGCAAACAAGTAAGGTCGTCAATCTTCTCATTTAACATGCAAGTCCTAAGGTTAACCACTCTAGGTGAGCACAACAAATCAAAGTGATCATACGTCTACTTAGTTCGTTATAACTCAAGCAAATTAAACCTAATACCTAGATCATGTTCAAAGACAACACTAAGTATCGATTATAAGCCCTCACCTTAGTTCTAACCGGTTTAAATCCTCAACATGCATCTATACCACTGTCCTAATTATCTAAGTGTACTTATTTTACAAGTTTTATATTACAAATTAGCATGCAAAGACTCAAAGAAACCGTGGCCTAGCCCTAAGCAATGAATCAAACAAATATTCAACATGCAATTTATAAAACCAAAATCCAAATTGGTTCATACATAGACATATAATCCAAAACCAAAAATACATGCAAGTTTCATAGACAAAACTATACATAACTACATAAACTTTACTAAACCAAGAGAAGGGAGTGGATCACACTTTTGTAGACACCTTGGATGACTTCGACTCGTGTGGATCCGGCGGATGATGGAAGAGATGGGGCTGCTCGGCAAAGGGCTGTGTCGGCAGGAAGTATACCAAGTTTCGGCAGAAACTTGGGTGAGGTGGTGGTGGTTTTTGGCTTAGGGTTTAAGTAGGATTCTTGGGGACAATTTGGTAGAGTTTTGGCTTTGTGTTTTGGCTTGAGATGTGACAAGTTTTTCTGTGTAAAAGTTGGCTATTTATAGAGGAAAATTCGGCAGAAAACCTAGGTAGAAAACCTAGTCCAAATCGGCAAAGGCAATCCTTGTGCAACAAGGTTTTGGTTCCTTCCTTTCTTGGTTCTTCTAGGAAACTTCTTTTTCTGATTTTTTCTTCAATGCCTTGGCTTGGTGTCATCCTCTAACCTTCCTTAAGCTTGGACCATCATCACATATGCATTTGTACACCATTTGGTCCATCAAAAACAGAAAACACAAAAAGGGGGCAGTAGGTTCCTGGAATCGGCAGATTTGACCTTGTTGCAGTAATTCCGGCATATCTCCATCCGTGGAGCTCTGATTGATGCGATTCTAAGTCTCAGATAAACTAGACCCATATGGTCATCTCCCCATAAAATATCTCGATCAAATTTCTTGTGAGTCGTCGGGAATGATTTTTCGAAGTTAGGACAAAGTCTCAGGAAAATCCTGGAAGTCCCTGGATTGGAATGCTCGGACTGCCGTTTTGCAGCCAACTTTTGGGTGGCTTCCCGAACTCCGATTGATCTGAAATTTTAACACAACATTCCTCAGCATATGAATATTAAGCACACCAAATTTCATAGAATTCGGATAAGGATAGATCATATTTGTACTCGTCACAAAATCGCGAAAAAGACATGTTTTGCACTATTTTCCAGATTTCTCATACTTAGTCATTTTTCGGACAATTAAGCACATTTCACCAAAACTCTACCAAAATTGACACTAACTATATTATGACTCTATCTTAGATAAATAAGGGTTAAACAAAGCATAAATGAGGGCATAAGCATATAATATCGTCGCACATTGTGCTCCTATCAGTTGAGGAGAAGGTAGTCATGACTGAAGAGGAGAAGAAAACAAGAAGATGGATTCTTGACAATCAAATTACAGAGCAAACATACAAGTTAATTCCAGACTTCAGATGCCCACAACAAGATAAAACTATCGTAAGTAGCTTTAAATTACAGTTAGCCAGTAATGACTCGTTTGTGGTATTTGAACTGATATTGTTAGTTTTGTGCATATATTACTGGGGGTCAGTAATTGTTTAGTATGACTATTATATCCTGCTTAAATTGTTTGGGATGTGAGAAAATGCTTACAGGAAGTCAGCAGGAAGCCAGTAGTAGGATTACTAGAGTTCAGTAATAGGATTACTGGGGGTCAGTAATGGTATTTCTGGGAGTCAGTAATTGGATTACTCTATACAATTTTAATATGTTACTCTATAGTTTTATGCATATATTACTGGGGGTCAGTAATAGGATTATTAGAGGTCAGTAATAGGATTATTGGGGGTCAGTAATACGATTACTGGGTGTCAGTAATGGTATTACTGGGGGTCAGTAATGGTATTACTGGGGGTCAGTAATGGTATTACTGGGGGTCAGTAATTAGATTACTCTATACAATTTTAATATGTTACTCTATATTTTTGTGCATATATTACTGGGGGTCAGTAATAGGATTACTGGGGGTCAGTAATTGGATTACTCTATACAATTTCAATATGTTACTCTATAGTTTTGTGCATATATTACTGGGGTTCAGTAATTTTTTAGTATGTATATTATATCCTGCTTAAATTGTTTGAGATGTGAGAAAATGCTTACAGGAAGCCAGTAGTAGGCTTACTGGGAGTCAGTAATAGGTTTACTCCGGGTCAGTAATACGATTACTGGGGTCAGTAATGGTATTACTGGGGGTCAGTAATTGCATTATTGGGGTCATTTCCCTTAATTTTTTCAAATGAGGGTCATGAATTAGTGAAGAAAGTTTCTGAGAGCTCTTCCCAGAAAATGTCAAAAAAAAAAACTACAATTCAAAAATATCATGATCTTATTGAGTGGTTACCTTATATTTGAATTAAAAAAAGTTAGTTTTTTGCAGATCTGATTGCGGACCGTTCATGCTACATATGATGGAAGAAATAGCAATGGGCAGGAGACCGACAAAGGCTGGTGGAAACAACATGAGGAAAAAAAATGCTTGAGAGGTTTATGAACATAAACATTCCAGAAAATATCGAATAGTTTCAATTTAATGGATGAGAGTACTACAAGTTGTAGGATATTAAGACCTCATTTATTTTGATTTTAAATCCCTTTTGGAATTGTGAATTGTTATGATTACAGGAAGTCAACTAACTTTTGCTCATGAATTAGAATGATGATTCTTATCTTAGTACTGGTTTGGAAATACTGGTTTGGAAATTCCTTTGATAAAGACACAAACACAAACAAATTCAACCATAATAGAAAAAATGAAGTGCAAATCATTAACAAAACATGATTGTCTTGAAGGAAATCATACAAGGTGCAATTGAGGGAAAAAATTGTATAGAGTAATACAATTACTGACCCCCAGTAATACAATTACTGACCCCTAGTAATACCATTATTGACCATCAGTAATGCAATTACTGATACCAGTAATCGGGATACTGAACCGTGTTAAATCTAGAGATTACTACCATAGTAAACACAATCTTCTGTCCGACCAGCATTAAACAACAAAAAACAACTACCCTGAAAGAGGTTCTGTGCAGCTTATCTTATTATGATGACCCATTTTGTGACAACGACCGCACTGTATCACCTTCTTATTGCTCTCTCCAGCAGACTTTATTCACTTCACTTTAGGCCTCCCAGCTGGCCTCTTACAAGCAGGGGGTAATATCAGCTCATCACTATAATCCGAAAAAGAAGCATCAACATTGCTTACAGGATGAATGGGAAAATTGTAGCTCTTCCTGTAAGTATCAACATGGAAGTACCTAAACAAAACCATTCATCAGGCCTAAAAAAAGAACTAATAATCATGAGTAATGACCCACACTAACAACAAATATAAACTAAAGTACCTATCAATAAAGTCGTAAACATTGAAAGAAGCAGCTTGTATTGCCGAAAGACCATGAGGACAAGGAAAGCAATTGATCTGCCACTTTATACATGAACACGAATGATCATTAATGTTTACACTGTAAGAATAATTATCATCCCTAACCTGCACAGAAATACTAGAGGTCAATAAACAAAAAAATACTATGGGCCAATAACTAATATAGCAGTGTGAGATTCCCATTAAATCAAATAACATGTTTTCAGGATCTGTTACTTGATTACTGGGGGTCAGTAATTGGATTACTGGGGGTCAGTAACATGCTTAGTTGGATTCAGTAGTTACTGGTGTTCAGTAATCGATTGGAAATCTGATGAATGTAGATCGTATGATTCTGACTGACCCCCAGTAATTAAATATTGAACGTCATAAAGGTTGAAATAAATCCTAAAATTGAGAAGAAATCATAAAAAACGGCAAGAAAAAAAATATATATATTACTCGGGCACAGTCAGTGTTAAAGCAGTACCTCATACACACCACTTTGAGAAGAAATCACTCTATAACTTCGACTCTTCTCCATCTCAGTCTTTAGATGAATCTCCATCTTGGGAGTTAGGTGTGTAGTCCACATTTCTGCATTTGCACTCCTCTCAGCCATCTGACTCATCTCTGTCAAGCAGGTTTGATCTAGCATAGCATAAGGAGGCATCAAACGCTCAACAACAATCCACTTATTGAACGATTCAACTATGCCATTGGCCATTATTCCATACCGGCAGCCCTTAAAAAATGTTCTACACCAATGTTCCAAGGGGATATCTCTAATGAAACTATCAATAATCTCTGCACCACCCTCCTCTCTAAGTTCTGCCAAATTACGGTAAAACTGCTTCTCCGTTGAAGAATAAGCAACCGCAGAAAACTTACCAATAACTTTATCAATCACCACACTATGACCCTTACCAGCATATCTACGGGTCAGATTAAAGGTTAAATGCTTGAAACAATAGAGATGAGGATTTCCAGGAAACACAATATCAAAAGCTTTCAAGAGTCCATTACCGCGGTCACTAATGAAAGTAATAACTCTTCCTTGATCTTCCAACAAATTTCTCAAGTGTTTGAAAAAGAATAACCAATTGGATTCGGTCTCTGAGTCACAAATACATAGGGCCAATGGAAAAAAACCTGCCAAACAACAAATAAAAACGTTAGTTATTGGGAGGCAGTAGTTGATTACTAAGGGTCAGTAATATGATTACTGGGGGTCAGTAATTGGATTACTAGGGGCCAGTAATTGGATTACTGAGGATCAGTAATTGGATTACTGGGGGTCAGTAATTGGATTACTAAGGGCCAGTAATTGGATTACTGGGGGTCAGTAAGCACATAAACAGTACCTTTATTCCTATTTCTTCCGGTGGCTGATAGGATCTGCCCCTTGTATATACTCTTACCAAATGTACCATCAACATATAAAACAGGGAGGCAGTACTCGAACCCGTCAATTTGCCCACCGTAAGCAACAAAAACCTTTTGAAACTTATTACTGCCCTCATCAACTTCAAGAATAAAAGAAGACCCAGGATTAGTATCCAAAACCACATCTCTGTACCAACTAAGCATGTTAAAAGAATCAGCATCAGATCCATACAGCTTCTCCATAGCTTTTTTTTTTTGCAATCAAAGCAACTTTGTAACTGATATCAAAACCATAGGCAGACTTAAGCTTGTTGATGATATCAGCAGGCTTCAAACCAAATTATAGCTAACATCACTTTCAATCAGTTTCGTAACAATCTTAGATCCAAGCTGTCTGTGCTTTTGGGTTCTAAGAACCCCTTTACAGTTGTGCACGTTATTTAACCCTCTAATGTAAAAGCAACCATTGATAGATGAAACACCACCATGCACAAACCATTCGCACTTCTCATTACCATGATTTTCACATACTGCATGAACATAGACATAATCATTCCTAGCTAATATAACGCAAAAGCCACATCCCACTGTATATTTTTTCAAATTGTCACGAAAATCATCAATATTTCTAAATTTTTTGCCTTCATTAGTAATTAGAGAGCTCCACTCATCAGACAAATAAGACTTCTTTCGTCAATTACGGCTGACCCACTGTCCTCCAATGACAAGAATCCTGAAACACAAACACTTCCAGACTCCTTCACAACAGAAACATCAACATGTAATATCTTATATATCCTAGCACAACAAAACAGCATGTTCAAATCTTCCTCGCTATCCAAATAAATCACAGGACAAGAAGGAGAAGAATAATGAAGACGAAATTCATCACTAGAACGGAACCTAAATCGTCGACGAATAGTAGCATACAAATCAGAAAAAGTCATGTACTCATTGAGTGAATGATGAAAACCCTCTCCAGAACATATATACTGAGCAAGCAAAAAATGAGCCATGTTCCTGCATTGGAATGAACAAAAATAATCGAAATTATTGTCCGTCACTTTTAATACAAGCAGTACTAACCAAAAACAAAAACAACATTACTAACACTCAGTAACACATACAAGCAGTACTAGCAAACTGAAAAATCATGTTACAGATCCCCATTAAATCAGTAAACATGTTTTCTGGAACTGTTACTTAAGTACTGGGGGTCAGTAATTGGATTACTGGGGGTCAGTAACATGCTTAGTTGGATTCAGTAGTTACTGGTGTTCAGTAATCGATTGGAAATCTGATGAATGCAGATTGTATGATTCTTACTGACCCCCAGTAATTAAGCATCGAACGTCATAAAGGTTGATATTTGATATAAATCCTAAACCCTAAACAACATCGTAAAATCAACAAGAAAGGAGAAACAAATAATCACACCTGCTGTTCAAATCTTCTGACCAAAGTAACCTATTATTCAATCCTCTGATTTCCGATTTCTGATTTCATATTTCCAGATATCGGAAGCGATGCCAAATCGAATCAATAAGATCTCATATTGGAATTATCCGATCCACCGAAATCCGGCGAAAAATCGTTTTCTCCGAATCGAATTAATTGTGAAACTCGTTTTCTCTCTCCCTCTCTCTCCTTCTCTGTAAAAATATGTCTCTCTCTCTCTTCTCTGCAAAAATAGCTCTCTCTCTCTCTCCTTTTCTGCAAAAATCGGGCTCTCTCATTCTCTGTAAAACCTCTCTGCATGTTATAATCCAACAAATCTATTAGATAGGGTATAGAGGCAAAAAAGGAAGACAAAATGTTAAAAATGTACCAGAGTTGAAAAGATATGTTCAAATGGGCAATAGAGTTGTTACCTTATGTTGAATAGAGAAGAAAAATAATATGGTCATTGAAATGGGTAATGAGGGGGCCAAATTAGTACTAAGTAGACATTTTCTATATTGTGAACATGTAAGACGTATTAACTATTAAGTCAGATTTTTACAACTCTAGATGCATGAGAGACTTATTGACCGAGTTGACTCTTAATTTTGTGATAATGATGGTTTAAACGACTGTGTGATACTTGAAGGATCAGAAGGTATTTCAATTCTGTTTCGCTACCTGTGTAGACTGTCTGTCAATGAAGCAGCCGCAGTGATTAATAAAGTCTAGATGCATGAGAGACTAATTGAGTACGTTAATACTAAATTCTGTGACAATGATGGTTCAAACGACTGTATAATACTCGAAGGATCAGGACGTATTTCGTTCTTCCAGTGTAACAAGTCTGTCAACGAAGCAGCCGCAAGGTGAATATTTAACCCCTAATTCCAACGAGCTTAATATAATGTTGAATACTAGCTAGTAGTAGTAGTATATATAGATATATATTGATCCAGTTGATCACAGAGCCTATCAAAGTGGCCAATTTAACTCCTAATTTCTGTGAAAATGATTGGTCAAAACTATTGCTTAATACTAAAATGGCGGCATTTCTTGGGTTCTTCAGGTTTGTCAATAAAGCTGGCGCAGCGATTAATCCTCTATAAACCAAGATTATTCAAAGTAAGAATCATATTTTCTTGTTTGGTGGATGAAAACAATAGCGTTTGTGGAGGACTTGATGATGATGATACACAGAGAGAGAGAGAGAGAGAGAAATGTAACATCAAGAAAAAGCTTGAGCTTGAAGGTGGGAGTCGTTTTCGGAGTCGAAGGGCCATTAGGGTTTGCCTTCTAGGATTCTAATCAGCATGGCCCCAAATGTAGGATAAGATTTGAGTATTTGACAGATGTATAGATGGAAGAGGAACCCACTCTTATCATGGGAATTAATCAACCATATAAATGTTGTGATTTTTGAACTTGTGACTAGCCTGCATATTTTCAAATACGTACTCTGTTCATATATAAACCACATGTTTCAGGGAGTACTAAGATATATATATCTTGCTGCCGTTGAATCAGATATCGTATTTGTACCCACATAGATTACGACCAAATTGGTCCTTATATGACAGCTTCGTCAAAAGTGTGGAGCAATATATGCATGGATTGATCCATGACAGGTTTTTTCTTGTGTTGGTGTTTAAGCTAGGATGGGTTAGAGTAATCAGTGGTAACCAATCAAATGAAATAGTGCATCACACACACACAAGTGAATTATAGGGAGCAATGTCATTGTGGGATCTTAAGACACATAGTATCAAATAACAAAATTTCAAAGATACAAGGAGGAAGATTAGCCAACGACCGTAGTTAGCAAGGTTGTCTGCCATCATATTTGCTTCGGAAAACTTTTGAGGCAAGATACTTAATATCTTGAAAAGTAATAGCTAGAAATCCGCCAGAGAACTTGATAGGAACGTTTTACCTTCTTGATTAGGAATTGAGCATCTTCTTCAACTTCAATATGAGCAACCAAGTTACGAGTACTAAACCAAGTGCAAATTAGATGCTTTTGTTTGCAGAACTAACGCGAATCCAATAGAACCTCTAACCAAATAATTTTTTTGTTTCTCTCAAACACTGTTTTCTGATTACAAAACCAGTAATAACGTTAACTTCTCTTAAACAAGCCACTAGAATTTGTTAAAAAGCATAATGTCACGCCCCAATAAGGCAGCATGAGTAGTAAGCTCGTGACTAGCAAGAAAGAAGACGCTAATGCTTGTCGAGTTGGCTGTTTTGTAAGAGCGCGCGCATCCTTTTTGCATTTTGTTATTGAATTTTTGTCACAGATGGACTAGCTAATTGAGCAATGTGGATGTATATCGGGAGATTATTCTTGGTAGTGTCTACCTTGATCTTATTATTTTTGGTAGAATCTTATATCAATAGGATCTATAAATACTTGAATTTCTTTGCATATATAGGATCATATACTCTTAAAAGGAGAACTTCATTTAAATTGAAATGATCATTATCCCACTTGTTAGCCTGTGAACTGAGATCCTCTGCTCATATTTGTCTGCTCATATTGCCTCATAAATGAATCTTGTCCATACAATTATAATCATGTGGACAGGTTTTTCTCTGTATTTAAATCATGTAATATGAGGCTCACACCAATGCAAGGAAATCTGACCATATAATTAAAATTAGATGACCTACATACAGCATAAGACAATATAAACAAATAAACATGAGCAGATGATCTAAATCCGTTAGCCTGTATTCGCACTAGCTACTTTAGTGCATGTGTTCTTCCGATATTAATTCATATATCGTTGAAATTCATGGGAGCACATCACCTGTGTCAAGTTTCTCAGTGCCAAACATGTCCCATCAATGAAAATATGACATGTGGATTTCCACTCAGCTTAACTTAACAGATTTCTAACTCTGTTAAGATTGATTATCTTTATTTTTTTATTTTACTAAGAAAAAAGAAGAAAAAGACTGTATTTTCTTCTTCCTTCTCACGAAACCAGATCATCTTCATCTTCACCAACCGATTCTCCTCGACGGCAACGACTTCCTCATTTTTCGTGTTCTTCATCGTCAATGTCCTCTCCTATGTTCCCCAAATTCATTGTCTTTATGAATCAAATTCCTCAACCAAAATCGAACTACGAATCAAATTCCTCAACCAAAATCGAACTACTTGCCATATTAAACTGAATTAGAGAGTATCGTAATGTGAAAACGGCGAAAAAGGTGATTTTTCACCTCAGAGAATTGGAAATTTGATTTTGCTAGGAAATTGTGGCTTTTCGAATGTCATTGGGAATAGAATATGATTGGGATTGAATTACTCAGGTGATGGAATTGGATTTGAACTACAAAGATCGGTGCTTTCTCGGTTAGAATAACAAGATGTGGAGAAAAAATCTGTAATTTTTCTTTTATTAAAAGCCTGAAAATATAAAACTAACAGAGTTAGAATTGGTTTAACTTGAGTTGAGTGGAATTCCACGTGTCGCATTATTATTGAATGACTTTGGCACCGGAAAACGCGGCACATGTGATGTGCTCCATATAATTCATTCATAAGTTCTATATATATATATATATATATATATATATATATACACGGAGCTTTTCAAATACGGACGTCCGTATTTTAAGTTCCGTACGGATTTCCATTTTTCCACCATTTCCCGATCGAATTTCATCAAACTTCCTTCTAGACTTATCTAGATCATGTTGTGTAGATCATCTCTGCAAATTTTCAGCCAATTTGGTGATCGTTAAGACCCTCAAAATCAAAAAACAAACCGGACGGTCTGAAATCTGCCCGGTTTTGATATATAACAGAAAAACTGAAGTTTGAGGGCCTTAACGATCATCAAATTGGCTGAAATTTTGCAGAGATGATCTACACAACATGATGTAGATAAGTCTAGAAGGAAGTTTGATGAAATTCGATCGGGAAGTGGAGCAAAAAGTGAAAATCCGCACGGAACTTTAAAATACAGACGTCCGTATTTGAAAAGCTCTGTATATATATATATATATATATATATATATATATATATATATATATCTCAACTGGTAAGAGTATTATTACTTAAAAAGGAGGTTATTACGTCATTTTTCGAATAACGACAAAAGAATAGAGATAATTATATGTGAGGAAAAAAAAAACTACAGTACTCTAGCTACCAAGAAAAGGATATTAACTTTTAGCAGAAGTTGGATGGCATGTGCCTTTGAGACCTAAAAGAAGTTGGATGCCTAGACTGAAAATGAGAATACGCAAACACAATGGCAAGAAAAATCAAAGGTGATAATGTGATATCATGCTAGCTAGCTAGCAAGTAGAGTAGGCCATTAGTTATCAGTTGAGAAGCTTTTGAAGCAATTCTGGTATTGGAGGACCACAACATTTAATAGTGAGCATGTTTGAGAAGATCGAGTCAATGATTTTGTTTTCCTGACTAATATGCGATTGATAATGTTGTTGCATCTGCGTAGGGGAACAGATCAAACAAGCCAAGGCGCATGTATAATATACTCCAGAAATCCAGCAGAAATTAATAGACCCCATCTCACTCAATTTGTGTTAAGTAATAGTAATCATAATCATAACAATGAATTCCAATGATCCTAATTTAATCCATTAAACACATAGACTACGCAATTTTAAAAGTTTACAACTTTTTTTTAAAAAAAAGACATAACTATTACAACTGTTACAATTTGATGTTCAACATGTCAGGATAAGCAAAACAGACACACTGAAAAGATAAGAACAAACATCAATTCTAGATTCACAATTTATTGAAGGTAATTTTATGATTGAGAAGAGAAAATACTGTATCAGTTTCTTTTTTCTATTTTTTTTAATACAAGTTTCTTTTTCTATTAGAAGTTCTGATTTTTGGATTTATCACTAATTTTCTCTTAAATACATCGGGAGCCCTTCCACTAAGGGATCCCTTATTTTGTTCATTGAAGAGATCGGTTATTAGGCCAACTTGTTGATCACATTTTCACATCTCCACTGTTCAATTATTAGGTTTGTTTGTGTAGATCATTTCTGTAAATTTTTAGCTAAAATGATGATCGTTAAGGCATCTAAGTAGATGAAATCAATGAACGTATAAAATCTGTCAAAGCTGAACCGTTCATATTATTATTTGTAAATTTCAATTTTGAATGCTCTAACGATTAGGACTGGGCGTTTAGTCCCATTATCCCGAACTCGTTCCAATCCCGTCCCTAATTTTGCCAGGACGAGATGGGATTGCATCTTTAAAACTCATATCCTGTCCCGGCCCGATCCCGTTTTAAAATAATGGGACAGGATCAAGATTAGCCCAATTTTAGGCTCGTTAAATTCCGGCCCGTCCGGTAAAATTAAATTAATATTAATATATGTAAATATGGCTTAATCTGTGCCGTTGGATTCATTGACTTCATCTGTGTTGTTGGATCCATCGGCTTAAAGACTATCCCAGCCTCCCAGGCCTAGCCAGAATCGCTAATTTCATTCCCAATTCTCTCTTTCTTTCCTAATTCCTAAATCTCAATTCATCGGCTTCATCGAGACATCAACTTCATCGACTACGAGTTCAGCGTAGGACTCTACCGTCTCTACGAGAGAGAAGGAGAGAGAGAGAGAGAGAGAGAGAGAGAGAGAGAGAGAGAGAGAGAGAGAGAGAGAGAGAGAGAGAGAGAGCCATCGACGAATCAATGGCTAGAGGGAAGAAGCTTGTTGCTCGGCGCAATGAAGAAGCTTCAAGCCTTGAAGATTCATCAACAACGACATCACTTTCTCATCCCCTTTCTGAACCTCTTCTTCAAATTGTAGTTGGAAGCTTCAAGCGAGGCAACAACTCCGACAACTGAGCAAGCTCCTTCAGGTGATTCTGCATCCCTTACTGGTACTATGCTTGATTCTGCACCCCTTACTCGATTGAAGAAAACGACAGAATAACGTGGATGGTTGAGATCGAGATAGATGCAAGGAGTGAAAAATTGAAATTATCGTCGATGTTTCGGTTTTTCCGTGGAGATCGATATATCGATTCAGTTCTTCCTTTTTCTCGTCAAAATTTCCTGATATTTTCCGATATTTTTGAAATTTCCCGATATTTCTGAAATTTTCACAAAATTTCTAACCTACCTTTCAAAAACTAATTTTCAACACCTAATTTTAATTTACCTTTCAAAACTAATAACCTACCTTTCAATATTTCTAACATACCTTTTAAAACTAATAACCTACCTTTCAAAAATTTACCCTATATATATATAAGTCTCATTCGCTATGATGTTCAACTCACATTCATCTCATATTCTCTCTCAGACAACATAAATGTTATTCATTTGAAGTTTGCATTATTTTCCATGCTAAGGTATTAGGTATGTAATTAGAATACAATTTACAAATTTACATACTTTTATTTTATTTCCTAATAAGTTTCTTACTTATGCATGCTTATTTAGTAATATGTTATATGTCTTACACTATATTTTCTAGATTTTTAGTATGTTGTATTATTTTGTAACATATAATTAAAATAAATATTGTTTTCAACTTTACATACTTCTGTTTTGATTTCCTAATAAGTTTCTTACTTATGCATGCTTAATAGTAATGTGTCTTACACTCTTACACTATATATTGTACTATAATGTATATTTTTGTAACATGTAATTAAAATAGTAATGTGTAATCATTTTACATGATAATGTATGTAATTACAATTTTATTGACATGATTTTTCTATCATGTTCTAATAATGTATATTTTTGTAACATATAATTAAAATAGTAATGTGTAATCATTTTACATGATAATGTATATAATTATAATTTTATTGACATGATTTTTCTATGATGTTCTAATAAGCTAGCTTTATATATATATATATATATATATATATATATTAAATTATATTTCAATAAATATCAGCTCTATTCACGTAGTAATTCATATAACATTTCAATAAATTCATATCTATTTGAGTTTATTAATATTTTCTTCTCACATATGATTATTTCAATAAATATCAGCTCTATTCACGTAGTAATTCATATAACATTTCAATAAATTCATATCTATTTGAGTTTATTAATATTTTCTTCTCACATATGATTGATAACATAGCATAAAACAACCTTAGAAAGTTTCAATACAAATTTCCATGTCTTTCTTATAGTTTCCGTCGTTTTTGTCAAAATTTCTAATGGATCGATATTTTATCGATATTTCCGTCGAAATATCTGTATTTTGAAACGTCAATATTTCCTCGATATCCGATATTTTACTCCTTGGATATGTCCTGTTCGAAACAGAGCACGTGAGAAATGGGCTTCCCCAGACGAGAAGGAATCTGAGATTGGAGGAGGGGAACTCCAGAGTGATGCTGAGATCATTGAAGGAAGAAATGACGTGTCTTTCTTGTGGGTTTTGGGTGTTGGAAATGGTGAGGTTAGCGTTGAAGACTTGGTACAAGAAAGCAGAGTTGGAGAATCGAAATGGGTAACAGAGAGAAAGGGCAGAAGAGGCGAATTTGATGAGGTAGGGGTGGAAATATTCGGGTTGATCTCCATTTTTGAGGGTCAAGTTTTGGAAGGAGTTGGTGGGGAGTGGGGTTTTGAGTGAACCCGTTTTGGGCCCGTTTTGGTCCCGATCTCGGCCCAATCCCGAACGGGATTCGGACATGCCGGGATCACTTTTGAAAAAGGCTAATCCCGGCCCGTCCCAGCCCAATTTTGAATTACGGGTTTAGGACCGGGATTAGCTGTAGTAACCCTGATTTTTATAATTCAATTTCGTGTAAATTTCTCGAAATTAATGGAAGGGTGGTTTACGGAATTTCGTATTTCATACCCTTTTTATTCGTTGTTGCTCGAGGTCGGAATTGATTTCGAGAGTTAAAATCCGAAAAGCGATTAAGTTTCGATGGGTCAAAAGTTGACTTTTTGATCCGTCGTGAGTTTTGGAAAGTTTCCTTCACAAAAGTCGTAGAGCTCGACGATACGAGTTCGTAGACATACGGCACGCGTGAAATGGACGTCGTATGAAAAAGTTACGACATGTTGAAGTTATTTCCAAAATCTGAATTTTTCTATAAATAGTAAAATATCTGAAAAAGTCAAAATATCAGAATTTCAGAAAATCAGAAAAATCCCGAAACACTGTTCATCGTCTCCAATTCTAATTCGGAGCTTCTTTCGCGTCGATCTCTCTCGTCCGGCCACCAATCGAGGCGTGCGACCTGTCAAAGTGTTCATCTCGACGCCCTCTTCAGTTTGAGCTAAGGATCGGAGCCGGAGGAGCACGGAGGATGGAGCGGCGGCGCCTCGACGGACTACCACCGTGCGCGGCGGCGCTGCAGGCGATGCCCGAGGGTGCGCCACCCACCGTTCGGCTGGGTTTCTCCTTGCGCGCCTCCCTGTGTAGGTGGATCGCGCCATTTCACGCCGAATCACACGGACCGAACGGATTTCTCCTCGACCCGTTTCAGCAGTTCGACCCAACCCGACCCGGAGTTGACCCGACCCGGTCCGCGTTGACCGACCCGACCCGTGTTGACCTTTGACTGACCCGCGTTGACCGTTGACCCGGTGTTGACCAGACGTTGACCCGACCCCGAAACTGCTGCGATTCGATCTTACCCGATCCTGCAGCGATCCGACTCGACCCTAAACGGATATTTGCCATTTCTGGTGAATTAAGGTGAGTAAACCTCAGTGTATTCGTATTAAATACGAGTTGATTACGAATTAATTATAGTATATGGATCGTTATATGCAAAAATGATTTTATGGAATTGATATTTGTTTTAAATTGAATGAACTTGATCGACTACGGTTCATTGGTAAGTAAAATGATTTTAATATAAAAATGATTTTCAAAGGGTTTTACGATCAATGACTATAGTTGGCATTAGTGGACTATTCCTGAGTGGATGTCTACGTATATATATATATATATATATTTACGTGAAATATATAATGTGAGTGTGCAATTGGGTGAATGTCTTATGTTATGAATTTATCATATATGTGATTATGTGAGTGGTGTGATGTGTGGTTGTGTTGGTATAGAAACCAACGGTTGAAGTAAGATCTCACCAATAGTGGTGAAAGATCTTACATGTGTGGGGAGAGGTTATCGCCTAAGTGGTGAAAGGGATCTTTATGGCAAGTATGTCGGGACCAAGCCTTTGGCCGGGTGATTGGTTACGATCAGTTAGAGCTCTAGTCTGTTTGCCTTGTGAGATTTGTAAGGGAATGACGTTGGTCAGTGCGCCCCTAGTCTTACTCTTTTGGTTGATTGTGCATCGTGAATTTTATAATATACGAGTCGTGGTTGGTTGGGAGTGTTTTCCTTTGTTGATTTAATTATTTTTATCATGAACTTGTTTGTTTTACTCACACGAGCTTTGAAAGCTTATCGGGTTCGTTGTTTACAACCCAATGCACCAATTGATGGTGTAGGGGTTAGACCTGCAGGAGTTGACCAGCAGCCAGAAGGAGGCGTTTGAGTTGAGTGGCTAGAAGGTGGGGTCCTTTGTCTAGCTGGGTTTTATTGTTATTGAGTGTTAGCGTGAGACTCTATTTTACATTCCTGTTTTGTTGATGTAATATTCTGAGTATTTGGTGCGACGCAGTGATCTCTGTAGTAATACTTAGTTATTTGTATAATAACTTTTAAGTATTTGAGTGTAATTGTGATTAATCACGTTTATGAATTTCGGATTTTTGTTATTCGAAATTTCGGGACGTGACAGTTGGTATCAGAGCGTAAGGTTACATATTTGGTGGTAACTGGTACTTTCGAGAGATGGTCCGACTGCAGCGGATTTACCATCTTGCTTGTTCGTATTGGTATATCACTGCGTATATAGGGGGTAGGGAGTTGCGTCGTAGTATAGAGTGTTTTCTCTATATCGAGTTTAAGTGATTTCGATGTTTGGGAAGAACTGGTTGATAGTCGTTCTTGCCTAACTTGGTGGACCGAGGGGGTCACAAGTTAGGGGTAGTTTCATTCTGAGGTGGGATAATTTCTTGTTCCGTTGGCGGAGCATGTGATCGAGCTCTCGAAGTCCTCAGATATAATTTATTATTTTGAGATCAGAACGTGGATAGTAGTTATGCTACTATTCTGAGTTGAGGTACGTGAGTGGTCGGTATTTTGTGTTGAGTACTAGTACGCGACTTGAAGAGGTTCAGGGAATTATTTGTGATATGCATCTTTCGAGTATCGATAGTGGAGCGGTTGAGAATTGAATTCTCCTTTCGCGCTCAGCGACTAGTGTCACGGGGTGAGTTCAGGCCTCACCATGTTGCTTGTGTGGACAAGGGATATAGAAGTGTTAGCACGTGAGTTTTGACGTGGCTCAAGTCTGATGATCAGGGAGTGACTTTTTTTAGCCGCTCATCGACATTTGTATTGGTCAGTGTTTGGGAATCTAAGTAGGAGCTCCTGGTGTCGTGACGAGTAATCGCGTCCATTTGGAAGTCTCGAAGGAAGGGACAAGTAGTTCCACAAGTGGTAGTGCACCAGTGGCTCTAAGTGAGTGGTGCAGGAGTTGGTGGACCACCAGTGAGTTAGAGTTGAAATGTCTGTTGAACTATTAGGGTTGCACCTAGTAGGCAGACAGTGCTTTTGAGATGTGCTACTGTGATGAGTAGGTACTGGCGTCATAATGGTAAGGCATGCTTGGCTCATGATAGCAAGGCGTGTGCTTTAGACGCGGTTATGCCGTGATCTACATGCCCCGATCTGCGCCAACATAAATCTTTCGTGTTGGTGTAATGAGCGAATTGTGTTGCAGATTCTTAGAGAGGCTAAGCTGTATGCCAAGTTCGAGAAGTGTGAGTTTTGGAAGAAGGAAGTCAAGTTCCTTGGTCATGTGGTTTCGAAGTAGGGAGTTTCGGTAGACCATTCTAAGGTTGAGGCTGTGATGAGTTGGGATCGCCCAAAGACGGCTACGGAAGTTCGTAGTTTCTAGGTTTGGTGGGGTACTACCGGAGGTTCATTAAGGGGTTCTCTAGTATCTCTTCTTCATTAATCAAGTTGACCAAGAAAGATGTTCAGTTTGTATGGACAGATGAGTGCGAGGAGGCATTCAAGGAGTTGAAGACGAGACTGGCTACGGCCCCAGTGTTGATTATTCCAAAAAGTGGGGGTGACTATGTTGTGTATGGTGATGCATCTCATCAGGGCTTGGGTTGTGTGCTGATGCAACAGGGTGGTGTTGTTGCCTATGGCTCTAGGCAGTTGAAGATTCACGAGAGGAATTATCCTATTCATGACCTGGAGTTAGCTGCAGTGGTCTTTGCCTTAAAGATTTGGAGGCATTACCTGTATGGCGAGAAGTTTCAACTCTTCTCAGATCATAAGAGTCTGAAGTATTTGTTCTCTCAGAAAGAGCTGAACATGAGGCATAAGAGATGGATGGAGCTTCTTAAGGACTAGGACTTCACCTTGGAGTATCATCTAGGAAAGGCTAATATTGTGGCGGATGCCTTGAGTAGGAGACTGAGAGGTGTGGTTGCTTCGCTCATGGTCCAGGAGTGGCTCATGCTTGAGACTGCATCTGAGTTTGACCTTGTACCACCCGATGGGGAGCAGGAGACCTTCCTTGGTAGTGCTTCTGTGCAGTCTACCTTGATTTCCAAGATTATTCGAGGTCAAGCACATGATGAGTTCTCTCAAGCAAAGTTGGCTGAGTAGTAGCTGATCTAATGGATGAGTGTCCATCCGAGTGGACTGTCGGATCTGATGGTGGGTTGAAATTCAGGGGCAGGTTATGCGTGTCGGATTGTACTGACCTCAAAGAGGAGATTCTTCGGATAGCACATCGATCACGATACACAATCCACCCAGGGAGCACAAAGATGTTCAGAGATCTTTGTAGGCAAGTCTGGTGGAATGGGATGAAGAGAGATGTGGCAGCGTATGTGTCCAAATGTCTTACCTATCAGCAGGTGAAGGCAGAGCACCAAAGACCAGCGGGCATGTTGAAGCCGCTATCTAATCCGGAATGGAAGTGGGATTATTGTTGATAAGTCGAGCGTTATAGGCATGACTCCGAATTTCCTATGTAGTCCTGACGTTGTGCTATGGAGACTCTAGTAGTAGTGAGGTGTAGCTTATCACCAGGCGTGAGGTTGGTTTACTCTCGTATGATGGTAAGATATATTAGGCTTGTTGGAGGTGAGCCTATGCAAAGTGTTGCAAGGCTCTCCGAGTCTTGAGTGCAGCATGTTAGTCACTATTGACTAATGCATTTAACCGATGGATGAGGTATCGATCGATATGCTTAGAGCATACAAGTTTGACCCAATGGGGGGGGGGGGGGGGGGGTTGAGAGGATCATCTAGCTTAGAGGAAGTTTGTTTGCGATGATTCTCCCTCTTGCGTCAGAATGACGCCATACAGCTCTTGTGTGACTCGAGCCGTTCCGTTAAAGACGTGATAAGAATCGTTAGGCGATGGGTCGTATCATTCAGGTTGATGGCCTTTTTTAAAGTGTTTTGAAAGCTTGAGTCATTAGACGATTATGTTTATCTTTTTCTTAAATGTCCGGTCATGTGGTTTTTCACTCCAGTCTATGCTGATTTGATGTGGAGACAGATAAGTTTGTGGTCGGCGACCATATTTTGTTGGTTGTCCCACCCTTCTCTGGTGTATTTAGTGGTGGGAGAGGGAAGGTCAACATTGCTATATGTTGGACCTTATCTTAGAAAGGGTAGCAGAGTTGGATGTCGTTTAACTCGTTTTGACATACCCGCTTGGTTGGTAGTGCCATAATGTCATCCATTTGTCAATGCTGTGAGGATAAATGGAGTATGAGTCATGGAATCGATTATGATACTACTGTCCTTGTCGTTGAACCTGTTTATATCTTAAATAGGTCGACGAGAGGTGTTCAAAGGAACTAGTTTGTTTTGTTCCTGGTGTTGTGGAGTTGCGAGGTAGAGAGCATGCACATTTAACTTCAAGGGAAGTTGGGAAGATCACCTATAGTTGATTGAAGCTATCACTTTAGTATTGGCTTGGCGCCATATGAGACTCTTTATGGGAGATTATGTAGATCTCTTGTTTGTTGGGCTGAAGTTGGTGAGAGTGCACTCTTGGGTCCTCCAAGAGGCCACGGAGAAGATCTTGATTATTTTTCGAGCTAGGATTCGAACTGCTCAGAGTAGGCAGAAGCGCTACGTTGATTTAAAGAGAAGGCAGGTGGAGTTTGAGATTGGTGACCATGTATTCTTGAATGTCTCACCTATGAAGGGTGTGGTGAGGTTTGGCAAGAAGGGAAAGCTGGCGCCAAGGTATGCTAGGCCTTTTGTGATTCTCGAGAAGGTAGGGGAGTCAGCTTATCGACTTGCTTTACCTCCTAGCATGTCTGGTGTGCTTAATGTCTTCCATGTCTCAATGTTGAGAAAGTATATACCGGAGGAGTCGTATGTGATCAAACATGACACTATTAAAGTGAAGTTAAGGTTAAGTGCGGGTACGCCTGTTGCGACTTTGGCTATTAGTAGAGATTCAAGGGGGACTTGTCATGTCTCTTAGGGTTCCTGTTTGTGGGATGCGGTGTATACCTTTGATTTTTATGAAAATTCCGAGGGAGCGTGTGTGTTGTAGGCGTTGTAGTTTGAAGGAAGGTTGACGTTTTTGTTATCGAGGATCCGCTTACTTGCGATGGAGTTCTATAACAACATGGTTGTGTGGAACTGAGTTGCTGATTTCCTTGTGGAGGTTTTCCTGATAAGTGCAACCTTGTCGGGGAAGGTGATCCTGATTTTGGGAAGGAGCTTTTAACTCTTTTGGCGGTGTAGTGTGCTTGAATTTCGGGGCGAAATTCCTTTAAAAGGGGGTAGAATGTAGTAATCCTGATTTTTATAATTCAATTTCGTGTAAATTCCTCGAAATTAATGGAAGGGTGGTTTACGGAATTTCGTATTTCATACCCTTTTTATTAGTTGTTGCTCGAGATCGGAATTAATTTCGAGAGTTAAAATCCGAAAAGCGATTAAGTTTCGATGGGTCAAAAGTTGACTTTTTGATCCGTCGTGAGTTTTGGAAAGTTTCCTTCACAAAAGTTGTAGAGCTCGACGATACGAGTTCGTAGACATGCGGCACGCGTGAAATGGACGTCGTATGAAAAAGTTACGACATGTTGAAGTTATTTCCAAAATCTGAATTTTTCTATAAATAGTAAAATATCTGAAAAAGTCAAAATATCAGAATTTCAGAAAATCAGAAAAATCCCGAAACACTGTTCATCGTCTCCAATTCTAATTCGGAGCTTCTTTCGCGTCGATCTCTCTCGTCCGGCCACCAATCGAGGCGTGCGACCTGTCAAAGTGTTCATCTCGATGCCCTCTTCAGTTTGAGCTAAGGATCGGAGCCGAAGGAGCACGGAGGATGTAGCGGCGGCGCCTCGACGGACTCCCACCGTGCGCGGCGGCGCTGCAGGCGATGCCCGAGGGTGCGCCACCCACCGTTCGGCTGGGTTTCTCCTTGCGCGCCTCCCTGTGTAGGTGGATCGCGCCATTTCACGCCGAATCGCACAGATCGAACGGATTTCTCCCCGACCCGTTTCAGCCGTTCGACCCGACCCGACCCGGAGTTGACCCGACCCGGTCCGCGTTGACCTACCCGACCCGTGTTGACCGTTTACTGACCCGCGTTGACCGTTGACCCGGCGTTGACCCGACCCCGGAACTGCTGCGATTCGATTTGACCCGATCCTGCAGCGATCCGACTCGACCTTAAACGGATATTTGCCATTTCTGGTGAATTAAGGTGAGTAAACCTCAGTGTATTCGTATTAAATACGAGTTGATTACGAATTAATTATAGTATATGGATCGTTATATGCAAAAATGATTTTATGGAATTGATATTTGTTTTAAATTGAATGAACTTGATCGACTACGGTTCATTGGTAAGTAAAATGATTTTAATATAAAAATGATTTTCAAAGGGTTTTACGATCAATGACTATAGTTGGTATTAGTGGACTATTCCTAAGTGGATGTCTATGTATATATATATTTACGTGAAATATATAATGTGAGTGTGCAATTGGGTGAATGTCTTATGTTATGAATTTATCATATATGTGATTATGTGAGTGGTGTGATGTGTGGTTGTATTGGTATAGAAACCAACGGTTGAAGTAAGATCTCACCAATAGTGGTGAAAGATCTTACATGTGTGGGGAGAGGATCTCGCCTAAGTGGTGAAAGGGATCCTTATGGCAAGTATGTCGGGACCAAGCCTTTGGCCGGGTGATTGATTACGATCAGTTAGAGCTCTAGTCTGTTTGCCTTGTGAGATTTGTAGGGGAATGACGTTGGTCAGTGCGCCCCTAGTCTTACTCTTTTGGTTGATTGTGCATCGTGAATTTTATAATATACGAGTCATGGTTGGTTGGGAGTGTTTTCCTTTGTTGATTTAATTATTTTTATCATGAACTTGTTTGTTTTACTCACACGAGCTTTGAAAGCTTACCGGGTTCGTTGTTTACAACTCGGTGCACCAATTGATGGTGTAGGGGTTAGACCTGCAGGAGTTGACCAGCAGCCAGAAGGAGGCGTTTGAGTTGAGTGGCTAGAAGGTGGGGTCCTTTGTCTAGCTGGGTTTTATTGTTATTGAGTGTTAGCGTGAGACTCTATTTTACATTCCTGTTTTATTGATGTAATATTCTAAGTATTTGGTGCCACGCAGTGAACTCTGTAGTAATACTTAGTTATTTGTATAATAACTTTTAAGTATTTGAGTGTAATTGTGATTAATCACGTTTACGAATTTTAGATTTTTGTTATTCGAAATTTCGGGACGTGACATTAGCCAATACCCGGCCCATCCCGGCCCATGCCCAAGCCTACTAACGATTATCAAATGGAATGAAAATTTCCAAATATGATATACTCATATAAACATGAAAGTTGAACGGTGGAGATGTTAATATGTGATCGAAAATAGGTTAAATGAGGGATCCCTCAAAATGAAGAAAATGAGTGATCCCTCATTAGAATAGAGCTGTAAATACATCAACAACAAATCTAAAGTGCATACTAAAAGGTGAATGATGAAAATATATAAACCAGGAACAAAAGACGATGTTGATAGGGATGCTATTGTAAGATATGCTCCAATTTTTTTGGAGCTGAGAAGACCGAACTCTAAGGTTCATGTACAGAATGGCGGCGGCTTTGGTTGTTAGCTTGTTTGGGGGTATCTTCGACATCGCTCTCTTCGGGGTGGGGCGTCTGTTGAGACCTCTCTGGTTCTGGAATCCTCCTTGTAAGTGGAGGAGGTGCGACGGTGGTGCAGCAAACGTGGTCTTTGGGAGTAGTGACTCCAATTGGCAATTTCTTGTAGATGAGTGCGACTCAGCCTAGCATCAACGGCGTTTTCTGACAGGACCCGCTCTGAATATAACCCTGATACCCAGAGTAAGGGTGGGTTTGGTGCAGCTGAGCTTTTAAGTAAAAGCTGACTTATACTTATAAGTATAAGGTGGGTGAGAGCAGCTTCTCCTTTTCTATTGAAAATAACCCTTACTTTTTCAAAAAGCTACTTGCATGTTGTGTTACCAAACACAAAACTGACTTATACTTATAAGCAGAGGAGCTTATAAGCTCCCCCAAACGCACCCTAAGTCCTGTGGGGACTACTTCAAGAGAGTTTTACCGAAAAATCGGCATGACCTTTCTTAAAATGAACAACTCAATCCTGTAGACAAAAATCCAAGAAATACACTTCTAAAAGTATCCAACCAGACTCTCAGAGCCACCTGCTCCCCCAACAAATAAACAACTTCTACACATCAAGAAACTCAAGTCTTACAACAAAGTACAGTGGAAGTTAAACCGACAACAAGAAATTAACAACTGCGGGCTACGGCCCTAAAAGTAATATTCTAATTTACAACAACGTTTACAGGCATCAGAGCGATTATACAAAGAAAGGGAATAATGATATACAAGTAGGTTAACTAGGAACCTACTAAAGCTGACAGCGGAAAGAAGAAAGGAACTATGTACTCCGCCTCTGGCACCGAACAACTCTGCAACGCTGGGCAGTTTAAAAACGAAGAGCCCAGGGAAAGTAATTTAAAACATTAGCTTGAGTGGACAAAAATAAATATAATTATACACCATAAATATACAAAGGAACAAAACAAATATCATTTATACTACTTTCGTCATTTTTTCATAATTGAAAACAGGATGCATGCATTACTGAGATGTTTAGTTTCATATGTAATTAATATAAAAATCTCCAATACTCTGGTTCGAGAATTTATGAAATAACGGAAAATCTCATAGAAGAAAATTTTCTCGAACCCAATAATATAAAATCACGACCAATCTCATTGGTCATATAATACATAAAACAATATAGGGAAACGTCATAACCACCATTTAATAATAGCCCCGCAGGCTAAGGGTCAAACATCCAAGAGTCCCAATAGCGTCGATCTCTAACTCGAGTCCTCCTCACGTTGAGTCTCTCCTCGGCCTGTAAAGGAATATATATATATTTAGAAAACCCGTACTCGATAACAAATATAAAAGCTTAATTTATGGACGTCCTCACTCGCACGTATCCTCCAAAACACGGATAGATTCTAACTGAATCTAGTCCAAATATCCCAATTAAGACCCTTAACTCCTTTATTGGTCTTTTTCGTCGAGAATCTCCTTTACTCGTATGTCCAAAAGTGAAAAGAAATCGTCCAAAGTGATTCCATAAATCTGACCGTAAATGGAAATTTATAATTTACCTTTTCACTTTTACTGTTTAACTTTTACCATTTACTTTTAGCCCTTTTTTTTTTTTTTTACTTTTACTGTTCCGCCGCCGCCGCCACAGCAGCAGCAATACCGCCGCCATAGCCAAACCACTCCCAAATTTTCCTAAACTTCTGCTGCCACCATCCAAGGCGTACCTCTTCCTCCCTCAACCGCCCAACACCTCTGCAGCCGCCGCAAATGGCGGCTGTCACGGCAGCCACACTTCCCCCCAACCTGCAAATCAACAAAACTCAACCGTTCGAACCTAATTTCGCACCAATTCGCCTCCCAACAACACCACAAATCAATTTCCAATCTCCAAAAACACAAAATCCATCAATTTCAGCCATCCCCCACCAAATCCTCAAAACCCTAAAAATTTCAAATCTTGAAATTTCCTTACCTGGGTCGATTTGGTCTGATTTTTTTGGTGGAGTTGCTACCCACGTCAAGTTCTATCTTTCCCCCCTCTAATCGGGCCAAGGAGTGGCCGGCTAAGGGGGTTTCCCACTCCACTGAGATGGTGGTTCTGGGCTGCACACGGCTGCACGGCGGCGAGGAGCGCCAAGCCGCTGCTGCTGGAAGGATTATGAGACGGCAAGCGTCGTCCTGCGCCGGTGGCACCCGGTTTGGTGGCCGGACAAGAAAACCAAGTGGTGGTGTCGGTGGAAAGGAGGGTCGGGCCAGAAGAGAGAAAGAAAAAGGGGAAAGAAAGAAAAGAAAGAAAAAAAAGAAAAAGGAGAAAAAGGAAATGTTTCCCAAAATGGAAACATTCTCCTCTATTTATACCAAGCCTAAAATCGGAAATAACTTATTTTCCAACACACCCTTTTTAAATTTTTCTCCAACGAAAAAGAAATACTCAACCCAAATATTCGTCAACGTGTTCTACCTCACGTAACAAACGATTCCCGCTCAACCACCAAAAATAAAATAATTCTCATGAGCGTAAAAATTTAAATAAATTTACCCAGAAATTGAACAAGGTTCGGGGCGTATCATTTTCTCCTAGTCGAGTCCTCAAGCCGGCAGGGGAGACCAAACCTTGTAAGGTGGTTAATTTAGACCTCGCTTCTTAACTTGAAACGAGGCTAGATTTTTCCAGCGTGGAGACTCAGGCTTCAGCCGCGTTTCCGATTGGTTAATAGCGGAGGGCCGTGTCCGACCGCCAGGGAGGGACCGATAGAGGTTATGTTCGGTCGAGTTTTCTCGGTTGTCCCCACAACATGTTTGGCAGGTGTAGATGGGTTTGGGTACTAGGCTGATTCTACTGGGCTTCTTTTTTAAGTCTAGTAGGTTGGCCTAATTCTCTTCCCTATCTATCGTTCTTGGGCCAAGCGCAACTTAAGCAACTCATGGCTGCACGAGGAGAGAACCCTCCTAAAACCTAATTTGTATTTGACTCTTCGATGAAAGGTACACCACAAGGGTCTCCAGGCCTTCGAATTCAGGGTTGTGAAGTTAGGTTTTGGTAGGTTATATTTGCTTGTTTTTTATGCTTTATTCCTTCTGTGAGTTATGTCCACTTTGTTTTGGACATCTTTGAACTTTTGTTCAGAATAAGCGCATTCGTGCGTATTTACATTCACAGTAGTTTAGTGTGCATTTGGGATGACGTGTCACCTCATTTGTTTAATCGATGTGGTCGCATGACTTTAGTTAATGGACATGCTTCCTTTCCTCTCAAAAGAAATAAAATAAATAAATCAATCAATCAATCAAGAGCAAAACAAAGAGCATATATATAATGTGGATTCAATCACCTAAGAGAAATAAAAATGTGCTTATTCCAGTTTCCATTGCTAAAAGCCTAAAACGTCAGGACTTATGCTTCCACATTAAGGTTTTTGTTGCTTCAAATTAAAGACATGCATTTCCAAATTAAAGTGTTTTCCAATCATCATTCATCATCAGGCTTCCTAGACCCATATTGCAGAAATAAAGGTCATTTTTACAAAACGTCAAAACCCAATTAGAAAGAAAGAGACAAGTATCAAATAATATGATCCACGCACAAGTACAAGATGATATAAGAGACACTCTGGCTATCAACATTTCCTAAATCTAGCTAGTGACAAATTAAATGTTCCAGGCTCAGTGTCACGGGCCGACTTTGCGGGAGCGCAAAGAGGACCGTGCGGCACTTACTGTCCCTTAGAGAAGGTAGTAAGTCAGCCTTGAGCGTACCTTGCAAGGAACAATGGAAACCACACGATATTAATATACTGCACGCAACAAGTAAGAACAGTATAATATAGTTGTGGGGCGAGCTCGTCGACAAGCGAGCGAGCAATTGAATGCAAAGTTACAAAAGATCTCACGCGACACAGATGATTGAATAATTCCTCTCTTTATTGATGGTAAGACGTTTACAGGGGCGCAAGTATATGTGCTTACCTATACTAGTTCACTAGTCCAACCGTCGCCGACTAGGAACCCCCCTGTATAGAGCAAATCGGACAAATAGTAACTTGGCACAGGGAAACATGAATATAACATGAATATTCCCAGGAGGACCAAGCTAAAACAAAGGAAACATAAATTACAAAAATGCCACTAGCACACAAGCAACCGGCCATAGGCTTAACTCTTGACCTTGGACAAGGTTGCTTGTGGCATTACAAGTTATATCCCTAACATGCTCCCCCACTTAAGCTGTCGGCGCTCTCGACGACGGCATTAAGGCTAGAGTGCTACAATCTTCTCCCTGAGCTGCTGGCTTCGTCTTGTGCCTTGAAGTCTTCAATCTGCTGCTGGAACCTCCTGAGTGCTTCGACGTTCTCCCAGCTTGTCTCTTCGTCTCCAACCCCCTTCCACTTGACTAAGAACTGCTTCTGCGGGACAGCTCGGACAGCTTGACTGGTGCCTTGGCGATACTGGTTCACCACCCGTTCGGCAAGGATCGCTTCGACTTCCCTCGACTTAGTGGCCTTGATCTCCACATGGGGTCGAGTTGGCTTGTTGCGAGAGCCATCTTCAGGATCTGGATGATGGGGTTTGAGATTACTGACATGAAAGACCGGGTGAACCTTCATCCAAGTGGGGATGTCGACTTTGTAAGAGCACTTCCCCACTTTCTTTAGAACCTGGAGTGGGCCTTCATATCGGCGGAACAACCTCTTGTCTTTGTTGCGAAGGAACCGGAGCTGCTCGGGGAGTAACTTGACAAGCACCATGTCTCCCTCTTTGAACTCTCGAGACTGGCGGCCTTGGTCGGCCCACTTCTTCATTCGCCCCGCCGCTTTCTCCAAGTAACTCTTGGCAATCTCTGTATTGGCTTTCCACTCTTTAGTGAAGTTGAAAGCCCGCGGGTTCTTCCCCTTGTACACTTCTTGTACTGTATGAGGCAGGAAAGGTTGCTGACCCATCACTACTTCGAACGCACTCTTGTTGGTGACTGAACTCTTCTTCGAGTTAAAACAGAACTGGGCCACATCTAGGAGTTCCACCCAATTCTTCATGTTGGCATGGACAAAGTGTCACAAATACTCTTCAAGCATTCCATTGAATCTCTCAGTTTGCCCATCTGTCTGAGGATGGTAACTGGAAGAGATGTTGAGCTCCGACTCAAGCAGCTTGAACAACTCTGTCCAGAAGGACCCAGTAAACCTTGTGTCTCGATCACTGACAATATTCTGTGGCACGCCCCAATACTTGACCACATGCTTGAAAAAGAGACTTGCTGTGTCTTCGGCAGAGCAATGCTTTGGGGTTGGCACAAATGTTGCATACTTAGAGAACCTGTCCACCACAACGAGGATACCAGAAATGTCCCCCACCTTAGGGAGGCTTGTAATGAAGTCCAGGGAGACACTCTCCCAGGGCCGAGTCGGTGTGGACAGTGGTTCCAACAAGCCCGGTGTCTTTTGTCTCTCCACCTTGTCTTGCTGGCAGATGAGGCAGGTTGGAGTGTACTCCATCACGTCATCTCTCATTTGTGGCCAATAGTATCCCTGCTTCAGAAGTGCATGTGTTCTCTGCCATCCTGGGTGCCCTGCCCACAAGGTGTCATGACACTCTTTCATAAGCATTCTTAGTAACCCATCAGCACGAGGGACATACATTTGGCCCCCTTTTGCCATTAGCAGGCCGGCTTCCACCCAAAACCTTTGACTTTTCCCTTCCTCTACTAGCTTGACAAGGGCTTGAGCGGCAGGATCCTTTCTCAGACCCTCTTTAACTCTTCCTTTGATGTCGGTTGCGACGGCACTGCCTGTCAACGTCGCTAACACTCGGGTGCTAGCAAGATCCGCCTTCCGACTTAAGGCATCGGCCACTTGGTTCGAGTGACCCGCTTTGTGCTCAAATTGGAAATCAAATTCTGCTAGGAACTCTTGCCACCGCGCCTGTTTAGAGGTCAGCTTCGGGTGTGTCAGGAAGTGACTGACTGCAGAGTTGTCTGTCTTTACAATAAATTTTGCCCCCAACAAGTAATGTCTCCATGTTCTCAGACAATGGATCACCGCCAACATTTCTCTCTCATGTGCGGTATATCTCCTCTCTACCGGAGATAGCTTGTGGCTTTCATATGCCACCGGATGTCCTTCTTGCAACAAAACTCCCCCGAGCGCAAAGTCAGACGCATCAGTCTGCACTTCAAATGGCTTGTTCAGATCAGGTAATGCAAGAACAGGATCTTTCATCACGGCCCCTTTCAACTTCTTGAAGGCCTGTTCACATTCCTCCTTCCAGTCCCACGTCACTCCCTTCTTTAGAAGCTCTGTCAGGGGAGTGGTCTTCAGCGAGTAATTCTCAATGAACCGCCTATAGTAGTTGGCCAGTCCAAGGAAAGATCGCAATTCTTTCACATTCTTGGGGCTTTGCCACTCTTCAATGGCCTTCACTTTCTCCATGTCCATTCGAATTCTCCCCCTTTCTATGACATGCCCCAAGAATTTAATGGTATCCTGCGCGAAGGAGCACTTCTCGCGCTTGACATACAGCTGGTTGGCACGCAGCTGCTGGAACACTATCTTTAGATGTTCCACATGCTCTTCCAAGGTGGAACTGTAGACCACAATGTCATCTAGGTACACCACCACGAACTTGTCCAGGTAGTCATGGAAGACCTGGTTCATCAAGGTGCAGAATGTGGCTGGCGCGTTGGTCAATCCGAAGGGCATCACTAGAAATTCAAATGCGCCGTATCGGGTGACGCAAGTAGTCTTTGGCTCATCCCCTTCCGCAATGCGTACTTGATAGTATCCCGACCGAAGATCCAGCTTGGTGAAATATTTGGCACCACTAAGCTGGTCGAACAAGTCGGCAATCAGAGGGATAGGGTACTTGTTTCGCACCGTGACCTTGTTGAGAGCTCTGTAATCTACACACAATCGCAAGCTCCCGTCATGCTTCTTTTGAAAAAGTACCGGTGCGCCATATGGGGCCTTCGAAGGTTGAATGAACCCTGCTTCTAATAGCTCTCCCAACTGTCTCCTTAACTCGGCCAGTTTTGGTGGAGCCATTCGATAGGGAGCCCTTGCGGGTGGTTTAGCCCCGGGGAGCAACTCAATCTCATGATCCACATTCCTTCTTGGAGGAAGTTCTTTGGGAAGCTCTGCCGGCATCACATCTTTATAGTTCTCGAGCACTCCCTGAACTTCACGTGGCACTACTTCCTGCTCTATCTCGCCTTTCATCAAAGGAACGAGAACATAAGAGGGGTCCTGACGCTTCACCCCCTTCTTGAATTAGAGTGCTGACAAGAGTCGAGGTTCACTTGGCGAGATTATTTTCACAGGCACTACACATGGCTTCTCTCCCATAATTAGTAAGTTTCGTGCATTCGGAATGGGGATGGCTTTGTTCTCCAGCAAGAAGTCCATCCCTAGTATGACATCGAAGTCATCCATCTTTACAATAACAAGATCCGCCTTCCCTTCCCAACAGTCTAGTTTCAAGGACACCCCTCGAGACAACCCGACTGTGGTTGACGGTGGGGAGTTGACTGCTTTCATGCGGCCGACATCCTTCTCCCACTTTAACTCCAGTCTGCGTGCCTCTACTTCTGACACGAAACTGTGGGTGGCGCCAGTGTCAATCACCACACTCTTGGCCACTTTCCCATTTAGGCTTCCGCTTACAAACATGAGACCTTTAGGCTGAGACTTCTTAGATGCAATCGGTTGCTTCCCCACTGCATTCAGAAAACTCAGAGCCCCCATATGACCAGGTTCTTCCTCTTCATCTGGGTGGACTTCCGATTTCTTTGCATAAATGTGGGCTTGCAGGGCTGTCAATGCGGTCTTGTGTGGACATTCATTCACCCTGTGAGGCCCTTTACACAGAAAGCATGATAGGGGTCTCGGTGTGAACCAAGTAGCATTGGGTTGTCTTGGAGGGTACACCCCAGTTGAGGCAACTAGCTTGGAGGAGGCGGTATCTCTCACGTTACCCGCTCTTCTGTCTCCTCCCCCAAAACTCGAGAACCTTGACTCGGCTCCCCCACTTTTGCTCTGTCCTGGTCTCGCATTTCTGTGGACATTCATGTTTGTAGAGGTTGTGGGTCTCTTGGCAGAGTTCTCTTCAAAAGTATAATCTGTTAGTCTTTCTGCAGCTGCCTGAGCAGAAGCTAGATCTTGAACTCTTTGCCTCTGGAGTTCCGTCCTTGCCCACGGTTTCAATCCTTCAAGGAAATAGAATAGTCGATCCTTCTCTGACATATCTGGAAGGTCGAGCATGATCACAGAGAATTTGCTCACGAATTCTCGGATATTGTTGGTGTGTTTCAACTCCCTTAATTGCCTTCTGGCAATGTAATCTACGTTCTCGAGGAAGAACTGTGCCTTCAATTCTCTCTTGAGGTCTTCCCATGTTTCAATAGTACAAACATTCCTCTGAATGTCGTTGTACTTCGTCCGCCACCATAGTTTTGCATCGCCTGACAAATACATTGTCGTCATGTTCACTTTGGCTTCTTCCGAATCTGGTTTCACCGCTCGGAAGTATTGTTCCATATCAAATAGAAAGTTCTCAAGCTCCTTGGCATCTCGCGCCCCTCCGTAAGCTTGAGGTTCCGGAACCTTCACCTTCCTGTAGTCCGTCACAGGTTGGGTGTTCATCGCCCGGATAGCTAGGTTGAGCTTTGTGTTCATCTCGAACAGCTCATTCTTAAACGCATCGATAGTGGCACGGACATCCTCCGTCATCGTGTCCACAGTCACTTGTAGCGTCTCAAGGGCATCGCTCATTGCCCCCACTTGCTCTGGGGAGACAATTCCTTCGTCTCTTTCAATCTCTGTTTCAGACCTCGGGGCTTCCTTCTTCTCAAGGGCCTTCACTCGCCCTTTTAACCCTTCAAGGTCCGCAACACGCGTCACCAATTCATCTAGGTCGACGCGGCGTAGAGCGGCACTAATATCAATCACAGTGTCAGGGACACCCGCAAGTTCTGCGAGTTGAGTCTCGATCCATTCGAACTTTAATTTTGTGCATTCGTCATCCCTCCCGGCATGTTCTGAGCCTTCGAGCCAAGTTGGCTCTGATACCAGCTGTCACGGGCCGACTTTGCGGGAGCGCAAAGAGGACCGTGCGGCACTTACTGTCCCTTAGAGAAGGTAGTAAGTCAGCCTTGAGCGTACCTTGCAAGGAACAATGGAAACCACACGATATTAATATACTGCACGCAACAAGTAAGAACAGTATAATATAGTTGTGGGGCGAGCTCGTCGACAAGCGAGCGAGCAATTGAATGCAAAGTTACAAAAGATCTCACGCGACACAGATGATTGAATAATTCCTCTCTTTATTGATGGTAAGACGTTTACAGGGGCGCAAGTACATGTGCTTACCTATACTAGTTCACTAGTCCAACCGTCGCCGACTAGGAACCCCCCTGTATAGAGCAAATCGGACAAATAGTAACTTGGCACAGGGAAACATGAATATAACATGAATATTCCCAGGAGGACCAAGCTAAAACAAAGGAAACATAAATTACAAAAATGCCACTAGCACACAAGCAACCGGCCATAGGCTTAACTCTTGACCTTGGACAAGGTTGCTTGTGGCATTACAAGTTATATCCCTAACACTCAGCATATAGTAGCGGTCACATTTTCCCAGTTCAATTACATAAACCTTGTCTTCACTCAAATGAAGAAAGATCCCCTCTTCCTCTTACAAATACAGATAAATATACACGATCCTCGCAAATAAATGGAAAAAGCTATTTCTACGTAAGATTAAAGAATTAATGTAATGAGTAATGCAAAAGAAATGGGATAACCATAGACATGAATGTGATTAACCAAGATCGAGATGGGATTATACGACACAAGAAATGGGATAACCTAATTGCTACTTCTTTAACATGCATTACAAGTTTACAACCTTTTAAACACTATACATCTAGAGCAGTAAGAGCAAGTCAATTATAGGACACAAGAAATGGGATAACCATAGACATAAATGTGTTGTAACTGAATGTTGCTCTACCAGTATATCGCCGATCCTTTTCTTTGAACTTCTCAGTCAAACCCTGAAACCGTAATAATATTAATTTCATCAGATTCCGGCCATATCTTCAGAAAAGAGAAAGATTGCTAATTGCATCAAAGCAATTAATTATATATAGTCTTACCTTTACAATCATCCCACATCTGCATGTCAAACATAACATTATGTCAGAATCATAACTCACAGGTTTCTTAAGAAGAACAAAACGATAATTCCTTGATAACTAGAGAAGAATACTTACTCGACAAAACTGTCGAAGTTGAGTTCTGCCCGATGCCCATTTCCATCTTCGTACCTGGAAGTCAGAAGTTGAAGAACAGTAGGCGGGACCGCAAGCCCTAGATCAAAGAGTGCATCTCTCAACTCTATCACATCAATCTTCCCGCTCCTATCTGTGTCATATTTCTGAAACATGGTCTGCAAGGGCAGGTTTAATTAGTACTTCAGTGTTGCAAGTAGTAGCAAAGACATAAAGAACAAAATTATGTAACTGCTCTTAGTTTGCAGAACAACGTACAAAAAAACTTAACACAATTGTAGAGGAAACCAGTGGCCAAGTCCTTTCTTTATCAATATATTCAATAGCCACTGACGATTAATACAAGGTCGTCTCCTTTGGAACAAGAAAATGAAGAGTAATGCAGCATTCTGGCCTAATAATGATCAATAGCAGATCAGTATGTCTCAAAATTTAACCAGTTCGGAAATACCATATTATCACCAACCACTATGTTACCTATATAGTAGAAAGCTGGAATCAATACTCCCAGCCAATCGAGATTATCTAATAGATTCAGTTCTTTACCAGATTGCATGAATCTCAAAGATTTTAAGAGTGCGTTTTTCATTGATCATCAAACATTCGGATTTTATAGTAAAAACAACCAAATGTCATAATCAAGCTGAATGGCATTGAAATGATCCCTTCACAAAATGTACTTTCAAATGAATGAAATAAAAAACCAGAAACAAATAGGGGGAAATCCCTCTCAGGCTGCATGCATTCTTTTTATGTTTCCTTAAACAATAAGAATTTGAAGATTCTACTACAATTATAATCATCAATCAGGATATGGTACACTTACTCGCCATTCCCCAAGACAACTCCATAGTGCGGCAAACTCCTGAGGACCTGTATCAACAAAAACTGTAGCGTTAGAATTTCCTATTCTTGTCGTAATTTTCTGGAAAACCTAACAAACCCTGAACAACAAAACAAGCCAGCTTTAGAGACAAAAGCTGACCCAATTTTAGGATATAATGATTCTTGGGATTTTTGAAGAGAAACATGAGCAACCGAATGGTCCTGAGGCTAAACATATGGTAGGCAGAAGAAAGAGCCTGTTGCAATTCATTGTCATCAATGAAGCCACTACCGTCCTTATCCACCATCTGAAAGCTGTTAATCACATCCGGGTCGGTCCCGGGTGGAAAATCCCCACCCGATTCCTCATATGAACAAGAAGACGATTGATCATAATTATCATATGAAGAGGGAGACATATCCTGCTCCGGCTGGCCGTAACTACGGGCGTAACTACGTGCGAAACTACGGCGGTATTGTGAGTGAGGCTTGCCATAGTAATAGGTACTGGCCGGAGGAGGAGGAGGAGGATCATCATCAGACAAGGTGGTGCTGTGAGCTTCTGGTTCCTGGTGGCCGTAGGAGTCAGGTAGGGATGGGGCGGAGGAAGCGTGTGATTCAGAGCCATAGTTGGCATCAGAAAAAGCCATTGAACAAAACGAAGATCTTCTTTTTGTGTGTTGAATTTGGGTGAAATAATTGAGAGAAGCTCGTCGAAAGGGGATTTGTTATGCGACAGTTCATAGAGGGTGAAGCGTGTGAATGTTCAACGGAAGCGCGTGGGGGGGTATTGCATGCAATGAACGAACGTTCTCCACATTTCCATGCGGGTTGCCTAATGCCTTAGCGTTGTTGAGTTACCAAAGAAAACTTGGGTGATCGTTATTTTCATTTCAAATCAAACTTGTTCCACCCAAAATTAGCAGCTATACATGTCTGAACTGCACCCATATCCAATTTTAGTTATATTTATATGTGTATTTCTTTTAAGGCCATGAGCTTCCTCTTATTTGGAGGGAAAACCACCAACAACACTCCCTCGTAGCTTTTAGGAAGCTCTAGAGCAAGATCATAAAGGAAATTAGAAAGGCAGAGAAATAGAAGTAATCTCCAGCACCAGCACTATATATGGCCTTTGACTGCTTCTTGTTGTATGCAAGGGTGAAGCCTCCTTGGCCACCACCAGCTAGCGTCCGAAACTCTGAATCCTCTCCCCTGCTTTAGCCTGACTCCCTGCCACCAATCTAACGTCAGACATACCAGGATCGGAGGACAACTGACACCTTGCCGGATATGTTTCGGCATGCAAACCACACGTCTGCCATGCAGTAGCCGGACATTTGTTGCTTGATGCTCACATTAATTAATTAGGAGCAACACAGCGGCAATGCAGAACGAGGTGGTGACTACTTCTGTGAGTAGTACGGTAGGATGCCCCAACCAAACTCATACAAGCTAGCTAGCTAGTAAGAGGCCAGAAGTGGCGGAGATGGTACCATATTGATCAACTTCTTAATGCTAATGAGGATTTTCTCTGCCCAATATGAATGGATCTAACTAAGAAGAGAGCTAGCTAGGCGGACCAAAAGACAGCAATAATCAGACTAAGAATTTAAACCCTAGGAAAATATGGCATTAATATCAAAGCTCGCTCGATCATCATAATTCGTATGGCTAGTTATATGGACCTTAAAAATGGCGCGTAAGAGGGTAAGAAGAGTCGTGAAATTACAATTGTAACCTCACCCCCTTCACAACACACAAAAAAGCGGATTCAAGCCTCTGTAGGTCTTTGTCAGAACTGAGAAAGAAAGAGGGCGAAGCAATGGAGAAACTTCTAACGGATGCGCCGGAGTTGCCCAAAGCTATCGTGCGCCGCGTGGTGAAGGATAAGCTCTCCCAGTGCGCCAAAGGCGACGCCGACTTAAATGTCCACAAAGAAGCTCTCACTGCCTTCTCCGAGAGCGCCCGCATCTTCATCCACTACCTCTCCGCCACGTAATCCCCCACAATTCTTCTTCGATTTCAATTTCAATTCTCACTCTCGCGATTCTCATCATCTTGATTGCAGAGCCAATGACATCTGCAGGGGATCGAAGAGGCAGACGATCAACGCCGACGACGTTCTGAAAGCGTTGGAGGACATTGAGTTTCCTGAGTTCGTCGAGTCTCTCAGGGCCGTTCTCGAAGGTTAGATCTGTCCTCGTTTTTTAATTTGAAGTTTAAGGGTGCACATAAGGTGTTCGATGAAATGCTCGACTGAAATTTTGTATTAGAATGTGTGATTTGGGTTGGTTGTTTGTGATTGCAGAGCTGAGGGAGAAGAATGCTGGAAAGAAGGCGGGGACATCCAAGGTGAAGGAAGCGAAAACAAAAGAGGTGAAAACGAAGGAAGTGAACAAGAAGAAGAAGAGGAAATTGGAAGAGCCACCCCCAAAAGTAGAGGAAGAGAACGAGGAAGAAGAGGAGGAGGAGGAGGACAACGGAGATGAGAATGGCGGCGATGGCAGTGAAAGCTCGAGCAAAGAGTGAACCATTTCAGCTAGTTTTGTATGGATTTTTCTTTCAGGCTGTAGTCTGAATTGGAGTTCATTCATGTTTGTTAGGATGGTTCCCGGAACAATTACTTGTTTGAGTTGCAATTTGGTCACTCATTCTCCACCATTAAAAATCACGCTTCATGTTAAGAAAACAACTTTATCTTACAAACAAAACTATGTGCATGGCCTAATTTGTAGCTCAAGTTTGTATCACCCCTTGTAATAGAGTTTTTATGGCAATATAAGCGCACCTAAGTACCTAACCATAGGTTTAGCCTGAGAGAAATGCTGTATCGTGGATTGCGATGTTAGCTGCGTATTCTCGAGTGAGCGACTTTAGAGAGGTGATTCCTTTAAGGTATATGCAAGAAGTGGGAACAAGCCCTAATGAGTGGTCTTGTTAGTGTTCTCACTGCCGCTGAGAAGTTTATAGAGAGGAGATGGGAGGACAAGGAAGAGGGGATCCGAACTTGTGGTGAGGGGATTTGCTATGTTCTTGATAAGTTCACAGGAATGTTGAAGTGGGGGACAGAATTTGGAAAAAGCTTGCTGATATGGGGAGTGGCAGATTGCGATGTTCATGTTCTTCCTATATTATGTACATGGAAGCTAGCTTGGTATTCGGAGGCAAAGAGAGTCCGAGACATGATGTCAGAAGCAGGAATGAAGAAGAAACCTGGCTGAAGAGTTCATTGTTGGTGATTTTTTGTTCTCCACAACCCAAAAAATGCTTGAAATTCTTGAGATGCGACTTAATACAGCATGCTGGACTTAATACAAGAATATGCAACTATAAACATAAAATTGCTGTGCTCTATGTCTGTACTGATCAAAGAAAAGACATGGTGAATCTTTGGTTCAAGTAATCAAAAATGCCAGCTTTATAACCCTTCTCATATTTAAACTAAATGATACTTTGGCACTTGGAACCGTCAAGGACATTTTACAGTGAAGGCTGCATATCGGAAAGCTATGTCACAGAGTTGTGGCACCTATTAACAGCGTCTTTGGAAGGTGTGGAAGGCACAAGTTCCCCGTAAGTCTAAACTTGATATTGGAAACTTTGCCATAATATTTTGCCTACAATGGATAGATAGATTGGTGTCCAAACGAGTGGAGATTGAGTCAACTACTTGTGTTCTTTGTGAGGCCGAGTCTAATCTTTACCATAGTCAAGATTGTATCTTCAGCTGCACCCAACAAGTATTTTCGAGCTGAGGATAGCTTGGAGGCTATTTGTTTCACTGATGAAGCACTCCAATTGGGAACTAGAGATTGGTTTCAATTTTGTTCTGAATGTTTATCAAATACCTCTTTTGGTGAGTTGATTTTTTTGGTGTGGAGTTTCGTGGGAGAGAAATAATCGAGTATAGAGTAGACGAGCTGGGGTGTGTTTCTGTCTGAGTTCATGTCGTTTAGCTGAGTTTCTTTCCCAAAAGGACCAACAGGTAACAGCAGCAAGGTTTAATCTGAGTGGAAAGCTCTTCGTATTGGATATCTTAAAATCAATATTGATGGTGCTGATGATGCCATAATTTTTTATTTTTTTTCTCTTTTTGTTATCTACGGAGCATGCAGAATTGTTAGCACGCCAAGCTGCTATGGAGTTTGCGGTCGAAAATAGCCCAAGTCCTGTGCTTATTGAAACTGACTGCTTGGTAGTTACAACTTGTTTCTAAATCCTTTCTTAGGCAGTTCTGTATGAAGACATACTGACAGTTCTATCAATACCTCTTTGTTAGGCAGACTATATGAAGACGTGTTTTGACAGTTGCTGACACCCCAGGTATTAGATTTGTTCATGTAAAACGCAGAGCCAATATGGCTGCTCATTTGATTGCTCAGCAGGTTGTTACAAGTGATGTGGTTTGTAACCTTGTAATTGTAGTGGTAGTACTCCTAGTTTTGTAACAGATGTGCTAGCATCTGATCTCTGTACTCAAAACCTGATATTTCATGCAAAACTGGCATTCAATCTGCTAGTTGCCTCTGTTGCACTTTTTCTCTTTTTTACCGTACTTGCAAGCTCAAGAATAGATAAATATAACGAATCAATCCTGACCAATAACAATATCTATGCAACTAGTCAATATCATATATCTTTTGCCAAATGAAGATTCAGAATACTAAATGCATTTTCGTACATAATCATTCTGGTCTAACATTATAACCATTACAACCTTGGACTGGTGAGGTACAGAAGAGAGTGCAGAACTTCCCAACTTGCAACAATTACTAGAACAATCAATATGGGTGATACCTGCGCCCATGCCCAGCATCATTGTTGTGTCTCCCCTTATTTGAACTACCACTACTCTTGCTACCACTCCCACCACCACCCCGCCCACCATTTCGCGCATGTCCATGGGATGTGTGTGGATGTGAATGTGGATTTGGATGTGGATTGTGATGTGGGTGTGGGTGTGGGTGTTGGTATGGCTGAGGCCCTGGTTGTTGCCTGCAATCAGCACAATCAATTGCTTTACTTACTAAATGCATTAGATCTAGAGTGTAAAGAAAGCTACAAAGCTACACCAACCAGATCCTGAATTATCATTAAAAATTAGGACAATAATTACGTCCTGCAATAAACTTTCTCGGGAACAATTAGGCCCCACATCTAGAGAACTGATGCATCATGCAAGAGGTATGAAAATTGTTAATATGCTTTAATATAGAAGCTAATTTCTAAAGCAATTCTTGTGATGGGTTTGTTGTTTAAATAGTCCCAACAGAGAACTAGTTAGTTTAGGCATGTTTAAAAGAGTAAACAAACCAAGACCAACTCCTTGTGCTCATACTTATAAGCTCCAGCAAGAAATTTGCCCAACCAAATAAAACAGCAAGCTAGTTTTCTATGGATCAACCTCTTGTCACATCAAGCCTCAAGAAATAATTACTTGAAACTAGAGCTCAGGTTTTATGATTTGATTAATTGATTCTCTTTTACTTATTTGTGCAGACATAGAATGAAAAATGTTATGTCATATACATATGCATCTAAAGCTACTAAGCTAAAAGGTGTACTGTGCTTACAGAACATATCCAATCCGTCCATCAGGCAGAAGCATCGGCATCATTGCCATGCCAGGAGGAGCCGGTCCTGGTCCAGGCATCAAAGGCTGCAATCAGGTTAAGGCAGGATTTTAGGAACTATGAACAAAAAAATGTCGCAGATTAGATTGAATCTTTATTATTTTGGTTCTTAAATTTAGATCCACAGGCATTAGATCAGCATTCTTTGCATGTCATATGCTCTGGACAAAGAATCCAAGATCAACTATATTTAGAGATCTATGCGTGTGCCCCAGGGATCCCATACCAACCCTATATGGGTAAATGTTAAAAATAAAAACATGAAAAAAATAATAAAAAACCCAGACAAGTGAAGCTTGAACTTTAATACACATCGAGATTAAAGGCTTATTCAAGAATCATGATGTTTTTCAAAGAGATGGACGAGTACAGTGATTGGGAGAACACTTTTCTGTAATAGGGTCTTGCTATGAGTGAGTTAGCCATAAGGTTCATATCTATACAAGTAATCAAGGAATTATACAGTGTGATGCGTAATCTATTTATTAGAAAACACATGGACGGCTTGTTACTATATATCAGGGTTTAGTATTGTAGTAGAGATGATACTGAGATTGGTACTCACATATTGGTTAGGATTAACATTAGAATGCTCATTACCTTGGAACTTTTGCAATGCCTATTAGGGTTTACTATTCCAACATTGGAAAAAGCCTTTTCGGATGATTTTTAAGAATAGGGTTTAATGTTTATAAATTGGATTGGTCATGATTAAGAGGAGAGTCTCTCTCTACACACACGCACAACACAGAGAGGCATACAGATATGGCAATTCCCTCACTCCCTTTTACTTTGTGTGCTGGTTTTGAATTTCTCTTATATTCTGTATCCGGTTAAAACAGAAAGAAATGAATCCCAAATTTTGATCATCACAAGGCCTACATTTCATCCAAACTTTAAAACTGCAAGAGGAGTGAGATAGAGATAGAAGTTAATGCCTAAACCCCAGTTGGCTTTCTCCCACTGTTCCTGTTCTCTTACAAATATTTCCCTTTCTGTTTGTTGGAATCAACAAAAATAACCTAAAATAATTATTTTATTTTCCTTCAAGCGAAAAAGTTATTAAATTAGACAAACATTGAAATTTATGTCAAACTACATTTTAGAGGACTTCATATTTGAGAATACCCAATAAAATCAGCACAAGTTGGCGGATATCTCACCTGTGGAAAACCTGCAGCACCATATCCTGCACCAAGAGCCCCATAGGCACCCCCAGGAACACCATAAACAGCACGGGGTGGATAATTAGCAATCAACCCTGACCTCTGAGAATTTGATCCACCGGATTTTTGATCTGCCTGTGGCCTTGCAAGAGAGCACTCCAACAGCTGGCCTGAGAATAATGAGACCCATGAGAAATTACAAGCTTCTTCAAACATCAACTTTGAGAAGGAAAATGAACATAAATATAAAGGAATACAGATGTAATAGAATTTATTACCATCAAGTTCATAATTTTCAGTGTTCTTTAATGCTTTCATAGCACTTGACCTCTCGGAAAAATGTACAAAACCAATTCTATTCCTCTCCTGTCCGGATTTTGAAGCTGGCAGAACCACTTTCATAATTTTCCCATGGTGTTCAAATAGCTTCTTTAACTGTTCTTGGGTCACAGTTTTGGGCAAATTCTTCACATAAACTGCCTTCACCTGTATATTTTGTTTTATGAGAACACAACTTCAATTGGGTAAAAGAGAAAGCATACAACAGAGGACAAGGATCCCACTGAAGGCATGGCACATACAAAAACAAAGCATCAACTTCACCAGTCAGAGACCAAGTACATATTGAGAAATAGAACAATAGAACTTCAAACATCCAGACATCTTGTTAAAATTATTGTGTCATATTGTTTATTTGTATTATGCGAAACACAACTTTCATTCAGTGAAACAAAGCATACAACGGAGGACAAACAACATTGTAGTTTATTTGGTCATCCACCGAATTAAAAGATTGACATTTCCTTTAGTTATTAAGTATTAACACTCCAGCTAGAGTTAAATCCTCAACCATCAGATGTGAAAGACACAGGAAGAAAGGGGGAAAAATAGTCACTATATGACACCTGAGAAGCAGCAGAAGACTCCGCATTTTTAGGGTCAGCCCAGCTCACTGTTGGAGAATTAGTTTCCAGCTTAAATTTTGAGTCCATCATTTTCTGCCTTGAATAGTCAGCACATGCATGGTTGTAGTAGTCAATGAAAGCAAACCCCCGATTATTGCTTGTGTTCTTCATATCCTGTGACAAGAATTAAATAATTAATGCATAGAAGAAGCCAAGAATCAAGGGGAACAAAAATGATCATTGACAACATGATGTAGTAGCCTCAGCTTGGTTAGAAAAGAAGTGACGTCTTTGGCATTAGAAACCCAGAACTAATCCCATCGGCCTAGCTCCAAAACTAAGACCTTTTGGGTCCCAAGACTCACACCAGTTTAATGTAGAATAATAAAGAAATCCAGCGTCTAAACTAAGGCTTCCTTACTTATTTATTTTTTTGTTTCTCTTTTCTAACGAGAAACAGACTTTTACTGTTGTTCTCCAAGGTATCTTGTTATCTACCAACTCTTTTAATCAGTTATTTGGACTTTTAGTATTTGAGGACTATAATCGATGTATCTGAAACCTATGAATAATACAATGGAATAAACAAAAATTGAGTGTCATAAAGACTTAATATCTGTACTAGCTTCTACTCTCTTCTACACTTTCTCTAAATTACACAAGTCATAACCACCTATTCTCTAAACCTAATCCATTTCCTAACATATATAGTATTCTAGGCCCATCATAAAAATCCTAAGCAACACCACAACTTCAAACATTTACCAGAAAATTTTCAATTGATAGAAAGTTCAACAGGCTGAGAATAAGGGATAGGCTAACAAACACGTAACTTGCTAAGAGAATCCAATCACAATGAGTAACCATAACGCACTAACCTTAACCAGTTCCACACCGGTAACTCCAGGACCAACCTTCATCACAACCTTCCTCAGATCATCTTCTCCCCAACTCCTTGGAACATTACCGATGAATAACCGGTGCCTTGCTTTAGATGTTGAACATTTTATTCTTTTACCCTGAGAGAGAGAGAGAGAACACAAAGGCAGAGCAGCGTATTAATAATATATAGCAAGAAGAATTCCGAAAAAGTAAGGAAACAAAAGTTTTTTTTTTTTTTTTCAATCTCAAGAGTGTTGGTTGTATATCTTTAAATAAAGGTAAAGGATCATATATGACTTCCCTGAGAGAGAGAGAGAGAGAGAGAGAGAGAGAGAGAGAGAGAGAGTGCTACCTTAAATTCAGTATTATTCAATTCTTCAATAGCATTAGAAGCCATCTCCATATTTCTGAATGTCACAAATGCAAAGCCCTTACTATCACCTAAATCTTTCCCCTTCATAATCCGGACCTGTTTTATAAGACGGTACCAGTATAAGAATTTGTACTTATAAGAGCAAAATAAAGGTAGTTTATAAAGAAAAATTAAAGTAACCTCTACAACTTCTCCTACAGCTTCACAGAAGACCTTCAAGTCCTCCTGAATAGCATCATGAGGAATGCCACCAATGTAAACTTCAGAACCATGCGGAGGAAGGGCAAGAAGTTCAGCATGTTTTTTCTTCTCTTCTTCACTGCTCACTGAGTTCTTGACATCAATTTCAGTTGCAATATTAGCATCTTCATCGTCCGCCTCTTCTTCCACCTCCTCCTCTTCTTCTTCCTCCTCCTCCTCTTCTTCCTCTTCTTCTTCCACCTCTTCTTCTATTTCTTCTACTTCTTCTTCTTCCTCAACTTCTTCATACTCGACCTCTTCATCCATTTCCTCATCAGCATCATTGTCTTCATCAATACCAACCTTCTCATCTGATGCTATTGACTTTTCTGCTCCGACTGATGAAGCATTTGTCTGTTCCCTTGGCATCTTATGTATCTAATAAAATAAGCTTGCAAGGCAACTGTGAAGAAGACACAGAAGCCAGAAGAGTTCATGGGAAGAAGTAAACACATATTGAAAGGAGGAAACACAATGAATGGCCAAAAGGAGCTGCCTAGTATGACTCTCAACTGAACAGGGTCCATGAGGTCAGAATCAAAAGGGTTTTCAAGTTGAAAGACTATTATTAAGGGATGATGATAACTTGAGAAAGGAAATAAGAGTTTTCAGACTGATTAATGAATGATTTATCATAAGGAATATGAAGGTGGTCCAGTTATTCAAAAACTAACTTTCCTGAAGCCACAACGAGACTGCAGTCCAAACAAACAAACAAAAATATTGGCTAGTTTAACCATCTCCACAGATATACAGTGCAATAACAACAATAGGTATGAAGCAGCATAAAAGGATCTAGAGGGAAAATGTTATGATAATGGAGTCCATATGGAGACATATATAATGCTTCAATGGCATGCACGTCGACAAAACAGGGGGGAAAGAAAAGTAGTGCCTGAGATTCTATTTAGATCACTCAGATATAAGTGGAATGAGACTGCTGAAACAAAAAGGAGAACAAAGCAACAACATAGTCCAATTTGACAAAGTAATACCAGTTCCCACACAAATGTACCACCCTGGGTACCTTCCTGCAATAAATTGACATATAACAACTGAGATACAGCTACAATTTTCATGCACAATCATAATTCACTGTGCAGTAATACATCCTCTCCAGTCCTTCCCATCCTTAACAGAAAAAGAGAACTTGGACCAGTGAAATTCAAAAAATACACGTGATTTACATAAAACCAGGCGTAATTTGTTTTCACTTCTGGTGCCAACTTATAACTTTTTCTGAAATTTCATACCACAACACTATGTTTCCCTATTCAGTATGATAATTTTATAATCAAATGTGAAAGATAAATTCTGGAGTTATCATAAAAAAAACTTCAAATCAGACTCACCACTAGATCTAACGATGGTAAAATAGGCAAGATGTTTGATTTTGTTAACAATTTTATTGGTTATTGAGCGTTACTAGCTTAAATTTGTCTTTATTAAGAAAATATTACATAAGTTGGGACAATTAAAAGTTCAGTACTGAATGCATTGCATGCCACGTACTATAACAACTCGAAGTTACAAAATAGGTAACCATCTAATGTTTAATAATTAAACGACCGACTGGTGAAAACCATGTGCTGAGCTTTGAGGCATAATGGATCCTCTTTCCTCTTACACTCTTTTCCAACTTTCTCTCAAATGCTACTTTGAATCCCCAAATTTACCAAATTGAACTACAACACCTTCACCTGGATCATTGAACCCATCTAATATTGGATATCCCAGCATAGGTGAACTAACCTTAATCCTAATCAGTTTTCTTTGCTCTTTTTTATTTTTGAAGCTCAGAAAAGTCAAATCAGTAACAAACCCAGTAACAAAATGTGAACAAAAATAAGAAAGTTCAAAACTTTAGACACCCCAACAGAAATACTGCAAATCCCAACTCAGATATTCACAACTGGATTCTAATTTCAACACACCCAGTCACATTACCCAACCATAAAGAAACACAAACATTCAAGAAACAAGTAGTTGCTACATGAAAAAACAAGAAAAGCATGAGAAAGAGAGAGACAGAGTGAGAAATAGTACCCAGAAATCCTTGGAGACTGAGTGTTCTTTCTTCTGGGTTTTGAGAAGCAAATGAAACAAGGAAGCTCGAGAAACTTGAATTCCAACTTGGGTAGAGGCCAAATGGGTCTGAGAGGTTCTTGAAACGAAGTAGAGGGAAGAGTCACTCGGAGTTGGAGCAGAGGGAAGAGTCGCTCTCATTTACCAAATGGGGGCTTTCCCCTAATGCTTTTCATATAGGTCAAGCTTTCGCCTAGTATATATGATATATTTTCGCTGTGGACGATTTTTTCCTCTTTCATACCGAAAATGTGATTATCTACCATAAAGAAATCCATTTACATTGTGACCCAAATTACAACTTTGGTCTGATATTATTTAGTCTAGCAGTCTTATAAACAAGAGAGACTATGAATTCGACTTGAAATACTAGTTGTATGAACGAACTTGGACTTTAGAGAGAGATACAGACATATAAATATCTACACATACAGCTGAATCTCGATAAATTAATAGTCTCGAGACTGGTGAAATTTATTAATTTAGCGAGTTATTAATTAATCGAATAATGTTAAATCAATAAAAACCTTAATAAATGAACAAAATTATACTTACGCAACACATCATACACTTAGCAGTAACTTCTCATCTCAAAATACGTAAAAAATTGATAATAACGAACGAAATTCATAAAATATTATACATTTGCACACAAAAAAGTCGTCATAAATAAGTAAATAATTACAAATAGTACATCAATAAGTTCTCATAAATGTAAAAATAATTTCATATATTAAGAATAAATAATATATATACTTAATGGGGTCTATGTAAATCCTCAAATTAGTATTATCTTATAAATTTAGTGAAATATTAATTTAGCATGTTGTCCCCGACAAAAAATATTAATTTAGCGATGTTATTAATTTATCGAGTATTAATTTAACCATGTTCTACTGTATTTCGTTATATGGTTATATATATGGAGAGAGAGCGGCAAAAACTCTATCTTGACCAGTTTACCTCTGCAAATTTCTCTTTCGTTCGGCGGTCTCTGACCTCGTCTTTTTTGGAGTTGTCGGTGGATTGGTGGTGTGTCATGGAGTTCGTGAGTGGCTCAGAGGGGAGTGTGTCTGGGATTCTTGGTGGTGGTTTTGGGTTCGTGCCTCTTCCTTTTCTTTCTGGTGGCATGTGCGTGCCGGTTTTGGGTCGACGTTGTTGTGGCAGTCTAGTTCGACACTACGGTGATCGTGGAGGAGTGAATCAATATCCGGGTAAGCAACAACGCTGGTACGGGTCGAGGTGCACGTCATGGTGGCCGGAGTGACGGGTCGGGACACGCTGGCTTGTTGGGTTCAGGGCAACCTCCTTCTTCGGTGTTGTTAGGCCCTATTTTTTTTTTTTTGGGTTTGGTTTCTTTGCCCTGATTTTGTTTTTATTTTGTTTGGTTTAAATTTTTTTTAGGTAGGGCTGTTTGCGGGTTTAGGGTAACTTATCTTAGCAAGGGTGGTTCCGGAAGTGGCAGATAAGTTAAGTTGGGCATTCGTACCTCCTTCTCAAATTGTGTCTTGGTGGTTGGTAACTTGGTTCGATTGCTACCAAGACATTTAATATTGATCACGAAGCTTCATCTTAGGGTTTTACAGCATCGAGATATATAGTTTAAGTTTTCTTAGGTTTTGCATATTTCAAAATTTTTATAGCTCACGAGGCCGTTATATGTTCATGTTGCTTCATTCATTTAAATGATCAGTAAAAGTGTTTTCCATTTGGATAAAAATAAATTTTTTTTATGGGAAAGACGACATAATAATATTAGATGGAATCTAAAAAATACATAACGCGATGCTAACACATCAAACAGAAATGCTAATACATAACAAGATGCACAAACGCATCTGAAATAAAATAATGAAAGATAACAAGATGCACAAATGCATCTAGATTGAAAGGTAACCATGTAACTTGATGTCGTACGACATCGCTGCACTGCATATGTTATAAAAACAGTGTAAAAGTAATCGTAATTGTAACCATGATCGTATCTGATACTGTGATCACGTAGAAGAGGTGATCCGTCCATTAGAAGTTCAAGAGTAACCGAGGGTGTCAAAAACTCAAAAATTAGCAAACGAACTCCTAAGAACCAGAACCGATACCTGATCATTGAAAGCCGCTGTCTCATATCCAGATTTATGAATTGAACACGACCTGGGTCCCAAATACGAATCCACATCTGGCCAGAACCCAAAGTCAAGAAAACAAAAGCAATCTTGACGAAAGGCACGGCCAAACTGACTTGAGCACCCAAATAATCCCTTTGTGCATCCAAGAATCTGGAATCTCATCCAACACCGCCTCTGTGCAGTGTTCGACCACACCTCCGCACCGGTAAAAGGTTGAGGGCTGAATCCCTTTGTAAATGAGATCTCCACCACGCACCTAAAGAAGCTAACTTGAACGGCCACCAGAAAGTACGCCGCTGAAGAAGATGCAAAACCAAAGTCACCATCTCCTTTTTAAGTCGAACCATGGAGGAGAACTGGATCTCGACACATCTCAAATGCCACCGATTAAAGGAGCCTGGATCCCATGTCTGATTTGGATCCACAAGGCCACTTCTCTGCCGCCCATCATCATTGCAACCAAGAGCCATGGGTAGTGAACCCCATCGACAAAACAACGAGATGAGGGTACAACAACCATGAGGCTGAACAGAAGAGATGCACGGCTCCAGAGGGCGCGCCAACTAAGGACCACGAACATCACCGTCGTGGTTCAAGGGAAACAATCGACTAAACCCTAGGGTTAGACGAAAAGAAGAGAGAGCGAGAGCCCTCATTTTGCTGTAGAGGTGGAGTGATATAAAGACATATATCAATGGATTCAAACAAATTAGAGAGCGTCGTCTCTCTCTCGAAGGCTTGACTTATTTGGATAAAAAGAATTAATTGGTCTTCTATCTATATATATATATATATATATATATATATATATATATTAAACCAACTTTTCGATTACTTATTCACATCTTCACCACTCAAATTTTTAATACGAGTATATCAGTTGTGCAATTTTACAGTCAAATTGATTTTTGTAAATTTATTTGGCCTGCAATAATGGTCGTGATGCAATTTCGATAGGAGTCAATGGCTTGGTTGATCAGATTCTTGCTGAACTGGTGTATCACCTAGGGCAGGTGAACAATGATGAATATATATGGTTGCTAGGTTTTGGGTGTCTATATCAAATTTAATCTTTAGGGTTTTGGTCTATGGTGGGAGCACATCACCCTTCAGTGCCTTGATTTCGCCGTGGGTTTGGACTTGGACACATGAAACTCTGAGTGTTCATGGTCCCGAAATTGGATTGAAGGATTCAATTATTTGATTCAGGGGTAGGGGTAGGGTTGATAACGGGTTTTAAGAAAGGGGAGTGAAATTTATACACCCTGACCCACTTTTTACAATTAAAATGTCAATAGTGTCGCTGTTTTTTCTTGTCAAATTGTTCAGATAGGGATATGTTTGACATTTCCATTGTAAAAAGTGGGTAAGGAATGTGCACATTGTAATTTAAGGTGTGCAAATTTTACTACTCTTAAGAAATTAAAAATACATAAAAAATAGGGAAAATAGATATCCATTTTCTTTCATGAAAAATGTCTTATTTTGTGTAATACTGTAAGTACATCATAATAAGGATAATACTGTACATAGATTACTATTATTGCTCTACTATCATAAGTCGAGTAGGAAATATCTCTAAAGGTATAAGTCGAATATAGGTGGTCTATTTGTATGTATCACGTTGATGTTGCATCATGATGCCTTGATGTCATTCCTCAATTTTTTATTTTGATAATTTTTTTTTTTTGAGTTGCAACTCATATTTCAATTACAGAGTGAAATTTCTATAATCGAATAAATTGGAATAGAACATGATGACACAAAACTGAAATTTATGTTATATTACATAAGATTCTACAACAAACGTTACACGAGTGGACTATTCAAAATCCAAGTTTTATTCTAAGAAAATAAGTTGCAGTACATATATTACAATAGTTATATCGTCATTTTTTCACTTGCAGATTGTTTTAACGGGGTGAGCATAACAACTCAGTAGGAGGCAAAACCTCTCCAAACAAAACAAAGTGATAAGCCTTAATAAATATAAATAACTGCACATTATTATTACTACGCTATATAGTTCACATAGCCGAATACACCAAATGACTTAATCACTAAGAAATATGAAAATATTAACATTAATGATCCTATCCAGAAAATAGAAAGAGATGAACATGAATGATTTTATCGATCTACATGTAACTTGATCACTAAGATAAATAAAAGGATTGACATAAACATTTTTATACAAACAAATTTAAATATAAGTATATATTTATTGAAATTATGGGTTGTCACACTTGATATAATCTTAAGGTGATAGTAGGTGAATATGTAATGGTTATCTTGGCTTGAGATTAATACATCGGCTATGCCTTCGATTAAAAAATTGTAAACAAAGTGCACTTAAATCGTAAACACACTCATTACAGCAACTACCTATATATTTTATCACAACAAATTAGCTCAGTTTCTTGGAACATTTTTGTCTATGGTAAAATAGCTAGAACATATTCGACTGCAACAAAATTAAATGTCATAGTAGAAAATTTTAATCATAATGAGGCAAATGAGCTATAACATTTTAATCCTAATGCGCTTCCACAAGACATATGTAACTTGGTCTGAGACAATGATTTGATGTCCTCTATTAGGTCTACTTGTCATTTAAAAAAAAATAAAAATATCATGGGCACTGATGCGGTTAACACTCGTCTTAAGCAGTTTAAGGTGTCTGATATTAACAAAGGCGGCTACATTAGCACTATATGCTTGAGTTTGAATGGTGAAAGATTCCACGACAATGATTAAGAAGACACTGAGTTTCATGATAAATCAATATGCTACGTGGTAGAAGGAAACTGTTGTATTTGTAATCTACGACAAGATGGATCAAAACCAAGAGTATTTTAGAGTCTGAATTGGGACCAAAATGAGGCGTGGTGCACAAAGAAAGGTTATACCAAGTAAGGAAAGGTTATACCAAGTAATGATAGCAACAAAACTAAAGAAATATATATAAGACGGATTTAATGCCAAATAATGATTGATCAAACAGAAACATAGTTACATTCAAAACATAATATAACAATTACACATAAGTATCCAATGACAAACACAAAGAAAAACAACTTAATATATAAGAATGTCTCTATTGTCCATCAACGATTATATCCTCCTCCCCAGCTTGCAGGTAGCCCACTTCTTCCTCATCAGCTAAGTTGCCACTTAACTCAATAGACGACATTGTCGTTGTGATGAACGAGTGAAAAATTGCAGTGTCTCCATGGACATCTTCAATCTCAAAATCACTATAATCTCTAGTTGGGAGTCTCACGACTACTGACCACTGTGGATCATTCGGTATAGAAAATCTTCTCAACACAGCTTCCTAATACTCAAGTGTCATTAAAATGACCTTTCTTACTCAAGTTTACCAATGTAAACCCAAGCTCATCTACTACAACACCACCCTTCCCACTATCTACCCAATCACACTTAAAGATAGGGAACTTAAACTTCCCCTAGTTCAGCTCCCATATTTCAGTAATGACACCATAGAAACTCATGTTCTCCCTAACCATCATTTTATCTCTAGCACTAGCTACTTGTGGCGTCTCAACAACCAAGTAGACACCACTATTTTGAGTCGGTCGCATATCATCTTTCTCCTTCGTGCTATACTGAGTTCCACTAATTCTATAACCACTGAACTTTGGCACTTCGTTGCTCGGCTTATCTGAAAGCCATCTCATAGTTTCTAGGATGTTATGACATGTTTCACTCAGTTGGGTAGCAACCTGCGATACAATAACATTTATTATCATTATTAACGATTAATGTATAACTTAACAACATGACCAGTTTAATTCTTCATAGAACATGAGTGTTTGAACCTTACCCTCTCTTTCACCCAGTCAACAAATGTCTTGTTTTGCTTGTCAGTGAGCCACTTTTCATCCCTTGCGGATCTTGGGAACTCCATCTTCAAAAGCTCCCAATGCTCACTGCATTTACCAACAAAACAGGGGCAGTAAGAATATTGCTGCTTACTTAACAAAAAAATAGAAATTTTCTTCCAGCAAGGCCTACTTTCATCCTCTGCAACCTTATAAGGAGGAGGGGCAGTTTTTTTTCTTCCAAATTTAAACTTTGGAACTTATGTTTCCTGTCTATGTAATACTTGTTCACCAGTTAAAGGAACAAGACCAACAAAATGCTCTGTTCGGTCGTTGAAAGCAGCTTTTGCCTTCGATAAGGGTGATTTCTGGCCAGAAACTTACGGTGCCCAATGTATGCAATTTTCCCTCCATTGACCAGCCTATTAGGTTTAGTGTTTTCAAGGTAAATAGAGCAAACATTATACCCTTTTACTATACTTCCAGAAAGGTTCCCATAGGCTGGAAAATCGTTGACTGTGCAGAATAAAGAAGCCCTAAGTGTGAAGGGCTGGTTTTGACTTGCATCGTACACTCCACTAAACCATTCCCACAACAGCTTCAAGTCATCGATCAAAGGTTGCAAGTAGACATCAATGTTGTTTCCCGGTTGTTTCGGCCCTGATATCAGTAGAGTTAGCATCATGTGCTTCCTCTTCATTATGAGCCAAGGAAGCAGGTTTTATATCACAACATAACAGGCCAGCAGCTATACTTGCTACTTAATGAGCTGTGTGGATTAAATCAATCTGACGAGTCTAAGGTTTCTAGGATCTGCACCAAACTCCGACAATTTCTCATCAACTAACTTCCACGTGGCTGCATCTGTCGGATGCCGCATTAAGCCCTCTTTTTTCTTGTTAGTGGCATGCCAAGTTAAACTCTTAGTAGTTTCACTTAACCGGAACATCTTAATGAACCTAGGAATGGGGGGAAAGTACCATAGTACTTTTGCAGGCACACCTACCCTAGGGTTGGAGTTTCTCCCTAGCTTCCACCGTGAAGCTTGACATGTAGGACATTTGTCTTCATCAGCATAGTCCTTTCTGTATAAGATACAATCGTTCAGGCAAGTGTGAATTTTCTTGTACTCCATTCCTAATACTCCATTCCTAATGCACTTAATGTTTTCTTTGCATCATTACAAGAGGCAGGAATCTCATTCCATTCTGGAAGAAAATCCCCTAATACAGCTAACCACTCTCTAAAAGCGACATCACTCATTCCGTGCTTCGCTTTAAGGTTGTAAAGTCGTACAAGTGCATTCAACTTGGTGTGCGACTTACAACCAGGGTACAGTGATTTGTTGGCATCGCCTACAAACTTTTGGAACTCATTGCAATCATCCGAGAGTTCCTCATCCCCTTCAAAATCTAATTCTATGTCACTGTCTATTTCTATCCTTAAGGGACCCCGCACAGATTCATTGGAATCTGTCGCTTCCATTACTAGACTCATCAGTCTCCAAAACCGCTGCTACCTCCCCATGGTCAGTCCAAATATCATAAGATGTGTCAATCTCATTGACAAATAAATGATCCTTAACTACTCTAGCTGAAAAACTGTTGTCATTTCCACACCTTGTGGAAGGACAAATTCAATAAACTCTTCAACACCCGAAATATACTCAGTAGATCTCCTATCAGCATTTAGCCATGACCTATCCATCTATTGACAAACATTAAAAACATGCATCAAGAACACGCATCAAGTTTAATCCAAACAAGAATCAAGTTATTCGATATTGTTAACTACTTCCCTTCATGCATCGAATTCCAACAATGTAACTACCAACAATATATTAAAAATCACCAAATTCTATCAACAATAGACATTCAACCATTAACAACAAATATACCCACAAACTCGATAAGGTACGGGAAAAAAGACTTCGATGTGCAATAGGATTTTGAACAACTACCCTAGTCGAAGCATGTTTTGATCCAATATACCTTATCGAGTATACATAATGCACTCATAATAAGATTGATGAAAACATTCAGTTTAATCCAAACATGCATCAAGTTTCATCCAAATTCCAATCATCAAGTTATTTGATATTGTTAACTAGCTATATCACTGCACGCACCAAATCCCAACAGTATATATAATTACCAACAATTAAGAATCTACATATTTTTGAACCAATATACCTCAACAATATTCAAGCACCTCTACAACAATATTCAACAACTGCAACAACTGCAACAAACAATAAACTCACTTGTTAAAAATCAGTAGCAGTCTTTGAAGAGCAACAACAAACAATAAACAACTGCAACCGTTTTTCAAAATCTCAACAAGCTCACCAAATCAGAATTCAAGCACCAGTATTTGAAGCATTCACCAACAATTCCAAACTAGCAAAATAAAACAAAACAACATGTCCCAACAAAACAGAAAAGGGGTTAGGGTTTGCTAAATCGAATCAATCGAAGAGAAAACTGAAAACCAGCATGTACCAACTAAACCAATTTGATTAGGGGGTTTTGAGATTGAGGTTTTGAGAAAACAATGGTAACCTAATTCGAATAAGGGCTGTGAAATGGGGGTTTTGAAATCGAAGAGAAACATAAGAGAATCGAGAAAGAGAGGAAGAGAGAATCAAATTTAGGGCTTCAAATCAAGTTTAGGGATTACCGTTTTCGAGTATAGGCCTTGAAATCAAGTCGGACGAGAGAGATCGAAGGTTTAAGATGAGAAAACTGGGTTTGTAAGAGAGAGCTGTGGGTTTTTGTGAGAGTAATAGAGTTGTGAGTTTTTGTGAGGAGAGAGAACCCGAGAGTTGAATTGAACATGTCTTAAAAATTTGCCTAACTTTCTGACAAGACAGAAAATAAAATTAATGTGTCATTTTGCTAAAATGTTTTGACAAAAGAGGGAAATTTGCAGCCAACCTAAAATTTGGCAAGTTTGGCATGGCATTAGGTTTTTCCTTCATACAACTGAAGACTTTTAAACTTTTGTACCAATTTCCTTTTCTTTACACTAGGTATTCCATATGTGTATTCTTGTAGAAGCTTCAAAACAAGTGCACAACAGAAAAGAAAACAATTGTTGTGAGAATTGTAACACATGTATGTTTCAAAACCAAAAAATTATGGAGGTAAATTTTCCGCTTTGAGAAATGTTACCCTCAAGCCATTGGAGCCAAGATGAATGTGAGGGAATGACAAGCAAAACAAGTCATACAACAAAATTACAAAATTCTGTTGTACAAGTGTTTTTCACCTTGCACTTGGTGACACCTAGTGCAGGACATGACATTATCATACAACACAAAACAAAAACTTTGTTGTTTCTCCATTTAGACCTTACACAAATTTGAGTTTCAGTGTCGGAAGGAGTTTTGCGGCCAAGATTTTCATCCTACATACAACAAAAAATGTGTATCAGAGTTGTGTGACAAAATCTGGGTAAAACTTTTTCAGAGGATAGAAAATGTGTACCCTCATATTACATAAATTAATCACTTTAGGTTGTATGAAATAATTCAGTCACTCATATAACGGTTGACTTCCAAATTATTGTCTGATATGTGTTGCGTAATGACATTTTTGTACTAGTGAAATGGACGAGATCTCCAAAATTAACATACGGTTTTTTTTTATATTTAATAATGAGTTCATGGAAATCACACATTCTCTTCCCTTTCAATTTTATGTCTGTAATTATCAAATGCTAATCAAGTTATGAAGTCATGAGATACTACTACTACCTATTGGGGTTTTAAGGACTGACGTGATTTCATCCCCTTTAACACTAGTATGGACGGAATCTATGCCCATTGATCATTTGGGATGAAATATATGTCCGACGCTAGCTGTACCCTCTCCATTTGGTTTTTTGTCCATCTAGGGACTGCTAAAGCTGTCCTTCCCCAATTTGACACCATCATTTCAAAACAACTCACGCGCTGCCCTCTGACATGAATAGTTTTGTTGTCTATTTTACTTTAATTTATTGCATTATATCTGCCACGGTTACCTTATGTCCGTCCCCAATCTTGAATATGAAAAAAAAAATGAATACATTTGTATAGCTCATGCGGCTCGGCTCCTTATGGCTTGGCTTCCAATGTATTGCACACTGACATCTCTAGTATTTGGATAATCATGTATATCATTACAGTACATTACTCAACAACATACAATAAGTATATACAACCAAGACTATAAATGGCTATAAAATACAAACAAAATACAATTTCAACCTTCAATGTAGATCAACTCTTCACTATCTTTTGCAATAACATCATAAACAAACAAGCAACCCAATAACAATCAAACTTTAGCATATACCATGTACAACCTTAACATTAGAATGTTAAACTACTAATCAAAATTTAATTTATTCTAACTATTTCTCCTAGTTTTATATTGCATCAAAAGGCTTCTAAAAAAAAAATTGCATCAGAAGGTATTTTGCTTCTTGGCCAGGCCATTTCAAATATTGATCATTTGACAAGAATAAATACCTCTTAAAAATCAGTTTCAGAGTATTTTTCTAGCTACCGGTAGAGGTTTCCTAAGCATTTCATGATTTCCTTTGGTTTCCTTCAAAGATTGACCTCACCTTGTAGACTAAAGAAAAAAAAAACAATTAGACTATTACAGTTTATGAAACTGAAATTCTTAGTGAATAATATACAAACTAAAAAGACAGAAGATAAACATTTCCTCTTTTCTAACTTTGGAAGACAACCGGAAGCAATATTGACATCATAGCGCATAAAAATGAATTGCAAAACAACCATGGAACACACAAATATCAGTAAAGAAAGATATGAAAACACCCCAAAACTTTAATTTTACTCACAGTTGTCATTTTGGCTCTGTTTCCATTCTTCCATTTAACATGTAAAGCTTTAATACAGCGAAGCATCTACCAATGGATCTTCAGTCATTGTCTACGCACAAGAATTAGTTATTCAGATAATCTGTATCAAATTCATACAAATTCCTTCAATCTCTAATAATATAAGAAATATAATCTAGAGAATTACATAGTTTGAATATTATTCTTGATAAATTACTGCGAATAAATGATATCCACACATTACAATAGAAATATAGAAATACAGCTTGAGTGAAATATAAAAATAAATAATCAAAAGTTACATGCACACATCAACCAATGCAGACTAGGGGTCGTCAACGGGCCGGGCCGGGCCCAGCCCGGCCCATTCATAACGGGCTTGGAGCGGGCCGGGCCGGGCTTTACAATGTAATTTAAAAATAGCGGGCCGGGTCGGGCCGGGCTTTTTAAAAATTTCTAGGATCCAAGCCCTTCAATATACGGCGGGCTTAACGGGCTTTTGCGGGCCGGGCCGAATGGCCCACGGCGGTTTGAGGCCGGGCCGGGCTTTAATTAAAATAAATAAATATCCGATATTATTTTTCAAAAAAGGGTTTGGAACCCGGTTCATAACCGGGAGGCTCATCCCCACGCCTATATATATATATATATATAGTTGTCATATTAAAATACAATCATAACAAATTCAATCATAACAAATACAATCATAATAAATACAATCATAACAAATATGATGAAATACAGTGATGGTAAAAAAATCACTTAAATCCGACAAAATTAGAACCCCGATCGGTGCGGTCAACCTTATTTAAACTTATATCTCTCTATGGGGAGCCATAGTATCGGGAGGTAAACGTTCCTAAATTTTTACATGGCTGATTACGTCTCATTTATTTAAGAGTTTAATGTTTGGAAGAGTCGACGAAACAAAATCATCTAAAGGTACCTAATAGCGTTTTCGTGTGATAAGTTTTATGAAAATATGGTTGACCGTTTCGATCGAGCATCGAACGTTCACGAAACGAGTTGATTTTTCTCCTCTACTCATATTTAACTATAACGATCACATCAGACGGTCAAAATTTTCATTTTGTTAATTTATCCATTATAATGACAACATGCTTACTAATGTGGTATAACTTGATTAGTAGATTATACTCAAGTGTACAACTTTTCAAAACAACTATATAAAAGAAGTCAAATTTTGAAAAATTTTATGAAATAGAATTTGATCGTTATGATGAAATACGGTGATGGTAAAAAAATCACTTAAATCCGACAAAGTTAGAACCCCGATCGGTGCGGTCAACCTTATTTAAACTTATATCTCTCTATGGGGAGCCATAGTATCGAGAGGTAAACGTTCCCAAATTTTTACATGGCTGATTACGTCTCATTTATTTAAGAGTTTAATGTTTTGAAGAGTCGACGAAACAAAGTCATCTAAATGTACCTAATAGCGTTTTCGTGTGATAAGTTTTATGAAAATATGGTTGACCGTTTCGATCGAGCATCGAACGTTCACGAAACGAGTTGATTTTTCTCCTCTACTCATATTTAACTATAACGATCACATTAGACGGTCAAAATTTTCATTTTGTGAATTTAGCCATTATAATGACAACATGCTTACTAATGCGGTATAACTTGATTAGTAGATTATACTCAAGTGTACAACTTTTCGAAACAACTATATAAAAGAAGTCAAATTTTGAAAAATTTTATGAAATAGAATTTGATCGTTATGATGAAATACGGTGACGGTAAAAAAATAACTTAAATCCGACAAAGTTAAAGCCTCGATCGATGATATGTTTACTTCGTGATTTTTAGACTATAATTTAAAATTCTTAAAAATATTAATATAATAATTATTTTTAACGAACTTAAATGATAAAATAAATGAGTTTAATAAAAAAGATGATCCATATTGTGCTAGTGAAGTGTGAATATCCATTAAAGTGTGTGAAAATAAAGATCTAATTAATATATTAATGTGTCAAAAATATAAAATAACTCTATATGGGGGTAACTTATTCTTTAATTATTGAGGTATGGATTTTAACGGGCTTTTACGGGCTTTTGATGGAGCGGGCTTGACGGGCTCTTAACGGGCCGGGCCTACGGGCCGGGCCGAGTTTCTAACCCCTAAACTAAGCCCGGCCCTCTACCCACCGGGCCCGGGCTTAAGCGGGCTTTTAGACGGGCCGGGCCGGGCTTGAAGTCCATCGGGCTTGCGGGCCTCCATCGGCCCACTTGATCCGTGGGCTTAATGATGACCCCTAATGCAGACATACAAGAGATGGATTAAGGGATAATATATGGATGAAATAATTTATGTTTTCTGATCATCTATAAGGTTAAGTCAATCTTACATCCCATTTGTTCACAACTACATATGTGAATATATTGTAAGCTTAATTATAATGTCCCATTACCAAATGAGCAATCAAATAAGAAATAATCCAGTATGCAATAAAATAATAGAAGGAGTCGAAGGACCAAGTAGATTAAAAAACAAGCATAGTGCCCCCTCTTATCATCACCTTTTACATTCCAAAAGAGTGAAATGAATGAACGAATAATCAACAATATGTACTTGGATAGTAACCAGTTTTTGATAATAAGTAAAAGAAATACTCACGTTTGTGCCACATTTGGTGATCCGAGGCTTACGTGTCACAAGACTAAATCCATCCTCACCCACCATTACTACGATCTTGCACAAGGTACCACCATTTCCACACTTTGGACAAAATATTCTCTAAGTTTCAGTGGTCGTTGTATTTCAAGCATGACATTTCGAAATCCACTTAGGAAGGAAATATGAGAGATCAACTATAAGATGCTTAATTATGATACAGTTGTTTCATTAAGCAAATACTAGAGGCCCCAATCTCAGAGGACAGAATATCACAACTCTTTCAAAGCAACTTATTTGCAAGTCATCTTCATCAAACATTACAAATGTCATGTGCTACTAATACATGTAAATACTCGAATTTGTTATGCCTATATTAGTAGCACATGACATTTGTATAATTCATGATAGTCATCACCTAAGGGACCTAACCATGATTCAAAATCAAGATACCTACTATTGAAACCATATAATCAAATGGCAGGGTTAGTGTTTGATGCATCTGAATATAAAAATGTGGGGTATAAATAGACTTAATTCAAAGCTATCGGATATACAATTGTGATCGATCTAAACAACTATATGGGTCAAATAGCTGTGAAACTATAAGGTTTTTAAAGAGATTAGCTAGTTTGATCTTCATATCGTATCAGATGATGTGTATCTAATCATAATACAAGAGGAGAATATCATCTGGTGCTAGAATAAAAGGCACAAATCTAATCCATATCGCAAATCGAACAAACAAAAAAATATCTTTCCGATTACTAAACATCAATAATAGTAGAGAAGAGATCTAACAAGTTGCAAACCTTGAAAATCCGATGTTAGTTTCTAGCTAGTGATCGGAGATCACTAATCACCAATCACCGATCATCTTCCTCAAATGCATCGTTTGGGGGGCGAGTGATGCGCGGAGGGTCTGAGGGAGGAGAAGAGAGGATAAGAGTGAAGGATGACTGAAAGCTTTTCCTTTTCTTTTATTTTATCTTTTGTTTTATGAAACAAATCCCTAAAAACCGATCAGGAAAAATGAGCCGAACCAAATGGTGACAAATTGATTTCCTTTTTTTATTTATAAAATTTTTTATAATGAATTTTTAATTCAGTTTTTGTAAACCCGCGCGTGAAAGAGTTATACTTGGGGACGGAAAGTCATTTTATTGTTCCCCAACCCCCTTAAATGGGACAGACTGCCTCACTTTTGTTCTCATAAACGCTAATATGCCCACCAATCACCATATTTGCCACGAATTAATACATCTGTCCCTATTAATCAATATAGGCCACGGAACGAGTGTTCCTCCCCAATGGGTCCATCTCTATTGGTCCAATAGCTAGTAGTGAGAGTCTCTATCTCTCAAATTTGAGTCACAAATTATTGAGAAAGAATCCAAGGTTCGGAATAATTAGTGCTTGTCAATTTTAATCTTTTTCGGTGGTAAGGATTTTCATTTCAAATCCCAAAAATTCAAATAATCCAATGTTTATTTCAAAATTTTGGGAATTATTTTAACTGATCATATATTGTATACGTAAATGTTTCAAATTCCGTAAAATATAAGGGAGTATAATCTATAATCTTGGGATTGGTATCCTGATATCTTAGTCATAATTCATTCTTAAATTGTGATCCCAAGATTCTAGAGCGGTTATTGCATCTTAAGATAGGGGACAAAATCTTTGGAGACGAGCATTCGTTTGAATTGGTGTCAACTGATCATTCTTTAAACATACGTTAATATGATTTCAGGTTGTGGGTTTTCGGTGGTTAAATTCAGATTAAGTTCCAAGGTTTTGGAGTTGTGTCTTACGAGTTGGACCAATCAAACATTCGTAGCACCAGTGGCGAAGCCGGCTATGTTGGCAACCACATATCAAACCCTGATTTTGTAGCCACTAAAGGACCTAAAATCATGATTGTGCTTGCTAACATCGTCATTGGTGCTATGAAGGCCTTCAATCCAGCTCATGTTTGAAGGTAGAGCCAGTCTATACTGGAAGCTCATTGCTAAATACATCAACAATTTTCCGTGAGTTTGAGGACCTCATCGGGTTCTGCCTTCTCATACCACCACGCCCTTATTCAAACACTCAATCATGTTGGCATCAGTCATAACCGTTAAATTCTAACGACTAATAGTAGCCAACGATCATAATCTTCCTAACAAGGGTACTCGAACATGTAAGGCGGTATCTGGTTGTTCGCTTACTTTGCTAACTAATTAAAAACAACAAAAGATGCACCTCCGGTTACCACATTAGCATAAATTTTTTATGACCTGGCGCAACACCGCTGGTCCAATCTATGTGGCACTCCACAGCAAACCCATTTCCGTTTCATTTTCCGCCGAGAAAGAAAAAAACAAAGGAAGCGAGGACTCGCAACTCTCTCACAAGTCAAAAACCATGGCGGTGCGAGCCACCGTCTCGCGGTTCCCCATCGACGCCGGCGCGCACGAGAACTCCGGCATACCATGGGGCCTGACGGTGACGCCGTTCGCCACCAAAGACGAGAACGGCCAACCTCCGCTGTACGGATCCGGCGGTCAATCGTTGCCGCGGTGCGAGAACTGCTGGGCTTACTTCAACACTTACTGCGAGCTTGACCAGTGGTCGTGGAACTGTGCTCTCTGCGGCAACCCCCAGGGGCTCTCCTCTGAGGCCATTGCTCGCTACTCTCTGCCTCAGTCTTGCCCCGAGATGACGTCATCGTTCGTAGATCTAGAGCTTCCTGGTGCGTCACTCTCCTTCAATTTTGACCTAATTTTGTATTGTTAGTGGTGATTGGTTTTGAATGTTTGTTCCTGTTTGTTATTTGGTGCAGTGGAGGAGTCGGATGAAGCAATGCATCCTCGGCCGGTTTACGTTGCGGCGATTGATTTGTCCTGTAAGTTTCTACATTGCTATATGGATCGCCTATTTGATCATGTTCTGGTTGAAAGAGTTGAGGTCATTAGGTTGAAGTTTCGAGTTATTGACAGTTTACATTGCTATTTGGATCGTCTAATTTTACTGTGGATTTGTTAATGATTGATTAGTGTTTGTTTTGAGCTAGTTCACTGATCAGAATGATCATTAGGTTGAATAATATAACAGTAAATTGAGCTGGCAGTTTATAGGTTGTGAATAGATGGCAATCGGATTAGATATTCGGTTAGGTTGTGTTCGGATCATTTCTATGTCGGGTTTATTAGGGGAAATATGGTTGAGGGAATATAATTTGAAGCTTAATATCATACAGCCTAAACACTTAATTGCAAACAAGATGGACTGGAGCTGTTGGATGTTGTTCGGTGCTTGTTGGTGCTTCTCTTTTGCTGAATTCATATATCAAAGAAGATGTTAAGCATGGGGAAAGGTTCTGATTTCCATTGTTTGGTTTGTCCGGTTAAAGTAGGAGTTCTTTTCGTGTTTAGGGTTTAGGATTGGCAGACTGTCCACACTTGCCTTCTGTCTAAGCAATGTGCATATAGCAACTTTGGAGAACTGATTAATTTCTCAAGTCTTTGAGTTTTGAGAAATTATACTTTCCAAGGTTGTTCAGACTATCAAGACACTTCTTTGGTGGAATGTTTACCTATTCAGCTCAATTTTCCAGTGTGCTGGGACTTGGGGTCCAAAATAAACTTAGATGACCAAGAGGTTGAAATGTTCGCCTCACAGATGGTTAAATTAGAGAATGTCATATTAACAGAGTCCAAACCAGATGAAAGGAGATGAAATCTTGAACCTGCTGGCAAATTCTCTTGCAAATCTTTCCATGGCTTATTAATTAGTGGTGGATCAGATCCAATCTTTGCTCCTGCAAAGTTTTATAGGAATGTCAAGGCCCCTACTAAGGTGCAGATTTTGGGATGGCTTGTAGCACACGGGAGGACGAATACATGAGATGTTCTTCAAAGGAGAAGGCCATGATGCTGTTGTTCTCCTCACTGGTGCATTTTATGCATAGCTCTAAGGGGAAAGTGTTGATCATCTTTTGCACTGTGAAGGGGCATATTTCTTATGGAAGAAGCTATTTAGGGAGGCAAGAGTGGACCGGACAACTCCATTAGAGAGGAGAGACTTGCTAAAAGAAAATCCTTTAGCTTTTGGTAAAGGGAAAAAGGCCAGAATCCTTTGGGGTTGTGGGGTGCTAGCAGTAGTTTGGGTGGTGTGGATGGAAGAAATAAAAGATTATTTGAAACCTGTGGTGTTGTAGAGAAGGAAGACCTGTGGGGAGAGTTAAGTTCTGGGCATCACTATGGGCTTCTACTTCTAAGGATTTTGAGGATTATAATCTTTCTTCTATTATTCTTAACGAGTAAGCAGCTGCGGTATAAGCTCCTAAGCATTATAGTTGAGCTGCTTAGACTCTAGGAATAACTGCCCTCTTTAGCTTTTTAAAGCAGATTCCTTGTCCACCTCCTTGTACCTTGCCTTTTATTTTAATAAAAAGCTGTTTCATTATAATAGAAAAAGTCTTTTGAGGGCCATTTATCGTCTTTTTGTCCCCATTATTCTTCTATGCTTAACACCTAGTGATGAGCATTCCTTGAGCATCAGATTCACTAAGAGTCATTGTTTCACTTGCCTGTGAACAAGCCTAGCAAAGAGCTATACGACTGACATGTGCAATAAAACAACTTGAACTGTATGGGTCTTATGACTTGGTTCAATTATTGTAAATTAGTAGATGGACTCAATAAGATATGAAGTTACAAGCAAGGACTTTCTGAACAATAAGATAACAAGTTAAAAGCACCCCAATATTTGTGTGGTGCAATAATTTTTATTTTTATTTAAAATAATTTGTTGCTTATAAGATTTCAGAGAAATGACTCTTTTTTATGGATTTTGCTGTAGCTTCGGAAGAATTTCTGGAACTTACTAAAAGCGCATTGCTGGCAGCTTTGGAAGGTTGATAGTGGCTAGATAAAATTGATTTTGTTTTCTGCTTTCTGAATCCCATAATTGGACGGCTAATACTCTGTTCTAACTTTGATTGCAGCTCTTGGGCCTGGTTCACTGTTTGGTCTTGCTACCTTTAGCCACAAATTAGGATTATATGATGTTCAAGGCCCTATACCAGTTGTCAAAAATGTCTTCATTCCCCCGGAAACAGAGGGAAGCCTGCCAATTGAGCTTGAAGATGTCATGCCCCTGTTACAGTTCTTGGCTCCAGTATGTCGCCAGTGATTTTAATCACTCTTATCTTTTCTTTTGTGCAATATGTTTTTGATTGAGTGATTGGGTTGTTTCGTTACAATTCCTCGTGTACCCAGTTCACTGGACCTGTACAATCAACTTTTTGTTAATGATATAAATTGGTAACATTGTCACAGGTGGAAACATGTAAGGATCGTATTGGATCAGCACTCGAAACACTCAGACCAACAACTTCATGGGAGAGAACAACAGCAGCAGGGCAAGGAGTAGATGGTGTTCTGATGGGTGGGCGAGGTTTTGGGGTAGCAATTGAAGCCCTTTTGAATTACCTTGGATCTGAATATGGAAGCACATTTGCACTAGGTAGGTGGTGAATCTCAGAGCTCAATTTTTTCTATACCAGTTATAATCAGAGGTTGATCTCGTTTTCTTTTCATAATGCGAGTAGAAAGCATGATGTAGTTTCTGTCTCCTATGCATGTAACTGCAGGTAGAGTCTTTGCCTTTTTGTCTGGTCCTCCTGATTATGGAGCCGGGCAACTAGATACGAGACGGTACGGTGAACAATATGCTAGTAGAGGAGAAGATGCGGATCGTGCATTGCTTCCTGAGCAGACACCTTTCTATAAAGATCTGGTAATTCAATCTTACTTGCCTTTGGTATCGTCTGTTGAATATCTTTCTGTAAGTGTAGGCATTGACATATTTTACAGGCTGCTGTTGCTGTTCAAGCAGGTGTTTGCGTAGACATCTTTGCTGTTACAAATGAGTATACAGATTTGGCATCTCTGAAGTTTCTTTGTGTAGAAAGTGGAGGCTCGTTGTATTTGTATTCAAGTACCGATGATTCAACGCTTCCCCAGGACATGTTAGTATTCCATGAAATACTGTAAATTTATTATGATTTCTTAGTGTGTGATGATGCAGGATAGAACATAACTAGACCAATATGAAGCTTATTTAGTACGCGTGCTGGACTACGTAGTAGGAAACTCTAAGAAAATGAAGCAATTTATTCCCGCGTTAAGTCCCTTAGAAGATCATTTCAAAGTGCAGCCTCCTTAGGTTTTTATTTCCTCAAATTTCAGTGCCAAGTCTTAAATTATTTATTCTGTCATGTATTTGAATTATCAATCAATAAGTTATAAGCAGTGTAGAGGATTCATACTCAGGTGTAAAGATGAATGGATATAATGGAGGATTGCTTGAAATTTCAGAATGAAAATGCACTTAAGATAATATAAATATCAAGGAGCTTGGAAAAGTCGGTACATGTATATGTTTCAAAGGAGGAGGCCCAATTTTTGTTTCTCATCCAAATGTATGCATTTTAATATTTCTTTGTTATTAGTTATATATTTTAGCAAGTGATGCCGTGGAATTATATCTAGTGTGTGTAATGTTTACTTTAATGATTGTCTTATCTTTATTCCAATTTTGATGGAGATAGATATAGTAAGCCATTGGATAGTGACAAATAGGGTTCATCGATTTCTACAATATTAAATTATTTTAGAGGGTGCCCTCATTGGAGCTGGGCCAATTCTCACCGGTTCTCATCCTTCTCAACAATGTAAAGGCTTGAAGCATACAAAACATATCTAGGTTCTACTGACTGAGATGCATGATTTGCAGGTACCGAATGCTAAGTCGACCATATGCTTTTGGCTGTATACTGCGATTGAGGACATCATCTGAATTTAAAACTGGTCATTCTGTGAGTGTCATATTGCTTGCTGTCAGAGTTAATGCGACCTTTGCACCATTTGTTATTATTATAATTATAATAATGAATTTTTATTTGGCAGTATGGTCACTTCTTTCCAGATCCACAGTACGAGAACGTTCAACATATTATTTGCTGTGATTCTTACGCCACATATGCTTATGACTTTGAATTTGAAGCTACCAAGGAATTTGCAAAGTATGTAGCTCATATTTCCATCATGGTATCTTGCTTTTGACTGGAACAAAATAATGTGTGATTACTTTATATGATGTTGTTGGAAGATCCAAGGGATTCCAGTGCTGTTGGTCAAGGTTAAATTATTCTTGAGAATCATGCATGTTCCAAAATTTCCACTTTCGTGGTTTGTCACTTTGAAGAGCTCTTGAAGCACATTTAGATCCCAAAAAACAACCCACTTCTATTTTTAGGAAGCATTTACTAATGGTTAACAGCTAGCTGCGCAGCTTTAAGTATTTCTTGTTCAAAAGACCATTAGCTATCTTCAATTCCTAGTTACTTACTCTCTGAAAGCCAAATTATTTTGTTTGTGATCTTAAATATTTCTTACCTTATGATTATATAAGTTGGGGTTGTCAAGATTGGAAAAGGAAAATTTGTCGAGATGTTGCAGAATTTTCTTTTTCAATAATAGTTTGTAAATTGGTCTGGGTAGTACGCTCTAAGGCGTTGTCTTCTTTTCTTTTCGGTTGGTATAACAGTGGTAGATAAGATTGAATAATCTGTGTGAGGGAAATCTGCAGATATAACCCTTTTGTTATCGAAAAGGTCGTGTCCTTACGTTATCCACCATTTACTTTCTCTAGCCTACAGACTTTGGTCTTGCTAATATACAAGCTGGTTCTCTAACAAACAATCAAAATTTTGAAAGATAATTTTGTTAAAGAAACTAATTCAGCTTCCATTATTTCGTTTGAGAATTTTTTTTATTGGCATACAACTAAAAGGAGATATTTGTTTTATTGGCATACAACTAAAAAATCATTTATACAAAAGTGAATGATATATTGGAGAGAGGTTACATTTGTATTTCAATTACCTTGTTGCTTTCCAGAAAAAAGTTTCTTTTTTGATTTTTGTTGCATTTCCATATTGTTTTGATTGTATTTTTGAGCTTCCATTGTCTTTTTTCTCATGGTTGCTTTTTCAATTACTAAGCTACATGCTACCACATATATAAAATTCTTGCTTTTGCCTCTCTAATACCTTCCTGGTTGACTGCTGTACTTCTGCAGACATGGATCAGAGCCTCCTATTATACAGATTGCATTCCAATACACAGTTGTTCTGCCTCCTGGGGAGCTCACCGAATCGGGATCGGTTTCCTCAGTTAGGTATGGTTCTTATACTATATGAGTTGCAAATTTTTCGTTTTTCTTTCAATAAATGGACTAACCTATCTTTGATAAGTTTTATTTTCTATTTGGATGATCCAAATTTCAAGTGAATGTGATCTCCATTATGTATTTTAACTGATTACCTGAGAAGTTTACCTCTCTGATGCTTCTATTTGTGATGCCAAGTCTCTCTCGTGGTTCCTTAAAGAATCTAAAAGGGTGTTAGTAAAAGTACCCTGCAGATATCCTAACACACCCAGCCCTAGAATATGGTATTGAATTTTCTAAGTTTACGTAGGAAAATATACACCCCTTAAGCGAACCTTTTCCACTCACTATTAATCATAGTCATTCATCATATAGAGTATCAGTAAGCTATTCAAGCTCTTCCACTTGAAAGACTTGATTGAGTGAGAAATGATTGCTGTTGTCAATTGAACTCGTTGGTGAGCTCAGAATAAGTGAAGTGGATGGCTTCGCTTCTTCCATCCAAAATGTTTATGGGAAAGAATGGAGGCCTTTCTGGGTTGTCCTGTCTTTTCTATTTTCGAAACTCTTGGTTCTCCCTCAAATGTTGTGTATGTGTGTGTGTCGGTAAGTAAAGTGATGTCTTCTCCTGTGGCACATGTGCTCTGGCTTCTGGTGGCTTTTCATGTGCCTTTCGTTGCATAGTTTGACATCACTTTCAATCTAATACAAATTGAAATCCAAGAGTTATGGTTGGAGGGGGAGAGTGTTTGGCTGGGTTTGAGCTTTTCATTTAGCCATTTAGCCATTCAAAGCATGTATAAATTGGGAAATTGAGGGATACATTTCAGGTGTTGGGTAGACTTAAAACTTTGCTGGGTTTATATAGAAAGACCCATCTGAAGTTTAAAACTTTTCAGAAGAATTGAGCTGAAGTGGCATTTTGCCAACTATAAACAATTCAGCATTCCCAAGTTAACTTCGACACCAGGTACAAGAATTCGAATACCTAAAGTTATGCTTTTAATTGTAGGGACAACAAAAGATGAGGAATGTATCATTTTCTGAGATTGCACTCAATACATTCTCTTAAAATCAACTTCTACTACACATATAAAGGAATGTGTTGGGTACGGGAAATCTGTTGTCATTTAATTGTGATAGTTGAATGATATTCTTCATTCACAAAAAGTGCATGGGTTTGTGCCTCAGCTGCACTTGACTTAACTTGTCCTACCAATTTTTTTGTTTGCTTTAGTAGTCAAGCATGTTTAACTGCACGTGGCTTGGCATTTCTGGAGTGATGAGAAACAACATGTCTTGTTGGATAATTAAATGAATGTATATGATAGGAACCTATTTAACAAGGACCTTGTTGGACATCTTCGAAGGTGGTAATCAAGAATTGGGTATGGTGCAGTGAGTTGTATGCACGTATTATATGGACCTGTTTCTTAGAAGAAAAGAGTTCAGATCTCTTGTTTAGCTAAGGTTTACTCACGTAGGACACCGTTGATTTCAGAGGCCATTTATAGTATAATGCCTTATAAGAATACAGCTGAGCACACCCTTATTTAAGAGTCATTTCTGAGCTCCTTGACCATTGCCAAGTGTTTGTTTCTTTCCATGGTTGCCTTGTGGTGCTTGTTATAATTAAATGTGTTTCCATTGACATCTGATATTGGATTCCACTATGCCAAAGAATTAAAATGGTGCTCGAGAATTTTTTTGTGATCAAATAGAGATCTTAGGATATCATATGTTCAGACCAACATGTGTGGAACTCTAATGCAATTCCTTGCATTTTCTATGATATATGAAACATAATATGGACAACAATGGTACTCTAGAAGTTTCTTGTGATTATGAGATCTTAGGATATCATATGTTCAAACCATGTGTGGAACTTTAATGTAGTTCATTGCATTCTCTGTAATACATAAAACATAATATGAGAACAACTATTAATGAAGGCTCTTAACATCCTGTGTTATAAGAACTTTTGAATTTTCTATGGTATGTTATCCCTTTCTTTTGAAGCTTTCTATGTTTTTCCTTCTCTAATTTTTTTGTCTGGGCAAATGCCTCAAATGTTGTTCCCTTTGGTGTAAGCTGCTCTCCAGAACGTTTATATTTGCATTTACATTATTTTTCTTCCCTCCACAATGACTGCCTTGCTGTGTTATGTTGCCAGTTACTCTGTCTTTTTAAGTTTTTGATTATCTGATCCTAATGTTTGGGCTGATCTTGCTGAATGTTGAATGTAGAGGCAAGCATTCTCTACAACGACGATTAAGGATTCGGACTGTGCAATGTGGAGTCGCCCAAAACATGAATGAACTCTATGACAGTGTTGATCCCGAAGTGGTTCTCTCATTACTTGTTCACAAGGTATTTCTCCCAGTTTTTCCCATAGTTATTTCTCCTGTACATATTTCCTTCAGTATCATGTTGCACCATGTATGTTTAGATGTAATTCCTGATAGAACTGTTTCATACGTTTACTTCAATTTGATTAAAACACCATGTAAGCTTGAATATAAGTGAATTATCCGAGTTAGTAAGGTTTTTATATGGATGAACAATTTATACAATATCCTGTACAATATTCATATTTACATTTCTACTGTAGTTTAGGGAAGGCATAACTCTAGAATTTGAAGGATATTTTAATATTTCACTAAATGGGTGCAAATTAAAACTATTGTTTTGCTTTTGACTGGCGTAGTATGGAATATTATACATGTTCTTAACAATGTATGGATGTTTTAATATGTCTACGCATGGAGGATTATCACCTGAACAATGATAGTATGGTTTTCAAGAATTTCTTCAATACATGCTGTTTTCTTTTCTTACTCTCTTGTCTGGAGATATAATCTCCTGCTATCCTGAAGAAGATATTATTTGGAGGCTGGAAATGAAAGATGTGTTATCTTTACACTAATAACTCACATGTGAGAGACTATTTACTGATGCAAAAGTTCTTTTCTCTTTTTTGTTTGTTAAAAAATAAATTTAATTTCTGTTAATTCTTCTTCCAATTCATTAATTCCTTGACTGAGAAATTTTTTTGTTGATGGTACTAGTTTGGAGAGATGGGCTCTGTAATTTTGTTATAAAAAAGTAATATACTTTCATGAGAGAATTGACAAAATTTTGGTTAAGATCTGGATATACCGCGCATACTAGGCCCTTATGTAAAGGTATACTGACGTAGCATAATTTGTAGTAAATTAGTTGGTAACATACTGCTTAATACAAGTTTGTGTATTCTATAGGTTATATTAGCCTCTTTGGAGCAAGGGGTTCGGGAAGGCAGACTGTTATTGCATGACTGGCTTGTGATTCTGACAGCTCAATACAATGAAGCTTATAAAATTGTTCACTACAAGAATGGAAGTTCAGTGACTGCTCAAATTGATGTTGCATTCTCACAATGCCCCGAACTGCAGCCTTTACCTCGCTTAGTTTTTGCATTGCTTCGAAATCCTCTGCTCCTTTTTCATGAAGAAGGCGTTCACCCTGATTACCGGATCTACCTACAATGTCTTTTCAGGTATTTGATGGTCGAATTGTTATTAATGAAGTTCTTTCCAGGATTCTGTTAAACGGTCTTAACTTAGCAGTTTTGAACTATCAGATGAAAGACAAATCTTGTTTTGCCTTATGTTTCCCACTATTCATCGTTGTATACTTGTTGGTAGTTGCTACATTTGTGACATGACTTCTATGTCTAAGTTGATAGATTTTGTCTTACGAAAGGTTAATGACATATATTTGGTTCTTTAATCTTGAAATATCTTCTGCAACACAATTTTATGTTTGGAGAGTTGATTCTGCTTCTCTTTTATGATGGTACATGAACTCTGCAGTTCTTGTTTTATGATTTTTTATTTTTTTATATTTTTGCAGTGCACTTGAACCAAGTTCACTCCATCGCGCCGTGTACCCAGTCCTTACCTCCTACTCTACTCCAGATAAACTAGCGTACCCACGCCATTCATTGAGTCGTGCTGCACTGATTACCAGTGGTAGTCCTATATTTTTCCTCGATGCATTCACTACTCTTATCGTGTTCTATTCTTCGACGGCAGACTCTACACTACCTTTTCCTCCACCACAAGATTGTAAGTTTTCTACCTTTCTTGGTGCTCTCTTAGAAAATACATGATATATATGCTTCACTTCTAATATAAAATATTTTTAGGTTCGCTGCGGAAGTTGATCAAGGATTTAAAGCAAGAGAGATGTATTACCCCCAAACTCATATTTATCAAAGGAGGGCAGGACGACGCCACAGCTTTTGAAAACTATCTCATTGAGGAACAAGACGTTGATGGAAGTGGCATTACAAGCGTTATGGGTTTTGTTTCCTTTCTTGAAGATATTACGCAGAGTGTGTTAGAATACATAAAGTAAAGGCTGGACCCAAAGTTGTGTAGAATTTAATTACAAAGTACAGGAAACAAGGTGCAACTTGCTCATTTGAGATGCTTATATAACAGAAAGGTGCTAGTTTCTTGGTACCTTGTCTACCAATATTTGTATAAACTCCGAGGTTGAGAATCTGATCGAGTGGGAAATCCTTTTGAACATTGGCCAGTACAATTACTGAATTACATAAAAATCAAAGTCAATTAATGGTTGTAAAGCATAGTTGCAGATTTTTCTGGCTTGCAAAGAGATCCACATGTCTGGCCAATTCCTGAATATAGGTCTCTCATACAGTGCTAAAAGTGACTTGCTTGTGCTTGGTATAAACTACACTAGATATTTTGTTTTAAATTCCATGACAATTCTTTCCTTAGGCTCGATGTTTAACCAAACCAACCAACAGTCGTGCTCAGGGCTTTCAGTCCCTAGCCAACTAATTTAGTTATAACATATCGTTTGAAAAAGAAATCGGACTGATGATCAATTGTTTGATGTAGGTTACATCAAACGATCTTTGCTCTTGCGACAGAACTAGAGCCATAGTAGCAAAAATTCCATGAAGAAAAACCCAGTTGGTTACCAAGAGGAATGCCAAAATTACCGAGAGGCAATAGAGCAACTCAAGAAAGAAATTACATATTATGTAAAACCCCAAAAACACTTGCCTCAAAAACTTCCTTGCGAAAAAAGGCACGAACTAATCCTTCCCTATTATCTGAGAAAATGAAATTACAGGTAGTCAAAGCCCTGATGGAAGCATTATGGCGGATTATGGATAAACAAAAACAACTTGGTGCTAAAATTTTGTTTTCCATTGCTTCTAAGAAAACCTACAAGATTAACTGATATATTTGCATTACATAAAAAGTGAATCTACGATGACAAAAAGATTTTTGTATTTGGATAGGAATAGAAGACATTTGTCCTTCACATTTTTCAATGTTTGATAATTCTAAAAAGAAAAAACGAAAATGGTGACTGAGCTCGCACCTATGCTGACTGCTTGACCACCAAGGCACCAACACTCACCACTGATCACCGAAACCTCTCTCACCCTCAACTTCCCTGAAAACCAACACGTACCCCAAAAAAACCATTTCCCATTTCAGCAAACCAACCCACATTGCCATGAACTTGAACAAGTCCAAGCTCCAGGAGCTCTGCCAATCCAGGGGGTGGGCCATGCCTCAGTACAGCGGCACCAGGAAAGGCCCTTCTCACCAGCCTCGCTTCTCAGCCTCTGTCCTCGTCCTTGGCTTCACCTTCGACACTAAAACCCCCCACTTGTCTAAGAAAGAAGCTGAGTGCTCTGCTGCTGGCTTAGCCTTGGACTACTTCGACCAAAACCCACAACCCAAACGCACCAAGTCTCTCTCTTTCCCTTTCCCAGCTCAACCTTTAGCCTCACTTCCTCCACCTTCATCACCAGGTACTACTTTTTTTGATTCTATTAATGTTTTCTATTTTTGTGCTCTGTTTCTATTGTTGGGTCTCTCAAAGTTTTGATTTTTATGTATCAGGGACTCCAACAGGGAGGCTGTATCTGACATACAAGGAGAATGAGATATGGGTGAGTTTCTGTTTTTCTTAATCAAGGTTGAAATTTCTGATACCATTCCTGAAGAAAAGTTAAGAATTTGTGAGTCATGAAGTTGTAAAATTGGAAATGCATGTTTATCTTTTCATGTTATGTGTTGTTTGTATAGAAGTATAAGAAAATAATGTAGATGGGTCCATAGGCATTCGTCAAAGCCGTTACTATTTCCTATTTTGTTGGTGTACAATGTTTGTCTTGATTGGTTGTTTATTTCTCCTTTGGTGATCTCTAGTGGTCAGAAGAACTTGATCGGTTGACAATGCTAGTTTTAGTTCAAATTAGTAGGGAGCTAATGTGGCCTTTGTCTTTCAGAATGAGACAGCTAGCAGAGAGGGAAAGAAGGATATTTATGAACAGGAGCTAAAGTTTGCAGAAGAGAAAAAGGTTTGCTGTACTTTGTTTCTTTTACTTGTTAATTTCGTTGGTCAGAGCAATCATATTCGTACATCTAATTTTCTGTTTTCGTGATTGCTTAGGTATGGCAGAGAGAAATGCATCAGCTTCAACTAAAGAACATTGAATTGGAGAATCTGATTGAAATGAAAACGAATGAGCTGGAGCACTGCCAAATAAAGCTGCAGCGCATGGTAATCATACTGTTGCAAATGCTAATATTGTTGAATTTAGACTCTACTAGGAGGTTATAATGATTTTACTACTCACATATATTTCCAACTTGTATATGGCATTCGTTCACACTCAATGTGAGTTGGAATATAGTTTGTGGACTATTATGTTCCTTCACTGGGAATCAAATTTTCAGAGGGAGAAGAGAATGATAACTAAGAGAATAACATGAAAGAATTAATAACAGCAATAAAGTTTCTTCTAACTGTTTTTTACTGCCAGTTATCTGATATTCAATAATGAATCAGAAACTCTTGTTCTAATAGGATCTAGTTTGAGTTAGTGTGAAGGTACCATGGGGTGGTGGCACATTAACCTCATTTTCAATTTTCACCTTCAGTAATCTCTGCCTTGTTTTCTAGTTAAGTATACATCAGTTTTCTTATCTTTTATTGGTTGAGCTCTCTCCTTTGGGTAATGTAAAGGCTACAGTTTGATTGGCTTAGATTCTTGGCATTTATCATCTGGTATGAGCTAATACAGTGGGTATTTATGTAAGAATGAGAAAGCAGAATCAGAGCAGAAGAAAGCTGAAAATCTGATATTGCTGGCAGAAAAGAGAAAGGTATGTAGTCTACTATCTTTTTTAAAACTTTGAAATTCAGATGAATAACTTTCTGATATTTCTTGGGCTTTGCTTGGTACTTGCAGAGAGAGAATGAGAAGCTTCACTCAGAGATCATTGAAATGAAAGACCGCCTCCAAGCCAAACAGGCAGTGAATGTGGATTTTCAAGCACAGAAGAAGATTGAAGCACTTGAACAAACCTTAAAGGAGAAGGAGCAAGAACTTACTGATCTGTCTTTTCAAGCACAGGAGAAGATTGAAGCACTTGAACAAACCTTAAAGGAGAAGGAGCAGGAACTTACTGATCTGTCAGAGTTTTACAGTGCACTTACTTTCAAGGAGAGAACCAGTAATGATGAGCTGCTGGAGGCCCGTAAAGAGTTAATTGATGTGTGTTTGTATTCTAACCATGTTTTCAGTATAGTTTATAATCTATTTCTACACTATATACTGAACTAATGCATGATTTAAATCAGTATGCCTTAGTTAAGTTACAGTGCGTCAGTCATATTTGTTGTATCACTGTTTTTGATATAAATTGATTTGTAGGAAAGAAAAATGAAAGTCTTTAGGATGGGCATTGCCAGCTATCTATTAGGTCATTTGGGTGGAATAAAATAGGGGGTTTTATTTATATATATATAAAGTGTTTTAGATTTTTGAGATACATGTGGTACATGTGTAATGTATACTTTTTAATCTCTGTAGGGACTGAAAAATAATCCAAAATCCTATATTGGTGTCAAGACATTGGGTGATCTTGACTTAAAGGCATTTCAAGTTGCAGCAAAGAAAAGGTATACTTCAGTAGAAGAAGCAGATGAGAGGGCAGTGGAGTTCTGCTCTATGTGGGAGGGTTATATTGGGGATTCTAAATGGAACCCATTCAAGGTTATTGGGGATGAGAAAGGCAAAAGAAAGGTATATGCTGAAGTACCTTTCCCTAAATTTTGAATGTCATACTGGATTTTTCTTTTACTATTGCTCATGTCAGATTGGCTTATCAAAGGAAAAGTAATGTGAACTGAATTCTACAGTTTCACTGCCTACAAGATTGTCCTTTTACCTCATGTTCTGGAATTTCTTTTTTAGTGCTGGGAACTCTTTCATCTTTGATACACTTCTTACTTTCCTCTTTTTACTTTGCCAACTTGTTTGATTTTGGGTGTAAATACAGGAAGTTATTGATGAAGATGACGAAAAGTTGACAAATCTGAAGACTGAGCTGGGGAATGAAGTGTACAGGGTTGTGGCAACTTCATTACTGGAGTTGAACGAACATAATTCAAGTGGGAGGTATAAGATCCAAGAGCTGTGGAATTTTAAAGCTGGAAGGAAGGCAACTCTTGCAGAGGGAGTTGGTTACATTCTGAAGCTGTGGAATGCCCTTAAAAATACGAAGAAGCGAAGAAACTAAGGGGCGACTTTTGTTTTCTCATCAAATTTTGAAGGTTAATTTCTTTCTTACTTCAATTTTCTTTTGAAAGGAGGGCTGAAACATTGTTTTCCTAGTATAAATTTGTTGGCATGCTTTTTTAGTCCAGACTGTGATGCACACCAGGTGTTGACAAAATGATTCCAATTTTCTTTGTTCTGGTCACCATGTAATCTTGGAGTAGTTTTATACATTGCTTTTGTCTATTTATCTTACTGAAGCATGAATAACTATTCAATAAAAGACTTCTAAGGCTAGGTGCCTTTGTACGTTTTGAAGGTGTTGATGGAGGTACTGGAACTCTCGTTCTTTGTGGTTGTAGGACCTATGTTATACTAGTTGAGAGTCTTACCAAAACAATGAGTTACCGATTACATTTTGATTCTGCTCTTTGTTTTCATTGGATAATGTGGATTGATCTGACCGGTTCTCATCGCTGTTATATTTCATAAGTCTGCAGTGCTAATTTATTGTTTGACTTGTATTATTATGATTGTTCTGGAGATGGAACTAATCGGTTAGCTAAACTTCGGTCCTTGTGTTATGGTGAGGAACCAGTTTGATACATTTTGCTTTTGGTTTAAATTTATACTCGATTAGTCTCTTTGTAACTTTGAGTAGACTTTCACTGAGCTTTGGTTGCTCAAATTCTTTTGCGGTTCTTGTTTTGCAGATCCATAAGTGGCAGGGTCAAGAGTTGAGTGGCGAGTGTTTGAACTTATGTTCGATTTTTGTTATTTATGGTGAAGTTGCCTTTGTAATTATCTTCAATGCTTCTGGACATCAGCCCTTGAGATAAGGGTTTTGCAAATGAGTTATATGCAAGTTTAATCTTGTACATATATAGCAATATTACTGAAATGTTTATGTCATATTTTAGTCTTCTTGGTGCATCCTTAAATTAGTTATTGTCTTCTGCCTTTCCCTGTGGTAAATGTTTGTCATAGCTTGGGATTTCATGAGTTGGAGATGGGGGCGTGACACATGTTGAGGTAGAACTATGACTATACCAGCAATAGGATATGCAAGTGCAGCAAATTACATAGCTTGAGTATTGTGAACAATTGCTTTTATACCTTAGGAATTGTGAAGGGCTTCAAGGATAGCAGTGACATTAGCGGAACACCTAATAGCATCAGTCCTGATCGGCGAAGACCTACTGCGTGGGAGAAGGAGAGAGCAACTTGTGAATGAATATTGCTGAAATGTTGTATCCAGCAACCAAGGTAGGTGAATGAGCCAACCACGCGAGTGTGCAAACTGCAAACCAAGATTATAAAACTAGTACATCTAAGGAATACCTATACTCAGAGAAAAACGTTTGTGTTTAAAAATCACAGAGGCTGTTTGAATGGGTGTTCAGTATTTGTAAGAAAAATGGTTAGCGGATGCGACTCATCAGGTAGTTAGTTCATGGTCGCAAAAAGGCCAATCTTACCAGAATGAGTCACTCCCTCAAAAGCAATTTATACGATTTATATACTTCAATTACCGTAACAAAGGAGGCAAAAACAAATTAAAAAAAAAAAAAAAATTAAGGAAAGAGGGATAGAAATTTTCGACCGTTGAAAAAGCTGCTGCTGTGCTCTGCTCATATATTTCCTCGAAAGCCAAGAGGGGTCCCTGTTGGCTGGATCAGTAGAGACTAGTCTTAACCAAATGCCGACATTGAGGATCGAGTTTTCTGTATTAGCTAGACATATTTACCTTGTACACGTCGATTCCGTGTGCCTCCATCTCTCCTGGTTCTGGTTTGCTTGTGGTCGTTGGTCTGTGCAGGCATGCCATGGCTTCTTCTCAGAAGATTATGAGAAACTGAATGCATGGTCGAGGCGCCAGTGAAGATTAAACAGACAGATTGTTGGTGATCCGCTGAGTTTGATTATGTCTTTCTGTAATTTGATAATACATATCTTCTGCTCCACGTACCTATATCCCTAATTTCTGTTCATCTTCTTCGATGGTTTTCAAAGTCAATAACATTTAATTTTACAGACGCCATTTCAGATCAAAGATCAAAATATAGTATGAAAACATACAAGAAAGAAACCTCCGTGAAGTTAAACTATAATCAGTCAGGAGTTTCTTTTCCACTTCCAGGAATACGTGATTTAGGAGGATCAATCCTATAGGCAATCACGTATTATTCAAATCCGGCCACTTCTCTGAACCAAACCACAAAACTCGTCGGTGTGAAAGGTTGGTTCGCGTCCACAATAAACTCTTCATAGAAAATGAAACTAACTGGAAATAGTATAGCTTTGACATTAATAGCTAGGACTAGTTGTTTCCATATCCCAATTCTCAACATCAAGTTCTTGTAAACTACACAACATGAACTTGCTGCATGTCGTGGTTCATGTTTATGTTCTAGCTGACCAACGACGATTACAGAAATTTACTTTGAAAAACTTATTTTGTTTGCGTGTTTACTTATCTAGTTGCTCCATTCATGGTAAGCTTCTCTCTAATCCCAACACAACATCCCCTAAATTTCCCAAACCCCAAAAATATACACAAGCAACCGACTTGCAGCTGGGTTGCTGATGAGCTCTATATATACATATGACTGATATGATCAGGGTATAAGCCAGTGCAATAAGATCAAGATATCCTTCATACAAGATTAATCAGCAAACAATTTATCATGTCTCAACCCAATGCTGGTGACACTTTTTGGCGTAAGGAACCTGCAACAAACCCAAACCCACCAGTTAGTCAGCCGAAAACTCATGGTCAGCCAAATGCTCAAGCATGTCTAGCAGGAAACAAAGGGCGTTAAGCGAATCGAATGGAGTACTGGGAAGTAGATTTCAATTAGCTAGTTGTTTGTGCTTCTGTTTCATATGTTGATAATACATATATAGTAACTAAAGGTCTCATTTCATACCATCCTTCTTTCTACCATTCTCTAATTCCAGTCTTCCTGCACATCAACCATCTCCATTTGGCCATCAACCCCGAAAGAAACTACCAAAAGATGAAGGAAGTAGTCACCAAATAGGCCCTAAATATAATAGAAATGATACATACAATTGTTTTTATTCATTGTAGAAATTAATGTACTTTGTTCAGTTTTTGCTTTCAGTTGTACTATGAAATAAAGAAATAATACATGTAATATATTATTTGATTTTTTTTATTCATTTATGATTAATCTGTTGTTGAGGCTATTTCAATTGTGTCCTAGTCTTTCGTAGACAATTCTAAATGGCCGTTCATACAGAACGCTGATAGCTAGCTGAACTATTGCATTTTATACTGTAATACCAATTTCGAGTCATTACAAGAGGGCAATAAATAGAATCATTTGGCTTAATTAATTATTTGGAACATCACATTTTCGTCATAAAGACATCAATAGTCGGAAAATTAATGACCAGGAATCAATTTCGACATGCAATCGAACATAAGAACTCAATTTCCATGTAAATTTCACTAACAATATTGTTCAGACAGAGGAAGAGGTTCTGATCACGGTAGGGTGATTATTTCGTCTAGCTACTATGCTTGATTGATGAATTAAGATATAAGATCCTCATTCTTTGCTTTTCTTTTTCTTGATGTGTTGCTTCAGTCTTTCATTTTCTAGAAACACCCATCACAAAGTAGGAAATTGGGTGCAGAGTGTGCTGATCAAGAACTGTGATGGTAGTGGTGAATGCTGAGCTGCCACTAAATGGATGGATAGGTGTATCTTCAAATCTTTAACAGCAGTTATATAGAAAGTAAATGGAGAAAAAAAGAACTCAAACACATAGAAATGGGTACAATTTACAGAATACCAATTCAATCAGGATGTGCAAATAAAATTTCATTTTTCATATTCAACTTATAAACATAGGGCACTGATAAGGGGCCTCAATGAGGTATTTGATTTGTGGCCTCAATCCTATGTGGCATGTCATGTCATCAGGACACATCACTAATTAGAAAATCAATGTCAAATCATTCTTAAATAAATAGACAATCATATCCCTCTCGACCCAACGGTTCTCCATCATTATATATTTTTCAATAAAAAAAATTATTGAGAAGAATTAGTTCCCATATATGAACTATATTAAATCTATTTAAGGGTTATATGTACGATATTTACTAAAAAAAACAAATTCCGTTTTAGTTTATCAATGAGGAAGTTATAATTCTTGACTTTTATATTTAATTATTGACTTTTAATACAATTAATTCCTTAATTTCGTCTCCATCGATACTTTAATTTTTTTAGCTATGATGTATATACGACCATATCTTCTCTATCAAATTAACTTTTTTCAACAAAAATTTAAAAAGAAATAGGTAAATCTAAATCGAATTTATTTTGGACGAATTATATATGTATATATCTGATTTTCTTAGACGAATTTTTTTTGGGACCAATTATATATATATATTCAAATATACTTTCAGTTTACATAACAAAAAAGTATACTTTCAAAAATATTCAATATTCAAATTATATTTTGAAGTTTAAATATAAGTATTATTGCGATAAAAAATAAAAGAGAAAAAAAAATTATAAATATGATTTTTTTTTATTGAAAAATATATAATGATGGAGAACCGTTGGATCGAGAGGGATATGATTGTCTATTTACTTAAGAATAATTTGGCATGACTTTTCTAATTAGTTATGTGTACTGATGACATTGCATGCCATATAGGATTGAGGCCACAAATCGAAGGCCTCATTGAGGCCCAAATCATTTTCCATAAACATACTAGACTTCATTTCAGGGAAGGAAACAAGGCCTATGGAAATTCCTTCTCTCCCCATTGTGCAAATAAAACGGGCAACAACTTATCTTGAGAAATTATTATGTGTACAAAAACATAGCACTCGACCACATCCGGCAGTTTTGACGGTCTTGCTTGCGTAAACAACACCCAACCACCGTCTCAAAAAAATTGGAGCAGAATTTCCAGTAGTATTTCCCCGAAACAGCTTCAACAGAAGACTATTAATTAAACCAACACCCTCAGAAATCTGCAAGGAACCAACGCAAGAGTTCGATCTTGGTCTCAAGAGTTGGCCGACTGAAGAAAAACAAATAAGAAAACAACGAACTGGGACACGAAATCTGGCCAGAGATGTAAAGCTTACGAAGCAAGCTACGTTCACCAGTGACCAGTAGGTGGCAATGAACCGTCAAGGCGTCACACTTTGCAAGTTAAGGCGGTTTAGAATTTAAATGAGTGAAGGTATTATGCAAGTTCCAGTGAACTGCATATATAGCAGTTAATTCCTTCCGGCCAGAGATATACCATTAGCTAGGTGGCGATATCCAAATGGTTTTTGAACCTGTCAAACCTTGCGATATATTGCAGTTTATAACTGATCCGGATCGAGTCTGAATCTGTTTATGGGTTTGTATATGGTAATTTGGTCAAGTAATTAATTGAAACTCAATGCACTCTCTTTGGTCGGTCACTCGGTCGCTCTTCATCACCATATATATTTTGATTATATTCTGTACGTCATTTGAGCTGTCATTAGTTTAGCATGATCAAACTTCAAACAGTTTCCTAGCTTGAACGTATGGATTTGATCAAGGACGGATCGGAATCGTGTGCAGTGCATGCTGTCCGCTGTCGTCTTAATTATTTGTATATTCCGGTAATCTTCATCAATCGATGAAAGTCAATACGTACGTTAGTTAATCACAGAAGGAAACTCAAATAACCAATCTTCTCAAGGAAAGTACTGAGAATTATGAAAGAAAGTGGGCACCATTACAGTTCTACAAAAGATCATCTAATTAACAGCCAGGCCAGCATTGCATTTGACTGTTGGAAAACATATGATATCGCTTGAAAACTGGTTGTAATGAAAGTATTGTAAAAGAGAACAAGAGATTGAAGTTTCTATGCATTAGGGTAATTCATTATAGTAAAGTTTCCCCTCAAGTTCCGATCCTGATCGAACTAATCCCCCAGTTACAAGCTTCCCTCGACTATAAATATCACCTATCGGAGAGCAAAGTTAATTATCCTCAAGAGTTGAGAGTTAAGATCGACACAGGCAAACTCAAGTACCTAAATAGTTATAGAACTTATAGTTAAGCATGCCTTCCGCTAAGGACATGTTTGGGAAGGGTTCGAATGTACAGGGTGGCCCAACTGGAGCCACTACTGTCTGTTCTCCACCATCTGGTCAACAGGTACTGGGCAGACCGCAAGAGAAACCGAGCTAGGCATGGCAACTAAGCCATGGTCAGGTCCTATATAGATGCTTTCAAGGTCGATCTGTAGCCTGTTCTTGTTACTACATCATATATATATATATATATATATATGTGTGTGTGTGTGTGTCCATAATATCTATATATGTAGGTTGATCAAACATAACTTCAATTCTTTGGTAGCATTAATGAATATATGCATGGTTACAGCTGTTTGTACGTACATATGTAGGCTATACATATATACACAGATTGCATTTGCAATTATATATAAGTAGCTCGATAAGTTATTCTTTAAACACATTTGAATTCGTTTTCAAAGCTGTAAATATTGTACTGTGAGAATCCCATGCCACTGTGTAATCGATGGAAAAAATACAATATATTTATTATTTATTTTGTTCATAAACTATAGCTACTTGTTCAGTTCAAGTGCGAATGTGTGTCATTCCCTTTTTAATTAATTTGTCTCACTGTGACCTCTATATATATAGAAATGGCTGGCATCGACCAGGAGCAATAGAACGGCTTGGGTTTGAGAATCCAAAAAGAGGTTGGCAGTGATAGAGTGGATTTTATTCCTTCTGGACACGCCAGGAATAGAATAGACATATGATTCGATCTGGTTTTCTTGTCTCCAAAATTCGGTCACAGACCGTAACGCGTTCAACTTGGTTTTGATTCAATGCTGACATTTTGTTTAGTTAATTACGGGTTGCGGTCGATCGTAACGTACTCTTTACGTTTTATATATCCAAATTTCAAACTCGTGACGTTGTGCAAGTTCGAATGAATTGCATAGTGGTGTACGTACTTGTTACTGGATGATGATAACTCATCGACCTTAGATACACACACGCTGTGTGTCTTTGGCATGAGATTTCTGAAGACAATGTTTGATTTGAAACATCTATATATATGATCACACGCCATCGATCTCGAATGTTCAGGGATGCATGTCTTAGCTAGGCAATATTGACTAATTATTGATTACAAAACCAAATTAAATCTGGGATAATTACAGCAAAAGATATTGTAATGTACTCATGTCCTCTCGTTCTCTGTTTCCTCGCAAGTTTTGGAGTGGTTTAGCATCCCAATTTTAGTATATTATTACTTGTAATGGCGTTCATGCATAAATAAGTTCCATAATTCTTGTATTATATTACTCGAATAATAAACTCTCGGCGAAGATTTTTGGATATATGTATATATTATTCCCAGAGGTTGGGACCAAAATACGCTCGAACTTTACCCCTTATTTCCTCAAGCCAGACTTGTTCAAATCTTTTTTTTTTTTTTTTTAGAAGAGACTTGTTCAAATCTATATACGTACTTATAAGAGACGTATCGCGGGATTGGCGGTATGGTGCTCATATACTTGGCCGAAACAGAAGAGACTCCATGGCAGCTGGCTGCAGGCCTTGAAGAGGTGGCGACCAACTGAAATAAACCAATAAGAAACCAAGGAATTTTGGGTCACAGCTAGTAGTACGTATACGTAAGTTGACAATAGGCAAAGGCTTATAATCCGACCTGTCTCTCAAACCTTTGTGTTTTTAACACGGTTTAGCAAATGCCATGAAAGCTGCTCGGTTCTAATCCATGCATTATGGTTCAAGAAGTTTTGTCTAGTCTCCATATTTAAATCAAAAGCTGCACCCAATTCGTTTGTTCTCCAGTTACTGTTAAAATCGGAATGACGATAACTCCTTGATCTTAGATATACTGACTGTGATAAGGATTGAACCTATTAATGGGATCGATAGCAAGAGAGAAAAATGGAAAGAAAACAAAAATGCAAAGAAAAATACTGTATTGATATTCAAAGATGCAGGCATGCCTTACAAAACCCTAGTAGCAGACAATAAATAGGCAACAAAGGAACTGCCGGATCGATGGTGACAAGTCTTGAGCATCAAACGGTCAGTTAGGACAAACCCTAGCACATATTAACTAATTTATCTCTCTCTTACTGATGATAAAAAAAAGAACGAAAGGTCCTTGCTGTAAAACTTTATGTTTTTAACCATGTTTCCTCTGCTTATTGATCGAAGCACAAAGTGTTACACCAATCGTCTGATCAACATTCCATCCCAATGACGTCGTTGTTTTCATCAGTTCAGAGAAATGTGAAGAATGGTAATTTTGTGCATCCCTTTTCAATATGAACATGCATGGTGGGTGAACTACGTACGTACCTAGACAATGCATGCTCACCTTTAGTCACTGAATTAGAAGCGGTAAGTTTTTAGATTTGGGCAAGATCGTTGAGGTGAATATTATTTGTAGTAAGTTCCAAGTCTTCTTTTATATGCATAATGAGCTGGCTTCATGAGAAACATATATAATCAGAGAATTTCTTTACATTGTAATCACTAATTCGTAATCACACTGACATCTAATAAACATCATGACTTCCATTATCTATTTCTTAAATATAAATAAAAGAATCAATTTAATCCTATGTAAATAATTACAATTACACAAATAAATATTGAATGAGTTCTGCCCTAATATGTATTGCCCTATAACCGATTATGAGTACAGTAGTACTAAAGCCCTAGGCGAAAACAAGAAGTGTCCATATCCTGTGTTGGACAATTCAAAACTGAAACAGCTTTCGAGCTTGTGCCGAAACCCGAACTGTTCTCTGGGAAAAGTTGGAGATAGGGTATTTCCTTCATCCCTTCCTCATCAGACCCCCTTCCCAAGATCTCCTTCTCTTGAATGGCTTTCTGTTCACGCGCCTTAGACCTCTGCAACAACCTCACAAGTAGTTCCTCCTTCTTTTTCAGAACTGATACTAACGCCCACTTTTGCTGTTGCTCTAGGGCATACAACTCTTCCCTACTCAAGTCATCCAAGACCTTTCCCATTCTCCGCAGTTTATCTAATTCCAGCGCTGCATGTTGTCCCTTGAGTGCATCAAGAACTTTGTCACTTGATTTCAGGTCCTTCTCGTTCGCTGCAGTTTCGCGGCGGCGCCCCTCTGGCGGATCGGACACCACCTTGGTTGGGAGGACTCGGCCGCCTTTATAGTTCTTGTATCTTGAAAGAGTGTGTTCCACACTGCTGCTAGAATACTCATGAAGCTTTCCGTCGCTTGTGAAAGCGATGACTGCGACCTCCGCAGAACATAGAATAGATAGTTCTCTTGCTTTCTTAACCAAAGTGGCATTCCTCCTCCTCCCTCGAATTTCAGACTCTGGCATCCTTCCTGATTGTCTCTGTGTTCTTGCCCTAACTTTCTTTTCGATTATAAATGCGAATAGAGATGGGAAGTAAAAATGGCAAGACTCGTACGGATCGATGTACTTGTATATATAGGAGACAAAATGAGGCAAAGTAAGACAATGATTAGGAGAGAAGAGCGGAAAATATGGATTAGAACAAGCAAATCAAAATCCATATGGATTACTAATAACTTGTTGCTTGAAAAAGAATGAACTCCTTACTAGGGTCCCACGCCAAAGCCCAACAGCAGCGCGGTCCACACCAGCTATTCCTAGGCCCAACGGGAAATGTGATATTGTGAGACACAATACAGTGTGCATCTTGTGGCGTGAAATTTCTTAAGACGACGGCGTTTAATTTGAAACATCTAGATAATTACACGCCATCTCGAATGTTCAGGGATGTCTTGGGCAAATATTGACTAATTGATTACAAAAGCAAAAATTAAATTTGGGGATAATCACATGAAAAGAAATTGCAATGTACTTGTGACGTCGACCTCTCGTTTTGAGTGGTCTAGTGTTTCAATGGTGACGGTGCTGCAGGGCAGGATTGATATCCCAATGGCGTTCATGCTTTAATAACTTCACACTATTCTTTGATTATAGTATTTTTGTAGCTATTCTTCAAATAATTAAAATACGCGGGAGCTTTAACCCTCATTCCCTCAAGCCAGACTTGTTCAAATATATGTACGTGTAGGTACGTAAGACGTATTTATCCAAAAAAAAATACGTAAGACGTATCGCAGGATTGACGGTGCGTGTGGTAGTACTCATCCTGGGTTGCGTGAACGTACGTACATGGAGCGCCGTATAAACCTTCGTCAGTCCAAGCCAGATCGAGTAGAGTTTGTAGAGTTTCTCACATACTTCGCCGAAACAGGAGAGAGTGAGACTCAATGGCAGCAGGCAGGCCTTGAAGAGGTGGCGACCAACTGAAATAAACAGATAAGAAACCAAGGAATTTTGGGTGCACAGTAGTATACGTAATTAGACCTTCGCGTTTTTAACACGGTTTAGCAAATGCTTCAAGACTTGGGATTCTTATTTACAATATATTATATGACGTTTGTTTCTTTCTACATCTATTAATTTGGATATCTGCACCGAGTGTACCTACCACGTCGTACAGATTTTGTTTAGTTACAGTTTTCTTATGATCGATTTAAACAATCTCCTACCCAGCTTGCTTCGATCTGGGTTTTGAGTCACGATGCCCTTGTGATATTTGTGTGCAGATTTGAGAACATTGGTCAATATTAAGGTTAGAGGAATCAAATTAAGATTTATCTGATAGAGGAAATTAATCAATGAGAAAGTCGGGAGAAAGCACCATGCAGAAGCTATATATCGACACTTATATTTTTCAGCCTGGCATTGCATTGCATCCCATGAGAACCCCGTGGTTGTTAGGATACACTCTGGTTTCGTTGTTCGTGTTACGTACTTCAGTACTTGGACATTAGGTTATGCAACTCGTTAAGTCATTGTAAAGTTCCACCCAATTTACAAGCTCGATCATTACCGTTATAAATACGATCGAAAGCTAGCTTGCAAATGACTTGTATCCATAATCAGCATCCTAAACGAAACAAAGTTCCAATATACTCATCCCAAGCATTAGAATGGCTTCTCCTCAAGAATTGTTTGGTAAGAGTTCAACTGTGCGAGGTAGTTCCAAGGGAAGTGGTGGATCACAACCCACTGTTCAAGCGGTTTGCGGCAAATAGAACGGAAGCATGGCTCTGAAGGAAGGGGTTGTGTAGAATGGCACCTAGCCTTATCCATATATGAAGGTCTCGGGTAGCTATTTGTTCTTATATATGTGTGCTCTGTATAAACAAAGTAGCTAGTTTGGATCATATATCTTCATTCTTCGTACCCACTTCAATTCGATTCAAGATTTAAGTAGTAATACATAGATTGTAACTTGAATTCCATCAAGTGAAATATTTGTTCTATATATATAATAGGTTTAATTTTTTTTTTTAGAAGAAAGAAAATCCATTAAATAATAACCAAATTACAACCGAGGGAAATCTCGGTGGTGGACATAACGCCCCACACGCTACCTTACAAAAAAAAAAACTATTACAATGGATAACAACCGAGAGGGTTCAACTGTAACCTAACCTATTCCATAAGTCTCGATACATTCTTACAGTCAACCTCAAGAAAAAACAACTATTTCAAATACTATATGTCAAAACTACCAGCATGTATGCGCAGACAACCTCCCTATTATATAATAGATTTATATTATTTCGTTTGTTCATAAATTCTAGCTGTTGATCATAATTTCTTGAATGAACATGCATGAACAGAAAAATGCCATGAAAGCTGCTCAGTTCTAATCCATGCATAATTAAGGTCTGATCATCCATAATTGTTCAAGTTTTGTGTTGTCTCTATTTTTAAATCAGAAGCTGCTGGTTAAAGATCGGTATAGATATATGCTCATTATGCTGCCTTTGATTTCTCATTTCACTTGTGACGCTTTTGACTTGCTTATGGAGTACTATCCTACGAAGTTATTCATGTGTAGCCTTTTGGCAAGAATTTTCATAACACTCACATATTTGTGTAGATGTGCGTAGTTATTTTAATCTCTCCTTATTTTTTTTTCTTTCTCTAATATGTTCAAAGGGGTCGTCTACAGTACCTTAGTACATATTATAATCATACCCATAATTTACAACTAAATAAACAAAATTTATTATTTTTTTACACTAAATTTACAACATTAACAACAAATTTACAACATGTGTTTTATATATTTACATATAATTAAATTAATTTACTAGATCGACAACTATTTGTTTATAAACTTGTAAATATATTATAAGTGAAGTAATTACAACTAATAAAACTATAATTATCCAAACAACCACTCTATTTACCACAATAACAATAAAATTTGTCGTCAAACTTGTAAATGAGAATATCATATACATTAAAGTACCAAAGAATATTCCATGAGAACCGCAATATGGATAAGGCTAGGCGCCATTCTACACAACCCAATATGAACCGCAATATCATATACATCATATACATAAACCAAAATACGCGGGAACTTACACTTAAGCAAGACTTTGAAATAATAGTGTACGTGTAAGATTGTAAGCCACCCTCATTTACACGAAAGGTGCCGTGAACCGCACCCAATTAATCCAGCACCGTCACTCCAATTTTCAAACATTTAGAAAGGAGACTACATCTAAGTAATACCATACGAAACCACGACGGTGTGTGTTCGATCCTGCTCGGAAAAGGTAGCAAAGTAAGCAGACGTCCTAGTGAAATAAAAATATAACATGACAATGAGTGAATGAGCTGACCTGAATTCACGCAACCCGGCCAGAGTTGTAATTAAGGAAGGAAGCTAGTCACACGGTTACACTACCAGTATGCAGTAGCAGTTGACGATGAAAAAAGAGATAATTACAGAGCTAATACACACATACTTACAGCGTTGTTTCCTTAATTATCTGTCTGATAATGTTTTTCTGGGTCGATCTGTGCAGGGACAAACTGATGCTCTTAGGTCGGTCTACACTCTAGACCATATCTTTTGTAATAGTTTGATATCTTTGTCGGTCAGTACGTTCAGTGGTGGAACTTAGAATTAAAGCGACGGGAGGGAGCTGTGGCCCCGCGGCGAGATCAGAATTTTCTTATAATTATGGTGTAACTATGTGTGATTATGGTCAAATTATTATTATTATGGTATAATTAGATATAGTCGTTATGATATAATTGTGTATAAGTGATAGGGGGTCTTAATAAGGCCTAAGAATTTTGGTCCTAATCCTACGTGGCGTGCCACCTCATCAAGACACATTATCAATATCAAAAACCTTGTTATGTCATATTAGGGTTAAAATACAATCTTGTCCTTTCAAATCCAATGACTCTAGATTATTTTGTCATTTTTTTAAAATAAAAGTAATTTTAAGAAAAGAAAAATATTTTTCAAGCCATTTTTTTATTACACTCGTTTTTAAATTTAAACACCAAATATAATTTTTTAAATTATAATTATTCAAAAATATAAATTTAAGTGAATATACATACATATATATATATACACACACATATACTATTTAAAAAAAAATAGTACTATTTCAAAAATAAAAATAAAAATTCAACATGTACACTATATCAATGTCCAAATAAACTTCATATATATATATATATATATATATAATTCATCTAAAAAATTTGATACAAATTTATTTTATCTACTTTTATTTTTCTAAAATTTGATGGATATGTATAATATATATATATATATATATATATATATAATTCTAAATCTAAATTTTGATTAAGAGTCAAAAAAGATTTAACATTGAATTTGATTCACAAAGATAGAATGTTTTATTGTCAAATATCGTAATTGTGTCAAGAAATAAATTTCATGTAGTCAACCCAAAAAAGGTAACAAAATCATCTAAAATAAAACATAATTTGGTTGTAATTGTTGCCCAATTTACAATGACTATTAATTAGGTAGTTATGAGTAAATTATATTTCGTAATTATTGTTGTTTTTAGTCATTGTAATTACTGCTTTGTATTAAGAAAATAATACATTACATTTGGTGGTGTAATTGAAAGGACATTGAATTTGAAAGGATAAGATTGTATTTTAACCAAAATATAATAACATAACAAGGTTTTTGATATTGATGATGTGTCTTGATGAGGTGGCACGCCACATAGGATTAAGGCCAAAATTCTTAGGCCTTAATAAGGCCCCAAAACATTTTTGTTATAGTATAATTATTTTCTAAATATAGTATATTTGTGCATTAATCAATATATAATTTAAAATTTGGTATTTATCGGCTCCTACGGAAAATTTGGCCCCTCCGAATACTCGTTTCAAGATCCGCCACTGAGTACGTTCAAGTGCAAGACATTGACCTAGCTCTATATAAATGTGGCATCGACGAAGAGCAATAGGAAGTTCCATGAAAGGCTTGCTTCTAATTCATGGCGGGGACGAGCTTTTAACACAGACTTAAATTAGGGTTTGAGAATCCATAAAGAGGTTGACAGTGATAGAGTGGATTTTATTCCCTCTGGACCCACGCGCCACTAATGTCTATTCTATATGATCTCGATCTCGATCTCGATCGTTGTCTCTTGTCTCCACTATCCGATCAGAGGGAAACCCTAACGTGTTCAACTTGGTTTTGATTCAGTGTTGACATTTTGATTAATTAAATAAGGGTTGCGGTCGATTATCATGACGTACATATATATAGTGGTGTACGTACTTGTTATGATGAACTCATCGATCTTTAGGCAAGGTGCATCGTTTATTTGAAACTTTTATATAATTATACGCCATCTCGAATGTTCAAGGATATGTCTTAGGCAATTCTGACTAATTGATTACAAAACCAAATTAAATCTGGGGATAATTACATCAAAAGAAATTGCAATATACTTGTATCCGATCCTCTCCTTCTCTGTTTCCTAGCAATTTTGGAGTGGTTTGGCCGCTGATTCTAGTGTCTCATCAATGGTGACGGTACTGGAGTGCAGGCTTGACATCCCAATTGATCGAAGTGGACTGTTACTTGTAATGGGCATAAATAAGTTCAAATTATTCTTTTATTCTAAATGGAAAATGTCAACGAAGATTTTTAAATCTATGTACGTATTCCCAGAGTATGCATGGCGGGATTAATTGGCGGTATGCTGCTTTCTGGGTTGCGTGAACGTACACCACCGTATAAAACATTCGTCAGTCCCAGCTAGCCAGAGTAGAGTTTCTCACATATATACTTCGCTGAAACAGAAGAGAGACGCTACGGCAGGCAGACCCTGAAGAGGTACGTGGCGATCAACTGAAATAAACAAATACGAAACCATTGAATTTTGGGAGCGCACCAATACGTAGTATATATACGTACCTACGTTAACGATGAGCAAAGGCTTACAGACCTGTCGATCTGCACGTCAAACCTTCCGTTTTTAACGCGGTTTACCAGATCCTTCAAGACTAGCTTATAATAACGTCGTTTCTTTGTACAGTTGTCTGGTACTCTGATTAAATTTCTGAGTCTGTGCAGATAGAAATTGATGCTCCTGTCGTCGGTCTTGACCATTTGTTCCGTAATCTGAGATACGTACCTACCCTGTATCCATCCACGTACGTATAGCTTTTGTTTAATTATTATTATCTGATTTAAACAATTTCCGGCGCCCCAGGTTGCTTCTGGGATTTTGATTCACGGTAAAAGTGTGCAGGTTCAGATAACATTAGTCAATTTCAAGGTTTCTGGAATCAAACATTTATCTGATAGAGGAAATCAATGAGAAATTATGCAGAAAGCACCATGCAGAAGCTAACGATTGAGAACCTCCTGGCTGTTAATAGGACAGTCTGGTTCAGTTTTATAATACTCATTTAGGGCAAAGAAATTGAAGTTGGGTGTTACTTGGACATTAGGGTACGGTACGCAACTCGTTATTGTAAAGTTCCTCCCAACTTCCTTGACAAGCTCGATCTTTACGGTTATAAATACGCTCGAAAAAGCTTGCAAATGACTTGTATCCATAATCAGCATTCTAAAAGAAACAATATCAGTTCCAATATTATTATCCTAAAGCAGTAGCATGGCTTCTCCTCAAGAACTGTTTGGAAAGGGTTCAACTGTGCGAGGTAGTTCCAAGGGGAGTGGTGGATCTCAACCGACTGCTCAAGCGGTTTGCGGCAAATAGAACAGAAGCATGGCTCTGAAGGAAGGCGTTGTGTAGGAATGGCGCCTTAATTACCTGGAAGCTTTCTGGTAGCTAGTTCTTTGTTCTTAGATATATATGTGTGTGTGCGCGCGCGGCGTTCTGGGTATAAACAAAGTAGCTTAAATTATATACGTTCATTCTTTGTACCCACATCAATTAGATTCAAGATCGATGCATGTAAGCAGTAATACGTAAATTGTAGGTTGAATTCCACCATATGTGTAATACATAGAACAAATATATATAATAGATCGATTCAGTTTATTTCGTTTGTTCATAAATTGTCTTAGTTTCATCACTTTTAATTAATTTCTTGATTGAACATGCATAAATAGAAAAGTGCCATGAAAGCTGCTCAGTTCTAATTAATCCATGCATGGGGCTGTAACTGTTACTTTGATAATTAGGGCCTGATCATCTATATGTTCAAGTTTTCTCTTGTCTCTCCATAAATGATTTAATCAAAAACTGCCGGTTAAAGATCGATATAGATATGCAGCTTTTGATTTCCCATTTGACTTGTAATGCTCTAGATGATCAATATTATATATATGCTTAAGAACTTTAGGCTTTAATATGTTTGTGTACATGGTTATCACAATCTCTCATTCCTTTTAGGCTTTAATATGTTAAAAGATAGAGATTCAAACTTAGGACGGCCTTCATATCATGCATAATTTGTAGTGGTAAATTAGATGCAAAATATGCATTCTATTGCAACTTGCAAGTCAATTTACTTGTTAATTAGTCTTTGGAACTTGAAAATATCATTTTAACGTACAAAAGATTCCGATTTCCTAATTTTCAAATGTTTCGTAACAAAAAAGACGGGGGAACTTGAAATAACGGCACCCAATCTACCACACCATTTATACGAAGGCACTACAAGAAAAAGGGCCTAAGGGGACATATAGAATAGGGACAAATATTCATGTGTCCCTAAATTCTTTCATTTGGGGACAAATTTTAGCATGTGTGCCTAAATATTTGATGGGCACTTATCATGTGTCCCTATTGTGGTAAAAGGCACATATGAGTGTCCCTAAATTATTGAAGTGGATGTATACTAGTGTTTAGAGACACTTATGTGTCCCTATTTGCAAATCTAAACGTATATGTATAAATGGCTACCGTATAATACACTAGGCCAAAAATCTTAATAGACAATAGTCATCAGACAATGGTAAAAAAATAACTATTGTCTAACAAATTCGTTCAGACAATAGTTTTTATTCTACTGTTGTATGAGTCAATTTCAGACAATACATTTTCCAATAGAGTTTTTAACATTGCCCTCCATGGGATTTTAAACAATGGTTTTTATTTTACTATTGTCTGACGATGTCCTTCAAATAATACTTTTAATATTTACGTTGTATGAATGTCGTTATCACACAATGCTTTTAGTCATTAAATGTATATTGTCTAAACTCATCGTTTTTATGTTGTCTGATTTTTCTAACATAGCTAATAAAAAAGGTCAAGGTTTCTTATCAAACAAAAACGCTTTTGACTACTCCCTCGTTATTTATTTTTTCAATTCCTCAATGCCGACACTCTCATACGGACAAGGTTTATGAACCCATGTAAAAATTTGGGGACGTTTCCCTCCCGATGATTTGGCTACCATAGGGAACATAAGCGTAATGAGGGTTGACCGCGTCGATCGAGACCCAAATGATACCGAAAATATGTGAATTTTCTACTATAGACATATTTAACTATAGTGATCATATCCTACGGTTGATTTTTTCAAATTTAATTTGCTCAATATAGCTGGCTTAAAGAGATATACATTTACATAAAATCTAACTAAACAAATTATACCACACTAGTAGACATGTTGTGGTTCAAATAGCTAAAATTCACAAAATGAAAATTTGACCATTGGATGTAATCACAATAATGAAATATGGCTATATATCCTACTAAATTCACTTATTTTCGGTATCATTTGTGTCTCGATCAAGGGGTCAACCATTAAATCATCAATACTTATTACACAAAAATGCTCTTAACTAAAACCTCGAAACTCATTTTTCAATCCGGTATCGCCGTATAAACCCATGTAAAGATTTATAAAATGTATATGATAGAAAATATAGGTTTAGGGTTTAGGGTTTATAATTTAGAGTTATACACACAAAATTCGTGGTAAGGGTAACATTGGCATTTTGAACAACACAAGCTATAACTAGAAACGAAGGAACCCTAATTTCATTTTCTCTCCGTCTATCCTTCGGGCCGCTCCTTTCTCTCCCCGACATAATACTTTCTCACTCTCCTTCTCTCCTGCCAGGGCCGATAAGGCCTTCTCCGGCCACCAATCAATAACGCCACTTACTCCAATCGCCTCAAGATCTCGTTCTTGGCAAAAACCCAACCTAGCTTGAACGACAACGCTCTGCTGGCGTCGACATGTGGATCCGCGTCAAGGGAGGAGGCATTGCAAGAAAGAAATCAAGGGTATTCTCATGAAGCTGCACTTTATTTTGATTTTTCTGTGAGGAGTATTCGACATCCCCGATGCTCACCACAAATGTATTATTTTTTATTATTATTTAAACTTACCCATTTTCTAAATTTGGTGTTATTTAAATGTTGGGTGAATACCCATGTCGAGTTTTGGGGTTTGGGGATAGAATTAATGATGCAGGAGCATCCAAAAGTTTTTAATTAAAATAGGAGTTTTAAGTTGTTTGGTATTCTATGGTGTCTTTCTGATTTCTTGCTGGTTTTGTTTTAATTGCTGTCTTTATTAGGGATGCAATAGCTTAGTATAAATATCTAAGGATGAGAGTCTTGTAGGCAGTTCATTGTTGAATAAAATCAGTTTATATAGAGTTTTGTTGGGATTTCTAGCCCAAGAACTCAAGTATTTCGTTCCTTACTCTAATCTACAGCAAGTTTCTCTATTTTCTGGTTTGTCTCCCTCTATTCTAGTGTCTACCCTATTTCCAGCTCCAAAACAGAAGCTTTAAGCTTCTTTCCTGCATCAATTTGGTATCAGAGCAGCGCTCTGGGCTTGCAAAATGGTGGGACGTGGTAGAGGCCGTGGAAGAGGAGTCTCGGAGGATCAACAAATAGAGATGGCTGAGATGTGCCGTATGATTGAGGACCTGACAAGAGCAGTTCAAGCTCTTCAAGGTTGGGGACGTAGGGGAGCCCGCATGGAGAGTCCGGAAGGCAGCCCCAACACCTCGGAAGATGGATCGGAAGGTCATCCCGAGGAAGAACAAGACATTGACAACCCTTTCCATGATGGTGCTAGAGATGGAGGACGCCCAAATCGCGGCAGATTGGAAGAGCGGTTGGTCCGTGCCTTGGATTTGAGTGGTGGAGGAGTCAAAATTGAAGTTTCTGATTTTTTTGGACAGATGCACGCAGAAGACTATCTAGACTGGGAGGTTAGTTTGGAAAATTATTTTGAATGGAAGCCCATGGCAGAGGAGAGGAAGGTGTTGTTTGTGAAGCTTAAATTGAAGAGCACTGCACTTCAATGGTGGAAGAGAGTTGAAGAGCAACGTGCTAGACAAGGGAAGCAGAAAATCAACACATGGGCGCAAATGAAATCAAAGTTGCGGAAGTAGTTCTTGTCTGCTGATTATGCAATGGAGTTATATGAGAAGTTTCATGCCCTAAAGCAATTGAGTTCATCTGTTGAAGAGTACTCCTCAACGTTTGATGGTCTTTCTATTCGGGTTGGATTAAATGAGACGAATGAGCAGTTGACCTCTCGCTATCTCAGCGGATTACACTCTTCCATTAGAGATGAGATGGGAGTTGTTCGATTGTACAACTTGGAGGACGCTCGGCAATATGCTTTAATGGCAGAAAAAAGGTTGCAACGTCGAGCAGCTAGAAGGTCTACTACTGCACGTTTTGAGGGGTCGTGGCAAAAGAACTCTGTGGCAACTCGTGAAGTTCGCAATGAGCAGTTGGCTGGCCCATCTACAAGACCAAGTGGTAAGAATGTTGTGGGTGTTGAAAAGAATGAAAAGGGAAAGGAAGTAGCCAAATTGGGGTTTCAAAACACTGGTGCAGGGACCTCAAAAGCTGGAAATTCTTCCCAAATTCAGTGTTTTACTTGTGGAGAGAAGGGGCATACTTCTTATGCATGTCCTCGGAGAAGGGTAAATTTTGCAGAGTTTGAAGGGGAAGCGTTTGAACTTCTTGAACCAGCTTATGATGAGTATGTTAATGAAGAGGAGAACATTGATCTTCTACCAGTAGAAGGAGAGTCATTGGTTCTAAGGAGAGTGATGACAACACCAAAGGTGGAAGAAGAAGATTGGAGGCGGCGTAGCATATTCCGCACTCGTGTTCGATGTGAGGGAAAGGTATGCAACGTGATTCTTGACGGGGGTAGTACTGAGAATATTATTTCCAAAGAAGCAGTAGAGAAGCTCAAACTGCCATCAGAGAAGCATCCTAATCCTTACAAAGTTTCATGGTTTCAAAAGGGTAAAGAGGTACCAGTTACTTCACGTTGTCTAGTTAAATTCACTATGGGTAATACTGTTGATGATGAAGCTTGGTGTGATATTGTTCCTATGGATGCATGTCATATACTTCTTGGAAGGCCATGGTTGTATGATAAAGACATGATTCATTTTACTCGAGCTAATACTTACTCATTCCATAAAGATGGAAAGAAGATGACTTTGCAGCCACTTAAGGAGGAGTTGACTAGCACCACGAAGGCAACCAAAGTCAATAACCTCTTGGCATGCCATGAATTTTAGCTTGCAAGTCAAGAAATGGGAGTGGTGTTTGCATTGGTGGCAAAAGGAGCAGAAGAGGAGCAGAGCTTGAATTTTGCTTACAACAATTCAGTGAATCGTTCTACAAAGAAGACACCTTTTGAGGCAGCATATGGCTTAAAACCTCAACATGTTCTTGATCTAGTTCCACTACCTCAAGAGGCAAGAGTTAGTGATGATGGAGAAGCCTTTGCTGATCATGTCAAGAAGGTACATGAAGAAGTGAGAGAAGCTATCAAGGCTAGCAATGAGTCTTATGCATCAGCAGCTAACCAACAACGAAGGGTGAAAGAATTTGAAGAAGGAGATATGGTCTTGGTACATTTGAGGCGGGACAGATTCCCTAAGGGCACCTATCATAAGTTGAAGTCGAAGAAGTTTGGGCCGTGTAAAGTGCTGAAAAAGATCAGCTCAAATGCATATGTGATAGAGCTGCCATCTGAGCTTCAAATCAGCCCAATTTTTAATGTGTCAGATTTATATGCCTTTGCAGGCTTTGATGATGAACCAGTCTCAACAGAGACACAAGCTCGTCAACTTCCTAAGGCAAGGCCTGATGTTATTGAAGATGTGTTGGATGTTAAGGAGGCGAGGTCCAGGAGAGGCAATCAGTACAGGCGTTTCTTAGTGAAGTGGTTGGGCAAGCATGCTAGTGAAAGCACTTGGATTGCAGAGGAAGAGCTGAAGAAACTTGATCCTGAGATTTATGCTGAAGTTTTAAAGACTTTCTCGCCGGAGTCGAGTTCTTCCCACCCGGTGGGATTGATGCAGGAGCATCCAAAAGTTTTTAATTAAAATAGGAGTTTTAAGTTGTTTGGTATTCTGTGGTGTGTTTCTGATTTCTTGCTGGTTTTGTTTTAATTGCTGTCTTTATTAGGGATGCAATAGCTTAGTATAAATATCTAAGGATGAGAGTCTTGTAGGCAGTTCATTGTTGATTAAAATCAGTTTATATAGAGTTTTGTTGGGATTTCTAGCCCAAGAACTCAAGTATTTCGTTCCTTACTCTAATCTACAGCAAGTTTCTCTATTTTCTGGTTTGTCTCCCTCTATTCTAGTGTCTACCCTATTTCCAGCTCCAAAACAGAAGCTTTAAGCTTCTTTCCTGCATCAATTGATGCATGAACAATATACAATCAATTGAATTCATGTGTTGGAACTTTAAGAGTCATTAAGCTTTGGTATTCTACTTTAATTAAGTCAGTTTTTGGGAGAAGTATAGAGTCTTTTGGAGTTCCTAGGTATTAATGTTGTGTTCCTATATATGTACCATGTACTAGAGGCCAAGGGCAGACTAGAATATATGAATTTTCCCCAATACTTACTGTATTGATCTCTTTTTGGTGAGTGATTCCCAAAATCCTATCTTTTGGTTGAGTGATTCCCAAAAACCCCTATCTTCTGGTTGAGTGATTCCCAGGTCAAACCCCATCTCATAAACTCTTTATATTTATCCTACATCAATTAAGGCTGAGCTTGTTGGGTTTTAATGGTTGGAATGAGCATATTTTTTATATGGCAGGTGATGATGAACTCAGGTCTACCAACTGAATGACGAGAGTTGCTTTTTGATTCTACAGATGATGAAGAAATGGTTGAGTGATTCTACCAGTAAAGCATTTAAAGTATGTTTTTTATTTCATATTTATTTCATAGTTGCTTTAGTAGGTGGGTTTTCTAATTTTGATGTTGTGTTTTACTTCAATTTTTTTAAAAGTGTAGCGCTAACTTATCATTTTATTATTATAATATAATGTCAACTGAACTTTAATTTGATTATGTGAAAATAATAGAAAAAACCAGTGACCCCTAAGAAGAGTAGAACTCAGCTGAAAGTGGCAGCTAATTCTAAAACAAAGACATTTGCCCAAATCCGCTATGAATGGGTGAGATTTGAACTAGTGAATGTGATTTATTGAATAGAAGAATTTGGTATATCTCTTTTACCATGTAAATTAACCTGATCACTCATTGACAAACATGATGTATTTCTCTTCATTTAAAGTACCTTCCTTAGTCCTTACATAATATAATGTATAGCTATTGTGGTGACATTGAGCATTCATAATGTCTGCTGTATTTAATTGATTACGGCTGTAAACCCTGTTGCATAAACTTATGAGATAATATTAAACTTTTGAAATATCAGTTTCTTCCATCTTTCCTCTTGAGTGCATCGTTGTCATTCGTTGGTGCTGTGAACATTTGTAACTGTATACTATACTGCAGGGTCTAATCAAAAAAATCGTTTGAAACAATCGATTAGTAAGACTGTATCATCAAGTATTAAAACAAGAAATTACTTTCTTTGTGACATGAGAAGTTTTAGTTTCCTCTTTTACTTTGTTATGGAGACCTGTCAACTTTAGTATCCTCTTTTTCTTGCATTCTTGTAGCTGGTGAAGAAAGGTGGATGGTTAAGTAAGTTGCTATATATGTAGATATCATATAACTAACATATGTGTACTTAACCAATAACTAATATCAAACTATCAATGAGAGTCACATTATATATAATTTTTATAAGAATTAATATAGATAAGATCTATAGAACATCCAACACTATTGATTCTTGATTCTATCCATCTCAGGTAATTCATTATCAATATATTGTTTTCTTCTTTTGGATATTAGTACCTACTTAGTATTGCAGGTGTTTGCTTGTTCTTGCACGATTGGCATTTGATATACTCCTACCAACTTTGGTCTATTAGTATCATATATAACTTATGAAGCTGGTTATAAACCTGACTCACATAATAAATGGTATGTAATTTGCTTCTTTGTACAAGTTTATAGATTTTGCCTGATTGTACAAGTTTTGTTTTTGATTGGTAAGAAATTGCAAACCCAGGGAAGGTATTGGATCGACTAACATTCTGGCGAATGATTCACAGCAAACCAAAACCAGATGCTAGTGGCTCTGAGCCAATAAATGAGGAAGCAAAAAAAATATTTGTAAGTGTTAACTTGTTGGCTATATCTTTATGTTGATGGCTGGTGGTATGGTGCTATTATGATCACATTACTGTATGCTCTATTATGCTTTTGATATAGTTGGAGTTGGATAATCTTGAACAAAGGGAGCGCTTAAATGGTAGAAATTACTGCTGAGTTATTGAATGAATTGTTTGGTGAGCAATTTGGACCGGAGATAAACAATGTTGTTCGAGGGTATGGGATTGGAGTAGAGTGGGTTGATGTTCCTGGAATCCAAACTTCAAAGCCAACAATATCTTGTGGTGTACCACTTCGTTCTGAACTTGCACTACCAGAAAAGGGATCATAGCCGACGATATGAAAAAAAACGGCCGACGAAAAAGTACTTCGTCGGCTATAAGGGGTTATAGCCGACGAAGTACTCTTTCGTCGGCCACATCGTCAGCTATAATATTATATCAGATCTATTCTGCACCAGCGAGCTCACTTCGTCGAAATTTTTTCGAAAAATTTCGAAAACGCTCTGAAATCGTCCAAAACCTCGGCCATAAGCTTGAAAGGTACGTATATTGCTGTGTGTTGATTTAGTTGGTTATATGCAGAGGTGTGTTAATTTAGAGTTTAATTAGAATAAATGTGTGATTAATTTGATATATATATGTGTTGAGATGAGATTATTAATGGGTTGATATGTTGGTTAGATAGAATTGAAGTTTTGTAGAAGATTAGTGATTGATTGTTGATTTAGAGGTGATTTTAGATGAATTTGATGAAAAAATGTATATATATATATTAATTAATTTAATTGTAATTAAAAATATATTGTTGGTATATATAAAAAATATATTGTGTTCAATTAATTAGGGAGATTGAAGATGTTTTAATTAATTTAGGGATGTGTATATATATATATATATATGTGTAATGATGAATTTTTTAATTAATTAGTACGTACGTACGTACGTAGTACGTGCATATATACATATCTATATATAATTATATTTATTTATTGAATTTACAGGATGGACAAGAGTTGGATTACCCTTGGAAGATGGGATCAGGCGTATCATGATGGAGTTAGGAGTTTCCTGGAATTTGTGATGGCTAACTGTGGAGACACTACACTTCATTATTGCCCGTGTAAAAACTGCAAGTGTGCCAGCCCACGACAACGTTTTTCCATAGAGAAAGTGGAGCAACACCTGGCTAGATATGGATTTTGGGTCCTATACACTAATTGGATTTATCACGGTGAACCAGAGTTTGCGGGTCCTCATGATCATGGACAATTTGCCGAGAGAGGGAGTTCGTCCAATGATCCAACAACGAACTGGATCAACGATATGCTTCCTCGTGAGAGCGGTGTCTTTGATGAAGCACCAGATGTGCAACTCCCTCTTCCGGAGATGGAGTGTTTCCCTGATATTGAGCCACTCGAGCCATTACCCCGATCACCGGTCAACACAAGTGGTATGGAAAAGTACAACAACCTGATCGCATTGCAACAGACTCCGTTGTACCCCGGATGCAGTAAGACTGTCCTTGAATCTGTCATGGGAGTGATGAAGATCAAAACGGAGAACAAAAGCACTGTCAAATCGGTTGATGATTGGCTGAAGATATGGGGTGGGGCGATGCCCCCCGGACATCGGCTTCCTACCAGTCATCATAAGGTGCGACATATCCTTAAAGATCTCGGCCTTTCCTACATCAAGATTCATGCATGCAGATACGATTGCGTTCTGTTTTACTGGGAAGGACTTGCAGATCTTGAATACTGCCCAGTATGCTATACAGAGCGGTATAAGTTCACTCCTAAAGGGAACAAGAAAGCTGTGAAGATACTTCGGTACTTCCCGCTGATTGATAGGCTTGAGCGGTTGTTCATGTGTGCTTTCACGGCCGAGGCTATGAGATGGTGGGCTGAGAGGAATGTGCCTGACGATGACACCCTTAGACATCCCGCCGACGGAGAGGCTTGGAAGAAGAATGTGTTGGAGTTTCCTGAATTTGCATCAGAGGTTCGAAATGTTTGGCTAGGGCTATCATCCGACGGTTTCAACCCTTTTGGCAAGAAAGAGCTTCAGTACAGTGTGTGGCCAGTTATTTTGATTCCGTACAACCTTCCACCGTGGATGTGCATGAAGAAGGAATATAACATGCTCACATTGTTGATTCCAGGCCCAGGTTATCCGGGAAAGTGTCTCGATGTGTATTTGAGACCCGTAATTGAGGAGCTTCGGTACTTGAGTCTGAAAGGCCACCTGGTCTACGACCGGTTCAAAAATGAGATGTTCCGGATGTGTGCCATGCTTGTTGGCACGATCAGTGACTTTCCTGGGAGGGGTATGTTGTCGGGCAGCGTCACCAGGGGTTACAGGGCTTGTTCAGAGTGCATGACTGTTGATTGCTCCAGTCCTCATTGCAGCAAGATTGTCCAGATGTGTCACCGTTGTTGGCTTCCGCATGACCATCCATTTAGGGACGATGCACATGCTTTTGATGGGACTGAAGAAAGGGGCTGGGCACCGGAGCGATGGACAGGGGAGGAAATATTGGCAGTGTTGAATGAGTATGACTTTGGTCCGCTTAGCAATCATCCCGATGTGTTGCTCACGATTCCAGAGAGGCCCGATCGGTATAGGTTTTGGTCACACAAGAGCATCTTCTGGGAACTTCCTTATTGGTCCAGGTTGCCTATCAGACACTAGCTGGATGTCATGCATATAGAGAAGAACGTGTGTGCAGCCGTGGTTGGCACAGTTTTGAATTGGGAGAAGAAAACAAAAGACACCCCCAAGGCACGCGTTGATCTGAGAAATATGGGACTGCGGGACAATTTGTGGTTGAGAGAGGGCAGGAGCAAAATGCCCCAAGCTCCTTACACCGTCACCAGGGACCAGAAACATGAAATCTTTGGATGGATGAGTAATGTCAGGTAACTTTTTATTAGGCATGTATTCCCTAAAGAATCCATCTGTTGTTGGACGACTATATATGCATGAAATCTAATTGTTGTTAATGGCTATGCAGGTATCCTTATGGCTATGCGGGTAACATAAACAAGTGTGTTAACTACCGAGACAACAAGATGTACGGATTGAAGAGTCACGACTGCCATGTAATGCTTCAACGCCTCTTCCCTATTTTCATTCGAGCGTACTTGGAGGATGAAGTGGTTGAGCCGTTGGTGGCGTTGTCAAGATTCTTCCAGAAGTTATGCGCTAGAGAAGTTAGAAAATCAGACCTCATGAGAATGCATGAGGAAATCGTTTTTATCTTGTGCAAGTTCGAGAGGATATTTCCCCCAAACTTCTTTGACATCATGCCTCACCTGATGATCCATCTTCCCCAACAATTGTTGCTTACCGGTCCTGTACACTACACTTGGATGTATTCCATCGAAAGGTACATGTTATTCATAAATTTGATTTATACATGTTTTTTAATAAAATTTGCATGCTCTTAACATGCACTTGTTAACCTTGCAGACAACTTGGAGACTACAAGAAATATGTGCACAATAAATCTGCGCCTGAGGGGTGTATTGCTGAAGCTTACATTGCGCATGAGTGTGTAACATACGCCAAGTTGTACTTGGGAGCGATGGAGGACCCCCCACAACATCCAAGTCGAGATGACCCCGAGTTCAACCTATCTATCGTCTCCAACGATGTTGTACCATACGGAAGCTTCAAGAAGAAGGGTGTGAACAAGTTGCCTGACCATGAGGTAGGGATTGCCCACTGGTGGGTTCTAATAAACTGTCCGGAGGTACAATATTGGAAACGAACCCATCTTAACTGCAAGGAAGTTGGCGGTGATCTCGAGTACCACAACACGACGTTTGCAGACTATTTTCCACAATGGGTAAGTGTATAAATATATATATTAGATGACTTTCTTTTACAGTTCCCTATTCTTTAATCATAAACACACCAAGTGATTTGAGTTATATTTTTCAGCTGATGCACGTGGCTGCGAAGGGTGGTCATAGAAATTACTCAGAGGAATTGAGGCTGTTGTCGATGAAGCCGATATCTTCCACAGTCCGTCCAATGTGTGATGTCAACGGCGTTAAGTATATATGTGAAGCTAGAGACGGGGAACGCAAAACACAGAATTGTGGGGTGATGGTCGATGGTGCAGAGGGGGGCGTGGATTATTACGGTGTCCTACAGTCAGTTGTTGAACTCATTTATGGGAACCGCATGAAAGTCCACTTGTTCAAGTGTCGATGGTTTGATACTAGGCCGCACCGCATAAGGACCGATCAGTACGGCATACTTTCGGTGAATACCGCCACTAGTGTGTATGAAGATGACCCCTTTGTTTTCGCCACAGCGGCCAAAAAGGTCTTTTATGTTGATGATCCATTGAACAAAAGCATGTGGAAGGTAGTTAACCATGTGTCTCAGCGAGACATATACAGTGCTACCACACTTGGTGTGAGCACAGAGTGTCAAGAAGCAACCACATACCAAGAGCCGAACGCCGTCGACATTCCGGAATCCTCCACCATCCGCGATAATAATGTGACGCCGGGCAGAGTGGTTCGACTTCCTAGGGGTCAGGTGCCCATGTATGATGTTAATCCGAATCGTCTATCTCAGGCAGACGATGACTCAGACGACGAGTACGAGCACCGGTTGCCAGATATTAACTACTATACTACGTCTGACTCAAGTGATGAGGATGATTCTGATTATCATCCTTAGTATACTATTTATGTATGTATTTGTGTACGATGGTGCATGCATGTATGAATCCATATTATTTAAATACATTTTTTGTCCTTAGCGTTTTCGGAGTTTATGGGAAATTGTATTGAATTGTTTGTGCGATGTTCAGGAATTTATCAGGTGAAATAGGCAATTTTCAGGCCCTAAATGGCAAATTTTCAGAAAGATAAGCATTATAGCCGACGAAATGGACCATACTTCGTCGGCAATAATGCCTATTCTGGGTAATTTAATATGCAAGTCGTCGGCTAACGACAAAACTTTGTAGGTCGTCGGCTAAAGTATAGCCGACGACTTGCAATTCGTCGGCTATAACCGGCCCGCCCCCCGCACAGCCCAAGGCCTGGCCCGTACCTCGGCCCGCAAAGCCCAACTTCGGCCCGGCCCGGATTTAGGGTCAGAGTATAGCCGACGAATTAAAATTGACATCGTCGGCTATAGTCCTTCGATTTAAATCGAAGCAGACCGCGCCTCCCTCATTTTCTCCCGGCTCCCCTCAAAACCCTAATCGCCGCCCGACCCTCCCCGACGCCGACCGACCACCACCGACCCTCCCCATCCCTACCCGACCCCTCCCCGACCCCTCCCCGTCCTTCCCGACCCTCACCGATTCGAAATCGAACCGAACGCAGCCGCCGCCCCTAGCTGCCGTCGCTGCCGCACCGCACCACCGCCGGACCTCGTCCCCGTCGCACCACCATGTCAGGTAGTCCCGGCTCTCCCTCATTTGTGATTTATTGAATTATTTAGGGTTTTGATTTAGAATTTTTTTGATTTAATTAGGGTTAATTGTTTTTTAGGGTTAAATGATTTAGGTATAAGTGTTTTAGGGCTAATTGTGAATTTTGTGGAATTTTTTTTTAATTTCGTGGAATGTTTGTGAAATTTATGGAATTTATATACTAATTGTGCAGAAAACCGCCGCGCTGTAGACCGCTGGATTGCCAGACCGAGCGGGAGCGACCCCGAAGCTCAGGCAGGACCCAGCCGTGGGGGGGCGGACCCAGCGGTAGTCGGGGCATACCCAGCGGTCGTCGGGGCCTACGCCGGCCAATGAACAGGCGCGAGGAGACGTTGATGGGATTTACCCCGAGCGATACACGTGGGGGTTCATCGTATGAGTCGACGGGAGCGGGCCCATCCTCGAGCGTCAGAGGATGACGCACAGCCGCACCCTCCAGACCCCACTGCACTTCAGCATTGTTCCAGGATCGGCAGCCGACCCCACCGAGCGACGATCAGGACCCTCCAGAGATGCTCCCTGTCCCCCCACAGTGACAGCGTCCACAGCGACAGGGCCCACCGACAGGGGGATCAGGCCCCTCAGGGTCCACGCCCCGTATGTCTCCGCCATCGGGGATGTACATGATCCAGTTCCTCCCTGCCATCCCCGAGTACGACGCTAGGGGGAGGCAGATTTGGAGGAACGACTGGCCGCACGAGATTCCCTGGGAGGAGGCCTACGTCCACAGGAATTTCAACTCAGAGGACTGCCGCGGCCTGTGGTGTGTTCGTGAGAAGGACAAACAGTACAACGACGCAGGTAATTAGTTAGTTTAATTAATTATTTAGATTGTTTAATTAATTATTTAACTACGTCGAAGCTTAGTTCATAATTAATTAGTAAATTAAATTAGTTAGGTCGTTAGTTAGTTATTAAATTAAATTAGTTAGTTAGTAAATTATGTATGTAGTTGGTTAGTCAATTAGTTAGTTAGTATGAAATTTTTATTAGGCATGTATTCATTTTAATTATGAAATAGGCGTCCTCGTAAATAAACCCGCGGGGACGAGAAGGACCAGAGGGCCAGCGAACATGTCGACCCTGGAGAGGGAACTCGCCGGTGGGATCAGGGAGATCCTGCCCGGTCCCGGTGAGGATGGACGCCCGATCGAGAGGAGAGAAACCACGACCAAGTATATCAACGCGACGGGCATGATCGTGCGGGACAGGGTCCCAATGTTGTGGCCCGACTGGGGCTCTGTGCACGATGACATCAAGGCACGAGTGTACAATGCACTGTCGGTGAGTTAAATCGTATTTTTATTATAGAAAATAAACATTTATGAATTGAGTCCTTATAACTATATAAAAATATTTTCTAATTAATTTATAATATTGCAGCAATGGTTTAGAGTCCATCTTGCCTTGGACTGGTGGAGAGACGAGCAGCTGAAGAACAGGTTATTTGTTTCGCGTTATTTTACTATCATTCGAGTTAGATTGAAGACGATTAAAGATGTACGAATATATCTAACAGTTGTGTTCTGTTAATATAGGTACTCCGAGTAGAAGAACGAGCTGTCGACGCACCACATGACGTACCATGTGGAGAAGGGCTTGGGGCGAGGTGCAACCTCCCACGAGTTCCGGTACAGGGAGTATGAGTGGCTATGGCTGGTAGTCTACTTCGGGAGCGACAGGGTCTCGGTAAGAAAATTTAGCCTAGTCTATAACTTTTTAATGTTATTTAGTAATTAAATTATGTAGTTACTAAATTAAATTAATTAGTTAGTTAGTTAGTTATTAAATTAAGTTAGTTAGTTAGTTACATAGTTAGTTAGTTCGTTACTAAATTAAATTAAATTAAATTAGGTAGTTAGTAAGTTAGTTAGTTACTAAATTAAATTAGTTAGTTAGTTAGTTAGTTACTAATTAAATTAAATTAGTTAGTAACTAAATTAGTTAATAATTTTTTTTTGGTTAGTTCCTAATATTTTAAGTTAGTTACTAATTTATATTTGCGTTTATATGTTCGTTCTTATAATAAACAAAACCTCGAAGACGAACAGCGACAACCGCAAGATGAACGAGCACCCCCACCACGGCGGTGCCCGCTCCTGGAGGCAGTGGGCAGAGATTGCAAGGAGGGACCGACCGCCGAGCCCGTTGTCGTGGATTCATGCGCACATGTATCCGGACCGTCCCGACCAAGTGGTAAGTATTCGCCCATCTTCAATAAAAGTGTTTCATTAAATTAATTTATATATATTTTTTATTAATTCGTTTATTATATTTTCTTGTCAATTAGGCGAGAATAAATGCGGAGACCAACGCGATCACCTTGAGGATCGCGCGAGAGACGCTGGGAGAAGGGGCGTCCGATGAGGCGATCGTGGAGTTTGCCTCCACGATCGACACTCTTGAGCCGCGCTTGGCCTCTCAGATCATGCACGCGGCGGTAGGGACTGGCAACAACTACTTCTACCAGAGAGGCCTAGGCGCGGCGGGAGATGGGGTTCTGAAGTACACGCCGGCCAATCCCAGCACGCAGCGTGCGGCTTCGACGAGCAGAGACTTGCAGACACAGCTGCAGAGGACGCAGGCGGATTTGGCGAGGGCGGTGGAGGCGCTCCAGCAGCAGGCTTCGGTGCAGCTGGCCAGCAACGCGGCCGCGGCGGAGATGTACCGATGGATGCGGCAATCTTGGGAGGCCCAGCGAGCTGGAGAGGAGCCCCCGCCTCCGCCACAGATGCCCGATTTCGTCGTCCCCACTCCTCTCCCGCATCGGAGTACGCCAGGCGATCAGGGTAGCCATAGCCACCGGAACTCGAACGATCCCGTCGACGACGCTACGGGTTTAGGGGGTGATGAGTAGTTAGTAGTGTACGTAGATGGCTAGTTTGGGGGTTTGTACAGTAGGGTATTACAGATGGATTGATGTGGATATTTGTTGGCTATTTGGATGTACATTTGTGGATTTTCTGCAGCCAAACCGAAGACGAAGTGGAATTGGGCCCAAACAAAATTTTTAAGAATTTTTTAAATATTTAGGGGTTATAGCCGATGAAATGGACCATATTTCGTCGGCTATAACCTCCCGGCTTCCGGCAAAAATAAACCGTTTCCGGTGCCGGCGAATGTTATAGCCGACGATTAATTCGTCGGCTATGCCTCGACTTATAGCCGACGATAGAGTCGTCGGCTATACTTCGGGGTTTAGGGGTTAGGGGTCAGGGTATAGGGGTTAGGGGAGAGTTATAGCCGACGACTCTATCGTCCATAATAGCCGACGACACTTTGTTCGTCGGCTATACTTCGTGGTTTAGGGTTTAGGGGTTTCGGGTTATAGCCGACGACTTACCCTAAGTGTCGTCGGCTATACTATAGCCGACGGGGCATTCCCGACGAGGGAATAGCCGACGATACTTCGTCGGCTATGATTATAGCCGACGATTTAATGGAAACGGCCGACGAGATGGCGTCGTCGGCTATGACCCCTTTTCTGGTAGTGTTGAAGCATCATGTGCTGTGATCATCAAGTTGACAAAAGAGGCAGTAAAGAATGATGAGAAAGTGGACAACTTGCAGATTGAAGTTGATAGCATTAAAACTCGTATTAACAACCCTTTGCACTCTATATTGAGTGGTGGACCTGAGAGCATCAAGAAGTTGATAGCTGCACTTACTAAAATACAAGAAATGCGATCAACTCTAATGGAAGCGTATGTGTCTTTGGCTGAACACTAAGGTTTAGGAGTTTGTTTTTGAAGCATATTGCTGGTATCTATACTTCCTCTCATTATTTCAGGGTGTAGTACATGTTAAGGTGTATTTGGAGATGAATTATGTATATTTTGAGTAATGGCTTCTGCCACACTAGATATGGCAATATTAGCTTGGGTTTGGAGCAGGAAAAAACTGAAATATGGTAATATTGTGGTCTGAAAGTGACCATTTTTGTATATTACTATTCAATGAATGAATGAAATTTGTGTAGCAAATTTAATTGGTAGGATTGATTACTATTGACTATTTGCTGGGTTGAATATACAATAGCTATTGTGCATTATGAAACACTGTATGTATGCTCATGTTTGATGTTAGTAATATAGGCACACAAGGTTATGAGTGTGTTTGGGGGGGCTTTTTTGCTCTGGTGATTATAAGCACAGCAACATTTGGTGTTTGGTAAAAACGGCTTTGGAACCCAAGCTGGAAGAAGCCCCAGCTTTTTCTGTCGAAAAGCCAAAGCAGAGGTGACCCTCCTTCTGGAAGCAGTAGTGTGGCTTCTGCACTGTAGTGGAATCTTTCAAAATATCGTAGATTGCCCTCACTCTCTGAAAGCTTCTCTCTTCTTCTAGTTCTGTGTTGATTGCTTGTTTGGACTGAAATGGAGAGAAGCTTCAGGAAGGTGGTGAATGCCAACGACAGAGATGTGTTTCTGGAGATGCGGCGCCGCCACAAGGACAAGGAGAAAAATGGAGGCTTTCTGCTGCTTCCGAGCAAGAACGCCGGCGATGAGCTCGATGCTGCTCCGATTGGTACGAAGGCGTTTTTTGGGTTGTTAAAGATTCTGTATTTTTGTTAGTACTGAAGCTGGGTTTGGTTTTGATGGTGGGTTTTTGTTGCATAGTATGATAAAGCGATTTACAGGATTAATGGGTTGGTGGCGCCGGAGCAGAGAAGTAGAGTCGATGAGTTTTTGAACTCCGAGAATGAGAAATCCGAGTACGATTGGTGAGTGTGTAAGTGAGCTTTTAAAGTTTGAGTCTTTGATTTTGTGGTTTGTGATGAGCTGATTAGGAGACGTTGTGTAACGACTGGTTGAATTTGTGAATAAACTTGTTTGCAAATGATGGGTTTCCAAATTGGGACTGAGAGTAATGAATTGGGTGTTGCTTTGTAGTAGAGATCTAAACTTCTTTTAAAACATGTTAAGAGTAATGGGTTTTTTAGGATGCAAGTTGTGGCCTGCCTCCTCCACATTGCTAAAATAACTTCCCATATTAGCAATGTTTTGGTATTGATGTAAGTTGCCACCTAGTTTGCGCCGGAGGTTACTGCATGCGTCCCATTCAGGGCTCTCGTCTCCAAGTAGGACAGCCATGTAATTGAAATCCCCAGTGTCTTGATCTGGAGTGGCCTCGATTGATTCTCCACTACGGTTCCGTAACTTCTGACCAAGAAGTGTGTTAGCAGTAGCTACATCTTTAGCAAATTGCAGTTGGCTTTCTCTGTATCCATCACTATTCTGCTTACTCTACAAACAAGAAAGTAATCAATATGACACTGCATACAACTAGAATTAATGAATACATGAAGTCTTATAAACTGGATATTGAAAGTGGGAGCTGTGAAGTTGTTGGACTTGGCAAGGTAGGAATTAGCAAGTGAAGATTCCTATTTAGGAGGTTTTTTATTTTTTCTTTTGAAGGGTGACTGGTGTTGAAGTTAATGCTTTCCTGAGAAGATTAGGAATCTGTCTGAAAAGCTAATATGCTTTCCAGCAGCTGCTTCACTGTTCATTCCACTGAGATTTTTCAGCTAGATATTTGTAGTATCATATTACTATAATTTGTCAAGTTGATCTCTAGCTAAACTAGGTTAGATATTTTTGTAGGTTACTTTGCTCTCTATAAAAGGGAAGTGTTTCTCTGTAATCTCTTAGAATTTTAGATCAAAGAAAAGACTGCATAAGTTCAGTTCATCTACTCTTCTTCAAACACTATTCACCAAGTGAACATTGTCATATACTTCACTCACCACGAGTAATTGGTCGCCGCTCGCCACGAGTAATTGGTCGCCACTCGCCACGTCGAACTGGTTTCTGATCACACTCGCCAGTGCGAAAGTAGAAGTATTGTGAATTCTAACATGGATTCCAACATAGTATCAGAGCTCTATTGATCAATATCAACTGGGGTGTACCTTCTGTTGATTCAGAAATAAAAAAAAACAAACACAAGTCTTTATTTTTCTGTCACTGGTATGGCTACATCAGGAGGAAGTTCAGAAAACAGAGTTATAATCTTCAATGGAGAGAACTTTAATTTCTGGATAATTAAGATGGAGACCATGTTCATCTCACGAGATCTATGGAGCCTCGTAGAAGAAGGATACAAGAGACCAGATGCAGAAGAGGAGCAAACAATTGCGCAGATGGCTGAACTGAAGTCGAATATTAAGAAAGATGCGAAAGCTCTTAATATTCTGCAGACTTCGGTCACAGATGAGATCTTTCCCAGAATCTCAAATGAGAAGACTGCCAAAGCTGCATGGGATGCACTCAGCCTTGAGTATAGATGATCAGTAAGGGTCAGAGCTGTCAAGGTACAATCTATTAGAAGAGATTTTGAGTATACAAAAATGAATGATACTGAGTTGTTAGGTGATTATAGCACTAGATTGACTAATATTGTTAATCAGATGTGTTGGAAGTATATATGGTATACCGCCAAGCATGTTCGGCGACCTCGTGGACCGTACAACCGGCGTCATAGGTCCTACTTCCGGCATCCAGCGGGTAGACCGCCACCCCGGCTACATTCCCAATGTCAGAGATCACCGGTACCGCACCTGGAGGGCGTGCCACCGGGCACCTGAAGTAGCTTCGTGAGTAGGGAAATATGTAATAGTGTAATAAGCATCCCACATTGGAAACGTAGTAAAGGTGGGAGGCCTCCTTGCCTATAAATAGAAGGCTTCCCCCTTAGAGTTAAGGATCTTGGATACTTGCTACTCTTGGCATGTAATCACCATCCGATGGTTTATCGGCCGATCATACTATATTCCAAGTGGACGTAGCCGTGCCCTCCGGTGGCACGGTGAACCACTATACTTGCTTGTGTCTATTTACAGCTTTATTATTGTGCTTCTGTCAGGCCTACGAGTTTGTGCGGAAACAAGATGAGAACCTACAAAGAACCAATACCTGAGGAGAGAGTAGTACAGAAAATCCTAATGAGCTTGAATAGGAAATATGATGCTATTGTTAGTATTATAGAGGAGACTAGGGATCTGAAAACTCTAGGTGTTCATGATCTGATGGGAACTCTGAAAGTTTTCGCTCATAGGTTGTCTAGTCATGATGAAGAAACTGAAAAAGCTTTCCAAACACTCAACCTTAACTCAAATAGGAGTGAGTCATCTAGTTCAAATTCTAAGCAGAAAAAGAACTGGAAAGGTAAAGGAAAGAAGTGGGAGGGAAAAACAAATCAGCGGATGAAGAGCAACAATGAGGAGAGTAGCAACTAAGGGTATTATAAATGCACTGTCTGTAATAAGCTTCATGCAGGCGAGTGTTGGTTCAAAGGGAAATCAAAGTGCTCAAACTGTGAAAAGTTTGGTCATGTCAGGAAGGATTGTAACTACAAGGGAAATCAACATGCGAACAGCATAGAGGCGAGTGACACAAACATGTTTTGTGTTACTCATGCTGCAAGTGTTGCAGTAGAGGAGAATGCGTGGCTTGTTGATAGTGCTTGCAGTAATCATATGACGGTGAATGCCAACCTTCTACATGATATTGACCACAACAGCATTACAAGAGTGAAGATGGGAAATGGAATGTTGGTGGATACAAAAGGCAAAGGAAGCATTGCTGTTGAAACCAAGTCTGGAAAAATGTACATCAGAGATGTGATGTTGGTTCCAACTCTGGATTCCAATCTGCTAAGTGTTGGTCAGCTCATTGAGCACAAATATCACCTGCATTTTGGTGATGACATTTGCAAGATATATCAGAGAGGGAGCAGCAAGAACCTGATGGTAGAAATCCAGATGAAGAGGAACAGAAGTTTTCCTCTGCCTCTCAATTATGCAACTGAGAGTCCTCTCAATTATGCAACTGAGAGTGCAAGAAGAATGGAGCAAAAGGATGATCCCTGGCTCTGGCACAAGAGACTTGGACATTTGAATTTCCAGAGTCTCAAGTTGATGCATCAAAAGGAAATGGTGCAGGGACTGCCAAAAATAAATGATGTAAATGAAGTGTGTGAAGGATGTGCATTGGGGAAGCAACACACACTCCCATTCCCAAAAGAGAAAGCCTGGAGAGCAAAAGTACCTCTGGAGCTGGTACATTCTAATGTTTGTGGTCCAATGAAAACCACAACTGATGGAGGAAATAGATATTTTCTAACCTTCATAGATGATTTCACAAGAATGACTTGGGTTTATTTCCTAAGGCAAAAGTCTGATGTGTTCGTCGTGTTCAGAAAGTTTCAAGCAATGGTGGAGAGACAATCTGGCCTCAAGCTGAATAAGTTAAGAACAAATAGAGGTGGCGAGTACACATCAAATGAATTCAAGAAGTTTTGTGAAGACATTGGGCTGGAAAGACAGCTCACTGTTAGCTACACACCTCAACAGAATGGTGTAGCTGAAAGAAAAAATATAACAATCATTGAGATGGCCAAGTCCATGCTCCATGATAAATCAGTACCTCAAGAATATTGGGGAGAAGCAGTTAATACTGCTGTGTATTTGATGAACAGACATCAAACAGTTGCTGTCCAAGGAAAGACTCTGTTTGAAGCATGGAGTGGCAGGAAGCCAAGTGTAAATCACTTGAGGGTGTTTGGATCAATTTGTTATGCACATATCCCAGAGGAGCTGAAATATAAACTGGATGAAACCAGTGAGAAGTGTGTATTCATGGGATACAGCTCTCAATCAAAGGGCTATAGGCTCTACAATTTGCAAAAGAAGAAAATGATAGTCTGCAAAGATGTTCTCTTCAGTGAGAATTCATCTTGGGATTGGAACCAAGGTTCAGCCCAAGAGAAAGGAGTAAAAGAAGTAAGAGTTCAAAATGAACAAGAGGATCCAGAAATTCTGGAACTCAATCCGCCAGCAACTCACTCGCCAGAAACTCACTTGCCAGCAACTCACTCGCCAGCGACACATTCGCCAGCGACTCACCCGCCAAAGACTCACTCGCCAGGATCTTCAGAAGCTCAATCAACACCAAGCTCTCCACCAGTAAGGATGAGAAGCTTGAATGAAGTGTATGAAAGCTGCAATGCATGCTTGTTCGAGCCAGAAAGATTTGAAGAAGGAGTGAAGGAAGATGAATGGAGGTCTGCAATGCAAGAGGAAATCAATGTGATTGTGAAGAACAACACATGGGAGCTAGTTGACAAACAAACCAGACAACAAGGATGTCATATGTTTGAAGTGGATATACAAGACCAAGCTGAACTCAGATGGTTCTGTGCAAAGAAATAAAGCAAGATTGGTGGCAAAGGGATACTCGCATATACCAGGAGTGGATTTCAATGAGACATTTGCACCAGTGGCAAGGCATGAGACCATAAGAGGTCGGATTTCCATTACTGCACAAAAGGGTTGGTATCTACACCAACTTGATGTCAAATCGGCATTTCTAAATGGAGTGCTGAAAGAAGAAGTGTTTGTGGAACAACCACAAGGTTTCATCATCAAAGGCAAAGAGCAGAAAGTTTACAAGCTGAAGAAAGCTCTATATGGCCTGAAACAAGCCCCAAGAGCTTGGTATGGTGAGATCGATTCCTATTTCACAGCAAGGGGTTTTCAAAGGAGTGAAAATGAACATGCCGATACTTGACTGCAACAAGACTAGATATTATGTATGCAGCAAGTTTGATGTCCAGATTTATGCACAACCCCACCAAGATACACTATGGAGCAGCAAAGAGAATCCTGAGATACATCCAAGGAACAATGGACTTTGGAATCCTGTATGAGAGGAATGTAGAACCAAAACTCTTTGGGTTCTGTGACAGTGACTGGGGAGGCAGTGTAGATGACTTGAAGAGCACATCTGGATATACTTTCACACTAGGAACATGAGTGTTCTCCTGGGCTTCAAAGAAGCAGAAATCAGTGGCATTGTCCACAGCTGAAGCTGAGTATGTCGCAGCTTCAATCGCCACTTCACAAGTAATATGGCTAAGAAGAGTCATAGAAGACTTTGGTGTTCATGACTAGAGGGAAGAAGAGCAATTATTGCAATTTGGTGGTTCTTGTGTTGATTTTGGGTTTTCTTGGGTGTGTTTTGTTTGTGGTTTTGCTATCTGTGTGGTGATTAATTCATGGCTTTTGTGATAAGAACATTGTTTGCATCAAGAATTTGTTTTGTTTTTGTAAAGGGAGTGCAGAAAGTTGTATTCTTTGATCTTTTATACAAAGATTATAAACAAGAACTTTTCTCATTGGAGTGTACAACTTCTTTGGCAAGCTTTTGGTTGTACAATTGGAGCTAGCAAGAATGTGTCAGCTCTGTTTAGTTCAATTTAGTTATTGCATGTGGGTGTATCTGAGTATTAGGGGACTAATGGGAGACTAGCTAATATGAATTCAATCTTACATATGAACTGTCTTTGCTATATTATCATAGATTCATAATCGCAGGTCCTTGGTTGTGAGGGAATGCATCATGTCAGCCCTTGTTTCATTTGCCTATAGAGGCATATATGTTGTAATTCCAGTACAATGCACTCATTTAGTTTGCACTTTATTTTGCCCTATACAGCATTTGGGATTGCCCGATCCCGTCCCGGTCTCGGCCCGAACCCGAACGGGATCGGGACGTGCGGGATGAATTTCTAAAATAGGCATTCCCGTCCCGATAATTTATTTTCGGGACGGGACGGGATTCGCCCAATCCCGTCCCATGCCGAGCTCTAATACTACCTACAAAGCAATTGGAAGAGAAGATCCAAGCTATTTGACCTCGAAATTGATCAAATCGGACGATTTTGCAGATTGCAGCAGCAGCACAGCAGTTTTTTTTTTTTTTCAACTGTTCTACAATCTGTTTAAGTCGAGGGTTTTGTAACAGATTTTAAAAATTTAAGCGATAGACATGTTCTTTCTCCGTTGGTTTAGCTAATCTTAAGTGACGCACATATGCCGTCGCCTTAGTGACGTCGCATTAGAGTCTCTTAAGCGACAGACCGACTTTTCTATGAGACGGAAACTTTGTCCGTCGCATAAGTGTCTCTTAAGCGACAGACGTATTTAAAGTCCGTCGCTATACCTCATTTTTGGCGTAGTGGAATGGCGCCTTACCTGGAAGCTTTCGGGTAGTTCTTTGTTCTTGTTGACAGTATATACGGTACACCTCCAAGCATGTTCGGCAACCTCGTGGACCGTGCAACCAGCGTCATAGGTCCTACTTCCGGCATCCAGCGGGTAGACCGCAACCCCGGCTACATCTCCATTGTTCCACATCACCAGTGCCGCACCCGGAGGGCGTGCCACCGGGCTCCTGAAGTAGCTTCGTGAGTAAGGAATTGTGTAATAGTGTAATAAGCGTACATTGGAGAAGTTGTAAAGGAGGGAGCCTTCCTTCACTATAAATAGAAGGCTTCCCCCTTAGTGTTAAGGACCTGAATCTTGGATACTTACTACTCTTGGCAGGTAACCACCATCCGATGGTTTATCGACCGATCATACTAGATTCCAAGTGGACGTAGCCGTGCCCTCCGATGGCACGGTGAACCACTATACTTGCTTGTGTTCATGTTCTATCTTTATTATTGTGCTTCTGCCAGGCCTACGGGTTTAGGCACCAACAATTGGCGCCGTCTGTGGGAACCTATATAAATAGTTCATTGTGATCTACTGGTCGTGTTATCCGGGCAGCGGTTCAAGGTAATTAACTGGCCACCCTTTATTCCCACCCGGGGCCAGCAATTTTCATCCTGGCCAGCAAGCAGCCCAGGACAACTGCCCAGCTCTCCGGGTCAGCAGGAGAAGTTTGGTCAGCAAGCCCGGTCAAACAGGTCAGCAGGCCCAATAGCCCAGTCCAGGTCGGCGTATCAGTCGCCCGGTTTAGCAGGCCTCCGGTGCTCGCGCGGTGCTTCCACTCCCACAACCCGAAATCGCCTCCCGGTGAAACTAGCCAAGCACCGGTGTCGCTGGCCGGCCCGGTCGGGTCTATCAAATCCACCGGAGGCATGAAGCTCGATCCGGCAGCTTGCAGGGCCCCTCCCTCTCCTCCCGCTGCTCCATCTCCAGGTCGAACCCCAACGGTACTCCTCTGTTGCACCACCACTCCTCCGTCTCTGGTGATCTGTCCATCCATGGCAACGGGTCGCTCACCTCCTGTACGGCCCTCCTCTCTGGATCCGGTGCGGCTTCCCCCCTTCCGGTGCGGCTTCGTCAACCCCGGCCGAGTCTGACTTCACCTCCGGTACGGCACTCCTCTCCGGGTCCGGTGCGGCTTCCTCCCTTCCGGTGCCTCATCTCCGGACACCAATGGCAGCATCTCCGGTGCGCAATTCATCTCCGGGTCGTCCTCCTCTCTAGGCGCCGGTGACTGTGGACGTGGGTCCGGTGTGGCTCGTCTCCCTCCTCCGGTGCGGAGCGATGCGGTCGTCTTCTCCGCCGGACGAGAAAAACCCGGATGAGAAGAGAGAGATAAACCCGGACGAGAAGAGAAACAAAAACAGAAGAAGAGAATTGGCGGGAAAGAGAAGAAATTCAAAAATTTATGTGGAAGTCAGCGGGTTAGCAGAAGGCTTGGGCCGGGTCGGGTCGGGCCACAGCAACGGGACTGTGCACCTAAAATCTTCTTTGGGCACCCATCGCAGCTCCTCACCCGGGAAAAAATTGGTCTTTCCGGGCACCGATGAGTTCCTCGAGCCACTGGCGTCTCATCCCATGCCTCCCCCTCACCGCCTGGTCATTCAGCCCCGGCTGCCTTCTCCGGTTCGGGCGACTCTTCCTCTCCGGGCACGACAACGGCCCAGTGCCGCGTAGGCCAAGGGGGACTGATCGGATCCAGCAAGTGGGCACCCCGGTCCTAGTATACTACAATGGCCAGCCCTCCATCAATCCCTGCTTGACATGCTACATCCACGACGACCTCTGCAAACCGGTCCGTCCGGCCCGGCGGTCCGCCTCCTCGCTCCGGTCACCTCTCTCTCCAGACGTCTTCCGGTTTGGCTCCTCGCCATGGGACTCTCCCTCTCCGGGCACGACAAAGGAGCGGAGCAGAGGAGCGGAGCAGAGGAGCAGGCGGAGGAGAGAAACCGAAAGAAGAAGCAGAAGAGAAAAGGGCGGGAAAAGAAATTCAAAAGTAGCAGGCCCGGTCAACGTTCGGGTTGGGCCGGGTTGGGCTGCAGCAACGGATCAAACGCATGGGCCTAGGCCTGGTTGGGCTGCAGCAGGCTGGGTACAGATTCAGCAGGAAATGAGGCAATTTCCTTTGGCCACCCACTAGGTTTCTTTGGACACCCAAGCTGTTCACTACACCCGTAGACATTCACTGGGCAACCCGGGAATCATTACCGCATACTATTCCAACACCCGGCAGCTTTCTCCAAAGCTAAGTATTCTAACTTATTTATTATTACTCAACCCATGCTTCACCTGTGCATAATCTGTTTGGGAATATTGATAACTAGACATGTGATAAGAGCACGATCGTATCATTATGCATCAGTTGATCATCTCAGCATTGCAATGCATCGCATATCAGTATGCATCGTTGCACTCATATCATTATGCGCTTATCAGTGCTGTACATATCGTTATGCATCGCACTACGGTGCACGCATTTCAGTGCACGGCATTACAATACATCGCATCTCAGTGCGCATATCAATATGCATCGCATCAGTATGCATCGCATTACAATACATCGCACTACGGTGCACGCATTTCAGTGCACGGCATTACAATGCATCACATCACAGTGCGCATATCAATATGCATCGCATCAGTATGCATCGCATTACAATGCATCGCACTACGGTGCAGGCATTTCAATGCATCGCATCTCAGTGCGCGCATCAGTATGCATTGCATTACAGTAGCGCCATCTCACCGGTTATGTAATATCCAACCGGCTCCGTGGCTCTCACCGGTTATGTAATATCCAACCGGCTCTGTGGCTCTCACCGGCTATGTGACATTCAACCGGCTCCAAGGCATTCCACCGGTTTAGTCACTTTCCTTCGCCTGCGGGCAGGGACGAGCCAGCAACAACTCGAGGCTTCGAAACACATGGGCTTTATATATACACCCGAGCGAGTTTACATCTAACACATGTACTCTTGTCCAGCAGGATAAAAACCCTGCATCACACTGAACTGTGATACATTTGGGGACACATGGCGAGACTCGTTATCTCAAAGCCACCCCACCGGGCAGATTGTTTCTCTAACACAGAACAAGTCTCCCCGCAGGCTAACAAACCTGCACATTACCTCAACGCTTATTCCAACACAAGCTGAGAAGAACTAGCCAGTGTTAACCGGTGCTCCAACATGGCTGCAACACCCCACCGGGGTACCTGTTGGCTTATTCCACGCTCCAGCAGGCCTCCCCGCAGGCTAGCAATCCTACCCCACGCTCATTCGGGCACGAGCTGCGCCGAACCACCGGGCTACTCCCCGGCCTGCCTCTCCGTTGGCAGCAATTGAACTTGGGGGACTCGTTCTGACATGGCAGAATGCCCGGTCGAGATCCCATACACTCTCCGACTCGTTCCGACATGGCAGAAGGCCCGGTCGAGATCCCATGCACTCTCCGACTCGTTCCGACATGGCAGAACGCCCGGCCGAGATCCCATGCACTCTCCGGGTTTCACCCCGCTCCACATTTATTGCATGGGCACCCCGGTTCCGCACCACTGCGCCAGAGCCTCAACCCCTGCACCACAGCTCACGCCAGCACCTCACCTCCAGCCTCGTGAGCTCGGCCGCTCAGTATCAGCCCACCCTCCAGTCTCGTGATCTCAACCGTCCAGCCAGCGGGTCACCCTGGATTCAGCAGGCCCGGTCCTATCCGACGGGTCACCCCAGCCAACGGGTCACCCCGGATTCAGCAGGCCCGGTCATGTTCAGCTGCGGCTCCGCCCGATCAAGCTTCAGCGAGTCAGGACCGGTCAGACCCGGATCCTACCTGGGGACCCACCGCCGCTCCAGAACCCGGCGCCTCATCACTCCCGGCCAAGTCAAATCTCCAACACGAACTTGGGGGACTACTACTGGGAGCACATCAGTAACACTCGAGCGGAGGGGTGGGACTCGGCATTCGAACGCCCGGTAAGAGCCCAATCCCACTTAGGGACTTGGGGGACTGGTGGTAGTAGGGGTGACTCGGTCACCACCTACGCTTGGCGGCACATGATGATTAACTCTCCAAGTAAGATTGCACTCTTACTCGGGAACTTGGGGGACTTGTTGACAGTATATATGGTACACCTCCAAGCATGTTCGGTGACCTCGTGGACCGTGCAACCGACGTCATAGGTCCTACTTCCGGCATCCAGCGGTGTACATGATGATTAACTCTCCAAGTAAGATTGCACTCTTACTCGGGAACTTGGGGGACTTGTTGACAGTATATATGGTACACCTCCAAGCATGTTCGGTGACCTCATAGACCGCAACCCCGGCTACATCTCCTTTGTTCCACATCACCGGTGCCGCACCCGGAGGGCGTGCCACCGGGCTCCTGAAGTAGCTTTGTGAGTAAGGAATTGTGTAATAGTGTAATAAGCATCCCACATTGGAGAAGTTGTAAAGGATGGAGTCTTCCTTCCCTATAAATAGAAGGCTTCCCCCTTAGTGTTAAGGACCTGGATCTTGGATACTTACTACTCTTGGCAGGTAACCACCATCCGATGGTTTATCAGCCGATCATACTAGATTCCAAGTGGACGTAGCCGTGCCCTCCGATGGCACGGTGAACCACTATACTTGCTTGTGTTCATGTTCTATCTTTATTATTGTGCTTCTGCCAGGCCTACGGGTTTAGGCACCAACAGTTCTTATGTATGTGTGCTGTGTATAAACAGAGTAGCTTAAATTATATATCTTCATTCTTTGTACCCACTTCAATTCGATTCAAGATGTAAGTAATAATACATATATAGATTGTAACTTGAATTTATATTCCACCATGTGAAAATATTTGTTCTATATATAAAAGATTTATTCTCTTTCATTTGTTGATCATTGGGTTGATTTCATCACTTGTACGTAATTAATTTCTTGTTGATCATTCGTGTGTAGCCTTTTGGCAAGAATTTTTCTTAAAACTCTGTAATCACACGTATGTTTGTTTACGTGGTTATTTCAATCTCTCTATTTTTTTCTTGAATAAGTAAAAAAATAGACATTCAAACTTAGGACGGCATCCATCGATCTTATGCATAATATGTAGTGATTAAATGCAAAATATGCATTCTAGTGTAAGTTTATTGACTATATTATGAGGCCTTACTCGGTCTCTGAGTGTTGTATAGAAAAGTAAACAATTAAAGATAAGAGCTTAACAAAAGATTCCGGTTTCCCATTTTTCAAATCTTCCGTAGCAAAAATACGCGGGAACTTTCAACTAACAGTATACGTGTAAGATTGTAAGCCACCTCATCTATTCGAAGGGTTCCGTGAACCGCACCCAATCCACCACCGTCACTCCAATTTTTCAAGCATTTCCTGCAAACAGCTACCGGGAAAAAGAGACTACATCAAACTAATACCACACGAAACCACGAAGGTGTGTTCGATCCTGCTCGGGAAAGGTCCAAGTGAAATAAAAATATAAGATGACAATGAATTGAACTGACCTGAATTCACGCAATCCGGCCACAGTTGTAAGGAAGCAAGGTAGTTACTCGGTTACACCGGCCAGTAGGCAGTACGTAGTAGTATAGTTGACGATGAAAAATGAGTTAATTGCAGAGCTAGCTATGTCAAAGCCCACGTTTTACATTAGTCCGGATTATCCGATATATGTCTAATACACACATAATAACGGCAACATCTTACATGCTTAGAATACCGGTACTCGGACGTGTTGACAATATAAAGACCGTTGACTGTCATTAATAGTTAGAATTCAACGATTGAGAATGACGCCAACGTGACGGAGTATCAAAACTCAAGCATGTAAGAATTTTTACATAATAACGGCGTTGTTTTCTTAATTATCTATCTGGTAATATTTTTTTGGGTCTTTGCAGGGAGAAGTAGATGCTGTTAGGTCGGTCTGGACCCCTTTTTTGTGTGTAATTTTTTGATATCTTTGTCCATGCCATCCACGTAGAGAATAATTTTCAAGCTTAAACAACATCTATCCTAAATCTTTGAAGGCCGGTTTCGATCAACGATGAATCATGAGTAGTTGAATAAAATTGAGAAAATTTAATTAGTCGATCTGATCAAGGAAACTAATGAGAAATAGGCAAGAAAAACATGGAGAAGCAACCGTACGTTCGTATTGCACTGCTGAGAAATTAACAAGTTAATCATATCCGATCTCATGAGAACGTCGGGTTTTGGTAAGAGAGTTTGGTTTAGTGACTCATTATGTTAAAGACTACGTGACCTACTGCAGTAAACTACCCCTAAATCAATTTCCCGAACAAATGGGAAATGGGGATCCAAAATCCATGCCATGAGTCTCATCATGACACTGGGTTCTAATATATCCATGGCTACGTATGATCATCAACAGCAGGGGCGGACGCAGAAAATTATGTGAGTGGGGGCAAAAAAAAAAGTTCTAGTTGCGCGAAGCGTAATTTTTTATTTTATTTCAATATTAGTCTTTAGTTTTTTTAAAATATGTGTACGTGTTGAGATCTGTCATAAAAAATGGTGTAAATGAATGCGATGCCAAGTTCTCAGCAGCGGATCTAGAAAATTTGATCAGGGTAAGGCAAAAATAATGAATCGTATCTCTTCTATCAGTTGTCGAACGAATACAACGCATAGTAATAAAGATATACAAAAAAATTCTCTATAATTGAGATTTATGAAATTTAAGACAATTCAATAGAAATTACGTCATTCAATAGAAATTACGTCTTATTTGAACTCTTGCACGCATCAGTTTTTTTTTTGTTTATTATAAAAGTTTTTGGCCTATCATTATTCAAATCAATATCTTAGAAAAATGCAGTATTTTTGAGTTGTGATAAGAAGAAAAAATAATTAAGAAAAACCTGAAAGTCTCCCCAATTCACCATGGTTTTGCCCTATTTTTGCCATTTACACAAAACTTTTCTTGTACTAAATCTATATAATCTATTACTAACTACAAGAACCCAGTCTAGGCAATTGCCTAAGCTTGGCTCTACATGGATCCGCCCCTGATCAACAGGGTGCTGATCATGAAATGGATTTCTAGTTTTGAAAAACTAATCATCATTACCTATATATGGTTCGAATTTTGTCTCTGTCTCTATTGTTTCTAACACAAACTTTAATCAGGTCATTATCATAATTATTCTACTTTTGATTATCTTTGTGGTCATGACTTGTGTCTTGAGAGGTGACCTTTTCTTGATATATAAACATTGCGCCGGAAGGAAATTGGTTAAATCTATTGCATCTAGCTATCATGCATGCGATGATGCAACTTTCCATAAACAGCTCTGTAAAGTTCACATCCACGATACTCTGCTGAGTCTGCTCTGCAAGTTAAGGTGAATATCGATCCTTTTCGATCTTCAACCTGCTAAATTTCCATCTACGTACACCGTTAATTACTAAAGAAAATTCTCAAAAAAACCCAAGTGTTCAAAAGAAAATAGTGAAAAATAACAGAAAATCCTAGAGTTATATCAATGCAATTATCCAGAAATATCGTACTATTTTCAAGGATTGTATGGGTTGACTTGGAGGAGCATCATATTTATTCTCAAAAACATATCTATCTTTGTTCAATAGTAAATCAACATTAAGTTGCACCAAAGTTCAAAGAAAATCCCATGCATATGGAATTGAGTGTTCCTTATTAATTTTAAAAAATTAATTAACTCGCCACAACACAAAACAGAAATTGAAATAATAATAATAATAATAATAATAATAATAATAATAATAATAATAATAATAATATGTAGTAACCCCGATTTTATAATTCAATTTCGTGTAAATTTCTCGAAATTAATAGAAGGGTGATTTACGGAATTTCGTATTTCATACTTTTTTAATTAGTCGTTGCTCGAAGTCGGAAGTGATTCCGAGAGTTAAAATCCAAAAAAACGTTCAAATTCCGATGGGTTAAAAGTTGACTTTTTATCCGTTGTGAATTTTAAAAAGTTTTCTTCACAAAAGTCGTAGACCTCGACGATACGAGTTCGTAGACACGCGGCACGCGTGAAACGGACGTCGTATGAAGAAGTTACGACATGTTGAAGGCTATTTCCAAAATCAGAAATTTCTATAAATAGTAGAAAAAAATATCATGAAAGTCAAACTTTCCGAAAATATCTAAATTTCCAAAAATATTGAGGGTTACTGTTCAAGCTTGCCATTTTCGGCAGCAGACCTTCTTCTCCTTCGTTATCCGCCGTCCGGCCACGCCACGGTGAGTGCCACCCACCAAAATGCTCTGCCCAGCCTCCACTTTCGTTTGAGCTAAGCCACGCCCGGAACCATCGCCTGTGCGTGGTGCTGCGAGGCCCGAAAGATCCTGCCGCCATAGGCGACGGAGCTACTCACGTTCCAGGCGACGCCGGAGCTCAAGGCTGCCACTTTCCGGACCTCCTCCTTCCTCTGAGCAAGGTTTTGACGATCGTGGGGGGCTTTGACGGCGGCAACTGAGGCGGCGGTGGCCGATTGGAACTCCACCTAGCGGCGGCGTATCTGGCCTCTTCCCAGACATATCCTCAGGTGTTCCAGGTAGATTTCGAATCCTTGAATCTTGATCTACATGTTGGTGGTCTTGGTTGCAAGTTTGGGTGATGTTTTGGTGGCGGCGCGTGGGGCCCACACGCAGCCACTTTGGGCTGCTTGTGGCGGTGCGTCTGAATGTTTTTGGGGCAGTAGGGTGTTCTGCTGTATCGTGTTCGTCGATACGAGCGCGGGGATATATTATTTGCGTGATTCGGTCGCCGTATGATCGAGTTATGTATTTTTGAATCCGTTAATTATGCGATTATTAGTTTACGTGCGTATCGACCTAGAATTTGGGCTTGATGTTCGATTCTAGGGTCGATTAGGTTGTCTAGGAGCTTTAAGAGGCTCCGAAGGAGGTTTGTCGCGTGTTGGCAAGCCTCGGAGTTAAGGGTTGTGTGATCGGAGCGATTTATAATATATTTTATTCGAATTGAATGCTAAGTTTCGATATTGTCACTTAGGTGATTGACCGTGCTTGAGTATCTCACCCTTGTGAGGTTGAAGACGCAGCGGGAGTAATAAAGGTGAGTAAACCTCACAGTGTTCGTATATAATACGAGTTAAATTATTGTAAATGGATCGTTATATGCAAATTTGTTTTATTGAAATGATATTTGTTTTATGGTAATGATATTTGTTTTAAATTGAATGAACTTGATCGACAACGGTTCATTGGTAAGTAAAATGGTTTTAATATAATGATATTTGATTTTTAAAGTTTTTTACTATCAATGACTATAGTTGGTATTAGTAGACTATTCCTGAGTGAATGTCTACGTATATATATATATATATATATATATATATATATATATATATATATATATATATATATATATATTTACGTGAAATATATATATTGAGATTGTATATTTCGGTGAATTCATTTTGTTATGAAATTATCATAATTGAGAATGTGTGAGTTATGTGGTGTGTGAATGAGTTGGTATGGAAACCAACGGCTAATGGGAGATCTGTCCTGTGTTATGATAGGGATCTCTCATGTATGGCGATTATGGTCCTCCCTGTGTTTGATGGGGGATCTTTATGGATGTAATGGTTTGGAAACCAACTGTCAGTGTAATATCCCTCCTGTTTGATGGGGATCTTACACGTGTGGCGTAGGGATCTCGCCTGCGTGGAGAAAGGGATCCTTATGGCAGTTATATCGGGAATCAAGCGTTTGGTCGGGTGATTGGTTAAGATCAGTTAGAGCTCTAGTTTGTCTGCCATTATGAGATTTGGAGGGGAATGACATTGGTCATCGTGCCCCGGGTTTTATTCTTTGGTTGATTGTGTGTTGTGAATTTATAATTCTCGAGTTGTGGTTGTTTTGGGAATGAGATTTTCATTTTGCACGGCATGAGGGGTAACCGTGTGGGGTTATCAGGGTCTCATGCATGCATGTTTTTAAAAGAATTTATTTATGTTTTTCCTTTGTTGTCCAAGAGGGACATGCTTCCTTATTTACAAGTGTTGTCGTGATAATATGTGATTTTGTTACTAGTTGACTTGTATTACTTATGAGTAAGGGAAGTTGGGTTTTAAAAGAAAACAAGGTGTGCGTTGTTTTTCTTGAGGTTAAGATGACAACATCTTGGCTTCATTTTGGGATTGAGGGATTTTCTTATATACTTTCATTTTTTATATGTTTGTGTTAATTGTTTGTGCGTGACTTCCTGAACTAAGCTATATGCAGGAGTCACGATTTTAATTGGTTGTGCGTCACTTCCTGAACTAATCTATTTGCAGGAGTCACAATTTTAATTGTGTAAGATTTGTACCTTCCTGAACTATGATTTTAAGCAGGAAAGTCTGAATCTTACCTTGTATTTTTGTGTGCGTGTGGTATTATGGTTTAAGTGTTGTTGCGTGAGTCTGAGCTTACTCATACGTGCTTTAAAAAGCTTACCGAGTTTGTTGTTTACAACCCGGTGCACCAATCCATGGTGTAAGGGTTAATTGTGCAAGTGAGGATTAGCAGAGTTGAGGCGGCGGTTGATTGTGCGGTGAGTCGAAGTGGTTCTACTCATTAGTCTTGTTTTTCTTTAAGTATAGTGAGGTATGAGTGAAAAATTATATTGTCCGATATCTCACAACTTGTGTAAGATTGAAAATGTAATATTTTGTATTCATTAGAGTCGCATTTGTATGGACTCTTTAATGTATAATAATTTGTAATTTATTTTTTTAGTTCGTTGTGATTATTGAATTATCACGTTTTCGAATTTGAATTTTATCTTTTTAAATTCGGGGCGTTATAATAATAATAATAATAAGAAGAAGAAGAAAAAAGAAGGAGGAGGAGGAGGAGAAACTGTACGTTATGCAAATTCCAAACCATTAATTCCAGTTCTTGTAAAACTTCACCAAACTTTCTTTATAATTCTATTTGGGTAGTTCTATTTGCACCTCCAAGTTTGTTTTATACACCTCAACCTCATTACTTTTCCATTTAACTGTGCCCTTTCAGTTATTTTAAATTTCTGAGTCTACCTCTCTCTCTCTCTCTCTCTCTCTCTCAAACGACAACTGTGCAATTTTTTTCTCTCAAAAACCCGAAATTCAACAAATCACAAAAGAAAAAAATTGTGCATTAAATGACAATCAAATCTCATAAGTCAAATAAAGATCAACTCTTATGAGAAAACCAGCTTACCTTAGCTTTTTGTCTAGTACGATACTAGGTTTTCTTTCAAATTTATGGGCTTCGTTTAATTCATTATGCATAATTGATTACCAATACTATAGCAGATTGAGTAGTGGAATTGTAGAATCAATGTGCTAGAAACGTTTAGCCGTTTCAGGAACATGGCTCAATTTGTTCTAGTTTGTTTGCTTACTAATTGAAAATTGATGGTTGTTTTTTTTTTTGATACGAATCGATGGTTGTTTGGGTTGGTGGGCAAGGTTTAGGAATGGTCTGAGGACTTCTACTTTTTTTTTTCTTGAGAAATTACTAGAGGGACATAAAAGTAATATAAATTTTACAAAAAATATATGGAGGTATATTTAGCTGATTTAGAGGTGCAAATAGAACCTCCTTTCTATTTACCTTGATTGAAAAAAAAAACTCCGGGAAAGTCAAGTGGGAAGAAGAAGGGAAAGGGAACTAAGTGAAGTCGGAGTACGTTATATACATATATACAGATCTGTAGCTCATATGGTTAAATCACTTAAATATTATGCTGTAAGTTTTTAATTTCTATAGATAGCGAAAAAATAGGTCACTCATGAAGACCCTGTTTTGTTTCATAAATCCTCAAAGCAAATCAGTCCCTCTGCATATGTAATATTACATATTCTTTGATTCCGTTCATATTTGTACTTAACATTATTACTAAATAAAAAGCAAAAGACCATGAGAGCTAGTGTCTAATCATGTAGCAATAATCTTTTATTCCAAAATTCAAGCTCCATTCTGTATGGTACGTTTAGGTCTTCTTTTTCTTGTTCTTTCTCTTTTTTTTTTCTTTTGATGCACAATGATATGTAGAATATTCTATAATATCTACTTTCTTTGTATATTTAAATAAATTATTCTATATAATCTTAGGATATATTTTTTTTATAAAATACGTTTATATCAATATATATGTCTTTTACAAAAGAGAATAAATGAATTAAAATATTAAATTAAAATCATATTCTTATTTTCTACTTGACATCAAAACCACCTCAAAAAGCAAAACTACAAAACCTACACAAATTTCCGCTGCACACTACAACCTACCACGCAAAAAGCACAAACACAAACAAAAAAACAAAAGCACACCACACAACAGAGCAGAGGTACAGAACACAACAGCAAAAACAAAAAAAAAACAAAAGAGGAGCAGCCGAGCCAGCCAAGCCGCCAGCCCAGCCGAGCTCCTTCCTTCTGCTACAAAGCAGAGCGTCTGCTACACAGCAGGCAGCCATCACGTCTGCCACAAACATCATCATCTCCCATCATCACTAGTCATAGGCCCATAGCAGACCATACCAACATAACACCATATCATCAATTGCAGCTTCTTTTTTATTATTTATTTCAATGGAACATCATATCGACCATACAACAACAGTAGTACCCTATTCTTATTCCGGCAAAAATAAATAAAAGTCGTCATGTCTACTACAGAAGACATAGTAGAGATGTTTACTACAGAAGACGAGCATTCATCTCATGTCTCCACTAATATAGCACAGTCAAGTATGAATAGTCAGACTATTTTAAATAATACTTAGATAATTGATACAGGGATATCAGACCACATGACTAATGACCATAGTCTCTTGATTAGAGTCAAACTTTCCTCTCAAAATGTTGTGTACCGCTGATGGTACCCCAACGCCAGTTATTAGAGAAGGTTCTGTCGTCTTATCTGATACATTAACCCTTGAATCTGTCTTAATTGTTCCATCACTAGCATATAATCTCCTGTCCGTTGGTCAGATCATTCTAGCTCTTGCATGTATCGTTACTTTATATCCATCATTCTGTGTGTTTCGAGACATTCTGACCCGAAAGATTCTTGGCTATGGTGTACGAAGGGAGAAATTATACTATCTAGATCTAATAGAGACTGGACAAAAACATAAACATATTTTGGGGCAAACTAATCAGGTTCATGAAGTGGTGAGTGGTCGAGAAGCTGTGTGGCTTTGATATCGTCGCCTAGGCCACCTCAACTTCCATTATCTCAAGAAGCTGCAACCTCAGTTATTTTCTGGTGTCAACTCCTCAGATTTCCATTGTGACACTTGTGAACTGGCCAAAAGTCACCGTGTTTCATATTCACAAAGTCTTCACAAAAGTCTGGTTCCTTTTATAAAGATCCACTGCGATGTATGGGGCTCTGCGAAAATCCCTTCACTATGTGGTGCTCGTTATTTCGTCACTTTTATTGATGACTGCACCCGAATGACTTGGGTATCTCTCTTGAAGCATAAAAGTGATGTTTGTTCCAGGTTTAAAGAGTTTCACAAGATGGTGTATACACAATATCAACAGACCATTCGTGTTTTCCAATCTGACAATGGTGGAGAATATGTTAATGGTCTTATGCAAGAGTTCACACAATCTCATGGAATTCGACATCAAACTTCAAATTCCTATACTCCTCAGCAAAATGCTCTGGCAGAACGGAAGAACCGACAGTTACTTGAAGTTGTTCGTACCTCGTTGTTTGGCATGAATGTGCCTCGTGAATATTGGGGAGAAGCTGTGAAGTCTGCTGCATATCTCATCAATCGTACTCCTTCTCGGGTGATTGAGTTTCCAAACCCTCGGAAACAACTTTTCACGCTTCTTTCAGTTCCATCGATGTCTAACTTAGAGCCGCATGTATTTGGCTGCACAGTGTATGTTCATATTCCCAAGCCTCAACGAAATAAACTTGATCATCGTACAAGAAAGTGTATTTTTGTGGGTTATGTAGAGTTTCAAAAAGGTTACAGATGTTATGAATCCAATACCGACACAATATATACATCACTTGACGTTTCTTTTCAGGAATATGAACCTTATTTCTCAAAAGGAGTTTCAGAGAGTTCTTTTCAGGGGGAGAGAGCTTGTAAAGGAAATTCACAATATTCATTTAATTTAGAAGAATTTAAGTAATTAGAAGCATTGGAGTCGAAATTTGGGATTGGAATAAACAAAAGTCAGGAACAAGCACAACTTGAAGGCACAATTGAAAGAAGCACATAAGTTCACGCCCCATCTGTCACAACTGGACCCCACATGTCTTCCCAGCCGTCAGGGTAAGATTACTGCCCTGATAGTATATGTTGATGATATGATTGTCACAGGAGATGACCCGAAAGAGATGGAGACCCTACATAAATATCTTTCGAAGGAGTTTGAGATGAAAGACCTTGGACAATTGAAATACTTTCTTGGTATTGAAGTTGCAAGATCTAAGAAAGGAATTTCTTTATCCCAGCGTAAGTATGTACTCGACTTGTTAGCTGAGACAGGGATGCTTGACTGTAAACCAGTTGAGACACCGATTGAGATGAATCACAACCTCACCATCTATCCGAATCAGGTTCCAACAGATAAAAGAAGGTACCAACGTCTGGTAGGGAGACTCATTTATCTTTCTCATACTAGACCTGATATTGCTTATGCTGTGAGTGTGACTAGCCAATTTATGCATTGTCCTAGTGAAGAGCATATGGATGCAGTATATCGTATTCTGAAGTATCTCAAGAAGGCACCTGGAAACGGTTTGTTGTTTGAAAAGAAGAATGAATTAGAAGTCGTGGGATACACAGATGCTGATTGGGCAGGTGATAAGACTGATAGAAGGTCTACATCTGGATACTTCACTTTTGTTGGAGGAAATCTAGTAACTTGGCGTAGTAAGAAACAAAAGGTTGTTGCTAGATCAAGTGCAGAAGCATAATTTCGAGGTATGGCACATGGCGTATGTGAATTGTTATGGATCCGATATGTGTTAAAGAGCTTAGGTGTCAATCTTAAGAAGCCTATGGATTTACATTGTGATAATATGTCAGCAATTGAAATTGCTCATAATCCAGTTCAGCATGATCGAACTAAGCATGTGGAGGTGGATCGATTCTTTATCAAGGAGAACTTAGACAGGAAAGTCATTCGAATCCCTTTCGTATATACGGAAGACCAGTTGGCGGATGTTCTTACCAAAGGAGTGTCAAGGAAAGCATTCGACGATCCAATTGACAAGTTGGGCATGATTGACATCTATGCACCAACTTGAGGAGGAGTGTAGAATATTTTAGGATATCTACTTTTCTTGTATATTTAGGTAGATTATTCTGTATAATCTTAGGATATATTTTCCTTGTAGATATAGGTTTGTATCAATATATATGCCTCCTACAGAGAAGAATAAATGAATTGAAGCATTAAACCCAAATCATATTCGTATTAATAACTTGATAAACCAATAGTAATCAATAGTAAAATCTTACGACACTGATCTCTAAGAACTACAAGAACTTCAAATAACCAAACCTAGTCACTCCTGATCGAGTCCTGACATAGGAGGAATATTAAGTAAAGGAGTGAGCAGTTCGATTAGTTTTGTGGCAAAAGTATTGAGTAATCGAACTATATATGTACTGTGAAATAATCATCTAATGGTTCATATATAGTTGGTTATACTACAACAATAGTCCCCAGCATTAGGCAAATGATGAGAGCTAGGTTGAGCCGGTTCAAGCTTCTTATTGCCCCTTTAAGTAACTCTCTCACTCTTGCTCGATCGTATGAGTTATATCTTCGGTTGTCACCCCTGAACTTGGGATGAAGAATGGGTATCTAAATCCAAATTAAAGCCATCAGCCCTAATTTCAGTTATTTAGTTTCAATCCGTTTGAGGATCTGTAGTTTCTATTTTACATGTACTATATGATCAATTGGGTCTGCAAAATTGTCTCTATAGTGGTATATTGGTATTTATGTTGCAAGTGAAAGAATGAATGCATTTTTTGTTGAAAATAAATAAGAAACAAAACCAATGAAACCAATTAAATTTCTTACACGTATGGAACACACACACACACACACACACACACACACACACACACACACATATATATATATATATATATATATATATATATATATATATATATATACGGAGCTTTTCAAATACGGACGTCCGTATTTTAAAGTTCCGTGCGGATTTTCACTTTTTGCTCCACTTCCCGATCGAATTTCATCAAACTTCCTTCTAGATTTATCTAGATCATGTTGTGTAGATCATTTCTGCAAAATTTCAGCCAATTTGGTGATCGTTAAGGCCCACAAACTTCAGTTTTTCTGTTATATATCAAAACCAGGCAGATTTCAGACCGTCCGGTTTGTTTTTTGATTTTAAGGGTCTTAACAATCACCAAATTGGCTGAAATTTTGCAGAGATGATTTACACAACATGATCTAGATAAGTCTAGAAGGAAGTTTGATGAAATTCGATCGGGAAATAGTGGAAAAATGGAAATCCGTACGGAACTTAAAATACGGACGTCCGTATTTGAAAAGCTCCGTATATATATATATATATATATGTTGACAGTAGCCGCAGAGAGGCTACAGCAGGCCCACAGACCCACAGACCCGCAGCAAGTGCACCAGGGCCCGGCCCAGGGGTCGGGACTGGATCACCAGCACCCGGCCTCGGGGCCTAGCACTCTATCCTGCCTCCAAGGACCCTGGGGCCGGGGGCGCCAGCCTGCCTAAGAGGGCACCAGAAGGTGCAAACAGAAGGGAGCCAGTCCCACATCGAAGGGTAAGGCCAGCCCTTACCCCCAATCACCTATATAAGGGCCCCAGCTACCCTCTTTATTAGGTAACTTATCTCTCTCCCTGCTTACATACGTGCCTTGGTTATATATATTCCAACTATACTAACTTAGGCATCGGAGAGGAGAAGGCCGGCCCGCCCGGTATTCCCCTTAGTGAGCAGGATTGCAGGAGATCGAGTTGGATTCATCAAGTATCTACTAGACCCCCGGGTTTAGGCAGAAACAGTATATATGTTCAAGGAAGGATAATTCTGTAACTTCCTATGTGTGTCTTGACCTAATTAGACTAGATTAGTAGTTACCTTATTAGATAGGGAATCCCTGATTATTTGGGATACTTGATGTAATGCCTATATAAAGGCCTCCTTATCAATCAATAAAGACTACGCTTTGCATCTATTCATTTTCTCCTACAACACGTTATCAGCACGTGGCTCTAGCTTTCGTCTAATAGCCCTGAAAAATTCATAAACCTAGGTTTCCAATCTGAAAAAAAAAAAAAAAAAAATTCAGAAACCCTAAATTCTCTTTTCTTCCGGCAACCCGTTGGTCGGCAAAGAAAGCCCCTTCAGAAATTACCTTCTGCCGACAAACCCTTTGTCGACAACAAAGGTGGAATAGTACTTCTGGCGACAATTTTTTCGTCGGAAAAGAATGAAAGAGTCGGATCCCAGTTCTGCTGACAACATCTTTGTCGGCAGGGATTGTAATATGCTCAGGGCACCCATAAATCTTCTCTGGGCACCCACCTCCTCTCTCTCTCTCTCTGCGATTCGGCGTCCATCGCAGCCTCTCCTCGACGTTGGTCGAGCCTTCCTCGACGCAGTCCAGCGCTGCCTCCGAGGCCTTGAGTCTGATGCTGCTGCCTTGCACGCCTGCGCACCGCTCAAGCCGACGCCAGCATCCAATCCTGCGCCGATCAGATCTTCCTCGACACAGCCCCATGTCGACGACGCTAGCCCAGCTCCGCACTCCACCCTCTGCAGCAAGCGCAGACGAACGCAGGGCCGGCCCCGACGACGTCGCTCTATCCGGATCCGATCTGCTACAGATCTAGCAGACCCGGTTATGCCCGACCCGACCAGTCTGCAATGGGTTTCGACCTGGATCATTTGATCCGACCCAGTCCAACATGGTAATTGTTTTTACCTCAGATTAAAAGTTTTTTACCCTACGGGTTAAAATAGTTAATGTAGTAATTCTCTAATTAGTTTTACTGCACGGTATATGGTGAATATGACTAACCATATGCTTGTTCTTTACCATGAAATTTATTGCACGACGCATCGCGATGGAATTGTGAGAATTATTCGTTGCACGTACATGGAAGAGCATCTCAAATTTGCACAAGGATAAGAACCGAGTCCTCAAGCGCAATTTATATTTCTACGCAGTTCATTTGGCGAACTAGCAAGTATGATTTTATAAAAGTTCCCGTTTTTCGCAATTTCAATTATTTGAACTTGTGTACATGTGTTGAAACTTGTGTGTTTTTCAGGATGATACAAAGGGGCCCCACCCACCCCAGTGTATCACAGTATTAAAGGGGTAACTGTGATGTTACCATCCAAAGTTGTGCTTGTGACTGTGATGTCACTGTGAACCACAACTCTTCGTGACTATTTTATCACGATTCCGATAGAATATTGTCGATGCTTGTGACGATCCTAAGGGAGTCACAAAGGGACAAACTCATGATGTGCGACAGCAATTGTCGATGTAACATCGAAATATGACGAAAATTGTCACAACAGATACTGAATTGAGTTACCATACTCTTGGTCTCGACCATTTAATACCTTCCCTCTTGTTCTTTTCAGAAAAAGAAAAATTGACCACAAAATGCGCCCAAAAAAGAGGGGGAGGCTACGCCTCGAAACTCCCATGTCATACAGAAAAAATAAAAAGAGAAAAAGGCCATTGAAAAAAAAAAAAAGAATCATGTCAGTGATATGGTTCTACATCGGTTTAATAATTGCAAATAATGCAGTCATATGGTCAATGTATACAAGAGATACATGGAAGAAGATGAGAGTATATCCTCATGATTAAGGATTTCAAAGGTAAAAGATAATTTGCGATAAATATGAAGCATATGACTTCAATTTCATAGTCAAAGTGACTACAAATCCGTTTATTTTGTGAAGGCATAGACCTCACATGTGTGACTAATGCTACTTAGTCGATACACTCTTTATGGTTCAGACCTCGATGTAACCGTTGACATTTTGATGCATACATAGTTCGATTCCCTAAAAAGCAATATGTGAATGCAATGAATCGCATTACATATTTACATGGCATGTTAATTTGAGTTCACCAATCTAATTGGTGATGTTAACTCTAAAAATCACAAAGATAAACGAGCATATGCTCATCAAGAAACAAATAGACATGTTTGCGTACATGCGCGGATGCATGCGCATTGCCCGGCCTCGGCTTCGGCACTCTTGCACACACCAATGCCCGCCTTGCCTAGCCTCGGTTTCGGCCTTGGCTTGGCTTGCGCGCTGCTTGGACATCAAACAATGAGGCACGCCTCGGTCTCCAAACCTTGGCACGCACGCGCCCACCTAGCCCCGCCCCGGTCTCGGCCCTATAAGCCCATGCACTCGTCCTGACACGTCTTGGCTACGGCCTCGGCATGCCTTTGGCTCTTTAGCATGGCATCGGCCTTGTCAGATCCTTAGCTTCGACCTCGGCTAGCTTTTTAATCTCCGAAAATCACTACAGATATTACTTTGTTGGTGCCCCGGTGCATCACTTTGGCATGGATAAATTGCTTTGAAAAGAAAACATTCAGTAAAAACGGCCTTAGAAATATATCTGACCGTTGACCCCATGATTTCTTGTTAGGTCTTTTTGCAGCCTCACCTTGAGATCTCCGGGTCCATGCAGCTCGAACAAAGGAAAGCTGCATTTAGAAACAAGATAAATTTGAGACCCTCTCTCTCTGAGGTTCGACAGTGTCTACTAGGTTTATACTATACAACAGTAAATAAGCATGTCATAACAAACAGTGCTCCGAGATTCATAAACCAAACATCAACAACTTCCGATCAGCTACCAAACTCAAACAGGGTTTCGAAAAGCTAATATATTTGTAAACATAATGAGCACAATGTGAAACATTTGAACACCAGTCACCCTTCAAAAGAAAAAATAAAAAACCTCCTAAATAGGAATCTTCACTTGCTAATTCCTACCTTGCCAAGTCCAACAACTTCACAGCTCCCACTTTCAATATCCAGTTTATAAGACTTCATGTATTCATTAATTCTAGTTGTATGCAGTGTCATATTGATTACTTTCTTGGTTTGTAGAGTAGGCAGAATAGTGATGGATACAGAGAAAGCCAACTGCAATTTGCTAAAGATGTAGCTACTGCTAACACACTTCTTGGTCAGAAGTTACGGAACCGTAGTGGAGAATCAATCGAGGCCACTCCAGATCAAGACACTGGGGATTTCAATTACATGACTGTCCTACTTGGAGACGAGAGCCCTGAATGGGACGCATGCAGTAACCTCCGACGCAAACTAGGTGGCAACTTACATCAATACCAAAACATTGCTGATATGGGAAGTTATTTTAGCAATGTGGAGGAGGCGGGCCACAACTTGCATCCTAAAAAACCCATTACTCTTAACATGTTTTAAAAGAAGTTTAGATCTCTACTACAAAGCAACACCCAATTCATTACTCTCAGTCCCAATTTGGAAACCCATCATTTGCAAACAAGTTTATTCACAAATTCAACCAGTCATTACACAATGTCTCCTAATCAGCTCATCACAAACCACAAAATCAAAGACTCAAACTTTAAAAGCTCACTTACACACTCACCAATCGTACTCGGATTTCTCATTCTCGGAGTTCAAAAACTCATCGACTCTACTTCTCCGCTCCGGCGCCACCAACCCATTAATCCTGTAAATCGCTTTATCATACTTTGCAACAAAAACCCACCATCAAAACCAAACCCAGCTTCAGTACTAACAAAAATACATAATCTTTAACAACCCAAAAAACGCCTTCATACCAATCGGAGCAGCATCGAGCTCATCGCTGGCGTTCTTGCTCGGAAGCAGCAGAAAGCCTCCATTTTTCTCCTTGTCCTTGTGGCGGCGCCGCATCTCCAGAAACACATCTCTGTCGTTGGCATTCACCACCTTCCTGAAGCTTCTCTCCATTTCAGTCCAAACAAGCAATCAACACAGAACTAAAAGAAAAGAGAAGCTTTCAGAGAGTGAGGGCAATCTACAGTATTTTGAAAGATTCCACTACAGTGCAGAAGCCACACTACTGCTTCCAGAAGGAGGGTCACCCCTGCTTTAGCTTTTCGACAGAAAAAGCCGGGGCTTCTTCCAGCTTGGGTTCCAAAGCCGTTTTTACCAAACACCAAATGTTGTTGTGCTTATAATTGTTAAGTTCATAATTAGGATTATGTTGATTAATGATTAATCTCAATCACTAACCTTTAATGAGCTGTAACCTTTCTGTTATGGAGCTGTCAATATCAGCCACGTGGCTTGTAGTGTGTGGCCAGATGGTTTCGTTTATATTCTGTTTCTGTTGCTGTAATAGTTAACTTCTCCTTCTTCATCAATAGAACAGTAATCTTTTCTCTCAATTCTGTTTAGCTTTCATGGTATCTTTCATGGTATCGAGAGCCAGGTCATGATCCTGAAACCCTAGCTCATGCTCAAATCAGCATGCTCGTGTTGTTCTCTAGCTCAATCAAAGCTCAATCGCTGCAGATAAGTTCATCCTTACTTCAATTTTGAAGTTGATATTCTCTGTTCTGGATTTGAGAAGAAGCATATGAGATTTTGATGCAATTTATTTCTTGATTCTTTCATCGAAGCATTGGATTTGTATTCTGAGCATAATCGATGTGTTAGATTCATAAGAAAACTGTTCAATTTCTCCATATCTTGATTTTTCTTTCTTTTTCGTATATAAAACCCTAGTTTTTCAGCTCAAGATTGATTAGTGGTTAGTACAAGCTATTCAATTCATCCTGAAATTCTAAACCTTTCAGTCATGACTTCTTCTACCCCAAACCAGCCCCAAATTACTACTCACACCTCTGTCTACCTTCCTAACATCTTCTTGGATGAAACGAATTATCCTCAATGGCTTTTTCGAATGGAATCTTTCTTAAGGGGTCAGAACCTCTATGAATTTGTTGATGGTACTAGTAAGTGTCCATCACAGTTTTCTACAGCCTCTGATGGAACAACAAGAATCTCTTCTGAGTACATAGCTTGGAAAACACAGGATCAATGCATTGTGAATATGCTTGGTCAAACACTGAGTAGTGTAGCAATGAACTGTGCTGTAGGAAGTAGATCTGCTCATGATCTTTGGACAAGACTTAAGTCAAAGTTTGTTGATGCCAATAAGCAAAATATTCTCCAACTTAAGTCTAACCTTCTGAGTATTAAGAAAGGCTCAGATGATATAGAAATCTACCTTGACAAGATTAAAGCTGCTAAAGATGCTTTGGATACAGTTAGTGTTGTTGTTGATGATGAGGATGTTGTATTAGCTGTACTCAATGGCCTTCCTAATGAATACTCAGCCATCAAAACTGTCATTAGAGCTCAATTTACATGTGCTCCTCTGAGTCAACTCAAGACTATGCTTAAAGCTGCTGAGATGGATATTAACAATGAGACTCAAGGCATTCAAAGTCTTATCACAGCAATGCTTGCAAATTGTAAGATCAATGCTTCTGATCAACCTACTCAGTCTCAAACATCTGGTGTTGTGCCTACTTCAGCTTCTACTAGTTCATCCCTTGCATACAATATTCAGCCTCAACCTCTTATGCAGCATGCTACCTCAACTCAGGGTATATCAGCTCCTCAACCATTGACTGCTCCCACGATTCCACCTGGTTTTACCAATTCACAGACTATGTATCCTTTCTCAACTCAAGCCTCATATGTTCCAATATCAGCTATCCCATATGACTTTTCTCACATGCCATCGTATCCAGTGTTTAATCAGAACTCTGGTCCTTATGGATTCTATGCTGGAAGGGGTAACATGAGGTTTAATAGTAATGGAGGTGGACGAGGCAACCAGCATGGTGGAGGTTTTAGAAATACTAATGGTGGAGGTTTTAGGCATAACAATAATGGAGGTGCAAGTTCCTCATCTGTCATATGTCAATGGTGCAATAAAACTGGTCATGTGGCTAAGAATTACAGGTCTTTGCCCAACACTCAGAATTTGGCGAACAATGTTAATGCAGGACCTTGTCAATATTGTGGTAGGAATGGCCACACTGCTTCAGGCTGCTTCCATATCATTGGTTTTCCCCATCAACAATCTGAACCAGAAGATGCATCTGCAATGGTTGCTGCTACTAATCTTGCCCCTCAGTTTTGGTTGGCTGACACTGGTGCCACCAATCATATGACCAACAATCTTCAGCTGTTGAACAACATCTCAACTTATCCTACTAATGATGGGGTGCAGATTGGTAATGGTAAAAAGTTACAAATTACTCATATTGGTGACAGAATGTTGGGTCTACTTAAAATGGATAATATTCTTCATATTCCTGATCTTGCTGCTCACTTACTCTCCATATATCAATTATGTAAACAAAATAACTGTTTAGTCTGGTTTGATGAATTTATGGTTGTGATACAGGACAAGGTGCAGGGAAAAATTTTATACCAGGGACTGAGTGAACAAGGTTTATATCCCATCCCATTCAATCTACCAGTGCTCCAGACCTCAACAAATGTTCCAGTTGCTCTAGGAAATTCAGGTTCTGATTCAGTTTCTTCCAGTTCAGTTTCTTCAGTTTCTCATAGCAAGGCTTATGTTGGGCAAAGAATAAAACAGTCTCTTTGGCATAAGAGATTAGGCCATCCTTCAAATGATATCGTTCAAGCAATGCTCAACAAATGTAATATAGACAGTGTTACAGAAAAAGAAGATGTCATTTGTGAACCTTGTTTGTTTGGCAAATTTCATAAACTGCCATTTTCGAATTCACAGTCTAGTTGTAATTCAGCTTTTGGGATTATCCATTCAGATGTTTGGGGTCCTTCTCCTCATCTTTCGATTGATGGATACAAGTACTTTGTCTTGTTCATAGATGATTGTACAAGGTTCACATGGTTGTATCCAATGAAAAATAAAAATGAAGTATTGTTTTACTTCAAATCTCTGTGTGCTCTTGTATCTAATCAGTTTAAATCTTCAATCAAAATTCTGAGAAGTGATGGTGGAGGAGAGTACATAAATGCAAAGTTTAAGGAATTTCTTAGTCAAAAAGGGATTATTCACCAAGTTTCATGTCCCTACACTCCTCAACAGAATGGAGTTTCTGAGAGGAAAAATAGACATATCAGAGAAACATCAGTGACTTTAATGCAAAATGCTTCTCTCCCAAACTTATTCTGGTATCATGCTTGTGCAACAACTATTTTTCTAATCAACAGAATGCCATCTTCCTCCCTGCAAATGAAGTCTCCTTATGAAAAATTGCATCATCAGATTCCCAAGATAGAAATGCTCAGAGTTTTTGGATGCGCTTGCTATCCTCTCTTGAATAGGACTAATAAGCTTCAACCAAAGACAGTTAGGTGTGTCTTTGTTGGCTTTGCAGCAGGGTATAAGGGATTTGTGTGCTACAGTCCAACAACAAGGAAATATATTGTGTCTAGACATGTCTTCTTTGATGAAACAATGTTTCCATATGCCTCATCTTCAAACAAGTCAAAGACAAATGCATCACCAGGGCAACAATCTTCTAAACCTTGTTCTCATAAACTCATATCTCGGTCTCCTGGTCATGTATTTTTGCCTGCCCTTGCTCCACTCACAGAAACTACATCTCATATTATTTCATCAAACCAGGTATCTCCTCATCTCTCTCCTTCTTTATCTTCTGACAATGCTGATACTACTGCTCTTGTTACTAATGCTGAACATATGGCTAATACTGAACCACCAGAAGTTTTGGAAGCCTGCAATTATATGGATAATGATCCCATGATTAATGTTGACTTTGTTAACAATGTTAACACTCCTGCCAGATTATCTAATCCTTCTGTAGGTGATCACAATGACATTCAGCCTCAATCTTTGAATGATTTGGAACCTTTTTTTGGCTCCAATTCTGATACTTGCATTCAATTTACTGAGAATGATGGTTCAATGGCTTTAACTGCTCAACCTGGTCATGGTGCTGTTTCAGTTGTCTTAAACTGTAATAGGCCATTAATTCCATCCAGTCAAATTTCAGAAGCTAATATTCTACATCATGTTGATGGTGTCACTCCTGCTATAGATAATGAGCATAATATGCTGACCAGGGCCAAGAAAGGAATACAGAAAAATAAGTGTTTCATATCTCTTCTCTCAACTCTCAGTTGTGATTCTAGTGCCACCGAACCTGCCAACTATAAAGATGCTTTAAAAGTTCCAGAATGGAAAGCTGCCATGGATGAGGAGTACAATGCCCTTCTTCAACAAAACACATGGTCTCTTGTGCCTCTTCCTCCAAATAAAAACTTAGTCTCATGCAAGTGGCTTTTTAAAGTCAAGAGAAATGCAGATGGTACAATTGCAAGGCACAAAGCAAGGTTAGTTGCTAGAGGTTTTAGTCAAGAATATGGAGTTGACTATGATGAAACATTTTCTCCAGTTGTTAGACATACCACTGTTAGGCTAATTCTTTGTCTTGCTGCACATCATAAGTGGAATTTACATCAGATGGATGTTAAAAATGCCTTTTTACACGGATTACTCAATGAGGAGGTTTATATGGTTAAGCCTGGAGGCTATTGCAATCAATCTGTGCCTAACTTTGTATGCAAGCTTAACAAGTCTTTATATGGACTGAAGCAAGCTCCTAGAGCTTGGAATGAGAGATTCACCAGTTTTCTTCCACAAATTGGTTTTGTTTGTTCCTATGCAGATCCAAGTTTGTTCATCAAACATGTTGATAATGATCTTGTGTTCCTTCTTCTGTATGTCGATGACATTATCATCACAGGAACTAATGAAAAGTTTATTACTGATGTTAAGAACTCTCTTCAAGCTGAGTTTGATATGAAAGATTTGGGGAAGCTTCATTACTTCCTTGGCTTAGAGATTGAATACATGTCTGAAGGTTTATTTGTCTCTCAAAGAAAATATGCAAGAAATCTCTTACACAAAGCAGGATTGGATGACTGCCATATTCATTGCACACCATGCAAGTCTGGTTTAAAGCTTTACAAGAATGAAGGTACTCCTTTACAGTCTCATGACATCACTCAGTTTAGAAGTTTAGTTGGATGCCTACAATACTTAACCTTCACTAGGCCAGACATAGCTTTTGCTGTTAATTCTGTCTGTCAGTTCCTTCATAATCCTACTGTGACTCATCTACAAGCTGCAAGAAGGATACTTAGCTATGTTAAAGGCACCATAAATCAGGGTATTATGTTCAAAAAAGGTCAGTCTTCATCTTGTCCTCTACATTTACAAGCTTACTGTGATACAGACTGGGCTGGTGACCCAAACGATAGAAAGTCCACTACAGGTTTTGTTATTTTGTTGAACAACAATCCAATATCCTGGTGTAGCAAGAAGCAAAGTGCTGTTTCTAAATCTTCCACAGAGGCTGAGTATAGAAGCATGGCAGATACAACATCTGAAATAATGTGGTTGAATCCTCTTTTGAAAGACTTGCATGTTTCTCTTGATGATGTTCCACTATTACACTGTGATAACATCTCTGCCTTAGCTCTTGCAGCAAACCCTGTGTATCATTCAAAACTGAAACACATAGAAGTTGATGTGCATTTGACCAGAAATCAAGTTAAGGCAGGGTGTCTCAAGCTTCAATTTGTTACTTCCAGAGATCAACTAGCAGATATTTTCACAAAAGGCCTTTGTTCTCCCCAGCACCTTCATCTCTGTTCTAGCTTGAGGCTCCTCACTCACCATCAAGCTGAGGAGGGGTGTTAAGTTCATAATTAGGATTATGTTGATTAATGATTAATCTCAATCACTAACCTTTAATGAGCTGTAACCTTTCTGTTATGGAGCTGTCAATATAAGCCACGTGGCTTGTAGTGTGTGGCCAGATGGTTTCGTTTATATTCTGTTTTTGTTGCTGTAATAGTTAACTTCTCCTTCTTCATCAATAGAACAGTAATCTTTTCTCTCAATTCTGTTTAGCTTTCATGGTATCTTTCATGGTATCACCAGAGCAAAAAAGCCCCCCCAAACACACTCATAACCTTGTGTGCCTATATTACTAACATCAAACATGAGCATACATACAGTGTTTCATAATGCACAATAGCTATTGTATATTCAACCCAGCAAATAGTCAATAGTAATCAATCCTACCAATTAAATTTGCTACACAAATTTCATTCATTCATTGAATAGTAATATACAAAAATGGTCACTTCCAGACCACAATATTACCATATTTCAGTTTTTTCCTGCTCCAAACCCAAGCTAATATTGCCATATCTAGTGTGGCAGAAGCCATTACTCAAAATATACATAATTCATCTCCAAATACACCATAACATGTACTACACCCTGAAATAATGAGATGAAGTATAGATACCAGCAATATGCTTCAAAAACAAACTCCTAAACCTTAGTGTTCAGCCAAAGACACATACGCTTCCATTAGAGTTGATCGCATTTCTTGCATTTTAGTAAGTGCAGCTATCAACTTCTTGATGCTCTCAGGTCCACCACTCAATATAGAGTGCAAAGGGTTGTCGATACGAGTTTTAATGCTATCAACTTCAATCTGCAAGTTGTCCACTTTCTCATCCTTCTTTACTGCCTCTTTTGTCAACTTGATGATCACAGCACATGATGCTTCAAGTTCAGAACGAAGTGATGCTACACCACAAGAAATTATTGGCTTTGAAGTTTGGATTCCAGGAACATCAACCCACTCTACTCCAATCCCATACCCTTGAACAACATTGTTTATCTCCGGTCCAAATTGCACACCATTCAATAACTCAGCAGTAATTTCTACCATTTAAGCGCTCCCTTTGTTCAAGATTATCCAACTCCAACTATATCAAAAGCATAATAGAGCATACAGTAATGTGATCATAATAGCACCATACCACCAGCCATCAACATAAAGATATAGCCAACAAGTTAACACTTACAAATATTTTTTTTGCTTCCTCATTTATTGGCTCAGAGCCACTAGCATCTGGTTTTGGTTTGCTGTGAATCATTCGCCAGAATGTTAGTCGATCCAATACCTTCCCTGGGTTTGCAATTTCTTACCAATCAAAAACAAAACTTGTACAATCAGGCAAAATCTATAAACTTGTACCAAGAAGCAAATTACATACCATTTATTATGTGAGTCAGGTTTATAACCAGCTTCATAAGTTATATATGATCCTAATAGACCAAAGTTGGTAGGAGTATATCAAATGCCAATCGTGCAAGAACAAGCAAACACCTGCAATACTAAGTAGGTACTAATATCCAAAAGAAGAAAACAATATATTGATAATGAATTACCTGAGATGGTATCAAGAATCAATAGTGTTGGATGTTCTATAGATCTTATCTATATTAATTCTTATAAAAATTATATATAATGTGACTCTCATTGATAGTTTGATATTAGTTATTGGTTAAGTACACGTATGTTAGTTATATGATATCTACATATATAGCAACTTACTTAACCATCCACCTTTCTTCACCAGCTACAAGAATGCAAGAAAATGAGGATACTAAAGTTGACAGGTCTCCATAACAAAGTAAAAGAGGATACTAAAACTTCTCATGTCACAAAGAAAGCAATTTCTTGCTATAATACTTGATGATACAGTCTTACTAATCGATTGTTTCAAACGATTTTTTGATTAGACCTTGCAGTATAGTATACAGTTACAAATGTTCACAGCACCAACGAATGACAACGTTGCACTCAAGAGGAAAGATGGAAGAAACTGATATTTCAAAAGTTTAATATTATCTCATAAGTTTATGCAACAGGGTTTACAGCCGTAATCAATTAAATACAGCAGACATTATGAATGCTCAATGTCACCACAATAGCTATACATTATATTATGTAAGGACTAAGGAAGGTACTTTAAATGAAGAGAAATACATCATGTTTGTCAATGAGTGATCAGGTTAATTTACATGGTAAAAGAGATATACCAAATTCTTCTATTCAATAAATCACATTCACTAGTTCAAATCTCACCCATTCATAGCGGATTTGGGCAAATGTCTTTGTTTCAGAATTAGCTGCCACTTTCAGCTGAGTTCTACTCTTCTTAGGGGTCACTGGTTTTTTCTATTATTTTCACATAATCAAATTAAGGTTCAGTTGACATTATATTATAATAATAAAATGATAAGTTAGCGCTACACTTTTAAAAAAATTGAAGTAAAACACAACATCAAAATTAGAAAACCCACCTACTAAAGCAACTATGAAATAAATATGAAATAAAAAACATACTTTAAATGCTTTACTGGTAGAATCACTCAACCATTTCTTCATCATCTGTAGAATCAAAAAGCAACTCTCGTCATTCAGTTGGTAGACCTGAGTTCATCATCACCTGCCATATAAAAAATATGCTCATTCCAACCATTAAAACCCAACAAGCTCAGCCTTAATTCTATCCCCAAACCCCAAAACTCGACATGGGTATTCACCCAACATTTAAATAACACCAAATTTAGAAAATGGGTAAGTTTAAATAATAATAAAAAATAATACATTTGTGGTGAGATGCTCATCGGGGATGTCGAATACTCCTCACAGAAAAATCAAAATAAAGTGCAGCTTCATGAGAATACCCTTGATTTCTTTCTTGCAATGCCTCCTCCCTTGACGCGGATCCACATGTCGACGCCAGCAGAGCGTTGTCGTTCAAGCTAGGTTGGGTTTTTGCCAAGAACGATATCTTGAGGCGATTGGAGTAAGTGGCGTTATTGATTGGTGGCCGGAGAAGGCCTTATCGGCCCTGGCAGGAGAGAAGGAGAGTGAGAAAGTATTATGTCGGGGAGAGAAAGGAGCGGCCCGAAGGATAGACGGAGAGAAAATGAAATTAGGGTTCCTTCGTTTCTAGTTATAGCTTGTGTTGTTCGAAATGCCAATGTTACCCTTACCACGAATTTTGTGTGTATAACTCTAAATTATAAACCCTAAACCCTAAACCTATATTTTCTATCATATACATTTTATAAATCTTTACATGGGTTTATACGGCGATACCGAATTGAAAAATGAGTTTCGAGGTTTTAGTTAAGAGCATTTTTGTGTAATAAGTATTGATGATTTAATGGTTGACCCCCTTGATCGAGACACAAATGATATCGAAAATAAGTGAATTTAGTAGGATAGCCATATTTCATTATTGTGATTACATCCAATGGTCAAATTTTCATTTTGTGAATTTTAGCTATTTGAACCACAACATGTCTACTAGTGTGGTATAACTTGTTTAGTTAGGTTTTATGTAAATGTATATCTCTTTAAGCCAGCTATATTGAGCAAATTAAATTTGAAAAAATCAACCGTAGGATATGATCACTATAGTTAAATATGTCTATAGTAGAAAATTCACATATTTTCGGTATCATTTGGGTCTCGATCGACGCGGTCAACCCTCATTACGCTTATGTTCCCTATGGTAGCCAAATCATCGGGAGGGAAACGTCCCCAAATTTTTACATGGGTTCATAAACCTTGTCCGTATGAGAGTGTCGGCATTGAGGAATTGAAAAAATAAATAACGAGGGAGTAGTCAAAAGCGTTTTTGTTTGATAAGAAACCTTGACCTTTTTTATTAGCTATGTTAGAAAAATCAGACAACATAAAAACGATGAGTTTAGACAATATACATTTAATGACTAAAAGCATTGTGTGATAACGACATTCATACAACGTAAATATTAAAAGTATTATTTGAAGGACATCGTCAGACAATAGTAAAATAAAAACCATTGTTTAAAATCCCATGGAGGGCAATGTTAAAAACTCTATTGGAAAATGTATTGTCTGAAATTGACTCATACAACAGTAGAATAAAAACTATTGTCTGAACGAATTTGTTAGACAATAGTTATTTTTTTACCATTGTCTGATGACTATTGTCTATTAAGATTTTTGGCCTAGTGTATTATACGGTAGCCATTTATACATATACGTTTAGATTTGCAAATAGGGACACATAAGTGTCTCTAAACACTAGTATACATCCACTTCAATAATTTAGGGACACTCATATGTGCCTTTTACCACAATAGGGACACATGATAAGTGCCCATCAAATATTTAGGCACACATGCTAAAATTTGTCCCCAAATGAAAGAATTTAGGGACACATGAATATTTGTCCCTATTCTATATGTCCCCTTAGGCCCTTTTTCTTGTAGTGCCTTCGTATAAATGGTGTGGTAGATTGGGTGCCGTTATTTCAAGTTCCCCCGTCTTTTTTGTTACGAAACATTTGAAAATTAGGAAATCGGAATCTTTTGTACGTTAAAATGATATTTTCAAGTTCCAAAGACTAATTAACAAGTAAATTGACTTGCAAGTTGCAATAGAATGCATATTTTGCATCTAATTTACCACTACAAATTATGCATGATATGAAGGCCGTCCTAAGTTTGAATCTCTATCTTTTAACATATTAAAGCCTAAAAGGAATGAGAGATTGTGATAACCATGTACACAAACATATTAAAGCCTAAAGTTCTTAAGCATATATATAATATTGATCATCTAGAGCATTACAAGTCAAATGGGAAATCAAAAGCTGCATATCTATATCGATCTTTAACCGGCAGTTTTTGATTAAATCATTTATGGAGAGACAAGAGAAAACTTGAACATATAGATGATCAGGCCCTAATTATCAAAGTAACAGTTACAGCCCCATGCATGGATTAATTAGAACTGAGCAGCTTTCATGGCACTTTTCTATTTATGCATGTTCAATCAAGAAATTAATTAAAAGTGATGAAACTAAGACAATTTATGAACAAACGAAATAAACTGAATCGATCTATTATATATATTTGTTCTATGTATTACACATATGGTGGAATTCAACCTACAATTTACGTATTACTGCTTACATGCATCGATCTTGAATCTAATTGATGTGGGTACAAAGAATGAACGTATATAATTTAAGCTACTTTGTTTATACCCAGAACGCCGCGCGCGCACACACACATATATATCTAAGAACAAAGAACTAGCTACCAGAAAGCTTCCAGGTAATTAAGGCGCCATTCCTACACAACGCCTTCCTTCAGAGCCATGCTTCTGTTCTATTTGCCGCAAACCGCTTGAGCAGTCGGTTGAGATCCACCACTCCCCTTGGAACTACCTCGCACAGTTGAACCCTTTCCAAACAGTTCTTGAGGAGAAGCCATGCTACTGCTTTAGGATAATAATATTGGAACTGATATTGTTTCTTTTAGAATGCTGATTATGGATACAAGTCATTTGCAAGCTTTTTCGAGCGTATTTATAACCGTAAAGATCGAGCTTGTCAAGGAAGTTGGGAGGAACTTTACAATAACGAGTTGCGTACCGTACCCTAATGTCCAAGTAACACCCAACTTCAATTTCTTTGCCCTAAATGAGTATTATAAAACTGAACCAGACTGTCCTATTAACAGCCAGGAGGTTCTCAATCGTTAGCTTCTGCATGGTGCTTTCTGCATAATTTCTCATTGATTTCCTCTATCAGATAAATGTTTGATTCCAGAAACCTTGAAATTGACTAATGTTATCTGAACCTGCACACTTTTACCGTGAATCAAAATCCCAGAAGCAACCTGGGGCGCCGGAAATTGTTTAAATCAGATAATAATAATTAAACAAAAGCTATACGTACGTGGATGGATACAGGGTAGGTACGTATCTCAGATTACGGAACAAATGGTCAAGACCGACGACAGGAGCATCAATTTCTATCTGCACAGACTCAGAAATTTAATCAGAGTACCAGACAACTGTACAAAGAAACGACGTTATTATAAGCTAGTCTTGAAGGATCTGGTAAACCGCGTTAAAAACGGAAGGTTTGACGTGCAGATCGACAGGTCTGTAAGCCTTTGCTCATCGTTAACGTAGGTACGTATATATACTACGTATTGGTGCGCTCCCAAAATTCAATGGTTTCGTATTTGTTTATTTCAGTTGATCGCCACGTACCTCTTCAGGGTCTGCCTGCCGTAGCGTCTCTCTTCTGTTTCAGCGAAGTATATATGTGAGAAACTCTACTCTGGCTAGCTGGGACTGACGAATGTTTTATACGGTGGTGTACGTTCACGCAACCCAGAAAGCAGCATACCGCCAATTAATCCCGCCATGCATACTCTGGGAATACGTACATAGATTTAAAAATCTTCGTTGACATTTTCCATTTAGAATAAAAGAATAATTTGAACTTATTTATGCCCATTACAAGTAACAGTCCACTTCGATCAATTGGGATGTCAAGCCTGCACTCCAGTACCGTCACCATTGATGAGACACTAGAATCAGCGGCCAAACCACTCCAAAATTGCTAGGAAACAGAGAAGGAGAGGATCGGATACAAGTATATTGCAATTTCTTTTGATGTAATTATCCCCAGATTTAATTTGGTTTTGTAATCAATTAGTCAGAATTGCCTAAGACATATCCTTGAACATTCGAGATGGCGTATAATTATATAAAAGTTTCAAATAAACGATGCACCTTGCCTAAAGATCGATGAGTTCATCATAACAAGTACGTACACCACTATATATATGTACGTCATGATAATCGACCGCAACCCTTATTTAATTAATCAAAATGTCAACACTGAATCAAAACCAAGTTGAACACGTTAGGGTTTCCCTCTGATCGGATAGTGGAGACAAGAGACAACGATCGAGATCGAGATCATATAGAATAGACATTAGTGGCGCGTGGGTCCAGAGGGAATAAAATCCACTCTATCACTGTCAACCTCTTTATGGATTCTCAAACCCTAATTTAAGTCTGTGTTAAAAGCTCGTCCCCGCCATGAATTAGAAGCAAGCCTTTCATGGAACTTCCTATTGCTCTTCGTCGATGCCACATTTATATAGAGCTAGGTCAATGTCTTGCACTTGAACGTACTCAGTGGCGGATCTTGAAACGAGTATTCGGAGGGGCCAAACACTACGCCATTTGTCACCCTATGCGACGGACAATGTTAGTCGCTTAAGTGGCAAAGTCCGTCGCCATTCTCTTAAAGAGACGGACACGCCGTCGCGTGTCCGAGGTCGGTTAAGTATCGTCGCTATAAAGGTTTCGCGACTAACATTACGAACTCCGTCTCTTAAACCCCTTTAAGCGACTGACATATATTCCGATATTTATTAGCCGCTAAAACGTTAGCGCGACTGACATTCGTGTTCGGTCAGTCGCATAAATGTGAGCTTGAGCGACGGAGTTTTGCACTCATTTGGCCGTCGCTATAAGGGCACACTAAAGCGACTGAATTTTGTTCTCAATTATCCGTCGCTGTAATGGTAGAGCGACTGACCGAAATCCCCAACATCCGTCGCTAAAGTGGTTAGGGTTTAGGGTTTAGGGTTCGTTTAGTGTGTTTAAGCGACTGACTTTGAGTGTTGTCAGACGCTTAGTGTGTTTTATGCGACGGAAAAACACGAAAATCCGTCGCTTAGTGTGTTTTATGCGACTGAGAACAGCAAAATCCGTCGCTAAGGATGTTTTAGGCGACTGAAAAATACCAAAATCCGTCGCTTAGTATGTTTTATGCCACGGAAAAACAACAAAATCCGTCGCTTAGTGTGTTTTATGCGACGTAAAAACAACAAAATCCGTCGCTTAAGTGGAGTGTCTGATTGAGCATAGAATGTGCTTCTGTATGTTGCCCTTTTACACAACCAAACAATTCAAACCTGCACATCCAAAACATATCAAACCAACACATTCAATTCACATATCCGAAACCAACACATTCATTCAAATATCCGAAACCAACACATTCAATCCAAACTCAATTGTGCTAGTACATAAAACTGTTTTTTAAGCACAAACTATATATACTAAACATATGTAGCAGTGGTCAACAGCCTCGAAGTCGTGAAGTCACGGGTTCTGAGAAGAACTACCTGCACCCGCATCCCCTTGCTTTTGTTGCGCAACGAGCATCGCAATCATGGCTTCCATTTGACGCAGGCGCTCATCACGATCTTCCTCCAACGCCGCCATTCGCTCTTCCATTTGCGCCGACAATTTTGCTTCAACTACACGAACTCGTTCCTCCACGATGCTATCAACATCCACTTGCCGGGCCCCTCCCCTCTTCTTCGGCGACCGCTGCATGCACCGTCCCACCCCTCGGACCTCGGTGCCTCTCTTGACCCCAAGTTGAGTGGATAGCACTTCGATTTGTTCCTCAACGGGGAGAGGTTCTTCGGGGGCAATATCCGGGTGTAGGTTCGTCCTTTCTTGTACTAGTCTGTCCACATGTTCCTTCATCGCCTCCTACAATAACACACATAACCAATGTTAATAAGAAATACATAATTACGCTATTGTAACACAAGAAATGGAACAAAAAGAACTTCGGATCTCTCACCACGTGTGCACCGCCCACAGGGTCTTTTGCATATGCATCCTCGAATGCACGGACAAACGGAGCTGGATGTCCTCGATCCTGATGCAATTTTGCCCGGTAACTGAAGGCAGTCGTCCCAGAGTGGTGGTTCATCTTTTGTGGACGCGATCGGATGTCCTTCATTCTCGCACATAAAGCCTGCACCACATCATTTACAAGCATTATATGTAGAGGTTAAACAACGCACCAATAGAGTATTAACATATTGTTAGAGCCGAGAGAGAGAGAGTTGATTACCGCATGAGTAGGGTCCTTGAAGTGGACCACCAACCACTCCCACTGCGCCGGACGATGCAGGAACTCAAGAGGAACGTCATCCCCCCACTCCAGCCAATGTTGGCGGCAATCGGATTTCCAATCCTTATACCGATCGGCTGCCGTTCTTTGAACATATTCCCACAGGCCATTATGATCTAGGGGGAGCCAGTAGTGTGGCTACATAGACACAATGGACCCACATTAGTAACAAAGCGTAACAAAAATCAAATTAGTAAGAAAAGTAAAAACCATACAACATAAATATTACCGAGAGGTAGTCGGTAATGATCCCTCGGTCACTGACGCTCAACTCTCTGTACGTGGCCTGTACCGTAGGGACACTGTCCTTCACACAACTTCCAATGTCCCGAGAAATTAGGCTGCGGACCTTGGGATCCTTGGGGCCTTTGTGGTACTCATCGTACTCTACCACAATCTTCCCCCCCCCCCGTGGTCCGGACCAGTTCCTGTGTCTTTAGTCCGACCACCACACCTCTCCTCCTTGTGGGTGGTGTATCTACACAGAAAAGGGGAAATAAGATTATAAACGTTAAATCCTTAATTAGTGCCGATATTCTAAGCTTTCATATTATCTATTTCTATCCGTAATGAAATGAAACAAGAGAGTTGCTGAAATATACCGCTCGTCTCCAAGTTCTTGCAACGAATGCTGCGTGCAGTCGTCGAAGACCCGGTTGATGCAGAACCAGTATTGGGGCCGCTCGACGTCATTGGCGTCATTGATGGGAGTGGGGGAGCGCTGAGCTGCAAGGCCGATGACTCATGTAAAGAAGCAGCATCAGGAGCAGGAGCTGAAACAGCAGGGCGAGGAGCTGAGGGCGGAGGAAGAGATGGAGTTGCAGGAAACTGTGCATGAGAAGTCGATGAGAGCCCAGATGAATCAGCCTGCGGCGTCGATAGTGGTGGGGCTCGTAGTGATCGTCTGATCAAGTCCTGCCGAAGCTCACGGTCCTCAAGCTCGACCGTCTTCTTCGTCTTCGAATATCGAGGTTTTGGAGGCATTGCTGATATAAGAGGTAATAAAATAAAATTACAAAAAAATTATTCTCAAAGAAAATTAAGAATAATTATTCAAAAATTATTCAATTATTCAAAAAAATTAAAATGGGAATTCTATTTTGACAATTTGGCATTCGTAAAGAAAGGTTGAAATTAATCTAAGTTTCATATACATAGCTAACCCATATAAAAGAGATTGCAATAATATATATATATAGTGGCAGTCCCTGTTTTTTGTTTACTAAACTTAGATCGATTTGTTGGACCGTCAAAGGACTGGTATATCAGAGCAAATAGAGGTTGTAGATACGGGAACTGTTGAACCTCCAGAAGACTTAGATGTATTGGAATATCCATGTAATATTAGATTAGAACAAGCAGGAATTGCACCAGACACACCTATTCTTCACTCAAAATTAATCAAATCATTTCATAGCCCAAAGAGTCCTGAAGTTCCTGATATGGATCTAGTAAGACCCGAGACATCTTGGAGGATAGAAAAAAAGCCATCTATAGGTACAGAGCAAGGTTAAATGTTAATGTGATTCAAAAATGTTCAATAACTTTTCATTTTATTCAATGATAAGAGGAAAAACAAGGAAAGGGAGACCAGGTTGAAATGGTTATGATGACAAGAGATACTCTTCAGCCAGATTGTAGTAAGGAATCAATGACAAGTTTGAGAGAGCATCCAGGATAAAACCATGAATAATTGAATGCTCTCTGCATCCTGCACTGTTCCCAGACTGAAATTCCCACACTGGAGATAAAAAAATAAAAAATAAAACCTTATGAAACAACACATGGACTGGTTCCAAACAGATTTCACAGGATACAAGGTCTATATGAAAAGTAATGAAAAATAAGTAACTGCATACAGGAGGTATGCCATGTGTACATTCAGCCAACAAGAATGGAAGTTTTACACTAGCTAGTACTTCACAAAATCAAGAAGCTTGATTAGAAACAATGAAACCATAAAAGTGGACAACCACCCAATAATCCCAATGCTTAGACAGCTGCCCTCCAGTCAAGCAAAATATAACCAATGCTATAGTCTCTGAATTTTAACGACGCAGAACAAAATCCCATAAAGCTTCCACGCACTACACTCTAAACAGAAGCTCCTCCATCGCTGCACCTATATAATTATACAAAATCTAAAACTTTCGATCCAAAGCCCCCACAGATGACGGCTAACACACTGCTGCACCAGAGAGGTTTAGCCTTCTTTTACTTTTCCAAAGTCTAACACTTAGTACAGTAAGACTCCCTGCTGGGATCACCCAACTCACACTAACCAAACATTAATATTATATAACCAGAACTGTTGCCCATTTGAACCTATTGGTCAAGGACCCTATATTAAACCGAAATGTTGCTCTTTCTAGCTACCTTTGTCACTACTGAACTAACAGAATAAAATGAAAAGTTATTGAACATTTTGAATCACATTAACATTTACCCTATGCAGGTGGTATTATTACAACTTAGCAGTTAACAAGAATGCGATCACAGAATGTAGCAAACCCTGTATTTAACTAAACTAAACTTAACTAAACTTAACTACATCAAGATCAATTTTTATAGATCATCAATCGCATTAAAGAGAGAAGGGGAGAAGGGGAGAGAGAGAGGTACCTTTACGGAGGGAGTCGTCAAGGGTGGCGGAGACGGAGGCGTGGACTGGGGCGGAGTTGGGAGGGAGAGGACAGAGGCGCTTCACGGGGTCCGGTAGCTTTTAGGGCCGAGCGGAGGTCAGAGAAAGAGACAGAGAGAGTGAGGGTACCGAAGAGAGGGGAATTGGGGATTTGGATTGAGGGAAAGGGTGGTGGCCGGTGGTGATAGTTGAGATAAGGGAATTAGGGATTCGGGGCCGGAGTGAGGGTGGTGGCGATTGGGGCCGGAGTGATGGTTTAGGGTTTGGGGCTGGACGGATGGTGGTGGCGATTGGGGCCGAATCGGAGTAGGGATTGAGTTTTACGGAGGTGGAACGTTTAAGCCATGGTCTTCTGTTTTTCGGGCTCTATATCTACTTTGAAGCGACGAACATTGAAATAGTCCGTCGCTTAAGAACGTTTAAATTTTTGGGCCAATTTTTGGCGCAAGGGACACGCGCCATTTTCAAAACTAATTAAGCGACGGAATCTTCCATATCCGTCGCATTTACAAAAAAAAAGTAAATTTCCAAAATTTTTGTTTCACCTAGTTACTATACGTAGTCTCTTCAAATGCAAATATGTCGTGAAATAAGATATGACCGAAATAATGAAATTCGTCTACGGTTGAAAAATGGGAACATTCCGGTAAAATTTGTGTGCCGAATGTTGCGCTTACCTGGTTTTTACTTCCGTTTTCCTATGGGTAGCCTGACGTTCCTTAAATCAAAATCGTCAAATTTTTATACGACTAGTTGCGTCTCATCGATTTGAAACTATTATCTGTTGAAGGTCAGACCAAAAAAGGTCATTTAGACAGTCCAATTACCATTTCTAAGCGTTTAGAGGTTTGACCGGGCCGGTTGACCGTTCCGATCGAGCCTTTAACGTTGTCAGACGTAGTTGGATTTTTTTCCATACATGTATTTCATGTTAACGGTGATATCTCATGGTTGGAATAGATTTTCTAAACTTTTAGATTCAAAATCAGAACATATGCACTAATGTTCCTTAACTTGTTTACTAAGTGTTTAAATGAATGTATAGTTTGAAACAGTTACTATACGTAGTCTCTTCAAATGCAAATATGTCGTGAAATAAGATATGACCGAAATAATGAAATTCGTCTACGGTTGAAAAATGGGAACATTCCGGTAAAATCTGTGTGCCGAATGTTGCGGTTACCTGGTTTTTACTTTCGTTTTCCTATGGGTAGCCTGACGTTCCTTAAATCAAAATTGTCAAATTTTTATACGACTAGTTGCGTCTCATCGATTTGAAACTATTATCTGTTGAAGGTCAGACCAAAAAAGGTCATTTAGACAGTCCAATTACCATTTCTAAGCGTTTAGAGGTTTGACCGGGCCGGTTGACCGTTCTGATCGAGCCTTTAACGTTGTCAGACGTAGTTGGATTTTTTTCCATACATGTATTTCATGTTAACGGTGATATCTCACGGTTGGAATAGATTTTCTAAACTTTTAGATTCAAAATCAGAACATATGCACTAATGTTCCTTAACTTGTTTACTAAGTGTTTAAGTGAATGTATAGTTTGAAACAGTTACTATATATAGTCTCTTCAAATGTAAATATGTCGTGAAATAAGATATGACCGAAATAATGAAATTCTTCTACGGTTGAAAAATGGGAACATTCCGGTAAAATCTGTGTGCCGAATGTTGCGGTTACCTGGTTTTTACTTCCGTTTTCCTATGGGTAGCCTAACGTTCCTTAAATCTAAATCGTAAAATTTTTATACTATTAGGTGCGTCTCATCGATTTGAAACTATTATCTGTTGAAGGTCAGACAAAAAAAATAGTTTACAAATTACAGTTTACATAAAACACTGAATAAAACGATCAATTTAATGTCCGGATAAAACACAGTTGCCTAACAAGGGTTTACAAATTACAGTTTACATAAAACACTGAATAAAACGATCCATATTAATCAGATAGATCTTCCTCATAATCAGCACAATCATCCTCTCTATCACTTCCGCCTTCATCTTCCTCACTTCCGCCTTCATCTTCCTCACTTCCGCCCTCATCTTCCTCACTTTCGTCGTCATCCTCGTCACCATCGTCGTCCTCTTCATCATTGTGACATTGAATGGGAACATCTATTTGTGGGAGCGAATCGAAGTCCATGGTGAAACCAAATATAGGAGTGTAAGTTGGGATCGAGTCCGCGGTAGGTTCTTGATAGGGTTCATCGATTTCATTCCTCCTAGGAGGTATGTTAGGTTCCCTTGCAACTGTGGTAGCACTGTACGTACCTCTGTGTGACATCACATTAACCACTTTCCAAGGTTCACCAGCCTTCGGGTCATCCAGATAAAACATTTGTCTTGCCGTGGCGGCAAGAATAAATGGTCTATCCTCAAACCAGATAGTAGATGTGTCCACTGATAAAATACCGTGATCTAACTTTACGGACCCAGGCTCGGTAGGGTCAGTATCGTACCATTTACACTTGAACAAAACAACCTGCATGCCTTCTGAATATACAAGTTCGACTACGGCTTCAAGAATCCCGTAGTATGAGATGCCTTCCGTCTCTACCATGATCCCACTGTTTTGAGTCTTCAACCGTTGGTCTCGCTGCCACGTGACAAACTTAACTCCGTTCACAGAACATTGTGAATAAATACGGTGTGCTTGAGGGCGGCATGCTAAAATGTGTAGTTCAGGCGTATAATCCGAACTTCCTTCTACTTGCAGTCGTGTGATCTGTAACAATAATACAAACCATTAGTGCCCTGTGACATCTCTGGTGGTTTATATAATGAGCAAATTATAGTGACTGTATACCCAAGTTTTAAAGTATGGAAGAAAGTTCTGAATACGCTCTTCATCAGTCATATGTGGATAGATTTGAGTTACTTGATTATTGTAAATCTGAATGAAGTCAGCCGCTTCTGTACAGTGCTCCATTATATTCCAGTGAGCCGCATATAGTTCTTCCCGACTTAAACGAGCCTTTGCTATGAAAATTTTGGGCTTCACGAGTTCGGAAACAACAGAGATATTGAATTGAGGCGCACTGGCAACGTTAGCATCTCCTGTTCCATCATCCATATAAAAACTGCAGTATGTCACACACTCATTTGTAAGGTATTGCTCAGCAATACACCCCTCTGGGAAACGTGTGTTTCTAACAGTCTTTTTGTAGTCCCCGAGTTGCCTGTCCAATTTTATAGTTAGTACAATACATATGATCATGACCGTGTAGTTAAAATAAATAAAATAACGCATCACCTTTCCATAGGAAACATCCAGGTAAAATGTACTGGTCCGGTAAGCAGAACCTGTTCGGGAAGGTGAATCATGAGATGAACCATGATGGTGAAGAAAGCGGGAGGAAAGATCCTTTCTAATTTACAAAGAATCATGACTATTTCTTGCTTCATGTCACAGACGTCCTCTTTCTTCAGCTCTCTAGCACAGAGTTTCTGAAACCATCTGGACAACGCTATTAACGGCTCAACCACGTAATATGGCAGATATGGTCGGATAACCACTGGAAGAAGACGTTGCAGGAGTACATGGCAGTCATGCGTCTTCAATCCATAAAACTTTTTATCATTCAGATTGACCTTATTCTTCAAACTTCCCGCATAACCATGAGGAAACTGTGCATCTCTAATCCATTCGAAAATCTCGGTTTTTGCCTCAGGAACAACTGTATACGGTGCTTGAGATACTTTCTCTTTATTTTTACTTGAACTGGGTTTCGATTTTTTCCACAGCCTCTTTCGTATCCCTAGTTGTTCCAGACCTTCACGAGCTTTTGGATCGTCCTTAGTCTTTCCTTCGAGACCGAAAATGGTTCCGCTGATGTTGTCGTACACATTCTTCTCAATATGCATGACATCTAAAGTATACCTTATTCTCGATGTGGTCCAGTACGGCAGCTCCCAAAATATACTCACGTGAGTCCAACACAGTTTCTCTCTAGCTGCTCTGGGCTTGAACTTGGGATGCAAACTCTGAACAGGGTAGTCATGACAGAGGATACTGCTATAAATCTCATCCCCAGTCCATGAGCGTGGTTCTCCCCTTAACTCAACATTCACATTAAACTTATCTGCTGCTCGACGCCATGGATGACGCCGGTCTAGCCATCTGCGGTGGCCCTGGTATGCCATTCTCCCTGTCAAGTTGCTTGAGTCAATATCTTCCAAACAAATGGGACATGCTTTGTACCCTTTTGTCTGGATGCCTCCCAACATCCCTAATCCGGGAAAGTCGCTGATGGTCCACATCACTGCTGCTCTCATTATGAATGACTTTTGCTCATGTCGGTCATAAGTCTGAACTCCAATAGTCCACAACATCTTTAGCTCATCGATAACTGGTCTCATAAACACATTCAAACACTTTCCAGGAGACTTTGGACCGGATATTAACAATACAAGCATGTTAAACTCTTTTTTCATACACATTGAAGGAGGCAAATTGTAAGGCATCGCCACAACAGGCCAAATGCTGTGAGGACTGCAGGATGCACCATAAGGATTGAACCCGTCGGTTGCTAGTCCGAGGCGCACGTTCCTAATGTCGTTGGCAAAATCTGGAAAATCCTTATCAAACTCTTGCCACGCTTCTCCATCTGCCGGGTGTTTAAGAAAATCTGGATCTGAAATCCTTTCCCCGTGCCACCGCATTTCCTTTGCTGTGTGCGGTGACATATATAGGCGTTGCAACCTGGGTGTAAGAGGGAAATAACGAACCTTTCGTACAGCAACTTTTACACCCTGTGCAGAAGATATCCATCTTGACTCATGGCATTTGGGGCAGTTGTCTAGTTCTGCATTCTCTTTATAAAACAACGCACAACCATGCTCGCATGCGTGAATGATCTCATAACCCATACCCATGTTCTTTAGGATCTTTCTTACAGTTCTGTATGAATCAGGACACTTGTTTCCTGGAGGAAGCGCTCTCTTGATCAACTCTATGTTGTCATCAAAACTTTTGTCTGACCATCTATTTTCCGTTTTTATCTTAATTAGGTTAAGGATGATGGTTAACACAGTCTCCTCACTACCATCATACAACGGAGTCTGCCCTTCCGATAAAAGCCTGCTATACTTCTCAGAAGCATCTCTGGCAATAGAATCTAAATCATTTACATCATAAAAATCATTTAAACCACCAGCATTCTCTGCCTCATGAAATCTATCCATGAATGGGAAAGCATCATACAAAATGTCCATACTGGGGTTCATATGAGGACCCGCACTACCACTAGAAGAGGTTCTCTGCCGAAGATATTGTTCCCTCTGCTCATACAATGAAGGACCACTTGCCACCTCACCGTGATGTATCCATGTAGTGTAGTTAGGCATCATACCGTTTTCCCTCAAATGCGTAAACATCTCATCCACTGTAATCCTCCGCTTATGCAACCGACAACGCTTGCACGGGTACTTATGCACTTCTGTGTGACTACTGCTATTTTGAAGAACAAACGCACAAAAATCAATTATCCCCTGAATGAACTTCGGATCACCTCTAGATAAGCCGATCCAACTCTTGTCCATGTTTCCTGTCATAACATAAACATACAATATGCATAAGGTTAGCACACAACATGTAACTTAACAATCAAAACCTGTCCCAACACTTCTTCTCCTTATGCCTCCGGGTTGGGTCTTATCCCCTTCAGGCGAACACGAGTTTGTTGATCCTTTTGGTATTCATGTGGTTTCAGCTACAGTTTTGGGAAATTTCGACAGCATCTCCCTACAGTTCCTCAAGTGCACAAAAATCTAAACAACCTAATTTGTACTCGAGGAACATTGTAGAGAGACACTGGCGAAACTATATCCCAAAACTGAAATGTAAACCACATGAATACCAAAATGATCAACAAACTCGTGTTCGCCTAAAGTGTCCAAAATGGGACAATTCGAGAATCAACAACCCATCTCGATCAACCAGATGCGTTGTTGATTCTCAAACGGGAGTTCTAAGCTGATAAACACCACAATTATACATAATACCAAACAATAAATTTACACACGGCACCACACTCCCTCACTAAGCCACTCGCATGTTTCAGAAACCCTAACTACCACAATCCACACACAGCACAAACCAATTATATCATTAATTAATAATGTGAATTTACTCTACCATAAAATTCACAAAATTTCACTCACTAAATTTCACCAAATTACATTAAAATTCAATTTCAGTAAATTACACTAAAATTCAATTGCACTTAATTTCACATTCATTCAATTGCACTAAATTTCACAAACTAAACTAAATAATCTCAAATTCACCAAAATCAACACAAACTCGATCATATATTCAAACACCCAATATTAAAAACAACACAAAACACATTATAAACAAAATCCAACTCAAGATATCAAAAACTAAAATCAACCAATCAAATCGAAATATGGTGATTACAATGAAGATAAGAGATTATACTAACCTACAAAGCAATTGGAAGAGAAAACCCAAGCTTTTCAATCCCGAAATTGACGAAATCAGCCGTTGGGGAGATTTTTCGCCGGTAGCTACAGTGTTTTCTGCGTTTTCTTCTTCTTCTGTAATCTGTCCAAGCCAAGGGTTATATAGCTGATCTTAAACGTTTAAGCGACGGATTTCAATATCCGTCGCATAAAAGGGTTTAAGCGACTGACTCAAACCATTGATATTGAAATCCGTCGCATAAAAGGGTTTAAGCGACTGACTCAAACCATCGAACCATATTTGTCGCATTAGGTACCTGTAGCGACGGACTTATCTTTATGGGACGGACATATGTATCCGTCGCTTTTGTAATTTTGACAGCGACGGACGTAGTGTATGTCCGTCGCTTAAGGTGACAAATGGCGTAGTGAAATTTTCCGTAGGAGCCGATAAATACCAAATTTTAAATTATATATTGATTAATGCACAAATATACTATATTTAGAAAATAATTATACTATAACAAAAATGTTTTAGGGCCTTATTAAGGCCTAAGAATTTTGGCCTTAATCCTATGTGGCGTGCCACCTCATCAAGACACATCATCAATATCAAAAACCTTGTTATGTTATTATATTTTGGTTAAAATACAATCTTATCCTTTCAAATTCAATGTCCTTTCAATTACACCACCAAATGTAATGTATTATTGTCTTAATACAAAGCAGTAATTACAATGACTAAAAACAGCAATAATTACGAAATATAATTTACTCATAACTACCTAATTAATAGTCATTGTAAATTGGGCAACAATTACAACCAAATTATGTTTTATTTTAGATGATTTTGTTACCTTTTTTGGGTTGACTACATGAAATTTATTTCTTGACACAATTACGATATTTGACATTAAAACATTCTATCTTTGTGAATCAAATTCAATGTTAAATCTTTTTTGACTCTTAATCAAAATTTAGATTTAGAATTATATATATATATATATATATATATATATATATATATATACACACACACACACACATATCCATCAAATTTTAGAAAAATAAAAGTAGATAAAATAAATTTGTATCAAATTTTTTAGATGAATTATATATATATATATATATATGAAGTTTATTTGGACATTGATATAGTGTACATGTTGAATTTTTATTTTTATTTTTGAAATAGTACTATTTTTTTTTAAATAGTATATGTGTGTGTATATATATATATATGTATGTATATTCACTTAAATTTATATTTTTGAATAATTATAATTTAAAAAATTATATTTGGTGTTTAAATTTAAAAACGAGTGTAATAAAAAAATGGCTTGAAAAATATTTTTCTTTTCTTAAAATTACTTTTATTTTAAAAAAATGACAAAATAATCTAGAGTCATTGGATTTGAAAAGACAAGATTGTATTTTAACCCTAATATGACATAACAAGGTTTTTGATATTGATGATGTGTCTTGATGAGGTGGCACGCCACGTAGGATTAGGACCAAAATTCTTAGGCCTTATTAAGACCCCTATCACTTATACACAATTATATCATAACGACTATATCTAATTATACCATAATAATAATAATTTGACCATAATCACACATAGTTACACCATAATTATAAGAAAATTCTGATCTCGCCGCGGGGCCACAGCTCCCTCCCGTCGCTTTAATTCTAAGTTCCACCACTGAACGTACTGACCGACAAAGATATCAAACTATTACAAAAGATATGGTCTAGAGTGTAGACCGACCTAAGAGCATCAGTTTGTCCCTGCACAGATCGACCCAGAAAAACATTATCAGACAGATAATTAAGGAAACAACGCTGTAAGTATGTGTGTATTAGCTCTGTAATTATCTCTTTTTTCATCGTCAACTGCTACTGCATACTGGTAGTGTAACCGTGTGACTAGCTTCCTTCCTTAATTACAACTCTGGCCGGGTTGCGTGAATTCAGGTCAGCTCATTCACTCATTGTCATGTTATATTTTTATTTCACTAGGACGTCTGCTTACTTTGCTACCTTTTCCGAGCAGGATCGAACACACACCGTCGTGGTTTCGTATGGTATTACTTAGATGTAGTCTCCTTTCTAAATGTTTGAAAATTGGAGTGACGGTGCTGGATTAATTGGGTGCGGTTCACGGCACCTTTCGTGTAAATGAGGGTGGCTTACAGTCTTACACGTACACTATTATTTCAAAGTCTTGCTTAAGTGTAAGTTCCCGCGTATTTTGGTTTATGTATATGATGTATATGATATTGCGGTTCATATTGGGTTGTGTAGAATGGCGCCTAGCCTTATCCATATTGCGGTTCTCATGGAATATTCTTTGGTACTTTAATGTATATGATATTCTCATTTACAAGTTTGACGACAAATTTTATTGTTATTGTGGTAAATAGAGTGGTTGTTTGGATAATTATAGTTTTATTAGTTGTAATTACTTCACTTATAATATATTTACAAGTTTATAAACAAATAGTTGTCGATCTAGTAAATTAATTTAATTATATGTAAATATATAAAACACATGTTGTAAATTTGTTGTTAATGTTGTAAATTTAGTGTAAAAAAATAATAAATTTTGTTTATTTAGTTGTAAATTATGGGTATGATTATAATATGTACTAAGGTACTGTAGACGACCCCTTTGAACATATTAGAGAAAGAAAAAAAAATAAGGAGAGATTAAAATAACTACGCACATCTACACAAATATGTGAGTGTTATGAAAATTCTTGCCAAAAGGCTACACATGAATAACTTCGTAGGATAGTACTCCATAAGCAAGTCAAAAGCGTCACAAGTGAAATGAGAAATCAAAGGCAGCATAATGAGCATATATCTATACCGATCTTTAACCAGCAGCTTCTGATTTAAAAATAGAGACAACACAAAACTTGAACAATTATGGATGATCAGACCTTAATTATGCATGGATTAGAACTGAGCAGCTTTCATGGCATTTTTCTGTTCATGCATGTTCATTCAAGAAATTATGATCAACAGCTAGAATTTATGAACAAACGAAATAATATAAATCTATTATATAATAGGGAGGTTGTCTGCGCATACATGCTGGTAGTTTTGACATATAGTATTTGAAATAGTTGTTTTTTCTTGAGGTTGACTGTAAGAATGTATCGAGACTTATGGAATAGGTTAGGTTACAGTTGAACCCTCTCGGTTGTTATCCATTGTAATAGTTTTTTTTTTTGTAAGGTAGCGTGTGGGGCGTTATGTCCACCACCGAGATTTCCCTCGGTTGTAATTTGGTTATTATTTAATGGATTTTCTTTCTTCTAAAAAAAAAAATTAAACCTATTATATATATAGAACAAATATTTCACTTGATGGAATTCAAGTTACAATCTATGTATTACTACTTAAATCTTGAATCGAATTGAAGTGGGTACGAAGAATGAAGATATATGATCCAAACTAGCTACTTTGTTTATACAGAGCACACATATATAAGAACAAATAGCTACCCGAGACCTTCATATATGGATAAGGCTAGGTGCCATTCTACACAACCCCTTCCTTCAGAGCCATGCTTCCGTTCTATTTGCCGCAAACCGCTTGAACAGTGGGTTGTGATCCACCACTTCCCTTGGAACTACCTCGCACAGTTGAACTCTTACCAAACAATTCTTGAGGAGAAGCCATTCTAATGCTTGGGATGAGTATATTGGAACTTTGTTTCGTTTAGGATGCTGATTATGGATACAAGTCATTTGCAAGCTAGCTTTCGATCGTATTTATAACGGTAATGATCGAGCTTGTAAATTGGGTGGAACTTTACAATGACTTAACGAGTTGCATAACCTAATGTCCAAGTACTGAAGTACGTAACACGAACAACGAAACCAGAGTGTATCCTAACAACCACGGGGTTCTCATGGGATGCAATGCAATGCCAGGCTGAAAAATATAAGTGTCGATATATAGCTTCTGCATGGTGCTTTCTCCCGACTTTCTCATTGATTAATTTCCTCTATCAGATAAATCTTAATTTGATTCCTCTAACCTTAATATTGACCAATGTTCTCAAATCTGCACACAAATATCACAAGGGCATCGTGACTCAAAACCCAGATCGAAGCAAGCTGGGTAGGAGATTGTTTAAATCGATCATAAGAAAACTGTAACTAAACAAAATCTGTACGACGTGGTAGGTACACTCGGTGCAGATATCCAAATTAATAGATGTAGAAAGAAACAAACGTCATATAATATATTGTAAATAAGAATCCCAAGTCTTGAAGCATTTGCTAAACCGTGTTAAAAACGCGAAGGTCTAATTACGTATACTACTGTGCACCCAAAATTCCTTGGTTTCTTATCTGTTTATTTCAGTTGGTCGCCACCTCTTCAAGGCCTGCCTGCTGCCATTGAGTCTCACTCTCTCCTGTTTCGGCGAAGTATGTGAGAAACTCTACAAACTCTACTCGATCTGGCTTGGACTGACGAAGGTTTATACGGCGCTCCATGTACGTACGTTCACGCAACCCAGGATGAGTACTACCACACGCACCGTCAATCCTGCGATACGTCTTACGTATTTTTTTTTGGATAAATACGTCTTACGTACCTACACGTACATATATTTGAACAAGTCTGGCTTGAGGGAATGAGGGTTAAAGCTCCCGCGTATTTTAATTATTTGAAGAATAGCTACAAAAATACTATAATCAAAGAATAGTGTGAAGTTATTAAAGCATGAACGCCATTGGGATATCAATCCTGCCCTGCAGCACCGTCACCATTGAAACACTAGACCACTCAAAACGAGAGGTCGACGTCACAAGTACATTGCAATTTCTTTTCATGTGATTATCCCCAAATTTAATTTTTGCTTTTGTAATCAATTAGTCAATATTTGCCCAAGACATCCCTGAACATTCGAGATGGCGTGTAATTATCTAGATGTTTCAAATTAAACGCCGTCGTCTTAAGAAATTTCACGCCACAAGATGCACACTGTATTGTGTCTCACAATATCACATTTCCCGTTGGGCCTAGGAATAGCTGGTGTGGACCGCGCTGCTGTTGGGCTTTGGCGTGGGACCCTAGTAAGGAGTTCATTCTTTTTCAAGCAACAAGTTATTAGTAATCCATATGGATTTTGATTTGCTTGTTCTAATCCATATTTTCCGCTCTTCTCTCCTAATCATTGTCTTACTTTGCCTCATTTTGTCTCCTATATATACAAGTACATCGATCCGTACGAGTCTTGCCATTTTTACTTCCCATCTCTATTCGCATTTATAATCGAAAAGAAAGTTAGGGCAAGAACACAGAGACAATCAGGAAGGATGCCAGAGTCTGAAATTCGAGGGAGGAGGAGGAATGCCACTTTGGTTAAGAAAGCAAGAGAACTATCTATTCTATGTTCTGCGGAGGTCGCAGTCATCGCTTTCACAAGCGACGGAAAGCTTCATGAGTATTCTAGCAGCAGTGTGGAACACACTCTTTCAAGATACAAGAACTATAAAGGCGGCCGAGTCCTCCCAACCAAGGTGGTGTCCGATCCGCCAGAGGGGCGCCGCCGCGAAACTGCAGCGAACGAGAAGGACCTGAAATCAAGTGACAAAGTTCTTGATGCACTCAAGGGACAACATGCAGCGCTGGAATTAGATAAACTGCGGAGAATGGGAAAGGTCTTGGATGACTTGAGTAGGGAAGAGTTGTATGCCCTAGAGCAACAGCAAAAGTGGGCGTTAGTATCAGTTCTGAAAAAGAAGGAGGAACTACTTGTGAGGTTGTTGCAGAGGTCTAAGGCGCGTGAACAGAAAGCCATTCAAGAGAAGGAGATCTTGGGAAGGGGGTCTGATGAGGAAGGGATGAAGGAAATACCCTATCTCCAACTTTTCCCAGAGAACAGTTCGGGTTTCGGCACAAGCTCGAAAGCTGTTTCAGTTTTGAATTGTCCAACACAGGATATGGACACTTCTTGTTTTCGCCTAGGGCTTTAGTACTACTGTACTCATAATCGGTTATAGGGCAATACATATTAGGGCAGAACTCATTCAATATTTATTTGTGTAATTGTAATTATTTACATAGGATTAAATTGATTCTTTTATTTATATTTAAGAAATAGATAATGGAAGTCATGATGTTTATTAGATGTCAGTGTGATTACGAATTAGTGATTACAATGTAAAGAAATTCTCTGATTATATATGTTTCTCATGAAGCCAGCTCATTATGCATATAAAAGAAGACTTGGAACTTACTACAAATAATATTCACCTCAACGATCTTGCCCAAATCTAAAAACTTACCGCTTCTAATTCAGTGACTAAAGGTGAGCATGCATTGTCTAGGTACGTACGTAGTTCACCCACCATGCATGTTCATATTGAAAAGGGATGCACAAAATTACCATTCTTCACATTTCTCTGAACTGATGAAAACAACGACGTCATTGGGATGGAATGTTGATCAGACGATTGGTGTAACACTTTGTGCTTCGATCAATAAGCAGAGGAAACATGGTTAAAAACATAAAGTTTTACAGCAAGGACCTTTCGTTCTTTTTTTTATCATCAGTAAGAGAGAGATAAATTAGTTAATATGTGCTAGGGTTTGTCCTAACTGACCGTTTGATGCTCAAGACTTGTCACCATCGATCCGGCAGTTCCTTTGTTGCCTATTTATTGTCTGCTACTAGGGTTTTGTAAGGCATGCCTGCATCTTTGAATATCAATACAGTATTTTTCTTTGCATTTTTGTTTTCTTTCCATTTTTCTCTCTTGCTATCGATCCCATTAATAGGTTCAATCCTTATCACAGTCAGTATATCTAAGATCAAGGAGTTATCGTCATTCCGATTTTAACAGTAACTGGAGAACAAACGAATTGGGTGCAGCTTTTGATTTAAATATGGAGACTAGACAAAACTTCTTGAACCATAATGCATGGATTAGAACCGAGCAGCTTTCATGGCATTTGCTAAACCGTGTTAAAAACACAAAGGTTTGAGAGACAGGTCGGATTATAAGCCTTTGCCTATTGTCAACTTACGTATACGTACTACTAGCTGTGACCCAAAATTCCTTGGTTTCTTATTGGTTTATTTCAGTTGGTCGCCACCTCTTCAAGGCCTGCAGCCAGCTGCCATGGAGTCTCTTCTGTTTCGGCCAAGTATATGAGCACCATACCGCCAATCCCGCGATACGTCTCTTATAAGTACGTATATAGATTTGAACAAGTCTCTTCTAAAAAAAAAAAAAAAAAGATTTGAACAAGTCTGGCTTGAGGAAATAAGGGGTAAAGTTCGAGCGTATTTTGGTCCCAACCTCTGGGAATAATATATACATATATCCAAAAATCTTCGCCGAGAGTTTATTATTCGAGTAATATAATACAAGAATTATGGAACTTATTTATGCATGAACGCCATTACAAGTAATAATATACTAAAATTGGGATGCTAAACCACTCCAAAACTTGCGAGGAAACAGAGAACGAGAGGACATGAGTACATTACAATATCTTTTGCTGTAATTATCCCAGATTTAATTTGGTTTTGTAATCAATAATTAGTCAATATTGCCTAGCTAAGACATGCATCCCTGAACATTCGAGATCGATGGCGTGTGATCATATATATAGATGTTTCAAATCAAACATTGTCTTCAGAAATCTCATGCCAAAGACACACAGCGTGTGTGTATCTAAGGTCGATGAGTTATCATCATCCAGTAACAAGTACGTACACCACTATGCAATTCATTCGAACTTGCACAACGTCACGAGTTTGAAATTTGGATATATAAAACGTAAAGAGTACGTTACGATCGACCGCAACCCGTAATTAACTAAACAAAATGTCAGCATTGAATCAAAACCAAGTTGAACGCGTTACGGTCTGTGACCGAATTTTGGAGACAAGAAAACCAGATCGAATCATATGTCTATTCTATTCCTGGCGTGTCCAGAAGGAATAAAATCCACTCTATCACTGCCAACCTCTTTTTGGATTCTCAAACCCAAGCAGTGGCGGATCTAGAGTAAAAAAGTTAGGTGAGCGGAAAAAAAATTCACTAAGAACAGTTAATATTTTTCTCAAGCCAAAATACAATTCTTATATAGTATTCATCAAGAATTCAAAACAAATATAAGAATTGTAAATCAAAAGAGGTATTTGACACATCAACTCATTACAATTATAATATGCTCTATCTGAATTGTGCTCTACGATCCCCAGTAGACTCGAAACGATCAATGACTGCCTCTGAATCAATACCAGCTACATATTCCTTTTCAATGTGGAGCATCATACAACCCGAAAGATATCCGTCTTCCATCTTGTTTCTAAGCCTAGTTTTTATAATTTTCATAGCTGAGAATGCACGTTCAGTAGTTGCAATGGAAACAGGAAGTGTCAAGACTAGCCGAATCAATCTATCAACTAAGGGGAAAAGCTTTGCTACATCTGTTTCAACTAATCGCCTACATAATTGTGTAAGGGAAGATAATTTTTGAAAATCCCTATCACAAACTACTTGATACTTATAATGCTCTAACTGTAACCTCAAAGCTATTACCTCAGATGTATCAAAGTCTTCGGGATAGAACTTCTCGGCAAGTTTGCAAATCATGTCCATGTCAAACTTCCTAAACTTATTTTTTGGATCCAATGCAGAGCTCAAAATAAGTAGTTCTATAGCTTGTTCAGTGAACCTGTCATTTAGCTCCATAATCTGAACATCAATAACCACATTAAACATGTCAAAATGATAATAATGTTCATTTGTAACAACATCATGTTGTTGACAACCACGACCAGTACCCATTGAATAAGCTGCATCCATATTAGGCATTTCAAGGCCATGATGTTCACCAAATTCCATAACACTTTGGAGAAAACTATCCCACCCATCGTCCCTCAATTTTTGAAGAAGTGCCTTTGTACTTGAAACCAAATTCATGGCATTAACAATGTCTTGTGATTTCTTCTGCAAGGCTTGAGAAAGTAAATCAGTAATCCCCATGACTTTGTTAGTGAGTAGCAGACAAAACACAAACTCAAATGCCCTCAAGGCTTTAAGGAAACCTTTTGCATCACCTCTTACACTTCCAGTGAGTTCTTTATCAGTCATCATGCTTTGAAGAAGTTGAGTTGTTTCATTAAACACATGGACTACCGTACTAACCGAAGCAAAGTGAGAACCCCATCGAGTTGCTCCCGCTCTTTTCAAACTACAAATCTGGTTAAGCCCACTTCCAGTTTCAAGATCTCCATCTGCTAAACTTTCTGCCAATTCTGCTTCTTGAATATCTTTTAAGAGATTTGTACGCTTGGATGAAGAGCCAACAAAACCAACAATAGAACTTAGCATTTGAAAAAACAGTTGCATATCAGGAACATCTTTAGCACATGCATTCAAAGCTAACTGTAATCGATGAGCAAAGCAGTGAACATAATAGGCATATGGGCAATCCTGAAGGAGTAGCGTTTTCAATCCATGAAATTCACCACGCATGTTGCTAGCCCCATCGTATCCTTGACCACGAATGTTTTGCACTTGGAGATTGTTTCTAGAGAGCACACTGCATATATGTTTCTTCAAAGTAGCAGAAGTAGTATCTTCAACACTAACAATTTCAAAGTACCTTTCTTGAAGAAACCCGTCTTCATCAACAAACCTAAGAATGATAGCCATCTGCTCTTTCTTAGATACATCAAGTGATTCATCAACCAACATACAAAACTTAGCATCTCCTATTTCTTGGCGAATTGTATCTCGAATTTTGATAGCAATTATATCGAGGATCTCCTTCTGAATTGATGGTGCAATGTACATGGCATGCTTGGGAGCATTTTCAAGGACAACTTTTACAATCTCCTCATTCGTATCTGCAAAACCCCGTATCAACTCAAGGAAATGTTCTCTACTAGTCGAGTTAGCAGATTCATCATGGCCTCTAAAAGGCAAGCCTTCTTTACCAAGATACTTCACAGCTGCTATAGTTGTCTTCAAACGCAACCTGTTTTGTCTTATCATTTCCGGTGGTAGTTTGTCTATCACTCTATCAATATGTTGAGAAGTTGTCAATAAGTTACTCCAACTTTGAACATTCTTGTTATGTGCAGAATTCATCTTCCCGGCATGTTGTACACAAATTCCTTTCTTCCCAGCCAACATTCTACTCCAATTACAGCTTCCTTCAACAGTGAATAAAGCATGCCTTGGTGGATTTTTCTCAAAAAGAAAACAAGGAAAGCAGAACACTCTATCTATATCTTCTGAATACTCTAACCAAGGATACAATGCAAACCATCTATACTGAAATCGGCGATTATCACGGCCATCAAAACTCTGTGGATAATTTTCTAACTTGGGTTGACAAGGTCCCATAAGGATATACATCCTTCGAATATGATCTTGTTCATTGACCGGAAATGTATAAATCAACTGACGTAATCCAGGATCAGCTACAACAGGAGACTTTTTTGGAGCATCAATAATGGGGGGAGGAGAATCTATCTCAACTTCTAATGGAATTTCCATTTGATTAACTGGCAAAGTACTAGGAGAATCAGAACAAGGCACATGCATCTCTGATGAAACTGATGTTGATGCTTGATTATCGACATCTTTCTTATAGAATGAAAAAAGAGTTTTCATTCTTTTGGACTTAGGATGATGATCAGACATCCTATACTATCCTGTTTATAAGAACATATTTACAACAACTTAGCATGACAATAACAAAGTACAGTAACCGAAGAAAAGAATCTGAATAATGAAATGAATGAGGTAAGTTTATGTGATATCATAAGTTCATAACTACTTAGAGTGAATACAAAATTGAGATGACTCTGTAGACTGTGGTCTGTAATATGTATCATTTCAAGAAGTGGAGTCTCACCTGTAAATCTTGTTCAGGAATTCAGATTGAAAAAAGAAAAGCTACACCTAAATAGAATCAGCATATCAACTACTCAATCTGCACAAAAAAATAATTTCTTTCTCACTAACTGGGCTCACTACTCACACATAACAAATCAATGTACAAGATAGCTAAAACAATAGTTCATAATTCGTAATTTTAATGTTGTATCCAAATAAGCAATCATGAAATTTAACTCATCAGATCAAAAAAAATTAAGGCCATTAACAAGTAAAGATTAGTGAGACTACCACAAATAACAAATTGAAGAACTGAAATTGAAGAAATGAAGATAGTGAAAAAATTAAAAGAATAGAAGGTACCTTCGTGGAATCTTGTTGTGTTTGAAAAATTGAGAAGATGATAAGAGTAAAGAGAATAGAACAATGGGGAGTTGGGAACTTTGATTTTGGGAATTTTGAAGTTGGAACGAAACAGTGACTGAACCCAGAACAAAAAGTAACTTGAGTGAGTTGAGTCTTGAGTAAGTCAGTAAGTGGCGTGCTTGAGAAGTTGAGAGGCTTCAAGGGTTTTTTATTTATTTATTTATTGTTGCAAGTTGTGTGTTGCAAGTTGTGTGGTGTGGTGTGGGTTTGGACAAAAAATATATTGGGCTGGGGATTATGTTGGGCTGGGGATTTGACTTCTGGACTATAATTCTTACCCAGCAGAAAAAAAAATATTACGTGGTTCAATTTTAATCTGCCCAGCGGCTGCTAGGCTGGCATACACTAGGATCCGCACTACCAGAAAAATGAGTTTTGCCGACGAAAAAAAAAAAAAACGGCCGACGAAATGATTTTTCGTCGGCTATTCTCAGGAATGGCCGACGAAAATTTTTTTTCGTCGCTAAAAAAAAAAAATCGTCGGCCATTCCTATAGAATGGCCGACGATTTTTATTTCGTCGGTAAAAAGTAAAAATCGTCGGCTATTCTACAAGAATGGCCGACGATTTTTATTTTCGTCGGCTATACTCCAATAATGGCCGACGAATTAATAATTTCGTCGGCTATACAACTTTTGGAGTATGGCCGACGAATTTTACAATTTCGTCGGCTATAAGTCTTTATATTTTCAGATCTGGACAGCAGCTGCTCATTTGCAAAAAACGGGAGAAAGAGTGAAAAATCAGTGGATATTGTTGAAATCCGTCCTCTCTTACATTGTGAAGCTATATATAGGTACGTACATGTGTATATATGTTGATTTTGGGTTTTAGTTGCATGAGTTGATTTTGAGTTTTAATATATGTTTTGATGTTATTTTAATCCTAAAGAGTAATCGGTTTTGATGTTATTTTAATTAGTGTTAAAAAAATAATGATGATGTTAGTGACACTTCGGCTAGCATAAGTCCTCTTTCTCGTGCTTCGATAAAAGGAAAACAGAATATCTGACGGTCTCTGGAGCTTTTATCAAAACAGAATGATGATCAGAAGGTCATCCAGGCTACTAAATTGGTCATACCGAAAGATTCTTTTTTCTCAGTTATCTTGCAACCATTCAACTTCATTAACTGCTATCTGGTGAGGATTAAGTAGTTAATGAAGTCGAATGGTTACAAGATAACTGCGAAAAAAGGATCTTTCGGTTTGAACATTTTAGTAGCCTGGATCACCTTCTGATCATCATTCTGTTTTGATAAAAACTCCAGAAACCTTGGCATTCTGTTTTCCTTTCATCGAAGCACGAGAAAGAGGACTTATGCTACCCGAAGTGTCACTAACATCATCATTATTTTTTTATTTTTTTCATAGAATAGCCGACGAACAATGCATCATTTCGTCGGCTATAATAATAATGGCCGACGAAAATTAATTATTTCGTCGGCCATAAGTTTTTTTAAAATAAATATTACATTTATGGCCGACGAAAATTAATTATTTCGTCGGTAAAAATTAAAAATCGTCGGCAAAAAAAAAATTTCGTCGGTCATACACATAGAATGGCCGACGATTTAAAGTTTTCGTCGGCTATATAACTTTGGGAAGAATGGCCGACGAAGTTGGCAATTTCGTCGGCTATAAGTCTTTATATTTTCAGATCTGGCCAGAAGCTGCTCATTTAAAAAAAAACGGGAGAAAGAGTGAAAAATCTGTGGGTATTATTGAAATCCGTCTTCTCTTACATTGTGGAGCTATATATAGGTATGTATATATATATATGTGTATATATATATGTTGATTTTGAGTTTTAGTGATTTTGATATAGTAAGTGATTTTTTGTTTTTTTGTTGTTTTAGTGTTAGAATGTATGTATATATGTTGATTTTGAGTTGTAGTTGAGTTGATTTTCAGTTAGAGTATAATTATGTGTTTTAATTTAATAATGTTATTTTAATTAGTGTTAAAATATATATAAATATGTTAATTAATGGTTGTTGATAGTGTAATGAACTTAAATAATGGTTGTTAATTAATGGTATATATATATATATGAGTTGATGTTGATAATAATATATATTGTAATATATATGTGTTAATTAATTTATTATTAATTAAAGTTATACATATATATTATTATCAGGCTATATATGGATCGAGATAAGAGTTGGATTTCGCTTCCAAGGCATGACCGACGATACACTACAGGAGTTGTGGATTTTATGCAGTTCGTCGAGGAAAATGCAAAAGGACCGTACCATTATTGCCCGTGCAAGAAATGTAAGTGTCGCAGTGATATGTGTCGATTTCCGATTAGGACAGTATGGGAGCACCTAAAGAGCAATGGGTTTTGGCCGAAGTACACACGTTGGATATATCACGGTGAGCCATCATTAGATGGATCGCATGATCATGGGCAGTATTTTGAGGCGGGCAGTAGTAGTACATCCAACGATCCAACAATGACATTTGTCAACGACGTGTTTCCTTTTGAAAGCGGTGTACATGGGGAACAATATATGCAGGACCCGGTGCAGCCGTTCCCACAAGTTGTCAACACTGCTGCCTTTGACAAGTACAACAAACTGATTGCATTGCAACAGACCCCTATGTGTTCAAGTTCTGAGAAGATAGTTCTTGAAAGTGTGATGGAGGTAATGAGGATTAAAGTCGAGACAAAATCGACTATCAGGCAAGTAGATGAATATCTACAGTACACTTCTTCGTTGTTGGAGGAGGGTCATCGTAATCCTACCAATCACCGTCAGGTCCGAAGTATCCTCAAAGATCTAGGGCTTTCCTACATTAAGATCCATGCATGCGCATTTGACTGCGTTCTCTTCTGGGGTAAAGATGCAGAAGGGAATGACCTTGCTAGCCTTGACGCATGTCCGATATGTCAGTCTGACCGATATAAGTTGACGGGAGCAGGCAATAGGAAACCTGTGAAAGTGCTTCGGTATTTTCCGTTGAGAGATAGGCTTGAGCGGTTGTACATGTCAGCAACCACCGCAAAAGCTATGAGGTGGCACGGTGAGCGGGACGCGGGAGACGCAGATATCATGACACACATCTCTGACGGAGCGGCTTGGAAGCATATAAACAATGAGTTTCCTTATTTTGCGTCAGATGTCAGAAACGTCAGGCTCGGGCTCTCAACTGACGGGTTCAACCCTTTCGGCACCATGAGTCTTTCATACAGTATATGGCCGGTGGTTTTGGTACCTTACAACCTTCCTCCGTGGATGTGCATGAAGAAGGAATATAATATGTTGACGTTGTTGATTCCGGGGCCTGGTTACCCAGGGAAATGTCTCGATGTGTATATGAGACCATTGATTGAAGAGCTTAAGGTATTGTGGGACGTTGGTCATCCCACTTTTGACAAGTACAAGCAGGAGACGTTCCAGATGCATGCCATGGTTATTGGTACCATCAGTGATTTTCCTGCTTATGGGATGTTGTCGGGCAGCGTTGTCAGGGGATACAAGGCTTGTCCAGAGTGCCTCACCGATTATGGGAGCACCCCTCATTGCAACAAGATATGCCGAATGGGTCATCGTGTGTTCCTTCCGGCGGATCACCACTGGCGTTACGAGTCCGCCGCATTTGATGGAACCGAAGAACACGGCCGTGCTCCCAGAAGATGGACAGGAAGAGAAATTTTAGCAAGACTTAATGAGTACGATTTTGGGCCCCTCAGCAATCATCCCGATATTGTAGCGGAAATACCTGAAAGGCCTGAGGAGTACAAATTCTGGACACATAGGAGCATATTGTGGGAACTCCCGTACTGGTGTGAGTTGCTGATCCGACACTTCCTAGACGTTATGCACATAGAAAAAAATGTTTCTGAAAGTGTGGTGGGCACAACGCTGAACTTGGAGGGGAAGACGAAAGACGGTCCTAAGGCTCGCACTGATATGCAAAACATGAATATCAGAAAACCACTATGGTTGAAACAAGGGAAGAGAAAAATGCCTCAAGCTCCTTACACCGTCAAGCCTGAGCATAAATCAGAAATTTTGCATTGGATAAGTCGGGCCAAGTATCCTTCAGGCTTTGCTGGAAATATAGCCAAGTGTGTCAACAGACAATGCAACAATCTGTACGGGTTGAAAAGTCATGACAATCATATCCTGCTACAACGTCTCTTCCCTGTTTTCATTCGACCGTTCCTTCCCCGTCACGTTGTGGAGCCGTTAGTAGCGTTGGCAAGATTTTTCCAGAAGGTATGCACACGGGAAGTGAGAAAATCTGACCTCCGGGAAATGCAACAAGACATCGTTCATATCATGTGTAAATTTGAGATGATATTTCCTCCAAATTTTTTCGACATCATGCCTCACCTCATGATCCATCTTCCTCGGCAGTTGTTGCTTATCGGTCCTGTGCACTTCACTTGGATGTATCCGATGGAAAGGTACGTATTTTACACCTTATGTTAATTTCCTCATCAATATATGTGATATAGTGTTAATGTATTATCATAACACTTTAAAAACTTGATTTATAGACAACTTGGACAATACGGTGGTTTTGTCCAAAACAGATCCGCACCTGAAGGATGTATAGCTGAAGCATATATTGCGCACGAGTGTGTTACCTACATGAAGCTGTATTTCGGAGCGTTACAGGAAAGCATACCGGAAGATGTACCTTCACAGTTCAATCTTTCCATACTCTCCGACGATGTTGTACTCGGTGGAAACATGCCAGTTTCCTATAAGTTGAAAGATTATGAGGTAGCCATTGCACATTGGTGGGTACTAATCAACTGTCCAGAAGTTCAGTTTTGGAAGGACATACATCTACGCTGTGAAGGAGTAGCAAGTGATCGCGATTACCACAACCAGACATTCGCAGAGTATTTCGGCCGCTGGGTACGTATCTTTAACACTATTTTATACGTGTTCATATATTATTGTGTATATTTATTCATATTTATAGTTGATTCTGATGGTTGCAGATGGACCTTATTGCAAATGATAATCACCCAAATTGGTCGCACGAACTCAGACTTTTAGCGAGGAGGCCGGTCTATTCAAAAGTTTATGCGACGTGCAAGGTGAATGGTGTGTTATTTCGATGTGAAGACAGAGACCTCAGACTGAAAACACAAAATTCAGGGGTTATGGCACATGGTGGGGATGGTGGAGTTGACTATTACGGTGTTCTCCATTCAGTTGTGGAACTGCATTACGGGGAAGGCATGAAAGTGCACCTTTTCAAGTGTAGATGGTTTGACACACGGCCGCAGAGCATGAAAACCGATCAATACGGCGTAAGTTCTGTGAACACTAGTACATCATGGTATGAGGACGACCCGTTCGTTTTAGCCACATGGGTGAAACAAGTGTTTTATCTTGATGATCTCGCCAAGGGTGACCCGTGGAAAGTAGTCAACACTATCCACCATCGCAACATTTACCGGGCGTCTACACTTGGAGTGGCTGAAGAGAACGAGGAAGGGGGCACCGCGTATCAAGAGCCCAACTCAAACGGTATTCCTGACTCCTCTTTTATTCGTCTAGACACGCCGGTGCGAATTCGACGTGAAGAGCCACTGCTTGTTGATGTTGATCCAATTGAAGAAACTAACGAGGACTCTAGTGGTGAGGAAAGACATAGATTACCCCTATCGAGCAATTCAGAAACCGAAGAAGACTCATCCGATGATTCCGATTACAATCCGACGGATTAAGTAATTTAAATGATGTAATCCTTTCATTTGTAATCAACTCATTTCTAATGAACGGGCGTGGGGATGAGCCTCCCAGCTAGGCTGGGTTCCAAACCCCTTAAACAAAAATTTGAAATATGTTGACGGTTGGGTTTCTGATTTTTTATGTTCAATTTTGGTTATATGTGAACAGGCCATCGGAATAGGAGAGGTGTAAAACCACTGATTTTTTTGGTTTTTTTCAGAGAATGGCCGACGAAAAATGCATTATTTCGTCGGCTAAACGGAGAATGGCCGACGAACATTAATTATTTCGTCGGCCATAAGTTATTTTAAAAAAATATTTTCCGAACAATGGCCGACGAAAACTAATTATTTCGTCGGCCATAAGTTATTTAAAAATAATTATTTACGAATAATGGCCGACGAAAAATAACTATTTCGTCGGCCATAAGTTTTTAAAAAATAATAATATTACGAACAATGGCCGACGAACATTAAATATTTCGTCGGCCATAAGTTTTTAACAGAAAACGACAAAACAATAGCCAACGAATACTAGGTTTGATTTCGTCGGCTATGATTAAAAAAAAAACAAAAAAAGAGCAGTTTCCATTTTCTATCACTATCGACAAACCATTGCTTCATCCTTCAAATGCAAATGTGTCGTGAAATAAGACATGACCGAAATATTGAAATACGGCTACGGTTGAAAAATGGGAAGATTCCGACAAAATCTGTGTGCCGAATGTTGCGGTTAGGCGGTTTTTACTCCCGTTTTCCTATGTGTAGCCTGACGGTCGGTAAATATTTGGAGGGAAATTTTTATACGATTAGTCGCGTCTCATCGATCTGAAACTATTCTCTGTTGAAGGACAGGCCAAAAAACGTCATTTAGACAGGCCAATTTCCGTTTTAAAGCGTTTAGAGGTTTGACTTTGCGGTTTGACCGTCCCGATCGAGCCTTCAACGTTGTCAGATGTAGTTGGATTTTTTTCCATACATGTATTTAATCTTAACGGTGATATCTGACGGTTGGAGTAGATTTTCCAAACTTTGAGATTCAAAATCGGAATATATGCACTAATGTTCCTCAACTTGTTTACTAAGTGTTTAAGTGAATGTATAGTTTCAAATACCTACTATACGTAGACTCTTCAAATGCAAATGTGTCGTGAAATAAGATATGACCAAAATATTGAAATACGGCTACGGTTGAAAAATGGGAAGATTCCGACAAAATCTGTGTGCCGAATGTTGCGGTTTGCTGTTTTTTACTCCCGTTTTCCTATGGGTAGCCTGACGGTCGGTAAATATTTTGGGGGAAATTTTTATACGATTAGATGCGTCGCATCGATCTGAAACTATTCTCTGTTAAAGGTCAGGCCAAAAAACGTCATTTAGACGGCCCAATTTCCGTTTTACAGCGTTTAGAGGTTTGACTTTGCAGTTTGACCGTCCCGATCGAGCCTTTAACGTTGTCCGATAACCTTGGATTTTTTTTCATACATGTATTTCATCTTAACGGTGATATCTGACGGTTGAAATAGATTTTCCAAACTTTTAGATTCAAAATCGTAATATATGCACTAATGTTCCTTAACTTGTTTACTAAGTGTTTAAGTGAATGTATAGTTTCAAATACCTACTATACGTAGACCCTTCAAATGCAAATGTGTCGTGAAATAAGATATGACCGAAATATTGAAATACGGCTACGGTTGAAAAATGGGAAGATTCCGACAAAATCTGTGTGCCGAATGTTGCGGTTTGCTGTTTTTTACTCCCGTTTTCCTATGGGTAGCCTGACGGTCGGTAAATATTTTGGGGGAAATTTTTATACGATTAGATGCGTCGCATCGATCTGAAACTATTCTCTGTTAAAGGTCAGGCAAAAAAACGTCATTTAGACGGGCCAATTTCCGTTTTAAAGCGTTTAGAGGTTTGACTTTGTAGTTTGACCAAAAGTATAGCCGACGAAGTTATATTTCGTCGGCTAAAGTCTGGTGATCCGCGCCTTCCCATTATCCACCGTTGGATGGGGGAGATCGGACAGATGCTGAGGGACGAAGACTATAGCCGACGAATTATGTAATTTCGTCGGCTATGCCATAGCATGGCCGACGAAAAATTAATTATGTAATTTCGTCGGCTATGACATAGTATGGCCGACGAAATCGCTTTATTTCGTCGGCTATACTATATCATGGCCGACGAAATCGCTTTATTTCGTCGGCTATACTATCGGGTATAAGTAAAATGCAGCCGAACCCTAGCCTCCATTTGCCCGATTTTCCCTAAACAATCTTCCTCCTCGAATCCGGCCCTCCTTCATCCGTCGATCCTCCTCCCTAGTCCGGCAGGCCGGCGCCTCCTCCTCCTCCTCCTTGGTTCGATCCGCCGCCCCTCCTCCTCCTCCTTGGTTCGATCCGCCGACCCTCCTCCTCCCTGTTCCGGCCGCCTCTCCCTCCTCCTCCTCCTCCCCGATTCGGTACCCGGCCTCCCTTTTTTTTTTTTTTTTTAATTGTTAATAAATTAAATTTTGGTTAATAAATTATATATAATTGTTAATTTAGATATAATTGTTAATTTAGGTATAATTTATGTATTTATATGTTAATTTGTGTATAATTTATGTATTTATGTTAATTTATGTATTTATGTTAATTTAGGTATAATTTATGTATTTATATTAATTTAGATATAATTTATGTATTTATGTTAATTTAGTTATAATTTATGTATTTATGTTAATTTAGGTAGAATTTATGTATTTATGTTAATTTAGGTATAATTTATGTATTTATGTTAATTTAGTTATAATTTAGGTTTTTATGTTAATGTATGTAATTTTTAGGTTTTTATGTTAATTTAGGTAATTTTTGTAAAATTTATTTTAATTGTATAATTTAGGTGTAATTGTATAATTTATATGTATAAATTGGTTATTATATAAATCGGTAAATATTAAAATATGTTAGTATTATTGGGTATTATATTAATTAGAATTTGTTATTTAATATAATATAATTTAATATTAATTAATGTATTAATGCGTCTGGCTTTAGATGGCCGATGCATTTAGGCAGTTGTTCGGAGGTCGTCGTTCTAGATCTAGAGGTTCTGGAAATGCCGCCGGTTCTGGAAATGCCGCCGGTTCCCCAGACTCCGAGAGGACGGCTAGCCAGCCTGAGAGGACCACCAGCCAGCCGCGGAGGAGTGTGGATGCATCCCAGCCGCGGCGGAGTGTGAGTGCTCGGCACCAGACCCTTCTCCAGGCGGGGCGGCCGTCGAGCACTTCACTTCCGAATGTCGGTCCCTCTGTGGCGCCGAGGTTTAGTCGGCAGCTGTTTCACGAGGAGATAGCTGCCGACGTTCCTCAGGTTCGTATGCCTGAGGTTCATCGGGAGCCGATGCCGATGCCGAGTCCGACTCAGTCTGCTGGTGACTCGACTGAGGGGCCTACTCTCCCAAACCAGCTCTTCCTCCCCTACAACATTCCTGCGATACCCGAGGTCGACTATCAGGGTCGGCCCCAGTGGCCTGATATGCCTCAGTTCGTGAGTGCTGCAGAGGCATACCAGCAGCAGCCATGGGAGAGCCCTGACCTCCTGATTTCGGCGAGGAGAAAAGGAAAGTCGACGGCAACCGAATCATCGGGTTCAGGTAACATTCGATTTTATTAATTAAATATTTTATTCAAATTAACGCACTAATATTTAATTTTATTAACCAATCGTCGTTTATGTGATAGGGACAGGCGCTAGCAGTTCAACCCAGAGGAATACCAGAGGTGTCATCAGTTTTGAGACGCTCAGGAGAACGGTTGAACGGAGCGGGAGGATCCAGATTGACGAAGCTCCTAATCAGGAGGTTGGGGCGAAAAAGAAACGCGACTACTCGGGTTGCGTGGGTGCACTCATTAGGGACAGAGTCCCTATGTTGTGGGCTCGGTGGGCTGATGTGCCCGAAGAAATCAAGATGGAGTTGAACAACGCCGCGTCGGTGAGTAAATAAAAAAATTTAATTTAGTTATCGTAATATTTAAAAAATTTCGGTATTTTTATAATTATAAAACTAATAAAATATTATCTTTCAGACATACTTTGTGGTTGCGGAACACAAGCGGGGTTGGGCGGACTCCCAACAGAGCTCGAGGTACGTTGGGAATGTCTTATTTGATAATTAGAAATATTTTATGATATTAATCATATTTCTAATGCACTTTTGTTTTTTTCGTAGGTTCAAAGAGTGGAAGAACGAGCTCCGTTCCCACTATAACGAGTACGGCAACCGTGGTCGTATGGGTACTCCCAGAGAGTTCATGTTCAGGGAGTACGAGTGGCGTTGGTTGAGGACCGTAGTCTTCGACAACCCGGCTATGATGGTAAATACTAAACTTCACTATAAATGTTTATTTTATTAAAATTTTAATTATTAGTTTAAATATTTTATAATTATTTCAGTTATATTTTTTGATGCATTTTTTTAATATTTTATTATTTGTTTGAAGGAACGGTCTCGGATAAACTCGGAGAACCGCCGCCGTAACACAATCCTCCATCACGGCGGTTCAAGGCCGTTTGCACAATATCAGGAGGAGGCGCTCAGAGATCATCCTGATTGCAACCCCTACGTGGAGACGTTCAAGATCGCTTATCCACAAGCGACAGAAGATCTCGTAAGTCGTTCATTATGATTTTAAAATTTAAATTATTAATTTTACTTAACTATCCATTTGTTAGAATATTAATTTTTTTTCCCCGTCCAATTAGGAGCGGGTGACCCAGGCCGAACAAGAGGTGCTCCAGCAAATAGTTCGGGAGACACAACCGGACATCTCAGAGGCAGATTTGGAAGAAGCCGTGCGCCAGGTCGACCGCACCAATATCCAAACGGCGGCGAGGATGTTCAACGCAGCCTTCCCACACCAGTCCAACGAGTACTACTGCCGGGGTTTAGGAGGTTCTGGACAAGGGCTCCTGAAGACCACTAAGGGAGGTCAAAAGAAGGGAGGCGGCCAGACCCAACATATGAGGGGGGGAGTGCAGCGATTGGCCGCAGAATTGGCGACCTCGTCCCAGACAGTAGAGGAGCTGCGCCGCAGACAACAGCAGTACCAGCAGTATCAGTTGGATATGGTCCGTTGGAATGTTGAGTGCGCCAGAATTCGGCAATACAACTACGACGGCCAGCAACAGTGGGTTTATGAGATGTTCGCGGCACAACAAGAAGGCCGTCCACCCCCGCTCCCGTTTCAGCAGTTAGTGGAGCCTCCAATGCCTGAACCTCTCGAGTTCGGTCAGCAGGATGATGCGCCTGATGCTGTAGATGACATCCTAGACTTTAGTAGTTTAGGGGATAATTAGGGTTATATTTTATGTATATTGGAACGAATTTAATAAAAATGGTATTTAGACGTGTTTCTTGTTGGTGCAAATGCATGAATTGTTTTTGTGATTTGCAGCTTGCTTGGAATGGTAATTTAGAAAATAATTTAATTTTTTTTTTCCAAATGCAAGAATAGCCGACGATTTTTGCATTATTTCGTCGGCTATAACAAGTATAGCCGACGAATTTTACCAATTTTCGTCGGCTATAACTTGTATAGCCGACGAAAAGTGCCTTATTTCGTCGGCTATAACTAATTAATACCTATAAAAATAGTAATATATTTCGAGGAAATAGCCGACGAAATTTTATTAAATCGTCGGTTATAGTTAAAATAACATAGCCGACGAAATTTTATTAAATCGTCGGCTATAGTTAAAACAACATAGCCGACGAAATTTTATTAAATCGTCGGCTATAGTTAAAACAACATAGCCGACGAAATTTTATTAAATCGTCGGCTATAGTTAAAACACCATAGCCGACGAAATTTTATTAAATCGTCGGCTATAGTTAAAACACCATAGCCGACGAAATTTTATTAAATCGTCGGCCATACTTAATGGATTTCGTCGGCCATACTCAAAAATACCCGACGAAAGTCGTCGGCTATTTCACCCACGTTTGGCCGACGAATTTTTTGACTCGTCGGCCATACTTAACTATAGCCGACGAAATTTTTTTTTTCGTCGGCCATTGGTATTACCGACGGCGTATTACCGACGACTTATGGCCGACGAAATTTTCGTCGGCAGAGGGTATAGCCGACGAAAAAATGGAATGGCCGACGAAAAAAATTTTGTCGGCTATTCGTCCGTATCTGGTAGTGCCGCCACTGAACCCAAGCCGTTCTATTGCTCCTGGTCGATGCCAGCCATTTCTATATATATAGAGGTCACACTGAGACAAATTAAAAAGGGAATGACACACATTCGCACTTGAACTGAACAAGTAGCTATAGTTTATGAACAAAATAAATAATAAATATATTGTATTTTTTCCATCGATTACACAGTGGCATGGGATTCTCACAGTACAATATTTACAGCTTTGAAAACGAATTCAAATGTGTTTAAAGAATAACTTATCGAGCTACTTATATATAATTGCAAATGCAATCTGTGTATATATGTATAGCCTACATATGTACGTACAAACAGCTGTAACCATGCATATATTCATTAATGCTACCAAAGAATTGAAGTTATGTTTGATCAACCTACATATATAGATATTATGGACACACACACACACATATATATATATATATATATATATGATGTAGTAACAAGAACAGGCTACAGATCGACCTTGAAAGCATCTATATAGGACCTGACCATGGCTTAGTTGCCATGCCTAGCTCGGTTTCTCTTGCGGTCTGCCCAGTACCTGTTGACCAGATGGTGGAGAACAGACAGTAGTGGCTCCAGTTGGGCCACCCTGTACATTCGAACCCTTCCCAAACATGTCCTTAGCGGAAGGCATGCTTAACTATAAGTTCTATAACTATTTAGGTACTTGAGTTTGCCTGTGTCGATCTTAACTCTCAACTCTTGAGGATAATTAACTTTGCTCTCCGATAGGTGATATTTATAGTCGAGGGAAGCTTGTAACTGGGGGATTAGTTCGATCAGGATCGGAACTTGAGGGGAAACTTTACTATAATGAATTACCCTAATGCATAGAAACTTCAATCTCTTGTTCTCTTTTACAATACTTTCATTACAACCAGTTTTCAAGCGATATCATATGTTTTCCAACAGTCAAATGCAATGCTGGCCTGGCTGTTAATTAGATGATCTTTTGTAGAACTGTAATGGTGCCCACTTTCTTTCATAATTCTCAGTACTTTCCTTGAGAAGATTGGTTATTTGAGTTTCCTTCTGTGATTAACTAACGTACGTATTGACTTTCATCGATTGATGAAGATTACCGGAATATACAAATAATTAAGACGACAGCGGACAGCATGCACTGCACACGATTCCGATCCGTCCTTGATCAAATCCATACGTTCAAGCTAGGAAACTGTTTGAAGTTTGATCATGCTAAACTAATGACAGCTCAAATGACGTACAGAATATAATCAAAATATATATGGTGATGAAGAGCGACCGAGTGACCGACCAAAGAGAGTGCATTGAGTTTCAATTAATTACTTGACCAAATTACCATATACAAACCCATAAACAGATTCAGACTCGATCCGGATCAGTTATAAACTGCAATATATCGCAAGGTTTGACAGGTTCAAAAACCATTTGGATATCGCCACCTAGCTAATGGTATATCTCTGGCCGGAAGGAATTAACTGCTATATATGCAGTTCACTGGAACTTGCATAATACCTTCACTCATTTAAATTCTAAACCGCCTTAACTTGCAAAGTGTGACGCCTTGACGGTTCATTGCCACCTACTGGTCACTGGTGAACGTAGCTTGCTTCGTAAGCTTTACATCTCTGGCCAGATTTCGTGTCCCAGTTCGTTGTTTTCTTATTTGTTTTTCTTCAGTCGGCCAACTCTTGAGACCAAGATCGAACTCTTGCGTTGGTTCCTTGCAGATTTCTGAGGGTGTTGGTTTAATTAATAGTCTTCTGTTGAAGCTGTTTCGGGGAAATACTACTGGAAATTCTGCTCCAATTTTTTTGAGACGGTGGTTGGGTGTTGTTTACGCAAGCAAGACCGTCAAAACTGCCGGATGTGGTCGAGTGCTATGTTTTTGTACACATAATAATTTCTCAAGATAAGTTGTTGCCCGTTTTATTTGCACAATGGGGAGAGAAGGAATTTCCATAGGCCTTATTTCCTTCCCTAAAATGAAGTCTAGTATGTTTATGGAAAATGATTTGGGGCCTCAATGAGGCCTTGGATTTGTGGCTTCAATCCTATGTGGCATGCAATGTCATCAGTATACATCACTAATTAGAAAAGTCATGCCAAATTATTCTTAAATAAATAGACAATCATATCCCTCTCGATCCAACGGTTCTCTATCATTATATATTTTTCAATAAAAAAAAAATCATATTTATAATTTTTTTTTCTCTTTTATTTTTTATCGCAATAATACTTATATTTAAACTTCAAAATATAATTTGAATATTGAATATGTCATCCCAGCCATTAACTTCTCCCATTAACCAATGCTCATCACATGAGCCACGTGAAGAAGCAGCCACTAAAGAACAAACTGAAGATGAAACAGCCAAGCCATTCAACCATGCCGAGCCGAGCCATTCCTCTACCGAGCCACCAAATCATGGAGACATGTGCTGTCTCTACACACCTTTCAGCCGAGCCAACCTCTCCGGCCGAGCCACGTGTCATCTCCACAGCACCAGCCGAGTCATTCCTTCATGCTGAGCCGACAAGTGGTGCATGCCCTTTTCCTGCTGACTTTTCTGATGACTGTGACCCTATTATTTCGGGATCCGGATTCTCTCCTCATGAAGGAGCTCCTCATATCTCCTCATGAGATCTGGGCCGTCCAATTTTAATTTGACGGCCCAGATTGCTTTGCAGGGGGAGTTGTGTGAATAGTAACAGATGATTGTGAGCCGTCAGATTGAAATTGGACGGTCCAGATTGTTTTATGAGGAGATATGAGGAGAGAGTCATGAGGAGAGGATCCCATTTCATTATTTCGATCTACCAACTACATCTGCTGCGAGTGTTCCTCATCAGTTACTATTACTTTCCAATGAATCTAGAAAATCACATAGAGTTACTAAGGGTATTGTTCCAAAACATTATGAGCCAGATATCAAAGCCAAAGTAAAATACCCTATAGCCAATTATATGTCTAATCATAGGTTGTCTGGGTCACATGCACTTGTTGTCGATCAATTATCTTCTATATCTATTCCAAGTAGTGTACAAGATGCATTAGCAGATCCCAAGTGGAAACAAGCGATGAATGAAGAACTTGAAGCCTTGCAGAAAAACTAAACTTGAGATATTGTGACAATGCCACATGGAAAAAAGACTGTTAGATGTCGTTGGGTGTATACAGTGAAACTCAAAGCAGATAGGAGTATTGACAGATATAAAGTCAGATTGGTTGCCAAAGGATACACTCAACGCTATGAAATTGATTATGAAGAGACATTTGCACCTGTAGCAAAGATCAACACAGTTTGAATATTGATCTCACTAGCAGCAACTAAAGATTGGCATCTTCGCCAATTTGATGTGAAGAATGCATTCCTCAATGGAAATTTAGAAGAAGAGGTTTATATGGATGTACCACCAGGAGTCAAAAATAAGTCTTGCGATGCAGGCAAGGTTTGCAAATTGAAGAAGTCATTATATGGCTTAAAGCAATCACCCAGAGTTTGGTTTGGAAGATTTTCAAAATCAGTGAAGGCGTTTGGTTACAGACAGAGCAACTCAGACCATACTTTTTTCATTAAGCATAGTCAGGGTAAGATTACTGCCCTGATAGTATATGTTGATGATATGATTGTCACAGGAGATGACCCGAAAGAGATGGAGACCCTACATAAATATCTTTCGAAGGAGTTTGAGATGAAAGACCTTGGACAATTGAAATACTTTCTTGGTATTGAAGTTGCAAGATCTAAGAAAGGAATTTCTTTATCCCAGCGTAAGTATGTACTCGACTTGTTAGCTGAGACAAGGATGCTTGACTGTAAACCAGTTGAGACACCAATTGAGATGAATCACAACCTCGCCATCTATTCGAATCAGGTTCCAACAGATAAAAGAAGGTACCAACGTCTGGTAGGGAGACTCATTTATCTTTCTCATACTAGACCTGATATTGCTTATGCTGTGAGTGTGACTAGCCAATTTATGCATTGTCCCAGTGAAGAGCATATGGATGCAGTATATCGTATTCTGAAGTATCTCAAGAAGGCACCTGGAAACGGTTTGTTGTTTGAAAAGAAGAATGAATTAGAAGTCGTGGGATACACAGATGCTGATTGGGCAGGTGATAAGACTGATAGAAGGTCTACATCTGGATACTTCACTTTTGTTGGAGGAAATCTAGTAACTTGGCGTAGTAAGAAACAAAAGGTTATTGCTAGATCAAGTGCAGAAGCATAATTTCGAGGTATGGCACATGGCGTATGTGAATTGTTATGGATCCGAAATGTGTTAAAGAGCTTAGGTGTCAATCTTAAGAAGCCTATGGATTTGCATTGTGATAATATGTCAGCAATTGAAATTGCTCATAATCCAGTTCATCATGATCGAACTAAGCATGTGGAGGTGGATCGATTCTTTATCAAGGAGAACTTAGACAGGAAAGTCATTCGATTCCCTTTCGTATATACGGAAGACCAGTTGGCGGATATTCTTACCAAAGGAGTGTCAAGGAAAGCATTCGACGATCCAATTGACAAGTTGGGCATGATTGAGATCTATGCACCAACTTGAGGAGGAGTGTAGAATATTTTAGGATATCTACTTTCCTTGTATATTTAGATAGATTATTCTGTATAATCTTATGATATATTTTCCTTGTAGATATAGGTTTGTATCAATATATATGCCTCCTACAGAGAAGAATAAATGAATTGAAGCATTAAACCTAAATCATATTCTTATTAATAACTTGATAAACCAATAGTAATCAACAGTAAAATCTTACGACACTGATCTCTAAGAACTACAAGAACTTCAAATAACCAAATCTAGTCACTCCCGATCGAGTCCTGACATAGGAGGAATATTAAGTAAAGGAATGAGCAGTTCGATTAGTTTTGTGGCAAAAGTATTGAGTAATCGAACTATATATGTACTGTGAAATAATCATCTAATGGTTCATATATAGTTGGTTATACTACAACAATAGTCCCCAGCATTAGGCAAATGATGAGAGCTAGGTTGAGCCGGTTCAAGCTTATTATTGCCCCTTTAAGTAACTCTCTCACTCTTGCTCGATCCCTTGCTCGATCGTATGAGTTATATCTTCGGTTGTCACCCCAGAACTTGGGATGAAGAATGGGTATCTAAATCCAAATTAAAGCCATCAACCCTAATTTCAGTTATTTAGTTTCAATCCGTTTGAGGATCTGTAGTTTCTATTTTACATGTACTATATGATCAATTGGGTCTACAAAATTGTCTCTATAGTGGTATATTGGTATTTATGTTGCAAGTGAAAGAATGAATGCATTTTTTGTTGAAAGTAAATAAGAAACAAAACCAATGAAACCAATTAAATTTCTTACACGTATGGAACACACACACACACATATATATATATATTCAAGGAAGGATAATTATGTAACTTCTGATGTGTGTCTTGACCTAATTAGACTAGATTAGTAGTTACCTTATTAGATAGGGAATCCCTGATTATTTGGGATACTTGATGTAATGCCTATATAAAGGCCTCCTTATCAATCAATAAAGACTACGCTTTGCATCTATTCATTTTCTCCTACAACACGTTATCAGTACGTGCCTCTAGCCTTCGTCAAATAGCCCTGAAAAATTCATAAACCTAGGTTTCCAATCTGAAAAAAAAAAATAAATAAAAAATTTCAGAAACCCTAAATTCTCTTTTCTTCCGGCAACCCGTTGGTCGGCAAAGAAAGCCCCTTCAGAAATTACCTTCTGCCGACAAACCCTTTGTCGACAACAAAGGTGGAATAGTACTTCTGGCGACAATTTTTTCGTCGGAAAAGAATGAAAGAGTCGGATCCCAGTTCTGCTGACAACATCTTTGTCGTCAGGGATTGTAATATGCTCAGGGCACCCATAAATCTTCTCTGGGCACCCACCTCCTCTCTCTCTCTCTGCGATTCGGCGTCCATCGCAGCCTCTCCTCGACGTTGGTCGAGCCTTCCTCGACGCAGTCCAGCGCCGCCTCCGAGGCCTTGAGTTTGATGCTGCTGCCTTGCACGCCTGCGCACCGCTCAAGCCGACGCCAGCAGCCAATCCTGCGCCGATCAGATCTTCCTCGACACAGCCCCATGTCGACGACGCTAGCCCAGCTCCGCACTCCACCCTCTGCAGCAAGCGCAGACGAACGCAGGGCCGGCCCCGACGACGTCGCTCTATCCTGATCCGATCTGCTACAGATCTAGCAGACCCGGTTATGCCCGACCCGACCAGTCTGCAATGGGTTTCGACCTGGATCATTTGATCCGACCCAATCCAACATGGTAATTGTTTTTACCTCAGATTAAAAGTTTTTTACCATACGGGTTAAAACAGTTAATGTAGTAATTCTCTAATTAGTTTTACTGCACGGTATATGGTGAATATGACTAACCATATGCTTGTTCTTTACCATGAAATTTATTGCACGACGCATCGCGATGGAATTGTGAGAATTATTCGTTGCACGTACATGGAAGAGCATCTCAAATTTGCACAAGGATAAGAACCGAGTCCTCAAGCGCAATTTATATTTCTACGCAGTTCATTTGGCGAACTAGCAAGTATGATTTTATAAAAGTTCCCGTTTTTCGCAATTTCAATTATTTGAACTTGTGTACATGTGTTGAAACTTGTGTGTTTTTCAGGACGATACAAAGGGGCCCCACCCACCCCAGTGTATCACAGTATTAAAGGGGTAACTGTGATGTTACCCTCCAAAGTTGTGTTTGTGGCTGTGATGTCACTGTGAACCACAACTCTTCGTGACTATTTTATCACGATTCCGACAGAATATTGTCGATGCTTGTGACGATCCTAAGGGAGTCACAAAGGGACAAACTCATGATGTCCGACAGAAATTGTCGATGTAACATCGATATGTGACGAAAATTGTCACAACAGATACTGAATTGAGTTACCATACTCTTGGTCTCGACCATTTAATACCTACCCTCTTGTTCTTTTCTGAAAAAGAAAAATTGACCACAAAATGCGCCCAGAAAAAGAGGGTGAGGCTACGCCTCGAAACTCCAATGTCATACAGAAAAAAAAAAAGAGAAAAGGGCCATTGAAAAAAAAAGAAAGAATCATGTCAGTGATATGGTTCTACATCGATTTAATAATTGCAAATAATGCAGTCATATGTCAATGTATGCAAGAGATACATGGAAGAAGATGAGAGTATATCCTCATGATTAAGGATTTCAAAAGTAAAAGATAATTTGCGATAAATATGAAGCATATGACTTCAATTTCATAGTCAAAGTGACTACAAATCCGTTTATTTTGTGAAGGCATAGACCTCACATGTGTGACTAATGCTACTTAGTCGATACACTCTTTATGGTTCAGACCTCGATGTAACCGTTGACATTTTGATGCATACATGGTTCGATTCCCTAAAAAGCTATATGTGAATGCAATGAATTACATTACATATTTACATGACATGTTAATTTGAGTTCACCAATCTAATTGGTGATGTTAACTCTGAAAATCACAAAGAAAACGAGCCTATGCTCGTCAAGAAACAAATAGACATGTTTGTGTACATGCGCGGATGCATGCACATTGCCCGGCCTCGGCTTCGGCACTCTTGCGCACACCAAAGCCCGTCTTGCCTAGCCTCGGTTTCGGCCTTGGCTTGGCTTGCGCGCTGCTTGGACATCAAACAATGAGGCACGCCTCGGTCTCCAAACCTTGGCACGCACGCGCCCGCCTAACCCCGCCCCTGTCTCGACCCTATAAGCCCATGCACTCGTCCCGGCACGTCTTGGCTACGGCCTCGGCATGCCTTTGGCTCTTTAGCATGGCATCGGCCTTGTCTGGTCCTTGCTTTATACCTCGGTAAGCCTTAGCTTCGGCCTCAGCTAGCCAACGACAACTCGCATGACCTTGACTCCAACATCAAGCCTCAACCCCATAAGACTTTGTTTTTTCCTCGACACGCCTTGGTTTCGGCCTTGGCGTGCCTTGACATTTACACGGCCTCGGCCGGCCCTTGCACTACCTCGGCTTCGGCCTTGGCTAGCCTAGCACGCGCCTATGTTTGACCCCGGCCCTCCCTTGCCTTGCTTTGGCTTGGCTTCCACTCTAGCTTGGCTTCGGCCTCGGATAGCTAGCTCATGGCCTCGGTCTTGGATACTTGGTTTAGACATTTATGTCTCTATAGTATCGATGTTGGCTCATTTTGGTTGTTTTACGGCTCTATTTTTTAGCGTTAACGGATGTGTTTAGTACGCCTTTAAGCATGCCTATGTTTTATCTTGTGATACTACACGCCATGTTGCACACTCTATAGGAATTGAGTATATATTCCGGTTTATATGTCTTGGCATAAATACCTTGTCTCTACACTCTTATGAATGTATCATAGAGACATTGAGTATGTAGCTAATATTCATCGAACCTTGCTCACTACTTAAAGATATTCGTGCCAACGTTTATCACCTTGAAACTCATTGTGAAAATTGAAGAAATTTCTTATGTATCGCTTCTAATGAATGCGCACAACTTATGAGTCAATATTGTGAATGTATTTCACGTATACTATGATTCGGATTCTTTGAATCGGCGACTCCTGAAGACACTTCTATACATCGTCCAGAATTTTAGACATGTTTTGATGATCCATATGCAAGTAAGTCATGGACATCGTTTCTTTTGAGCAAAGAAGCTATTGGGATCAAAGATTACCAAAAGAATATTTGGTAGTGTCATGAGCAATGCTCAAGGCTTAAGGATGACATTAACGCCACCCAAGTCTTCCTTCAAGTCAATGGAAGCACCATCTATGCATTTAATACTGCATATGATCCCCCTCTCATGATCCTTCATTAGCTATGCTCACGATATGGAAGCCTAATGTTTAGTAAAGTTTCGGAGTAACGCTCTCCTACGCTAAAGATAATGATACATAAGATGATAGCTTTAATGCCCTATCATGGTTCAATATGAGACACAATGATACTATGGTGATATACCTCATGGTTAAAACTCAAGCCATAACACTTAGATGTTATGAAGCACCTTCACAATGATTGAAAAGTAGCAAAAACCTAAAATTTCCGGTTTTCTAATTCGCGGACTCGTCATTGTGAGGACCGGTTCACCTACTTTTAGGCCGGTTATTGCGGTGAAATTTGGTTCACCGATTCCTAACATTTATAGCTACCTGCTCATAAAATTTCAGAGCCATTGGACGCTTGGAAGGTGTTGAACCGCTCGACACAAACCTTCACTGACCTCCATTGACTGTTCCAACCGGTTATGTATGTTTTCGGCCGGTTCCGGCAAAGAGGCCGAAGGCGTTCGAATCCTAACACACGTTCCTACTTACTGTTAAAAATCGGTGGTATTTGGTATTCCGAAACTTAGTGAAACGTTTCAGGAAGCGTACATGCATGTTACATTTTGTAACGGAATGCATCTTGTTAACGTATAAGTGTTAACGATCAATACCCTTAACCGTCCACATACTTTATGTGCCATATTACGCCACCACAAGTGCTTAATGATGGGTATTTGTCTTTGAATAAGACATAAGCTTCCACCTATAGTCCTCTATACGAAAACCTTTACAGGCGATCTCGTTTATGTCACTTTTTGATAAGTCAGTCTTCCCGTCGTTAGGGGGAGATAAGAACAAGTATGTTCAAGTAGAACGACTTGGCATTGCCGTGGTTTGTCCCCACTGTGCCTCATCATGTTCCCAAAGTCCCATAAATCAAAGTGACGATATTTGATATACATGTTGTAAAGAGCAAACTATTGGTCTTTCAAGGAAAAGATTGGAATAGTACTCTTGTATCAACATGCCTATAAGAATTGATGTCCAAATCAATGGACATATTGTCATTCATAAATTGTGACATGGTGACTCCACAATAGTGGTAAATAGTGTCACTAGGCCGTGACTCTCACAAGAAGTGTAGAGAGGGCACTTAGTTCGATATGCACTAGCTGAATGAGAGTATGACACAACTTGATCCTTGGATCAATGACAACTCATTTGTCTCATGGATTTTCTGGATTAAGGTCATTATTGGGGGACGTCTCAATGAGAAGCCAATCCATATAGAGATCTCTACAAATGCGAATTACACTAGTGTACATGAGTACGTGGTCTATGAGTTGGATATCGAACACTCACTTCGTTGAAGCAAATACCAACGTTGTGAATTGGCCTACACGGAAAGATATGCGATCCATTTTAAACAAAGAGATAGGTCTTTGGTCAGGTGATGCCGGCACCGCAAGTGTAAACCCTATCGATAATCTTTGATGGAAAGCGTAGTGAGAAAAAGAGCTTAGACTCACCTTGTGGGGCAAGGTCTCTCACAAACGCCTTGGAATCGACTACGACGACATATGCTCTCGTAATGGAGTCATATCACACTCCACTACCCTGTAAGTTAGGTAGTTCCGAAAAGTTGAACATGTAGTTTATGAATCATCTGTATTAGGACTAAGTAAAGAGATATACATAAATATCATGAACGGATCAGTTTTCACCCAAGTCAAGTGAGCAAAAACCTCGAAGTGCGTATGCTATCAGATTAGGATTGTTGGTGGCATATATGGTACACCGCCAAGCATGTTCGGCGACCTCATGGACCGTGCAACCGGTGTCATGGGTCCGAGTTCCGGCATCCGGCGGGTAGACTGCAACCCCGGCTATATTCCCAATGTCAGAGATCACCGGTGCCGCACCCGGAGGGCGTGGCACCGGGCTCCTGAAGTAGCTTCGTGGGTAGTGTAATGTGTAGTAATGTGGGTTTGTGTCCCACATTGGAAACATGGTGTAGGAGGAAGCCTTCCTTCTCTATAAATAGGAGGCTTCCCCCTTAGTATTAAGGATCTTGGTTCCAAGGCATTCCACCCTTGTACCACCGATGGCTTATTAGCCGGCTATAGTGAATTCCAAGTGGACGTAGCTGTGCCCTCCGATGGCACGGTGAACCACTATAAACCCTTGTGTTCATATTCTATCTTTATTGTCCTGTATCTACTAGACCCCCGGGTTTAGGCAGAAACAATTGGCGCCGTCTGTGGGAATCAGTTCAAAAAGTTGTGTTGCTCTACCAGCTGGGTAGAGATCGGTTAGTTTTATTCCATCGGGAAGAAGAAGAAGAAAAAAGTGGAGAGAAGCCCTGCTGCTGCAGCCCAGTTCTTGGTGGACAGCAGGCCCGGTTGGGGCAGCAGGCCCGGTTGGCAGGTCAACCCTGGGAGGTCCGGTCAACCCTGAGGCAGTTCGCGCGCGAGGCTCCGTTGCGGCAGTCCGTTTGCGCAAATTGTTTCACCGGTCGGCTCAGCCCTCTCCCCGGTCGCCTGCAGCCATCCGGTGCAGCTCGCCTCTCTCCCCCGCGCAGGGCTCCGGTGCGGCTTCGGCTCCGTGCAGCAGGTCCGGTGCGGTGCTCCGTCCCGGCTTCGTCCTCCGGTGCAGCGGCCCCGGTGCGGATCGTCGACCCCGGTGCGGCACGTTTTTGGTCAGCAGCTCCGGTGCGGTACGTCGACTCCGGTTCGCGTCGTTCCCGGTGCAGCAGCTTCCAGCAGCTCCGGTGCATGTTCCGAGCCGGACGGGAGAGCCCCGATCGAGTCAGCCGAACGGGAGTCCCCGGCCGAGAGGATGGAGAGCCCCGGACGAGAAGGGTCCGGCCGAGAGAGTCCCGGACGAGCGTCCCCGGGCGAGAGGATGGAGAGAGTCCCCGAGATTTATGTGATGCCGGTGGCGCTAGGAGGAGGGTGCCCTCCGAGGAGGATGCCGGCCGAGTGGAGGTGCCGGCCGAGGAAGGTGCCGGTCGAACCGTGGTGCCGGCCGAGAGTCCACCGGCCGAGCGAGTCCGGCCGAGGAAGCAGCAAACGAGAAGCGAGGAGAGAGAAGCAGGAAGGGAGAAATGGCGGGAAAGTAGGAAGAGTTCAAATCTTGTCAGCTCTGTCCCGGTCCTGGTCAGCTGGGCTGGGCCGGGCCGGGTCTTCAGCAGCCATCCGGTTCTTCAGCAGCCATCCGGGCTTGGGCAGTTTTCAGCAGCCCTGGGCCATTCCAACTGGTCAGCAGTTTTCAGCAGCTTGGACACCCAGAAATTTTCTCTGGGCACCCACTGCTTCAAACAGCAAATCAACCTGCAGCAATCTCCAGCAAAGCTAAGTTCTTTGATCCTTACAATTATATTTACTCCACTTCTATGCGAGTACTGTGCTATATATTTGGCGAGCATGTGAATTGTTTTTCCCGCATGATAATGAATGTGCATGCTTACCTGTTACATCGGTAATATTTAGCTTTGTTGTGCATGGCATAGTCTTTCATGTGTGGTTGGCCGAGTTCTATCCTCCGGGATCTTTTCCTCCGGGAAACGGTAAGCCAGTAACAACGGCTGAGGCATTCTACCGGTTATGTACCATTCAACCGGCTCTGGGGCATTCCAACGGCTAAGCCAACACTAACGAAAGACTTTGCATGCCATCTTCAAGCTACACATGCCTTCATTTTATACGTGATCATGATTTATGTGTTCCATTGATATCTGTGTGCATATCATTGGTAACCCCGGGCAGTATTCGTATCACCGAGCGGTAACGAATAACAAACCCGGTGCTTGATTCTTGTCAGTGGCTTAAATTCTAATCATTTTTTTATTCTTATTTGTTTTATAAGATACATATCATCCAGAGGCAAAAGGCGATAACCTCGAGAAGAGTCCAATCTCACTGGGGACTGGGGGACTGGAGGTAGTAGGGGTGACTCGGTCACCGCCTATGCTTGGAGGCGCAAGATGATTAAGTCCCCAAGTAAGATTGCACCCTTACTCGGGAACTTGGGGGACTTGTTGGTGGCATATATGGTACACCGCCAAGCATGTTCGGCGACCTCGTGGACCGTGCAACCGGTGTCATGGGTCCGAGTTCCGGCATCCGGCGGGTAGACTGCAACCCCGGCTATATTCCCAATGTCAGAGATCACCGGTGCCGCACCCGGAGGGCGTGGCACCGGGCTCCCGAAGTAGCTTCGTGGGTAGTGTAATGTGTAGTAATGTGGGTTTGTGTCCCACATTGGAAACATGGTGTAGGAGGAAGCCTTCCTTCTCTATAAATAGGAGGCTTCCCCCTTAGTATTAAGGATCTTGGTTCCAAGGCATTCCACCCTTGTACCACCGATGGCTTATTAGCCGGCTATAGTGAATTCCAAGTGGACGTAGCCGTGCCCTCCGATGGCACGGTGAACCATTATAAACCCTTGTGTTCATATTCTATCTTTATTGTCCTGTATCTACTAGACCCCCGGGTTTAGGCAGAAACAAGGATGTTCTCTATATGGGTTCAAATCTTCTGGTTGGATATTGTACAATGTAGTTGAGCGACTACTTGATTGGAGATAAAATATGAAGAATCATGCCTATTTGCGTGTAAACTACGGATGAATTGTGATTGAAGTATCACTAATCCGATGTTAAGAATGAAAAGATCTTGGGAATACATGGTCTCAAATGTGAGAACCGTTAGTGATGAACTTATTCATCTATCGGCTTATGGCAATCTAAAAGACGTTAAACCAAATCCTATATGCATCCCATGATCAGTCGATGTCTTGAGAAGACTCGTTTCGTCTATATGATGAGAAGTCTTGGGAGATGAAACTCTTCATCTAAGTACCATGTGCGCAATCATGTACTTGTCATAATATGCTCGACTCGACATCTCATTCGATATAAACTTATAAAGCCAAGGTAATGGCTAGACGCGCCCACGCAATGCCATGGTATATGGCGATACTTTCTTTCAAGAGAGAAAGGTTTAGGCTCATTCGATCCCATCATGAAAGACACATCAATAGGCAATTTCAGAATCTGCTTGGTTCTGTACGTCGACTTCCCCGAGACCTACAGGACAGACCACTCACTGTAAATGGTGACATTGATACCGTTGGAAAGGTCTATATGTCTACTTTCCAGGGACACTAACCATTTGATCATAGCTGTCATATTGAGTGAGTTATGGCTGTGTTGACAAAGTAGGACGAATTTGTCCTGTAATTTGCAGATCAGTCACTTTCGACAGAACTTTGTGATCAGCTCCGGACGAACCATGTTGGGTATTTTATATAAATGGAAAGATATGGGTGTCTAGTTTCCAGAAATTTTTATGGTTCGTTCATAACTAGTTTATCGAAGGAGTTATGACTATTTAAGTACACAAAGGTTATGCTGCGCGTGAATCTGATTTTCAACACGAACTCTTATTTTGAGTTGTTAAGCAACTTTCTTTCTTAAGACCAAGTAAAACTAAGTGGAGCTGGTCTAATACAAGGATAATGTGGCCGTATTCAATGACTCGATCATTGGCCACGCCTACTTTTGAAGCTTGTGAGGAGCGTTTGTATACGCCATTTATCTTAACTCCGATATTGGGTTACCAATCAGGGGGAGTTGTCTTGTAGACATCAGGGAGAGTCTACCTCACATATAACCTTCAATTGTAATTGGTGCGTTGTGCTCTTTTCCCTTCGACCAAGTTTTTTATTTTTTACCCAAGTGGTTTTGTTTTGCTTGGCAAGGTTTTAGCGAGGCAACATGTCATGCACCGTGTCACATTAGGTACGCGACACAAGGTGGAGTATTCAAGGAATGATAATTTCGTAACTTCCTATGTGTGTCTTGACCTAATTAGACTAGATTAGTAGTTACCTTATTAGATAATGAATCCCTGATTATTCAGGATACTTGATGTAATGCCTATATAAATGTCTCCTTATCAATCAATAAAGACTACGCTTTGCATCTATTCTTTTTCTCCTACAACAATATATATATATATATATATATAGTGTGTGTGTGGTTCAAGTTTTCAACACGTTACGGTTTAGATGCAAGTTCTGGTGAAACTCATAGGAAGCTCTTCTCGCCAAAAGCCTTAGACCACCGATAGTGTGAATGTTGAAACACATAGCTAGGAATTGAAGCTCTTCTCGCAAATCCTTTCATTCTGAAGCTTACAAGTCTACAAACACACACACGCGCGCGCACAGACTTGACTTGCTTGTTGCCACCTCTCTATGGAGGTATCGTGTTGGCTTTAAACATGCGTAATTAATCCTCAGTCACCCAAATATATATCATCTTGGCACTTGCTCCATCTCTTCCTTACAGTTATCTGCGCAGCTGGTTGTGTATTCTGCCTCTTTTTTTTTTTTTTTCTGGTAATCGGTCCAAGTCTCTGATTTTGGGGCAGTTTATAGTGAGAAAGGGGTGGTATGAGATAGAATTTGTTGCTAGCTGGTTGATCCGTATTGACTAGCTATATCATCTGTTATTTTTAGGAATTTCCATGTTGATCAGTTTAGATCGATAATGCTTTGTTTTCTGGTAAACATTTTCAGTCGAATTGAAACTTTCAAAGTCGGTAGTATGAAGTAGCTATTCACACGCAAATCATATATGAATTAAAATCAACAAACTGATCAAGGAAACCAATAGGAAATAAGACAGAAGCTACCCATGCCATGGAGGAGAAATCTTTCAAGAAACCCCAGTACTGTTTAACAGCAACGCAAGTCTATACTGCTAAAATTGGTCAGGATCTATTCACCCCAATTTCCCAGAACCCCTATCAACTTTCTATAAATAGGCAATGTACCCATGTAGTGCCATAACCACGATTCTTGATCAACACAAAATATCTCTCCAGTTAATAGCAAGCATGTCTTCTCCTCAGGAAATCTATGACAAGAGTTCAAAGGTGAAGGGAGGTTCAAATGGAAAGGGGGGCTGTTCTCCACCAACTGCTCAAGACATATACGGCAGGAAATAGAACGGAAAATATGGCAATTCTGTGCAGAAATAATGATCCCTTGTCTATGTTATAAGGTATCTCAGCTCATTTGTTGTTGTAATTGTTGGTGATAAACATTTACATATATCTTTATTCTTTGTATTCTTCATTTAAGATGTAAACACTGTATTTCGTTTCAGTTTTTTTATGTTTTTGTTAATCTGGGTGGCTGGTGCCCTTGAATAAATATCACTAGCTGTGTAATTGATGAAGAAACGCAATACACATTTATTATATCAATTGCTCTATTCGATTCTAGTATGAAGGGATGTCCTAAGTTATTTTGAAGGAGCATCCCGAGTGGATATTCCATAAAAGCTAAGGTTTAATCGATATCGACGAAGGCTAGCTAGCTTGCTCTCAGACGCTGAGCATCGACCAGAGGTGATGCCTGGGGCTTTCTAAGTAATTAAGGAAATGTGGTGATACTAATTACTTTTGAATACCATTGCTACTGAATATATAGAGAATTCGATGAGAAAAATTAAAAGAATATTTTCATTTATAAATTAAATAATGAAAGAAACGGTGTCATTGGTATGTCAGGTTTGTGCCATCCTAGTCTTCTTACAAAACAAGGTGGCCTTTTCTCTTTGAAATTTTTTATTCACGCACCTCTAAGTACAAAGTGTACATCTCTTTTTTTCACAAATCCAACTTGAAATTTTGTGGGTACGTTAAATTATCAAAACAAACTTCGTATCAAAAGTAAAGAAATTTAGTTAGAATATAATTTCGCTTTTTTCTTGAGAAGGGTTTTACTAATTAAGAGGCTTCTTGAAAAGGAATGTTCTCAAGGAAGACCTAAGGAAGGAGAGATATCTAGTCAAAAAAGATCTCAATGGGGTGAAACATTTTTTTCTAATACGATCCCAGTTAGGCCTGTCAATTCCGACACGACCCGATAACACGACTCGAAACCCGCACGAAATAAAGCGGGTTGAACCCGCACGATTAAAAAGCGGGTCAGCGGCGGGTCAACCCGCCATGACCCATTTATTAAATGGGTCAACCGCGGGTCAACCCGCCAACTCGAAATTAACTTGCTTAACACGTTTATTAAATTAGTCGGGTTATATTATATATAACATGCATACATGACCCATACATTACGTGTTTATAAGGGTCGATTAAGTCTTTTCTTACAATTAGGGTTACCGTTAACACAATAAAGTCTCTTGTTTAAGCCTTGTATCAACACAAAAACCCTAAGTTCCACCGCACATCAGCATCAAAACTTCACCTTTTCTCGAGAAGGTATTATCGTCAAGCCAATGGTACTTTTATATATGAGATATGTTTATCTGATACTTGATTTTGATCAACTCTTGTTCTAGATCTTCCAATTCAAAACTGGGATGAGATATATGATTATTATATATATGCTATCGTAAGGAACTTAGGGTTTATACATATGAACAAACATATATATATATATATATATATATATGTTCTCGTTTCCATGATTATTAGATAGCATGTTCAAACCCTAATAAGATTATTGTATTCATGTTTGTTCTCGTTTCCATGATCTTGTTTTGTTATAGGTGGTGATTACTTGTTCCTTTTATGCTGAATAAAATGAAGCAGTGTTTGGAAGTTACCATTTGATGCTTTACATTCAAACTTAAATTTCAAACTCAGTTTATGGATTATGTATATTTTTTTTATACGATGGATGAATTTTTTAATTTTAAACTTATGAGAGTTTTTAATTTTATGAATGGATTTATATATGAATTACAGATAATTGTGGTCTTGTGTAGTTTGTTGTGAATTTAATCAAGTCATTAGTTAAATGAGTCACAATGTTAATGGGTCATTTGTCTAACACGGCACGACCTATTTATTAAATGGGTTAAACGGGTTAGAAACGGGTAACCCGTTAATAAATAGGTTGGGTTTGGGTTTAAATTTTCGACACGATTATTAAATGGGTTGGGTTTGTGTTTTGTGACACGCGAAAAATCTTGACCCGACACGAACCCGACACGACACGACCCATTGACAGCCCTGATCCCAGTGAAGACCAAAGTCAGAACATGATAGAAAACAAAAAAAAAACAAAAAGGTGGTGCTATTAACACACCATATATTCACACACCCCTCCATGATGAGAACCTATCATAAAGCAAAATTAAAGGATAAATAGGACAACTCCTTCTCTTCAGCAACATAGCTGAGAGGACCCGTCCCAGGATTTCCCTCGGAAATTCGAAACAGGTCCAAAATATAACCCATTATCCCAACAAAAACATCTCTTTGCTCCCATACCACAACCTCCCACCCATTGGGAACAATGACTAACATAATTAACAATTTAAATCAAGTAATATAGTTATCATCGGCCCACTCCCAATATTTTCATAATAAAATATCAGACTCTGTTGAAACGTCAAATAAACAAGTAATATTTTGTTTTACATTCAAAACAATATACCTTTAAAATCGAATAATAATGTTTTACTGTTCCGGGAATTTATGAAATAACAGAAAGTCTCATAAGAGAAAGTATTCCCGGAACTCAAATAATATAAAATCATGACCAATCCCATTGGTCATATAATAAAATAGGGGAAAACGTCATTACCACCATTTAATATCAAGCCTCCCAGGCTGAGGGTCAGAGTCTCTCAGACTCTCCATAGCGTCCCACGCTAAACCTCAATACAACCCTACGTCGACCACCGAGCGTGAATCTGACCTATATGGTCAAGTCGTCACCTCGCGTGGGATGAGGTTAATAAGCTAGCTAGTAATAAACATATATGGACCCTCGTATGGTGAAAATCCGAAAACAAAACCGAAAAATACGTTTCCCCTTATATGCAATAAATCAGTACGGTCGCTGACCGTACATCTCAGGCTTATAAATATCATAAATATAATAATAGCCTCCAAATATATACATATATACCGACATGTCCCACATATCATAAAATAATATCGAAAAATTGAAGAATATATCCATAGCATCGACTTGTCTCACATGTCGTGAAATCATAATTAACGAAATCCTACTACGTCCAGAAATCTCATTTTTCGGGTAAAATTATGTATTATATAAAGTAGTAGAAAAATATATATATACCTCAAATCCATATTTTTCTTTAAATATTAAATAAACAAATTCCACAATCAAATCTCAATACTAATAGTATCTGATAGGAGCACAATGTGTGACGATATTAATGTGTTTACGCCCTTATTTATGCTTCGTTTAACCCTTATTTATCTAAGATAGAGTCATAATATAGTTTAGTGTCATTTTGGTAGAGTTTTGGAAATATATGCTTTAGAGTCCGAAAAATGACTAAGTTTAAGAATTCTGGAAAAATAATCAAAATGTGTCTTTTTCGTGATTCTGAGATTAATGGAATTGTGACCTATCCTTTTCTAAATTTGTTGAAATTTGGTATGCATGTTATTAGCTTAGTAATGGGTCTTGTGTCAAAAATACAGAACAATCGGAGTTCGGGAAGTCACCCAAAAGATGGCTGCAAATCAGCAGTTTGAGCAAACCAATCCAGGGACTTCCAGGAATCTTCCTGGGACTGTGTCCCAACTTCAAAAATTCATTCCCGACATTTTATATGGAATTTGATCAAGGCCTTTTACATGGAGAAAGCTCTACGAGTCTAATTTTTCTGGGATTTAGAATCGCACCAATCGGAGCTCTGAGGAGAAAGTTATGCCAAAATTACTGGAGCAAAGTCATTCCAGCCGAGTTGCTGCCGGTTCTGTGCTCTTGGCGATTTGTGCATTTTTCATGGATCAAAGTTCATCAAATGGTGTTGTCAAGTCCACATATGAAGTCCATGAAGATATGCAGCACATGCTATGAAGAAAAATCAGAAAAAGAAGTCCAAGAATGCAATTTTTATCCCACAAGGAAACATAAGCCAACTAGGAAAAGGAAAACCTCTTTCCTTGTGTGGCCGGCAAACCCTAGCCTTTCTCCATATAAAGCAACGAATTTTTCAGAAGAAAATCATCTCATCTCAAGCACAAGTATTAGCCAAAAGCTCTTCCAAAGCCTCACCATAAATCCTATACAGAAAATAGTTTAGCCAAACCACCACCACCATGTAGATCCGTCCCACACCCTAGCCGAATTTCTTTGGAGGTTTCTGCAAGGCGTGCTCCATCTTCTCGTGGCTTCTTTATTGTTCTGTAATTTTACAATACTTTGTCTATGAAGATTGTATGTTTTTATGGTTGTTGAATATTGGTTTTACTCTTTGTTTATGAACTTCGAATGCATGCGAATTTTGTATGACAAATTGTAATCTTTAACTTGTAGTATTTTTGTATGTTGGATAATTAGGACAGTAGGTATCTTGCATGTTTATGTTTGAAATTGGTTAGTATCTAAGGATTGGGCATGAAAATCGGTACTTAGTGTTGTCTTGAACATTAATCTAGGTGCTGAGTTTAATCGGCTAGAGTAATTACAAACATTGCCATACTCAAAATGTCGCTTTGATTTGTATTGCTCACTTAGGGTTTAATACTTTAGATACTTGCATGTTAAAATAAGATGATTGACGACCTTACTTGTTTTGCTTGTCTCCAATTTAGACTATTGCGCATAATTGTTAAGTCTCAAAAGGATTAACATAACTTTAGGGCCCATAACCAAAAGTTCGGTCTTAAAACTTGAGAAGTCTTACAACTAAGTTGTAGTTGGAACTAAAATTGAATCTAAACATATTGATACTTGTTCCTTACTTTTTAACATACGAGTCTATATGTTAAAGAGTCTTTTGTGTGAATTGCTTGGTGTGAGAGATGATGATCACTTGTATATAGTAAATTAGGACTTTAAATTCGTGTTCTTAGGTTTTAGGGCAGCATTGCTGCTGATCTCTAATCCCCCATTAAAAGTGACGAATCCATGTGTATATGTATATAATTTTTGGTCTAACATTCTCATGTTTTAGGTACCCTTAATCCCCGACTAGAACGATCCCTACTTATTCTATACTACTAACGATTGTAAGGTTTTTGATTGTTTGAGTCGCTTTGGCGCTCGATCAGTATCCACCAAAACGATACTCCCGAAAAGCATTTAATTACAGTAACTTCATTTCAATAAAATATTTATGCATGCATCATTTTAAAATAAAATCAACTCGCTATATACCCATTTTTCATATAAATCATTCTGTATATAACGATAATTATACTAAAATTTACTCTCGTATTTAATAATAATACAAGGAGGTTTACTCACCTTAATTTACCAGAAATGATAATTATCCATTTCGAATCGAGTTGGATTCCTGCAGGATTGCATCGGATCGAAACACCTAAGTTCCGAAATCGGGTCAACACCTGGTCAACGGTCAACTCCAGAGACCGGTCAACTGTCAACACAGGTCGGGTCAACGTGGCCAGGTTGGACCTAAACCGGATCGGACGAACATGGGCCGAGTCGGACCCGGGTCGAACAGTGGAAACGGATCGAGGAGAAACCGAAACGGGTCGAGGAGAAACTCGTTCGATCCGTGCGATTCCGTGTGAAGTGGCGCGACCCACCTCCACCGGGGGGCGCGCAAGAAGAAACCCAGCCGAACGGTGGGTGGTGCACCCCATGGCGTCGCCTGCAGCACCGCCGCTCACGGTGGCCAAACTTCCCCACCTTGCCACGCCGCGCACCGTCGCTCCCTCGAGCTGCGCCATAGCTCAAACAGAAGAGGAGAGGAAGATGAGCATGTTGCTGGGTGGCGCGCGTGACGCCGTGGCCGGACGGCGGAGATCGGGGTGTCGGCGATCCGGATCGGGGAGGAGGAAGGTGAACAGTAAATTAGCTACAGTAAATAGTAATTTTCCGAAATGGAAAAATCCTCCTCTTTCCCGAAAAATTTCTCCTTTTATAGTAACTTTTCCGAAACAGTAAATAATTTCAACAGATCATAACTTCTTCATACGACGTCCGTTTCGCGCGTGTCACGAGTCTACGAACTCGTATCGTCGCGCTCTACAACTTTCGTGAAGAAAACTTTTCAAAAATTACAACGGATCACAAAGTCAACTTTCCCTCCTATTAAAACTTAAAACATTTTTCGAATTTAATCTTCGAACATACTTCTGACATCGCGAGACAACTAAAATAAAAGCATATGAAGTTCCAAATACTCATAATTCATGCTTCTAGTAATTTACGAGAAATTTATATACTTAACACAATTAAAATCGGGTTCGGGACGTGACAATAGCAGCCGAAGAAAAACGAAGCAGCAGTAGCATGAAGTACCAATATGATATGGAGCAACAGTAGCATGATAACATGAAGCAGTGAAACCCTTTAAAGAAAGATAAAACCCTTTATGAAAATTCTCAATAATTTTCAAGGAGGATCTCAACAAGGTGAAGAACATTTATGAGAAAATGAAACCTCTCAGGGAGGATCTCAACAAAGTACGTAAAACCATTTGAGGAGGATCTCAACAAAGTAAAGCCAATCGAGAAAAAGTTTAACTAAGATATGATAGAATACTACAATCACTCTTGTAGTTCATCTTTCAATAGTTCAAGGTTAAAATGTTTCCATGATTCTCCATCAGATGGATGCCAGAGGGTACTTTCATCTACTCGCCTTTCCTTATGCCATCGCATATGGTTTGCTGTGTGCGGATACATAAATAGGTGTTTCAACCTTGGAGTGAGGGGGAAATACCAGATTATCTTTTTTAGAAGGTCATCTGTATCTGGCTTATATCTTTGAGTACCACATATTGGACAAATCCTACGAGTTTTATTTGCAGGCCCTCTGAATAGGTAACAGTTGAATTCACAAACATGAATTTTTTCATATCCAAGGGAAAGATCCTTAATGATTTTTGTAATTCTCGAATAACTGAGTGGGAAATTATGCTTTTTAAAAAACTTATGCAACCATTTGCACAATTTATCAAGACTCGTATCCGACCATCCATTTTCAACTTTAATTTCCATTGCATGTAAAATGACACTTAATACAGTTTCTTCACTCCCTTCATACAATGGGGTTTGAGACTCCCTTAGAAGCCTTTCATACTTAGCATAATCATCATCTACCATGCCATTGAATTGAGCTTCAACATTTTCTTCAACATTCACATTATGCGGTGCATTTCCATGGTATCCAGGATAGTACGGAAATACATCTTGTATAATATCAACAGGTGGTCCTACAGGTCGGACCACTGAAGGACCGGCAATACTGGAAGCCTGGACTCTGTCTTGAAGCCACTGTCTCCTTTGACTCATCATTGCTGGTTGACCAGAAACTTCCCCGTGTAGATGCCAAACTGTGTAAGTCGGATCCAAACCACAGTGGATGCAGTGATGATAAATCTCAACGAGTTTCTTATAATAAGGACCATTTCTGCACACTGAGCACGGGCAAGTGAAGTACACGGTTCCAACATTGTGAGTATTCACAAAATTGATGAAGTTAATTACGCATGTTCTGTAGTCAGGGTGTGTAAAATGAAGATTCATAAAAGATTTGTCGGGAACATCATCCATGTTTCCTGTCATAAAATAAACAGACCATATGCATAAGATTAGCACACAACATTGATGATACAGTAAAAACCTGTCCCAACACTTCTTCTCCTTATTCCTTCAGGTTGGGTCCTATCCCCTTCAGGCGAACACGACTTTGTTGATTCTTTTGCTATTCATGCGGTTTCTGCTACAATTTTGGGAAATTTCGGCAGCATCTCCCTACAGTTCCTCAAGTGCACAAAACTCTAAACAACATAATTTGCACTCGAGGAACATTGTAGAGAGACATTGTCGAAACTCTATCACAAAACTGCAACGGAAACCACATGAATAGCAAAATGACCAACAAACTCGTGTTCGCCTAAAGTGTCCAAAAAAGGGACAATTCGAGAATCAACAACTCATCTCGATCAACTAGATGAGTTGTTGATTCTCAAACGGGAGTTCTAAGCTGATAAACACCACAATTATATATAATATGAAACCTTAAATTTATACACAGCACCACACTCCCTCACTAAGTCACTCGCATGTTTCAGAAACCCTAACTATCACAATCCACACACAACACAAACAAATTACATCATAAAATTGTAATTTCACTAAATTTTATCGTCTTCACAAAATTTCATTTTCACTAAATTTATATTTAACTAAATTAACTAAAATTCAATTTCACTAAATTTCCCAATTTCACTAAATTTAACTAAATATCACAGTTTCCCAAATTAACAAACCTAATCTCAATTTCACCAAAATCAACACAAACTCCATCATATATTCAAACACCCAACACTAAAAACAACACAAAACACATTATAAACCAAATCCAACTCAAGAAATCAAACACTAAATTCAACCAATCAAACTAAAATATGGTGATTACAATGAAAATGACAGATTATACTAACCTACAAAGAAATTGGAAGAGAACACCCAGGCTTCCGGACCACGAAATTGACGAAATCAGCAGTTTTGGAGATTTTTCGCAGCTGCTACAGTGTTTTGACGAATGTTTTTGACCTTCTGTGTTCTATCTAAGCTGAGGGCTTTATAGCATATTTGAAAACTCGAAGCGACGAAGATTGTCAAAATTCGTCGCTTAGTTTATTAGATAGCGACGACGTTTCTGAATATCATCGCCTCAAAAAAACATGAGCGACGACTGTTGAATTATCGTCGCTACATTTTACAAAACCTGGTTCTTTCATAAACTGAGACGACAAAATGTCATTATTCGTCGTTTCATTCTTTTTTGAACGACGACTATTGATCAAAAGTCGTCGCCATCTTTTTGTGAAGCGACAAATCCTATATTGGTCGCTTGGATATGTTGAGGCGACGACTTTTGGTTTTCCCGTTTCATTCTTCATCGCTTCATTCCATGGTTCCAGTAGTGAGAGGGCAGAACTCGAAATGGCACAAAGTAAGGTTACTCAGGAGGTGTTTTACAAGCAACATGAACTCGTTGCCCTGCAGTTTGAGAAGAAGAACAGTAATAAGGTTTGATACTCGATCATCCTCACCCTTCAGTAAACTGATTATGTATTGCATAGAGTAGGATTCTTATCTATTGCATATTGTATAATAGGAGTTCTTGTCGAGGAAATTGTTGAACAAGAGTCTCGTCAAAACAACCGGAGGCTCACAGAATGTACCTGGGGCTTTCTAAGTTAAGGAATGTTCTGATATTAATTACTAAGTTAAGGAATGTGTTGATACTAATTACTTTTGCATATTATTGCTACTTCATATATACAGAAATCGATGAGAAAAATGAAATGAATATTTGCATTTATACATTAAATGATGAAAGAAATTAAACGGTGTCATTGGTTGCCAAGTCTGTGCCATCCTAGTCTTCTTACAAAACCAGAATGTCTTTTCTCTTTGAATTTTTTTATTCACACACCTCTAAGTAAAAAATGTACATCTTATTTCACACATCCAACTTGAGACTTTGTGGGTACGTTAAATTATCAAAACAAACTTCATATCAAAAGTAAGGAAATTTAGTTGGAATATAATTTCGCTTTTTCTTAAGAATGAATGTTCTCGAGGGAAACCTAATTAAGGAAGGAGAGATATCTAGTCAAGGAAGATCTCAATGGGGTGAAACATTAATTTATAATATGATCTCAGTGATGTGAAACCCTTTAAAGAAAGATAAAACCCTTTATGAAAAATCTCAATAATTTTCAAGGAGGATCTCAATAAGGTGAAGAAACTTCGTGAAAAATGAAACATTTCAGAGAGGATCTCAACAAAGTACGTAAACCCGTTTAAGGATCGGATCTCAACAAAGTAAAGTCACTCGAGAAAAGGTTTAACTGACATATGGATGGTACGATCACCCTTGTCGTTCATCTTTCAATAGTTCAGTGTGATGAAAATTTTATCTCAATCGTTATAATCTTTCTCCCACTAAATTCATTACCATGTCTATTATAAGTAACATGTCTATGAGCAGTACGTTTCTAGTTTAAGAGGCAATTTACCCCGAAAGCAACGAAACAAGTCAGCTAAGACGGCTAAAACTAATCCTCTCCTAGGTCATTCAATACACAAACGCCATTATACATCAAAATGTCAAGTTATTTGTATGATCATTATAAAAAAAAAAGAAGTTATTTGTATGACGGATTGATCATAAGTTCAAATCCAATCTCCATATACCACCCATCAAATTCACCGACATGTATCCTTTTGGCATGAAAGTTCTTAACATTGTATATGGATTTCAATTACAAATAATGGTCAAACTAATGAAATTTCATTTACATATTCGAAAGAAGATTTGTTTTTAGGGGTGTAGATTTTATTAACAAATATTGTTGGAAGAAGGTTTGTTAACAAAATTTACAATTACTTTCCAGAATTCAAACACAAAATCAAGAACAGTTTCCTAGCTATAACAGTGGGAAATGAAGAGCTGTTATGGTCTTAATTTCAAACATGCATGGCATGCAGTCCAAAGATATCAATATTGAACTAATTGGCTTTCACATATATGTTACAATTCGACTCTAATTAGTACATGTAATTTCCCTTAAAGTGCATGCCATGTAAAACCACATTGTGTGGATTTTGAACTTTGAAGATCGGGTATGATGAAATTAAGCAAAACTCTACGTAAATATGAATGCCAGCTACAAGTCCATATATGCATTGAAAACTATGATCAGTCCGGTAAAACTTGACCGTTGAACACCCAATCTTTGAATTTGACCGCACGTACGGGTGCGATAACTATAAATCTCTCTCCCTCAAATCCTTTTCTCTTAACAAATCTGCAATTGCTTTCCAACAGTTGAAATGTATACAAGTATGATTGACTGGCATATAGTATACTTCAAGACATGAGTTTAGCCTTTGTCTGGTCGAATTCAAATTAGACCTGCATTTGAAAGTCGCCTTTTTCAATATCCAGAATTAAAGAAAATGTATCGATCTGCTGACTACAAAGAGAAGCAAGAATAATTAAGCAATTGAGGGTGTTCATTTCGGGAACAATTTGTGTATATACATATGATCGAGTCGAGAATCTTATTTGTATTTGGTTAACTTGGGTGAACATTTCGTCATTTGGAACTATGTGTGTGTAGATAATCTTATATATTTCATATCTCTCAAATATAATTTCATTCTTCTCAAATTAATTTGTTTTCGAGAGAATGGTTTGGGATTCGACATGCATGGGATTACATTATGGTTTATTTCTCTACTTTGATTTTCTAATTAATTAGTCAAACATATATGTTAATTTGACCTGCGATCCCCCAACTTAGAAATAGGTGTCGGCAAATGATACAGAAGTTTCATGCACATCAGCTTAGTCGCGCGTTTCCTCAGAATCAAATAAACTCTTCAAAATTTTGTTACTTAACCATCTAGTAAATATTGTGTGTCAGGAATTCATTACGGAGGAATACTTGATCAGGAAATGACATAGAATTAAAAGAACAAATCAAACGTGCATATACATATAACAGCTAGCGTTGGATTCGATCAATTGTGTGTGTCGATCTGATACGTACAGTGATTTCCAATCAACTCAGTTTACAACTTTTAATTTCCCAGCAACCCTCGACTATTTGTAGTCTTGCAACAATACAGCTAGCAATAAGTAGAGAATCTGAAGGGGGTCTTCTTTATGAGTTGGTTGGTTGACTGGTTCTATTGTCAAATGGAAAAATATGAGCGAACTGACTAGTTAAGTAGCCCTGATCTGCTGGCCGGAATGTATACCCTAAACTCAATTTTGTCGGGTCGGGATTTGTGATCAGAGATTTCGATTTGACGACTGGATGTTCCATTTCAATATGATACAAAGAAATGCAAATTAGTTGCAAATTTTTCATCATATAATACGTACATTCTTTAAGAGAATCTCGATCAATAAGATTATTAAGTAGGTACGTTGATCGAATTTTGACCAAATAACAGAACAAAGTAACATCTTGATTATTACCGAAATAACATTTAAACTCTAAACCAAATATTTGAGCCATGCTCATAATATATATATATATATATATATATATATATATATATATATATATATAGCCCCTTCCAATAAGGGATCTCTCATTTTGGTCATTTTGAAGGATTGATCATTTAACCTACTTTTCGATCACATATTAACATCTTCACTATTCAACTTTCATGTTTATACGAGTAGATTACACTAGAAATTTTCATCTCATCTGAAAATCATTAGAGCATTCAAAATTGTAATTTACAAGTAAAAACATGAACGGTTTAGATTTGACAGATTTGATACGTTCATTGATTTAATGTAGTTGGATACCTTAACGATCACTATTTTGGCTAAAATTTTACAACAATAATCTACACAAACAAACCTAGTAATTGAATGGTGAAGAAGTAAAAATGTGATCAACAAGTTGGCCTAATAATCGATCTCTTAAACTGAACAAAATAAAAAATTCATTAATGGAACGACCCTACACACACACATATATATATATATATATATATATATATATATATATATATGTTTAACACGGTGATATGCATAGAGTAAAACAAACCAGGTATAGCAGGATGGTATACCTGCAGTTAGGCCTCGTCAACGGGCCGGGCCGGGTTTTACAATGTATTTTATAAATAGCGGGCCGGGCCGAGCTTTACAATGTATTTTATAAATAGTGGGCCGGGTTGGGCCGGGCTTCTTTAGAAATTCTAGGATCCAAGCTCATCCATATAAGGCGGGCTTGACGGGCTTTTGCGGGCCAGGCCGAATAGCCCTCGGCAGTTTGATGTCAAGCCGGGCTTTAATTAAAATAAATAAATATCATAGATTATTTTTCAAAAAGGGTTTGGAACCCGGCATTATCACCGGGAGACTCATCACCACGCCTATATATATATTTAAATACAATCATAACAAATACAATCATAATAAATACAATCATAACAATTAGAAAATTATACTCAAGTGTACAACTTTTCGAAACAACTATATAAAAGAAGTCAAATTTAGAAAATTACTATGCAATATAATTTGATCGTTATGATGAAATACGGTGATGGTAAAAAAATTACTTAAATCGGACAAAGTTAGAACCCCGATCGATGCGGTCAACCTTATTTAAACTTATCTCTCTCTATGGAGAACCAAAGTATCGGGAGATAAACGTTCCCAAATTTTTACATGGCTGATTACGTCTCATTTATTTGAGAGTTTAATGTTTGAAAGAGTCGACGAAATAAGGTCATCTAAAGGTACGTAATAGCGTTTTCGTGTGATAAGTTTTATGAAAATATGGTTGACCGTTTCGATTGAGCATCGAACGTTCACGAAACGAGTTGATTTTTCTATTAAACTCATATTTAACTATAATGATCACATTATACGGTCAAAATTTTCATTTTGTGAATTTAGCCATTACAATGACAACATGCTTACTAATGCAGTATAACTTGATTAGTAGATTATACTCAAGTGTACAACTTTTCGAAACAACTATATAAAAGAAGTCAAATTTTGAAAAATACTATGAGGTAGAATTTGATCGTTATGATGAAATACGGTGATGGTAAAAAAATCACTTAAATCGGACAAAGTTAGAACCCCGATCAATGCGGTCAACCTTATTTAAACTTATCTCTCTCTATGGAGAACCAAAGTATCGAGACATAAACATTCCTAAATTTTTATATGGCTGATTACGTCTAATTTATTTGAGAGTTTAATGTTTGGAAGAGTCGACGAAACAAGGTCATCTAAAGGTACGTAATAGCGTTTTCGTGTGATAAGTTTTTTGAAAATATGGTTGACCGTTTCGATCGAGCATCGAACGTTCACGAAACGAGTTGATTTTTCTATTATACTCATATTTAACTATAATGATCACATCAGACGGTCAAAATTTCATTTTGTGAATTTAATCATTATAATGACAATATGCTTACTAATGCGGTATAACTTGATTAGAAGATTATACTTAAGTGTACAACTTTTCGAAATAACTATATAAAAGAAGTCAAATTTTGAAAAACGCTATGAAATAGAATTTGATCGTTATGATGAAATACGGTGATGGTAAAAAAATCACTTAAATCCGACAAAATTAGAACCCCGATCGATGCGGTCAACCTTATTTAAACTTATCTCTCTCTATGGGGAGCCATAGTATCGGGAGGTAAACGTTCCCAAATTTTTTACATGGTTGATTACGTCTCATCTATTTGAGAGTTTAATGTTTGGAAGAGTCGACGAAACAAAGTCATCTAAAGGTACGTAATAACGTTTTCGTGTGATAACCCGTAGAGACTCGGGGTAGAAATTTTAACGGGCTTTACGAGCCGGGCTTTTGATGGAGCGGGGTTTTGATGGAGTGGGCTTGACGGGCTCTTAACGGGTCAGGACTATGGGCCGGGCCGAGTTTCTAACCCCTAAACTAAGTCCGGCCCTCTACCCTCCGGGCTTGGGCTTAAGCGGACTTTTAGACGGGCCGGGCCGGGTTTGAAACCCATCGGGCTTGCGGGCTCCATCGGCCAACTTGATCCGCGGGCTTAATGATGAGGCATATATACCTGCAGTCTGATCAGTACATTCGTGGCACAAGGATATTAAGAACAACGTGTACACCCTTTTTTTTTTCTCATTTTTTTTTTTCAGGTCAAAAGAGATAGAGAAGTTTCAGGTGCATTGAGCAGTGATACTAATGTCAAATGTTCAAACATCAGTTTTCCTGGTCTTGTACCTTACACGTGAATTATTCTTTGCTCTTGTTGTTTATACAGATGGATCAGTCAAGTCTTGCAATTTCAAAGGAGTTGAGAAGGAAAATCTAACAAAATTGTCAGATTAATTAATCAAATTTCAGCTGGGTTTAAAAATGCATCAAGTTTCAGGTAAATACGTATCAATTTTATGTTACTTGGACATGCATTGGGGTATAAATTAATACCAGAATTTCTCCCAAATTTCCCGAACTAGCTCCATGACAATTAGCACCACCCCTAAAGTCCTAAATTGTGTGTGTCTATATAAGCACATATATAGGGCAAAGCAAATGTGAAAATATCGATCTCCATCGTCGGTATTCCTTCAAAAACAAGAAATATTACGTACAAGTTTATATGTCGTCTCCTCAGGAAGTGCTGGGAAAGGGTTCAAACGGACAAGGTGGTTCTAAGGGAGGAAGTGGTGGAGCTCGACCACCGACTGCTCAAGATGTAGGTGGCCGGCCGAAATGACGAGGAAAACAACTACGTGAAGGAGTTTCGATTCCAGTCTCGATCGATCTGCAGATATATGCATGGCACACACTTATATAGACAGAATATCATTACTCTGTAAATATTACAAAAATACGTACAAGCAAGTATGTGCCCTCGCAGAATAAAACCTACTGGTGCGTAATATATATTAGTATTGTACATAGTTACTATTTTTTATTTTTGTTCGATTAGATAGTTACTATTTCTTTGTGTTCATAACTTAATTATATATGTTGTGTTTCAATTTAAGAAATAATGTGATTGCTGCCTTTTACTTCAAATTTCTTCGACGGAGGAGTCCAGATGGAGAGCAGACACCATGAAACTATAGGAGCTTGTTAATAATTTTTTTTCTTTTTTCTTTTTTTTTTTTGAGAGAGAAAAACTTATGTTTCTTAATTTAAAAAAAAAATACAAAAGCGAGGAGGCCGACATGAAAACTAACTCCTTGAAGAGAATCTAATGAGTGATCAAAATCGTATACTACCCCAACATACAAAGAAAACAAAATCCAAGTATGAAGCAAAACTAACAGAACCGAAAATTAAGAAGTCCTAATAAGTTCGGTTGTTATCTCGTTACTAATTTTTTATTTATTCAAAAAGAAAGTGTTAAAATGGCGGAAGATCAAGAACAAATGTTATTAGGACAAACTACAAATTAGTACATGACAACAATTTGTTTTACAAATAACTCACTTACATATTTAATTGAACAAATTAGGACAAAAATTTACAAATAAATACCATGTGCATAACAAGCTGCCACATGTTATTAACTAATTTACTCTTTTGTCCTTAATATTTACAAGCATGTATTTAGTCCTAATTGCTGCTACTGTCTATTACAAAACTAGTTGCTACTGTCTATTACAAATCTAGCTGCTACTGTCTATTGCAAAACTAGCTGCTACTGTCGACTAGGAAACTAACTGCTACTGTCGACTTGGAAGACACCTGCTACTGTCGACTTGGAAGACACCTGCTACTGTCGACTTGGAATGTACCTGCTACTGTCGAGCATGAAAGTAACTGCTACTGTCGATTTGAAAGGTGCTACTGTTGGCTGGGAAGGTCTCTGCTACTGTCGATTATGTATCTAACTGCTACTGTGGGAAGGCACTTGCTACTATTGACTATAAATCTAGCTGCTACTGTCGACTGAGATACTAACTGCTACTGTGGTTTTTGGTGAGCAAAATTCGAAATTTCAAAATTTCTCAAAACATATGCAATATGGTACTTAAATGAAAGCCCATGACATAAGGAACAACTTTATATATTGGCTCACCTCCAAATTACTGGTAGTTTAGCCGGAAAATTTAAATTTGCTTGAAAAAAACTAAAAAAAGGAGGAGAGAGAAACTTGTTAGATCTGGGTGGCAGTTGGTAATTTTCACGAAAATAAGGGTATTTTAGATATTTTTACATTAATTACTTAATCAATTTTGGTCTACTTATTTTTTGGGTTTGGGCTTATGTCCTAATTTGTATAAGAAATATGGAAAGTGAGTTTTTAGTTAATTCAAATGTGGTCAGGTACTATTAAGTAATTCTCCCATGTTATTAAGGGTTAGTGACCAATAGCCCATATTTTTTATTAATATTGATTACTATTAAAATAAATGAAATCAGACACGGGAATGAGCCTCCTAGTTAGACTGGGTTCTAAACCCCTATTCAACAAAAAAAAAAATTGAGGCATTATTGAGATTTATGAGTGTACATTGTTGTCTCATATCACAATTTTCCAAAAAGAAAAAAAAATTTAAAAATATGAGCGTCTCCAGCCATTCTAATTTGGGTTAGAGTGTGATGTTCTTATTACTTTATCTTGTTAAGTCCGTAGAGTGGGTTGGAGACTTGTATGTATAGCTTCAAATTTCTCCACACAACTTCAGACGTGTTGAGTATTAACTCTCCATATATTTTGAATCTGAAAATCTAACATGTAAGAACTGTTTGCAGGTCCTCTGTTTACTCTTGTCTCCATTAATCAATTGTTAGATATTCAACGTTGATTTCCATTTCCTTTTTGTCATGTTTAGGCTCATAATTTGTGAAGCTTAATGCTAATGTCCACCTAAATGTTTAACACTATTGGATCTAAACGCATGTGTAGGTTCGAATCAATTGTAAAGTTGTAGAGACGTGTTTATATGCATGTATGTTAGAATTCATAATAGAAATTTACATGACGTACAGTTTCGCTCTCGTTATAACCATTTAGAATCTATGCTAAACTCATATGTATCTACTGTTCAATGAAAGTTAATTATGTAACTTCCGATATATGTGTTGACCTAATTAGACTAGCTTAGTAGAATGTTTAGTTGATAGGGAATCCCTGATTGCTCGTGATACTACATGCCATGTAACGCACTCTATAAGAATTGATGTATATATTCCGGTTTATATGACTTGTCATAAAACTTGTCTCTACATTCTTATATATGAATGTATCATAGAGACATTGAGTACATAGCTAATCTTCATGGATTTTGTAAATCCATTGTGACTATGATGACTAGATCATCACATATAATCGTAGAGCATTCTCATACTCAAAGTTTCCATGTCTTATGACATTATGATTCCAAGTCACATATGCTCTATAAGCATAAAGAAGCAATCGAACTTTGCTCGCTACTTAAAGATATTTGTGCCAACGTTTATTCCCCTTGAAACTCATTGTGAAAATTTAAAAATTTCTTATGTATCGCTTCTAATGAATGCGCACAACTTATGAGTCAATATTGTGAATGTATTTCACGTATACTATGATTCGGATTCTTTGAATCGGCTACTCATATAGACTCTAATGAACATCGTTCCGAATTTTGGACATGTTTTGATGATCCATATATGAAAGTTACATGGACATCTTTTCTTTTGAGCAAAGAAGCTATTGGGATCAAAGATGCTATTGGGATCAAAGATGACATTAACGTCACCCAAGTCTTCCTCCAATTCAATGGAAGCACTAATTATGCATTTAAAATTGCATATGATCCCCCTTTTATGATCCTTCATTAGGTATGCTGATTATACGGAAGCCAAATCTTTAGCAAAGTTTTGGAGTAACGCCCTCCTACGCTAAAGACAATGATACATAAGATGATGATTTTGATGCCATATCATAATTCAATTTGAGACACAATGATACTCTGGTGATATATACCTAATGGTTAAACTCAAGTCATATCACTTAGATGTTATGAAGCACCTTCACAATGATTGAAAAGTTGCAAAAACCTAAAATGTCCGGTTTTTCAGCTCTCAGACTCGTCATTGGACGAACTAGTTCACCTATTTTTAGGCCGGTTCTTGAGGTGAGACTTGCTGCTGCTGATTCCTAACATCCAAGGCTACCTATTCATAAAATGTGAGGGACATTGGACACCTGAAAGGTGGTGAACCGCTCGACATAAACGTTCACTGACCTCCGGCGATCTTTCGGGCCGGTTCGGTATGTTTCGGGCCGGTTCCGGAAATGAGGCCGGTGGTGTTGGAATCCTAACACAAGTTTCTACCTACTACTAAAATTTGGTAGCATTTAGTATCCCAGAACTTAGTGACACTTTTCAGGAAGCGCATATGCATGTTATATTTTGTAACGGAATGCATCTTATTAACGTATAAGTGTTAACGATCAATACCTTTTATCGTCCACATACTTTATGTGCCAAATTACACCACCACAAGTGTCTAATAATGTGTTATTTTATTATGAATCAAGTCTTTGAATAAGACATGAGCTTCCACCTATAGTCTGATATATAGAAATCTTAACAGGCGATCTCGTTTATGTCACTTTTGATGAGCCAGTCTTCCCGTCATTAGAGGGAGATAAGAACAAGTATGTTCAAGTAGAACGACTTGGCATTGCCATGGTTTGTCCCCACTGTGCCTTATCATGTTCCCCAAAGTCCCATAAATCAAAGTGACGAGATTTGATATACATGCTGCAAAGAGCAAACTATTGGTCTTTCATGAAAAAGATCGGAATAGTACTATTGTTTCAAACATGCCTGAAAGGATTGATGTCCGGATAAATGGACATGTTGTCACCCATAGATGGTGGCATGGTGACTCCACTAAAGTGATAAATGGTGTCACTAGGCCGTGACTCTCACAGAAGTGTAGAGAGGGCACTTAGTTCGATATACACTCGCCGAATGCGAGTATGGCACAACTTGATCCTTCGATCAATGACAACTCATTCGTCTCATGGAATTTCTGGATTATGGTCATCATTGGAGGACGCCTCAATGAAAAACCAATCCATATAGAGATCTCTACAATTGTGAATTACACTAGTGTACATGAGTACGTGGTTTATGAGTTAGTTATGAAACACACACTTTGTTGAAGAAAACACCAACGTTGTGAATTGGCCTACACGGAAAGATATGTGATCCAGTTTAAACAAAGAGATAGGGCTTTGGTCAGGTGATGCCGACACCGCAAGTGTATACCCTATCGATAATCTTTGATGGAAAGCGTAGTGAGAAAAAGAGGCTAGACTCACTTTATGGCGAAAGGTCTCTCACAAACGCTCTGGAATCGACTACGATGACATATGCTCTCGTAATGGAGTCATATTGCACTCCACTACCTTGTCAGTTAGGTAGATCCAAAAAACTGAATATGCAGCGTAATCATCTCTATTGGGACTAAGTAATGAGATGTACATAAACATCTTGAACGGATTAGTTTTCACCCAAGTCAAGTGAGCAGAAGCCACGAAGTGCCTATGCTATCAGATTGAGATGTTCTCCTTGTACATTCAGACAGTCTAGTAGGATATGGTACACACGGTTGAGTGACTACTTAATTGGGGATGAGATATAAAGAATCATACCTATTTGCGTATGAACTCCGGTGAATTGTGATTGAGATATCACTAATCCGACGTTAAGAATGAAAGGATCTTGGGAATACTTGGTCTCAGAAGTGAGAACCGTTAGTGATGAACTTATTCATCTATCAGTTTATGGTAATCTAAAGGACGTTAAACCAAAGCCTATATGTATCACATGATCAGTCAATGTCTTGAGAAGACTCGTTTCGTCTATATGACGAGAAGTCTTGGGAGATGAAACTCTCTATCTAAGTACGATGTGCGCAACCATGTACTTGTCATAATATGCTCGACTCAACATCTCATTCGCTATAAACTTATAAAGCTAAGGTAATAGCTAGATACGCTCACGCAATACCATGGTATATGGCGGTACTTTCTTTCATGTGTGAAAGGTTTAGGCCCATTCGATCCCATCATGAAAGACACATTAAAAGGCAATTCCAGAATCTGCCTGATTCTGTAGGTCGACTTCCACGAGACCTACAGGGCAACCCACTTGTTGGAAAATGGTGACATTAGTATCTTTGGAAAGGTCTATGTGTCTATTTTTCAAGGACACCAACCATTTGATCATAGCTATCATACTGAGTGAGTTATGGCTGTTTTGGCAAAGTAGGACGAATCTGTCCGGTAATTTGCAGATCAGTTACTTTCGACATAGCTTTATTGATACGTCCCGAATCATGTTTAACTTCTAGGTGATTTTTATTTTATTTTCACGTTTTCGAGAGTTGTTTTAATGTTACGGAGGTCCTAAAAATTTACTTTTTATATTTTGACTCGACCAAGAATTTTCTTGCTACGTTGAGATAGAACACATTAAAACGAGTTTGTGGACACGTAGCACGTTTAATTCAGAGTTCAAATTAAAAAGTTACAATGTAAAACCCGTAACTTTCCGATTTTAGTCGAGTATAAATAGTTCGGGAAGAAAACTTCCCGAAATGGAAACCTTCTTTTCTTTCCTTTTCTTTTTCTTTTCTCCTTTTTCTCTTCTTCCTCTCTCTTCCTCCCCGACCCGATACCCCCCACAGACATAGCCACTGCCTCCACCTAACTCGGCCGTCCGGTGATGATTTTGAAGAAGACCCACTGCATCGAGCTCGTCTCTTCCTCCTCTACCTCCTTATACCAGCTTTGCAACGCGTCGTTGCCCAAGGAGAGAGCAGCGCGCCATTTTCAGTCGAGCCTTGGACCGATCAGAGCTCCACTTTTCGGCCTCGAGCTGGTGCAATCCATATGACTTCTTGAACCTTGAGAGACGTGTGAAAAACCCTCCAAAGGGTTTTACCCAATTTGTAACAGGTAAGGAGAAATTCAAATTGGAATTTCTAAGGTTTTGGGAATTTCGGTAAAGGGTGATTGAAATGGTGAAATTGGTGTAATTGGAGGTTGGAATTGGATTTAGGACGTTGTTTGGAGTCGAATTAGTGTAATTTGAAGTTTGGATTGTTGGAATTTGGTGAATTGCAGGTTTGGGGGTTTTTGGCCGCCGTTCGCGGCGGCTGCAATGGTTTTGTGCGGCTGAGGCAGTGGGGGTGACCCCCTGTGGTGGTGGCGATTGTGTTGGACATATTAGAGGTGGTTTTGGCTATCTGGCGGAGCTGCAGCGGCGGCGGCAGCAGTGCTGCTGCTTTGGCGGCAGGGAGTGGTAAAAGGTGAAAGTTAAAAAATTAAATGGTAATTGGTAATTGGTAAACAGTAACTCAGTAATTAGTAAATGGTAAAAGTAACAGTAAAGGTGAAAAAGAAAACTGTAAATTCGAAAGTTACTGTCAGACTTGTAAGTTATTGTTTGACTAATTTATTTACTATTGGACTTGCGGTAAAAGAAGAATAAATGTGAGTAAATAGAATTTACAACGAAAAGACCTGTAAAGGATTACATAGTCTTGAATTGGGTGTACTGAGTAATTTCAGTCGTAAACGAATTTGAGTTGACGCATAAATTTTAATTGAGAGATTTGTACGAGTGAGGACCCTTGTAAATTAAGTTTTTATAATTCAATTTCCGAGTTTGGGGTTTTCTAAATATATCTCTTTACAGGCCGAGAGGAGACTCGACTTGCGGAGAGCTCGGATCAGTGGCAGGCCTAGCCGTACAGTGAGTGGACTTTTATTTTAAATTGATGCATGCATGAACATTTTAAATACTGTGGGGTTTATATTCAATATTTTATTTTGAGAATGATATGGATTACCGAAGATCGATAATCTATTTTAATTGATGATTTCTTTTTTATTGATTTTTAAATAGTTTACAGATTAAGTCAATTAATTTGACTTAATTATATCTATATATATATATATATTGATATTAAACCGGAAATGAGATTTTCGAGAATTATAAGATTTCACTTTGTTTCGACTATTATGACATGTGGGACATGTTGATTTCGTTTATTTTTCTACGAGACTATGATTGTGTTTAATTATATTTTAAGTCTCAAAAGTGCGGTCGGGGACCGTACTGATTTACAATTTATTAGGGGAAGTGTACTTTGATTTCGTTTTCGGATTTTTCACCATACCAGGGTCCATATATGTTTATTGCTAGCTAGTTTAGTCACATGAGCCCATGCGAGGTGACGACTTGACCATATAGGTCAGATTCACCTCGGTGGTCGACGTGTACAGGTTTAGCGTGGGACGCCATAGAGTCTTGGAGACTCTGACCCTTAGCCTTGGAGGCTCATTATTATATGGTGGTTGACATTCTCCTATTTTTATTCGATTTCAGTAAACGGCCAATGGGATTGGCCTAGTTATATTTTTTATATACTTGGCATTCGGAAATATTTTATCCTATGAGATTTTCTGCTATTATATAAATTCCCGAATCAGCGGGGTTGGGGTTTTTATATTAACAGTTTATGGAAATAAATGTTTTATTAATGCATGTTTCATAGTTTTATTCATGAAATATGAGGAAAGTAATATAAATTAATTTTCTTTAAAATGATATTACCTATTTATTTATTTTTGTCCACTCACGCTAATGTTTTAAATTACTTGCCCTGGGCTCTTCGTTTTAAACTGCCCAGCTTGCAGAGTTGTTCGGTACTAGTAGGAGGCAAGGCATAGAGATCACCTTCCGCTGTCAGATATCGTAGGTTACCTGTTTAACCTAATTGTATCATATTTTCTTTGTATAGTTGCTCTGATGTCCATAAAGTGTTGTAGTTAACTCTTACTGTTTACTTACAGGTTGTGACCCGACGACACTAGTTGTTTTGTTGTTTTTATTCTACTTTATCTTCATGAATTTGAGTTTCTTAATTGTCCTGTGGAAGATGTTTGTTTTTTGGGGAGCAGGTGGCTCCTGGAGTCAGGGTGGTTATGTTTAGAAGTGTATTGTTGTTTTCTTGCAGTTATGGGTTGTCCATTTCAAGAGAGGTCATGCCGATTTTTCGGTAAAACTTCTCTTGAGGTGGTCCCCGCAGGATTCACTCTGAATATCAGTGTGATATTCGGGAAGGGTCCTGTCATTTATGATTAGCTCAGAACGAACTAGTTTTTGTACTTTACATCACTGGAAAGATACTGGTGTCTAGTTTCCAGAACTCTTTACGGTTCACGAAGGTCATGCTGCGCGTGAATATGATTTTCAACGCGTACTCTAGTTTTGAGTTGTTAAGCAACTTTCTTCCTTAAGACCAAGTAAAACTAAGTATAGTTGGTCTAATACAAGGCTAATGTGGTCGTATTCAATGACTCGATCATTGGCCACGCCTACTTTAGAAGCTTGTGAAGAGCGTTTGTATACGCCAATAATCTAAACTCCGAGATTGAGTTACCAATCAGGGGGAGTTGTCTTGTAGACAACATGGGGAGTCTATCTCACATGTAATCTTCAATTGTAGTTGGTGCATTGTGCTCTTTTCCCTTTGACTAAACTTTTTATTTTACCCAAGTGGTTTTTGTTTTACTTGACAAGGTTTTAGCGAGACAATATGTTATGTACCGTATCACATTAGGTACGCGACACAAAAGGGAGTGTTCAAGGAAGGTTAATTCTGTAACTTCTGATATGTGCCTTTACCTAATTAGACTAGATTAGTAAAATCCTTAGTTGATAAGGAATCTCTGATTGATCGGGATACTTGGTGTAATGCCTATAAAAATGCATTCTTATCAATGAATAAAATATCGCTTTGCATCTACCTCTTTCTCCTAGAACATCTACCTAATTATATACTTGTCACACTCCGAATTTTGAATAACAAAATTCAAATTCGAAAATGTGATAACTCACAAAAGAATCTCAAATACTTAGAAGTTATCATACAAATATTACATTACGTACTAACAAAAGCGCAATTCAGTCAACTCAAATATTACATTACCAAATATTTACAAAACATGTAATATGAATGGAAATGCAAAAGTACCCTCTAATCTCAGTACAACTGAAAGGATAAAAGCTAGGGTCGTAAGTTCTACACCTACTAGCCATCCCAAGTCAGTCGCCACCTCACGCCTGATGATCTTCACCTACAGATCTAACCCCTGCACCATGAATTGGTGTACCGGGTTATAAACAACAAACCCGATAAACTTTGAAGCTCATATGAATAAACCAATTAGGTAATGCAACAATAAAACCTGATAATTTCTCAACCGTGGAAAACAATAAAACAACAACAAATTTCACACATTAGAACAACGAGTTCAAACACAATAAAATGAGAACAACATAAATTATCCTCCTGAAACATGTATTCATGGGTTCGGCAACACTAAGTCATTCCCAATGCAATACTTGATAGACAAACTAAAGCTCTACTAATCGTCCTCAATAACCTGGTCAATCAATATTCTTTAATAATGATTAAATCAAATTTATCGGATGCGAAATTGCGTTTATTGAACGGGTGATTCTCACGCTCGGGCTGCTCGGCCATAGCAATTGAGATTAAGGTGAGTTTATTTTAATTACAAGAAATTATCTTATAATTCTCATTATGTGTGAATTGTGATATATTTTTATTAAAACTTGTTGAATTTGTAGGTGAGCTGTGTCTTGGTTTGTTAAGTAACTTAACTGACAACGTTGAGGTCACATGTTCAAACCTAACCGATATATCACGAGTTCAAATCTCATAGATATATGTAGGCCTCATCAACGGCCCGGCCCGGGCTTTAGGTATTTTAGAAATAGCTGGCGGGGCTGGGCTTCTTTAGAAATTCTAGGATCCAAGCCCATCCATATAAGGCGGGCTTGACGGGCTTTTGCGGGCCGGGCCGGATAGCCCTCGGCAGCTTGGGGCCGGGCCGGGCTTTAATTAAAATAAATAAATATCAGAAATTATTTTTCAAAAAGGGTTTGGAACCCGGCATTATCACGGGGAGGCTCATCCCCACGCCTATACATATATATATATATATATATATATATATATATATATATAAATACAATCATAATAAATACAATCAAAACAATTAGAAGATTATACTCAAGTGTACAACTTTTCGAAACAACTATATAAAAAAGTCCAATTTAGAAAAATGCTATGAAATAGAATTTGATCGTTATGATGAAATACGGTGATGGTTAAAAATTCACTTAAATTCGACAAAGTTAGAACCCCGATCGATGCGGTCAACTTTATTTAAATTTATCTCTCTCTATAGAGAGTCAAAATATCGGGAGATAAACGTTCCCAAATTTTTACATGGCTGATTACATCTCATTTATTTGAGAGTTTGATGTTTGGAAGAGTCGACGAAACAATGTCATCTAAAGGTACGTAATAGCGTTTTCGTGTGATAAGTTTTATGAAAATATAGTTGACCGTTTCGATTGAGCATCGAACGTTCACGAAACGAGTTGATTTTTCTCCTCTACTCATATTTAACTATAACGATCACATCATACGGTCAAAATTTTCATTTTGTGAATTTAGCCATTATAATGACAACATGCTTACTAATACGGTATAACTTGATTAGTAGATTATACTCAAATGTACAACTTTTCGAAACAACTATATAAAAGAAGTCAAATTTTGAAAAATGCTATGAGATAGAATTTGATCGTTATGATGAAATACGGTGATGGTAAAAAAATCACTTAAATCTGACAAAGTTAAAGCCCCGATCGATACGGTCAACTTTATTTAAACTTATCTCTCTCTATTGGGAGCCATAGTATCGGGAGGTAAACGTTCTCAAATTTTTACATGGTTGATTACGTCTCATATATTTTAGAGTTTAATGTTTGGAAGAGTCACGAAACAAAGTCATCTAAATGTACGTAATAACGTTTTCGTGTGATAACCCATAGAGACCCAGGGTAGAAATTTTAACGGGCTTTACGGGCCGAGCTTTACGGGCTTTTGATGGAGCGGGCTTGACATGTTCTTAACGGGCCGGGCCGAGTTTCTAACCCCTAAACTAAGCCCGACCCTCTATCAACTGGGCCTAGGTTTAAGCGGGCTTTTAGACGGGCCAGGCCGGGCTTGCGAGCCTCCATCGGTCCAGTTGATCTGCGGGCTTAATGATGAGGCCTACATATATGTAAGTGTGTGTGAGTTATTTAATAAAAAGTTAAATTCAAAATTTGTTGAATTATTACTGTTTGGTGAAAGTAAGAGAGCGGTATACACAGCGTGGCATACTGTCGTTGGATGGTTGACGTGTCTTCCCGTCTTTATTCATTCACCATTGAAGGGCTCTGAACAAAGCAAAGTCTCTACCCAACTCCCTCCTGATCCATCACTCCTCTTTCACTCCTTCGAATTTCGTCGTCTCCGCTCTGCAGGTAACCTCAAGATTCCATCACATCTTTCTCTCCGACTGTTGTGAATTTCCTACTCATCTGAAATTCAGATTAAAATCGTATTCAGCAGAGAAAGAGAAGCAAAGAGTCACAATGGCGACGGAGAGAGGCGGAGGGACGCTATCGGAGATATACCAGAGCGCGAAGAAGCTCTTGCTGAGAACGCGAGACGGCCTCGAAAGGCTGGAGAGGTTGGAGTACTCGAGCGGCATCGACTCGCCGGACCTCTCCATCTCCATCAGAAACGACCTCTCTCAGATCCACTCTCTCTGCGCAGATATGGACCGCCTCTGGCGCTCCGTCGCCGCCAAGGCGCAGCGCGATCTCTGGAGAAGGTTAGGGTTTTGCTTCTGATCCAAATTCTAATTCGATTTCAACATTTATCTTCAGAATTGTGGAATTGAGCTTTGGATTTTGATTTTGATTTTTTTTTTTTTTTGTGTGTGTAGAAAAGTGGAGCAAGTAGCGGAGGAGGCTGAATCGTTGAAGGAGAGTTTGGATAAGTATAGTGTGAGGAAGCAGAAGAAGATGAACGAAGCCAAAGAGAGGGCGGAGTTGCTTGGAAGAGCTGTAAGAAATTTCCGGCATGGTTTTGATTTTTAAAATTTTTGTTATTGTTATTATATTTTTTATATGACATTTCTGATGCTAATGTGTTGTGGTGTAGAATGGAGAGTCTTCTCATGTTATTCGGGTGTTTGATGACGAGGCGCAAGCAATGCAGTCGGCTCGGAATTCTTCTCGCATGCTTCATGAAGCCACGTCGGTTGGGGAGGCTATTCTTGCCAAATATGCAGGGCAAAGGGAACACATAAAGGTATCATATTGATTTACTTACTGTTAATCTGTTATGCGCATTACTTTTTACTAGTTGTGATTTGTATCTGTGATTGTTTGAATACAATTAATAAGCTTATCGCAGTTAGTCATAGCTATCTGTAATATTGCTTGTATGTTGTAGTTAGTCAGGTTATTTGTAGCAAATTTTTATGTATCACTGTCAGTCAGTTATTTATGTGAATTGTTTAACTATAGGTCTGACACGAGTTATGTGATGAATTTAGTTAGTAAGGTTAAACATTTTAGAGATCAAAAGTGACTAGAGGAAAATTGGTTTTAGGGTCTCTGTAAAATAAGAAAGCAGAGGGATGGGGAAGAATGGGATGGAGAAGAGAGATGAGACAGATGAGGGGATATCATGGCATCATTCTTCGTCACGTAATTTTTAATTTGTGCACAACCTGGTTTCCGTTATAAGATATATCCTTTATTTTTAGACTTCAAACAGCACAACTGTTAAATTCCCATCCCTTTGCCGTATCATCAAATTAGTCTGACTTCTTCAGTTGCACCATTCCATTCAAAAGTAGCTTTCACTCAGTTGTGTTCAGTTGCATACATCTCCCAGGTTTGGACCACTAGTTATCCTCTAAACAAGTGCCATGGCCATAGTTTCTGTAAATTCTTGGAGGAAAAGAATGGGAGTTGCTCACTAATTATTATTAATTTTTTTTTTTTTCATCTTCATCATTTTGCCAGGTGCCATGGCCTCCAAAAATCTTACTTACAAGAAAGGATATTCCCTTGATATCTTTTATTTGTTTGATGTCAAATATATATAGAGCTAATTTCATGACAAGTCGTTCTTAATTTCATGAATGAAACCGTTGCAAGATTTCCTTGACGGTCACCCATCGTCAGGAATACAACATCGTTGCAACCAGTCCCAGCTGAAACACCCTCTAATATGATTCGTACATAATGATCGATAGCTAGCTACCTCAACCACTTGTCAGATATATCATAATCTTCTCTACACACCCAAATAAGATAATACTTTGATATAGTTCTCTTAGGGTAGAAGATATGATGTTGAAGTAACTAAGGGAACTCAGTAGTGTTGGGGACACTGAGCACAGTTATACAGTAATGATATACAGACCTAAACAATACTTTTTGGCAAGCTCTTCTCCTGTTATAGGATAGAAGATTTGGTGAACTTTAGATGACAGAATTCAGGTGGCTAAAAATGAGCAATTTGATGTATCGATGATGGTTGAAACCCAAAATTACGGCAAAAAAGTATTTAGCAGGAACTAAACTAGATATCTTGCTGTTATCGTTTTATCTTTTATTTTACTTAGTACTTGTTATCACTTCAGAATGAATTTTGAGAAAATGTAATGAAATTTGATCGAGGGGATTAAGGAAATTATAGAGTCCAATACAGCATTTAGCCACTGTCTTCTATCATGCTTGTGTTTAGCAACAGCTTGTTGCTACCAACGCTTGTTGGATTTAAGGAAATTATAGAGTCTAATACAGTTTCTATCATACTGTGTTGCTACTCATTCTAAAAATAAAAATAAAAATAAAAATAGCTTGTTGCTACTAATGCTTGTTAATTATCTAAGCTTTTTTTTTAATCATAATTTGTCTTGCTTTCAGAGAGCTCAACGGAAAGCACTCGATGTCCTGAACACGGTTGGTCTGTCCAATTCTGTACTGAAGCTTATTGAGAGGCGGCACCGTGTTGATCAGTGGATCAAGTATGCAGGCATGATTTTGACAGTCGTTATTGTGTTTTTCTTTTGGAGGTGGACACGATGATCTATGCCTTAGATGTTGTCATGGTACTTGGTTCTAATTCTTGAAAGAAGATATAGTTTTCTTTCGTTATTGATCTCCATTGCAACAAATACTAACGAGCAGTGTACATGCCCTATTTTAGAAGACAAACATTATAAAGATACGGAATAGCTGTCTACCTATTCATTGAATTCGTTGGCTTTCTTGATATGGATGGTCTAAATCTCCAAGTCTGATCATGTTGTATGTTACAAAAAGTTACACACCCAAGCATAGCCATGTAATGTTCTTTGTGATCATTGATTTCATCTTTACAATAGTAAATTTTTTGCCAGACTGGTCTTTAGGCCATTGTTGTTGGTAGTACATGGTCTTTAGGCCGTCTTTCCCCCTCGACAATGAGCACATCCAGGACCGAGTTAGTGTGATTGAAACACAATTGTAAACACTAGTAATAACGTATAACTATGTCTTTCGAAACAAGTTATGCCTCTCTTTTTCCTTATAATCTCCTTTGGAATCCTCCTCCACTGAACACTAAGAAAAGCTCTCAAATACTCTACTGGCATCCTCCCGCTCCGAGTCACCTCAAACTCAATTTAATGGTTCAGTTCAAAATCATATTGGAGCCTATGGCTTTGTCGTTTGAGATCATCATGCTCATTGGCTTCAATGAAACGTCTAGGTACCTCTGATGTCCTTAATGCTGAAGCTTCTGCCCTCCAAGAGGGTTTTATTAGCTCCTTGGATCCGTAGATTCTTGTGGAAGGAGATTCAAAATTCAATATTGCTCATTGATTGTCTTAAGGGTCTCTTATTCTTGGACCTTGGACAGTTGCTACCCTGTACCATGACATCTCAATCTAGCTTCCCTCATTGCAGTCTTCCTCCACTCATATCATAAGAGAAAGGAACTTTGTTGCTTATACGTATGCCAAGACTGGTCATTCCTTTCCCTTCCTCTTTCTGCAATTGTTTTTGGGGCTTTTCTGTGTAATTTCTTTTACTTATCGAAAATGACTCGAGGAACTTAACGGTTATTTGTTCATTGAATCTATTCACCAATTTGGCAATACTTGAGGTCTCACTGGATCGTCGTTCTGTCGACTATTTCTGGCAGTATAGTATGATGAAAATGCCAATTCCTGAGCCAGTGGAAGATATGGTCACGACAGTAAAAATCTGGAAAATCAGTGAACGGGAAATTTTGAACGATACTGAACTTATTGCTTAAGCTAGTATACATTTTCGAGAAGAACAATCCTAAAGTGCTTGTGTAACATCTATAATTAAACAGCTGCTTGCCTCTATTTCTTACAAGCTGGGAAAGGGGGGCACTCAATCTTTACGATACTTGGCCCAAAACCCCTTCTTCCTTACTGAATCATTTTCAGAAAGTGACCTACTCCACTTAGATCCCAGTGAAAAGTGCCGTTTCAAGAAAGGCTTTGTAAAGGAGTTCCTTGTACTTGAACTCGGTTCTAACTTGGCTAAAACTTTTCCTTTTCTATCAGTGTTCTTCTGATGATCAAAAACATCATATTCACCATCGAAGTAGCTATCAACAACTCTATTTTTGGATATCTTGTGGTTTCTTGCCTTTATCTCTGATTCTGACCTCATCGCTTTTCTTGACATCTTCCAGACTTGCTTCTCTCCAACCATACAAATTGGGCAAACCGGATCATACCTATCAGTCTCCAAAGTCATAGTCTCCAAGCACTCAGCATGGTAAACATGTCCACAAACCAACACAGCCGCCACAGAGATCTCACTGCTGGCAAGGATTTTCTGGATGCTCCATGAAGTTCTCTCAGTTAGGAGCTTTGAGCAGACTCCACAAGACTGCATATCGACGGAAGGAGAACATGAGAATCTGCTGCTACATCCACTTAGCTTTCCATGCATAGAACCAAAGTGCTCACTGTCAAAAGACCACCTTTCCCTTTGAGAAGAAGCCACAAGCTCAGAAAAGGTGCGCATAGACCACCCATCAGATGACCCAGCTTGGGATCCAGTTGCCAAGTCATTGCTGCAAGTAGAGAGTACGAAAGACTGTCTTCCTTCAGATATTGAGTTGCTATTTGGAGATTTCAAACCCAATATTCGACTGTCAGAAATCTGTCTCAGTAGCTGATGTTCCGGTGAACGATGAGCCCGTCTTGATGGGGTAGAGTTGGAGAAAAGTGGATAGCTCGGTGCAGGTGACAGTTCTGCGGTTGGTATTGAAATAGTTGTAGGTGAAGGAATCAGTGCGGATGAATTTCCAATTCCCGGTGATTCTGCCAAATTTTTAACCTGAAATCCAGTAGAAAAAAGGTTAATTAACGAAAAGGGTAAAAGGCTAGAGCATTACAAGTGGAACTTTGATCTGGTCAAACTCACATCTGGAGAATAATTGCTCATCATGGATAAATCTGCACAAAGCACATATATATCTCAGTAAACCAGAAACAATGGACACAACAAATTAAGAGCTTCCCAAAACAAATTCTAATCACTCAAAATGGAAGTATCCCCTTTGTGTGTGGATCTGGGTGTGTGCATGTAAAAATTCGTTGATAAGCATCTTCAGACTCATACTGATCAGAGCTTATTCGAAAAATTATCAGTTTCCATGGAGCAAGTAATTGCAAAGCAAGAAAACACAGGCACCAATGACCTTGTTTAAATTATATGATGTGTGGCAACAAAATGAGGGAGACTTCAATGGTAATATTATTAATCAAATCAAACATCAACAAAACAACAGTTTGTATTCTGCTAGAAGCATTTGGAACTTCATTTTTCAAAAACAATGTCATTTTGACTTGACAACAAAAGTATGAGCGATTTGCTCATTCCAAACCTCAAGACACCGCCCTCAACCCACACAAAAGATACTGCATGAAGCTTTTCGGTAATCTGTTTGTTTCCCAAAAGATATAATGGATCACATTTTGACAAACCCATTTCTATTATTTGTTGGAGCTTGAAATTATGAGTAAAGTTGGACTGGAGTTTGGTTTGTGTAAAAGTAACTAATCAAGAAAAGAGTATCCCCAAATGTTTGCATGTACCTATTATTGTTGAATAAAATAAACCAGTATGTAGTTTTATAAATTTGGCACAAGTTCTAAGACAGAAGGTTTACAAATACCTTTTAGATCAGCCATTTACCACTAATTAAACAGTTCTGCCAATTCACATGTAATGCTTTCGTGTGCTTTTCATTACTAGGGATGATATTTCTCAGGTGGCACTTTATAAACCCAGGATTAACAGGCCTTTGCATATGCTCATTTTAGTTCAATCTTTTGTAAACTACTCTTCTAAACAATATATAGCAAAATTCTTTACCTTCATGATTTCTATATTTAACTAAATGATTTCATTGTGAAGTCATTCAGATTCCAACAGTTGAAATGATATTGAAATAAAATGTTCACCTGAAGATGGAGTCCTCAGACTTGTACAAATTCCACCATGAACAGGTGACTTTTGGGAGATAGGAGTACCAAAATTCTCCAGTGGGCTTCCCAAATCAGAAAAATTGCCTCTTTCAGAACTCAATGCCCCTTTTAACTCCATGCTAGCATTCCTACTAGTTCCACGAGAAGCACGATATGGAGCATCAATTTCCCCACCAACACGCCTTCGATTATCATATCGGAAACTCCATGATGGTGAATATATGGCATTCCTGCGCAATGTTTCATTTCTAGTTCTGTTCGGGTAAGTTCTCTCCCTTGCAGCAACACAACAAGCTGACCCCATGATTCCCCAGTAACTGAAAGTCTATTGCAGTGAAGTCCACTATAACCATACAAAGAACAAACACAAGGCCAGCCCTTCCTATTACGACAAAAAAGCTCAAAAAAATCAGAGACAGAGTTGAAGTCAATCAGTAATGTACTAATTCTTGAACATCTATAATAAAACATCTTCAGTCCCGTATATGTACCCCCAAAAAAAAAATATTGAAACTTGAAACTTGCAAGTTAAAAATTGCAGTAACAGCTTTTATACAGAAGGAAAGAGTAATACATGGCTGTAACATTATCTATAGTACTCAATCAACTGCAAGCCTATTTGTGTAATCATCTTTTCCTTTCATGTCTGAATTATAACCTTGATTTGCTAACACTTTTTGCCGTATTCAATTGACTTAAGGAAAGAAAAAAAAATGGACACTACATATTCTAACTAGAACACTTCCAGTATTTGCAACATATTAACACCAAGAAAGAAAGTAACTCAATCCTGACAATGCCATCTAATCCATAAGATTGAAACAAAAACACGGTAAAAATGAGGTTAACTCTTTAACATTTATTCATCCAAAGTAGAGTCAACCCTCATTTTTTCAGTTACAATTTCACAAACAAAACCCAATGAAATCGAATTGAAACCCCCACAAGCACAAAGATTCAAACTTCAATTTGGAAATTGAAAAATGAGGGCTTTAAGCCTAATTAACACACAAATAACACAATCTTCATACATAAAATTGGCCAATGGTACTTAATAATCAGAGAAATGAAAGCGCAATAGCAGCTAGAGTAGTAAAATCAATAAGCTGAACACATAGATGATTGTTCAAAAGCTGGATTAGAGAGCTGAACCAAGAATGCCCAGATGAAATTGCAGAAGACAAGCCCTAGGTTTTGAGACTGATCGGAGTAAAAAGAAGAGAGGAATTGAAGAAGCGAAGAGTAATTTACCTTTTTGGAGCGATTAGGGTTTTCAGAGGCGAGAAGGGAAGGTCTTCATCTTGATTACGGGGAGAGAGAGAGAATATAAGCGGTGTGAGAATAACGGAGCGGAAGTTAGACGGGTCTGATTTGGCGGCAGAAAAGGGAGGACGATTTTTGGTGACGGAGTTAGGTGAGGGTAAGTGGGAGCGCATGGGGAATTGTGCCACGTCTTTCAATTTTATTTTATTTTTTTTCCTCAAGAGGAGCCGATATACAATTTCTCATGTCAAACTGGAATATATTCTGTACACTTCCTAGGTTGCATGGAATCGGGACGGGTACGCGGAACTGACGTGTTAGAAAACGCAGAAGCGGTTTTTTTGAAATTTTTTTTGAAAGCGGGTACGTTTTGGAAGCATCAAAATAATATAATACAGTATATATATATATAAAAAAATTTTAGAAGCGGGTACGTTTTGGAAACGTCAAAATAATATAATACAGTATATATATCACTTTGGTCATCGAATTTTGCTTCGCTCGACACTTTGATCATCCAACTTTTAAAAATTTCATTTTGGTCATTCAACTAAACTACCGTTTATCACTTTGGTCACCCTGTCTCTTTTCTCTGTTAACTCAAGGGTAATTTGGGAATGAAGACAAAAACATATTTCACAGAGAAAAGAGACGGAGTGATAGAAAAAAAAGACGGAGTGACCAAAGTGATAAACGGTGGTTTAGTTGAATGACCAAAATGAAATTTTTAAAAATTGGATGACCAAAGTGTCGAACAAAGCAAAATTCGATGACTAAAGTGATATTTCTCTCATATATATATATATATATATATATATTATATAAAAAATAAATATTATGTTTTTAGGAGAACAAATCAGTTGTTCTACTTAGTTTGTTGCTACTCCCATATAAAGCCAGAATGTTCGTCATACTTAAGAGAACAATTATGCAACGAGTTCATACTTACAGGACACATTACAGGACACATATGCCATAATGATATACCATGAAGTTTTGTTGTCTTCCATTAATCCTAACAACACACTCTATTCAGACAAAGAACAAAGTTTCAGAAAATCCATTATGGTAAAAGGTTAGTTGGTTCTGTAAGTGGGGGTGGCATCTGATGTCATAGATACACAACTTGTTTCCATATTTAGTGCATTAACCAATTCGATCAAAAATCTCATAGGTCAACTGATGGTGAAGTTAATTAGACAAAGTTCAAGATACAAGTTCACAGTATTATCAAAGACTTTCACATGCATTTCAACAAACACGTAGTGAGCATAAACTTCAGTTTGTCAAATGCAGACATATATAGTGCATCAAGAAAGAGAGAGGAAAGAAACATGAAAAAAAGAACTAAATTCAACTTGAATGAAGGATAAATTCAACCCACCAATTCAAAATTTCAAACATTTAAATAATTTCAGATTGGTCGTGCAGTCTAAGTCGAGATAGAGGGAGGGAGGGAGGGAGGGAGGGAGGTCGATGTCGAGAAAGAACTGCAGCCGAGGATGAGAGAGAATTGCAGTCCAACGAAATTGAAGTCACAGTCAAGAGGGAGAGTCTCCTTTGCGGAGGGAGGTCGAAATGAGTCCAATGACTCAACCAAACTATGGTTTAGTCCTTCCTTCTTTGAAAAAGATTGAAAAAACTCCACGCTTCCTAAACTATAGCCAATGATACGTTTCCCATCCGGAAGCTCGTGCTTCCACAGCACTTCCAAAACCTCCTTTTATCAGAAGCGCGCTTCCAGACACTTACTCGATTGTAAATTGCAGAAGCAGCATTAGCATGCAGTTTTGTACCTCATTCTACCATGATTGGCAACTAAATATGTAACTACTCAAGTAACTATCGTGGTAACTGTCTATGTTACTGTGTTTGTAACTTTGTTGCTATTAAGTAACTGTTTTGGTTGCTGTATCATCATTAACTATCTTAGTAATTGTCTGTGTAATTGTGTTAGTAACTATTTGGTAATTGTGTTAGTTATTTTGTTACTCTTAAATAATTGTATCGGTTGGCAACTATGTTAGTAACTTTGTTGGTATTAAGTATCTGTCTCGGTAAATATTTATGTAACTGTGTTAGTAACTGTCTTGGATATTGTCTATGTAAATGTGTTTGTAATAATTTGGTAACTGTGTTAATAACTTTATTGATATTGAGTAACTGTTTCGGTAACTATGTGAATAACTTTGTTGGTATTGAGTAACTATGAGTAACTATATCGATAACTGTATAATAAATGCAGTGTGTTGTTGCACTGCCAAAATCAACATAAAGAAATTCATTCTTACTTAGTTTCTTTTCTTTACTTGATCGAGTAGTTACACGGTCAGTTTCAAGACTAGTTACTTGCGTAGTTACAATGACAGTTTGAATAGTTACATGACCAGTTACTTAAGTAGTTACATCAATTACTTGACCTGTTAGCTAGTTACATGACTAGTTACTTAAAACAATTACTTGACTAGTTAGCTAGTTACATGACAAGCTACATGACCGCCAGTTACTTCAATTAGTCTGTGACTACACACTAGTTACATGACTAGTTACTTCACCCGTCACATTTCATAAACATATTCTTACTACTAAAGCTGGTTATTTTCTTACTGCTAAAGCTGGTTATTCCTTGTGTTAGTAGTGTTTTAGTGTGTACAGTTATTGGGACAGTTACTTAATGTCAATACAGTTATTGAGATAGTTACTAATCAATACTAATACAAAAACATGTAAATACTCAATAGAACACAGTTACCAAGACAACTACTTGTTGGGGACATATATGGTGCACCGCCAAGCATATTCGGCGACCTCGTGGACCGTGCAACCGGCCTGATATGCCCTACTTCCAGCATGCCTCGGATAGACCGCCACCCCGGCTACATTCCCAATGTCAGAGATCACCGGTGCCGCACCCGGAGGGCATGCCACCGGGCACCTGAAGTAGCCTCCAGAATAGGGAAATATGTAATAGTATGTTTGCATCCCACATTGGAGATGTAGTAGAGGTGGGAAGCCTCCTTCCTTATAAATAGAAGGCTTCCCCCTTAGAGTTAGAGATCTTGGATACTTGCTACTCTTGGCATGTAACCACCACCGATGGCTTATTAGCCGGCTATAGTATATTCCAAGTGGACGTAGCCGTGCCCTTCGATGGCACGGTGAACCACTATATATCCTTGTGTTCATGTTCCACCTTTATTATTGTGCTTCTGTCAGACCTACGGGTTTGTGCAGAAACAATTGGCGCCGTCTGTGGGAAATTGTATAAAAGTCACGTAGGCATCACCAAATGGCAGAAAGCTCAGAAGCGGGGCAGGAAAGAAATACAATAGAGGATCAGCGGGTCGCACCAGAGCAAGTGCTCATCTCCACCCCGGTCGCTGTACCGGAGCAGCGCAGCGACTAGGGCAACCATGACGACGGCAGCTATGGGGGGCCAAGCGGCACGCCGGGGGCATGCAACGATAGCGTGCGCGGGAAAGGCCCGGTGGTAGGCGACCAACCAACGCACCGGGGCTTTTCGCTGACATTCTCGGACGATCCGAGCGACAAAGAGGAGAGTCTGCTCGGTGACAGCGACCGGGACACCGCATACAGCCCCGACCGGCACGATATAACTGGGGAGATACAGGCGATGAGGGCAGAAGTCGGTCGCCTGCGCGCGGAGAGCGACCGGGATAGAACAAAATCCAATGCTCGGTATAAGGAAATGGAGACGGTAAACGCTGCCCTAGTGGCTGCCCTGGAAAGAGGACAGCAGCGCAACGCCGCTATGGCAAGGGCACGTACACTCGCGCCAGGCCAACCTCAGCGCCTTGAGTCGGGAGGAAGGTCTAGCGACCCCAGGAGGGTGGAGTCCCCGATTGGCGCGGTCTTGCCAATGAGCACGCCGGCACCCCCGCAGTCGCACGCTTCATTCGAGGATGAAGTCGTGACCCCGACCGCACGGGCATTACAGATACTCACTGACTCTGTGTCGGATCTAAAGGCCCAAATGGAGGCCAACGAGAGAAGGGCGACGCGGCCGATGGAAGGCGCGCGATTCAAAGAACGCATGGGCCCCTTCTCGCATCGGGTTCTGGAATCAGGGAGGTCTGGTAACCAGAAATCCCTAAAGCTCACGTACTCAGGATCCGGCTGCCCATACCAACATTTGGATAGTTTCCGGTCCCAAACGTGCGCCAAGGGCTATTCCGATGCAGTGTGCTGCAACATATTCCAGGAAACCCTATCTGGAGAGGCGCTCAGCTGGTTCTATGAGCTCCCGGCAAACTCCATCGAGGCGTTTGAGCAACTGGCCGACCGGTTCGTAGGCCGCTTCATCCTCCGAGTCGAAGGAGCCCGGACATCGACCATCCTCTTCAACTGCAGACAGACACATGGCGAGGAGCTAAGGACGTTTGTCAACCGCTGGCAAACGGCGACGGCCGGGGTTCGGAACCTCGACAAGGGCATCGTCGAGATGGCGTTCAAACAGGGGCTTCGGCCAGGAAAATTTTCCTACGCCGTACGGGTGGAACTCCCGCAGGGGCGATCATGCCAGCAGAACGTCAAGAGGTCTTCACCACTCTAACCTCTTCATACGAGGACATCTTGCACGAGAACGGGAACATCATTCCCCCACCGCCGAGGAGCAAGTACCCAAAAGGGAAACTCACCCAGGCGCGAACAGGCAAGTACTGCTCCTACCACGATGAAGCTACTCATCGGACGAACAATTGCTTCGCCCTCAAGACAGCGGTGGAGGGTTTGGTTAACAGCGGTCAGCTTCAGCGGTATATAGGGGAAAAGAGAGCAGATCCCCAACCGGGAGCAGAGCCAGGTCTGGTAAGCACGCCCGGACCCAGTGAAGGGTTAGGTGCTAGAAATTTCAAGCAGTTAGTTTGGCATATCAACGGTTCAACCAACGTAACATTATAAGATATGTATGCCAACTATTTTGAGAGAAATCCAAGGAATTCCACCGGTGCAAAAATGTATATCCAAATGGTATAATACAAAAAAAAAACCTGTTCCAGCAGATTTACAAAAAAGAGAGAGCAAACAAAAATCTTAAGGAACCGTGTCTCCCTCCTCAGCGGGCCCAACCTGTCCACCAGCTTCCTCAGATGGAGCCACCACATCCTCTCTAACGGGTTCAGATGGTCGAAGCCCGCCTTCCCCTTCCGGCTGCTCCTCTTCTGCCAGCTGCCCATCAGCATCGACATCGGCCCCCGCCTTCGGCATTCGCTAGGTATCCAGGTACCCCTTCTCTTCCCACTCCACGTAGGCATCGGCGATACCCGACTCCCTAGCCTTTTCCAGGAGCTCAAGAAACTGATCACTATCGTGATATTTCTGGATAACCCGCTGGAAAAGCTCTGGGTCCTCTTCTCCAGCCGCAGCGGCAGTGGCGGCACGCACAGCGGCAGCTCCCACCTGGAGCTCATCCACTATAGTCTCCAGCTCGGACCTCTCCTCCTCAGTCCACTCCTTCTCCTCCTCGAGGCTCCGGACCTGGCCTTCTAGCTTGGCCACCTGTTTCTTGGCCCTCTCCTCTAGCCTGACCTTCTCCCGTTCAAGCCTGAACTTCTCAGCTTCCAGGCGCTCACGGGCTCCTGTCAGAGCGGCCACCTGCCTCTTCAACTCCGACAGCTCCTCACTCGGGTCCGGCTGGTACAGATTGTACAATAGCTACAGAACAATAGGGAGCCGATTAAACAAACAACAAAAATAACGAAACCCGGCAGAAGTTATGAGCGGTGCCGTGGCACCAAGCAATTCTTACCCGGAGAACCGACTCCTTGCTCTTCTGGCGATTCTCCCCCGACAAGGCTCCAGCGGCCTCAGGCCTATCCAGACCAAGGCCAGCCACATCTGCTGCCAGATTCCGGACGAATGGACTCTCTGGACCTCCCCTCTGTTCCTCCGCAGGAGCGGGGTTACTCTGGTAACCGGAAAAATTTGAGGCAATAGCGGCCTTGTCCCCAGCGGAACTCGTCGCACCGCTGGCCAACTTGAGCCGTTTCGCCAAGTTCTCACCAGACGACCGACCAGTCAGCGTCACCAGCGCGGAGGGAGGGACGTCCATGATCCTCCGCCTCTTCTCACCCAGGTCGACCGGTGAAGAAGATTGTGCGCCTGTCCGAGAGACCCTGGTGACAAGCGGGACCGATCCCGGTCGGTACGGAATCCTATTCGTCCCACCAGGAACCTTTGGTGGCCCCCCGGTGGTCTTGCCCTTTCCGGGTCCCACCTTGGACGCAGCGGGGTGAGTCTTCACACGCCTTAGGATATAGGCGTCGTCCGCAACGTCCAAGGCCATCGGTTCGGCATGAACGGTAAGCCAGCCAGACTCCCCATCCACCGAGGTCCGTGAAACGGCCTCCCCTTTCTCCTTCAACTTCGAGACAAGGTTTTCACCGTCTATGGATAGTGTGTTACCGGGCTTGACGACCGTCCGGGAAGATGCACCTGCAGAACAAACAAAGGGTTAGTATCAACTCGGTCAGCAGGAACATCACTACTAAAACCCTGCTACGCACCGGGATCCCGCCCGAGACAGCATTACTCCAACACCTCCCGCCGTATGAAGTTGTAGGAGCTTCACTTAAGATCGTCCCAGCACCCGAGTATCGTCATAATCCTATCCCGCTCCAACTCGTACAGTACGAACGATTGGTCAGCAAGGGGCTGGAAGGCACCAGGAACCCGGTACATCCTCCTCCTTTTCTGCCACTTCCCACCCTCCATCACCACCTTCTTCCTCCAGTTATTGTCCACCCAGGAAGACAGGTGGGTGATGATAGGCTGAAAGTGTCGGGCGCTAAAAGTCAGACAACCCCGACATCCTTTCTTCTGCGAGAAGGACAGTCTGTACAATGCCCGGAACTCGTTCACCGTTGGCATGCTCATCCCGGACAGCTCGTACAGACAACCAAGGCTCAGCAGCTGCCTCCACTGGTTCCCGGGAAGCTGCGCGGGAGACACATGCAGAGCGCTAAGCATGTACTGCACGAAGTCTGGCAGCGGGAGGGAGAACCCGTGACAAAATTGGTCTCCGTGAACAGCAACCCAACCCGCCTCCGGGTTACAAGCTGATTCTCCGGGATTCAGCGGCCGTAACTTCACCTCATCAGGGATATTCCACATCTCCCGGAAGGCGGCAATCTCTACTACAGGGCTCATAGTACCTTCCGGTTCATCGCACGCTACAACCTCTTTCCCACTCCCGATAGTGTAACTCACGGGCGGAGTACCAGGAAAGCGCACCCCGTGCGGGATACCCTCACACCCCAGAGACTCGGAAGACGAGACCCCGCCCCGGGAGCGGGCAGCGACTTCGGACTCCGGGGAATCCGAACCAAGCCAATCCTCCAACCTCTCCTCATCGTCCACCGCAGGACGCCTGTCAGCCGGTTCGGAAGTCCCATCAGAGCTCGCAGAAGCCATTTAACCTAGGGGGAGGAAAACAAAACTCCACCGCTGGTCAGCAACAAGCTAGAACAGCACCCTCTGCGGCTGCTCCCCAAGTTTGCCGCAGACGCCCCGCTCAAAACAACTCACAGTCGGCGACAGAGCCCCCCCCCCCCCCCCCTCCCGCCGCAAAACACCAACTAAAAAGAAAAAAACACGAAGCAAAGAAGGCGAGACTTACCGATTACTATGCACAACCGAGGAAAGTCAATCCTACGAAAATACTGAGCAATGGTAGGCAAGAACCATAACTTTCGCCGGATTCCTCTCCAACCTTCTCTTCTTCTCTCGGACTTCGGGGAATCCAAACCAAGCCAATCCTCCAACCTCTCCTCATCGTCCACTGCAGGACGCCTGTCGGCCGGTTCGGAAGCCCCATCAGAGCTCGCAGAAGCCATTTAACCTAGGGGGAGAAAAACAAAACCCCACCGCTGGTCAGCAACAAGCTAGAACAGCGCCCTCTGCGGCTGCTCCCCAAGTTTGCCGCAGACGCCCCGCTCAAAACAACTCACAGTCGGCGACAGAGCCCCCCCCCCCCCCCCCCCCCCTCCCGCCGCAAAACACAAAACAAAAAGAAAAAAACACGAAGCAAAGAAGGCGAGACTTACCGATTACTATGCACAACCGAGGAAAGTCAATCCTACGAAAAACACGAAGCAAAGAAGGCAAGACTTACCGATTACTATGCACAACCGAGGAAAGTCAATCCTACGAAAATACTGAGCAATGGTAGGCAAGAACCAGAACTTTCGCCGGATTCCTCTCCAACCTTCTCTTCTTCTCTCGGACTCCGGGGAATCCGAACCAAGCCAATCCTCCAACCTCTCCTCATCGTCCACCGCAGGACGCCTGTCGGCCGGTTCGGAAGCCCCATCAGAGCTCGCAGAAGCCATTTAACCTAGGGGGAGGAAAACAAAACCCCACCGCTGGTCAGCAACAAGCTAGAACAGCGCCCTCTGCGGCTGCTCCCCAAGTTTGCCGCAGACGCCCCGCTCAAAACAACTCACAGTCGGCGACAGAGCCCCCCCCCCCCCCCCCCCCTCCCGCCGCAAAACACCAACCAAAAAGAAAAAAACACGAAGCAAAGAAGGCGAGACTTACCGATTACTATGCACAACCGAGGAAAGTCAATCCTACGAAAATACTGAGCAATGGTAGGCAAGAACCAGAACTTTCGCCGGATTCCTCTCCAACCTTCTCTTCTTCTCTCGGACTTCGGGGAATCCGAACCAAGCCAATCCTCCAACCTCTCCTCATCGTCCACCGCAGGACGCCTGTCGGCCGGTTCGGAAGCCCCATCAGAGCTCGCAGAAGCCATTTAACCTAGGGGGAGAAAAACAAAACCCCACCGCTGGTCAGCAACAAGCTAGAACAGCGCCCTCTGCAGCTGCTCCCCAAGTTTTCCGCAGACGCCCCGCTCAAAACAACTCACAGTCGGCGACAGAGCCCCCCCCCCTCCCGCGGCAAAACACCAACCAAAAAGAAAAAAACACGAAGCAAAGAAGGCGAGATTTACCAATTACTATGCACAACCGAGGAAAGTCAATCCTACGAAAACACTGAGCAATGGTAGGCAAGAACCAGAACTTTCGCCGGATTCCTCTCCAACCTTCTCTTCTTCTCTCTGAGCCAAGAGCAAAAACAGAAATAATGAAGACAAATGAGGCCTTTTTATAGACGGGTCTGATGCCCTAGGCACCCCTGAACTGTGATAAATATAGGGATCCATAGCGACACTTGTTATCTCCACGCCACCCCACCGGGCAGATTGTTTCTCTAACACAGAACAAGTCTCCCCGCAGGCTAGAAACCCTGCACATTACCTCACGCTTATTCCAACACAATCTGAGAAGAACTAGCAGGTGTTAACCGGTGCTTCAACATGGCCGCAACACCCCACCGGGGTACCTGTTGGCTTATTCCAAGCTTCAACAGGCCTCCCCGCAGGCTAGCAACCTTGTACATTACCCCACGCTTATTCCAACAGAAGCTGGGCCGAACCACCGGGCTACTCCCCAGCCTGCCCCACCGTTGGCAGCAATTTTACCTTGGGAACTTGGGGGACTCGTTCCGACATGGCAGTCCACCGGTCGAGTCCTCACATCCTCATCCCATGCACTCGTCCGGGTTTCAACCCGCACCATATTCATTGCATGGCGGACTTCAACGCCACATCATCATCCCATGCACTCGTCCGGGTTTCAACCCACACCATATTTATTGCATGGCGGACTTCAACGCCACATCATCATCCCATGCACTCGTCCGGGTTTCACCTTGTTCCATACTCATGGCACGACAACACTTAAGCACAATACCATTAGTATTGCAAACATACTCATAACTGTCACACGTCATCATTAATAGGGTTCCTCTCCGGTCCGGTTGGTCTCCGGGCATGGGCCAAGCCGAGAGAGAGCAGAGCGGAAGGGAGAGACACCATGCAGAAGAGCAGAGAAGAAAGACCGGGAAACAATAGACACCATGCAGAAGAGCGGGAAAAAGAAAGGAAGAGGAAGAAAGCAGCAGAGAGCAGAGAAGAAAGAGAGGGAAAGAAAAAAAAAAAAAGAGTCAGCCGCCCGGTCAACAACCCCAGTGGGTCAGTAGATGGGCCGGGCCGGGTCGGGCTACAGCAGCAGGTTGGACAGGAGCCAATCTCCTCTGGACACCCAATAGTTTCCTTTGGGCACCCACTCCCAGCAACAAATCAACCTGCTCGCTTCCAGCAAAACTAAGTCTTTAATTCTTACAATTATGTTTACTCCACCTTTATGCGAGTATTGTGCTATATATTTGGCAAGCATGTTAATAGTTTTCCCGCTGCAATATAACCATATACGCACGATGTACTGTGCTAAACACATGGTTATTTTTGTACCGGCTAATGAATGTGCATGATTACCTGTTACATCGGTAATTTTTAGCTTGTTGGTGCATAGCATACGTCTTTCGTTCGTAACTGGCCGAGTTGTATCCTCTGGGATTTTTCCTCCGGGAAACGGTAGAGCCAGTAACAACGGCTGAGGTACTCCACCGGTAGAGCCAGTAACAACGGCTGAGGCATTCCACCGTAGAGCCAGTAACAACGGCTGGGGCATTCCAACGGCTAAGCCAACACCAACGAAAGACTATGCATGACATCTTCAAGCTACGCATGCCTTCATTCTATACATGATCATGATTTATGTGTTCAATTAATATCTGTATGCATGACATTTGTATCTCTGGGCGATATTGGTATCCCCGGCTAGTATTCGTATCACCGAGCAGTAACGAATAACAACTATGTGCTTGTTGTAAGTAGTTTTATTTCTGATTAATTGTTCATTCTTTTTCTGAGGTACATATCTAGCAACCGTTGCGATATCCCACCGGGAACATCCGGGAACTTGGGGGACTTGTTGACATTAGCCACAAAGGGGCTACCCAGGCCCCCAGCCCCGCTGCCAGGAGTCCCGGGTTCGTGTCACCGAGCGGTCAAAATCATCCAACGGGGCATCTTCAAGGCAGTCCACCAGGAAACATAGGGACTCAGCATTCGAACGCCCGGTAAGAGTCCAATCTCACTTAGGGACTTGGGGGACTGGTGGTAGTAGGGGTGACTCGGTCACCACCTACGTTTGGCGGCACATGATGATTAACTCCCAAGTAACATTGCACTCTTACTCGGGAACTTGGGGGACTTGTTGGGGACATATATGGTGCACCGCCAAGCATATTCGGCTACCTCGTGGACCGTACAACCGGCCTGATATGCCCTACTTCCGGCATGCCTCGGAGACCGCCACCCCGGCTACATTCCCAATGTCAGAAATCACCGGTGCCGCACCCGGAGGGCGTGCCACCGGGCACCTGAAGTAGCCTCCAGAATAGGGAAATATGTAATAGTATGTTTGCATCCCACATTGGAGATGTAGTAGAGGTGGAAAACCTCCTTTCTTATAAATAGAAGGCTTCCCCCTTAGAGTTAGAGATCTTGGATACTTGCTACTCTTGGCATGTAACCACCATCGATGGCTTATTAGCCGGCTATAGTATATTCCAAGTGGACGTAGCCGTGCCCTCCGATGGCACGGTGAACCACTATATATCCTTGTGTTCATGTTCTACCTTTATTATTGTGGTTCTGTCAGACCTACGGGTTTGTGCAGAAACACTACTCAATGACAATACAGTTACTGAAACAATTACTTAATGCCAATACAGTTATTTAGACAGTTATTTATCGAAACTAATACAAAAACATGTAACTACTCAATAGAGCACAATTACCAAGACAGTTACTCGATGAAAATATAGTTACCGAGATAGTTACTTAATGTCGATACAGTTACCGAGAAAATTATTTAAAAAAAATACGGTAACTATTCATGTAACTTTTTACGTAACTATACATCTAACTACACATGACCTGAGTAGAAGTGAAAACGAATCCCGCCATCCTTGTAATATACTCGCATGATCAAATAAATATCACCCTAGAGCCAGGGTTTAGTTGATAACATTAATAATTGCACAATTCAATATTCTATTCAAGAAAGTAACAAGCTTAATTGAAAGATACATGGAAGGAGAATTAAGAGTATGAAGATATGGAATCGATTTGAATATGATGAGAATATTCGAAACATATATATGATCAATATGATAAGAAAAGAGTCAGAAAGAGAAGCCCTCAAAGTTGACTATGAAGTCGCATGTGCACTCCTACAACGCCCTTCACAACTCTATTGTCACATCCCGGGACCAGCTCCGCTGTAACACTATATTGTCCGCTCTTGGCACTCTCCTCTCTGGCCCTCACGGTTTTGTTTCTGGGAGCTCACGAGCAACTTTCCAGTAGGTCACTGGATTGCTCTGTGCTCAGCAAGCTTAACTTCGGAATTCTCATCCCCTCCGAAGCCACTGAGCCCCCAAAAGACCTCGTGTTAGATGGAGGTGGGGGCATGTACATATAAGACACATTGGCCGATGTGGGATATTACAATCCACCCCCCTTAGGAGCCCGACGTCCTCGTCGGCATACTCGCACCACACGGCAGAGTGGCTCTGATACCAAATTGTCACATCCCGGGACCAGCTGCGCCGTAACACGATATTGTCCGCTCTGGGCACTCTCCTCTCTGGCCCTCACGGTTTTATTTCTGGGAGCTCACGAGCAACTTCCCAGTAGGTCACCCATCATGTGATTGCTATGAGCTCAGCAAGCTAAATTTCGGAGTTCCCATCCCCTCCGAAGCCACTAAGCTCCCAAAAGGCCTCGTGTTAGATGGAGGTGGGCATATACATATAAGACACATTACCCCCTCTACGTTGGCCGATGTGGGATATTACATCTATGCTCCTTATGCACCACCTAATAACACACACAACAAGATCACCATCAGAATTCATCGGAGGCATTTCCACAAACTTAAATAAGCGACATTGCCTTTTCTATATATTAAGAAACAAATATTAAGTAAAACATCCTCGCAACTTAAGGAAATTTTTTTTTACTGATTTGAAAATAGCAAAATCTTGAAAATATAACTTGAGTATAACTCAGTGTAACTATTTCCAAACAAATTTGGTAGATACTAGATAGCTTGCCCAAGACTCATAATCTCTCTGTCTAAGTTACTACTATTCCTTTGGCCATGCTAAAAAGACTCTGTGCCTTGTCAAAAGCCACTGTCAAACCAGATCTGGTCACATTCAAGAATACAAATGCATCCACATATCCTCACATTAAAAGAAGAATTGACCATCAAATCCTTACATCTAAATTTGTCGTACAGTTGTAGTCTGAAGTCCTAGCAGTAATTAAGCTCTAAGATTAACACTTCACTCTACTAATGAACACAATGTCGGAGCAAATTAATCGAAGAACAATCAATTTACCACATACATTACGCAAACGAAAGTGCAAAGCAAGTACACAAGGAGTTACTAGACCACAGTAACTCATCAACATGCCGTTTTCCGGGTACCCACAGCGTTTGCGAATCCGGAACACCATCCACAGCCTCATCAACCCTCACCACCGCAATCTCATCAATTCTGGAGTCATCACTACTGACACTACTACTCCCTCTGCCCCTGGTATAGCCGTTGCTGCATGGGCTCTCCGGCGCATCGGCCTCCACCTCCGAATCGATCCTCGCCCACACTATACCACCACCGCCGCCACCACCACCTCCGCCGTCGCTCCATTCCTCCACTGAATGAGGCAGAGTCGAATTGGTCACTGCCGTCGCCTCGTCTTCGTTCTCGATCTCAATGTGATGGTTCCTGTGCGGCGTTTCTTTTGTCGACGGCGTCGTCGTCAAGGGATCCGAGGTCAAAGAATGGAGAGAGAGAGAGAGAGAGAGAGAGAGAGTAGGATAAGATCCTTCAGAAAAGAAAGAAATCAGATTAGTTAGGAGTGAAATTAGGTAAAGAAAGAGAGGGTATAATGGTCAGAATAAAAAATGAAAACAGCCCCATTTTATCATTCTTTTAAAAAGAAATGGACTCTTTTATCATGTATTCAGGTACACATCAAAATAAGATACCTTTTTAACAAGTGAAAAATAAAGAGATTTTTTTATCATTTTCAAAGTAAATGGCCCTTTTTAATAATATCTCCAATATATATATATATATATATATATATATATATATTTGATTAAGTGAAGGTGAGCGTTTGCCCAAATTGAGTATGTCAAATGGACTGGTCATAATTTGTAAATTCATTTGCTGTGAAATTTGTTTTTCAAGAAATAATGTGAAAAGATGTATATTTTGTAGAATGTTCTAGTATATTTACTTTTCCTACTTATATAGGTGAAATATCGTAGGATATATTTTTCCTTATAAGTATAGATTTGTATCACTATATATACCTCATATTATGGAGAAGAATAAATCATCGTAGTATTAAACCCAAATCATATTTTTCTTTTCTATTTGGCATCAGAGTCGACCCAAAGAAAATTGCAAACACTACACAAATTTCGGCCGCAAACTACCACCCACCAAATCCCAGAAAAGCACAAAGCAAAGCACTAATACTAAAACTAAAATAGAAAATCCATACAACAAATACACACCCAAACAACAAAAGCAAAACCCAAACAGCAAAAGCAAAACAAGAGAAAAGGAGGAGCCAGTAAGACCCACCACGTGCAAGCAGCAGCCAGCCGCGTCGAGCGGAGCCGAGTGACCAGCCCAGCCGACCTTTTATGCTCCCAAGCAGAACGTGCAGAACGTGTCTCTAGCCGAGCCACTGATTTTTTCCTGCCGTGTCTCCTGCTTTCTGCCCCCTTGTTTGTGGACCCCCTCTTTCACACAACAACACAGCCATCTTCTCTTTCCGAGCACAGCAACACGTATTTTTTCAATCACAATTGATGATGTTGTCCTCAAATTTCTAATGGAAAACGAAATTAATCACTACCACACCACTGCATTATGCCGCTCTCAAGACCAACCAAATTTGTATACAAACACAAAGTGCCCGCTCTGTAGATATTACGGTCATATCAAGCAACAATGTTTTAAAGTAATTGGATACCCGGATTGGTGGGATTTCACCAAGAGACCTCGCAAAAATCAAGCAGAAGTTGTCATGTCTACTACGGAGGACGAGCATTCATCTCATGTCTCTACTAATGTAGCACAGTCCAGTATGAACGGTCAGACTATTTTGAATAATACTTGGATCATTGATACAGGGGCATCAGATCACATGACAAATGACCCTAGTCTCTTGACCAGAGTTAAACATCCCTCTCAAAATGTTGTGTCTACCGCTGATGGTACCCCAACTCCAGTTATTGGAGAATGGTCTGTCATCTTATCTGATACCTTAACCCTTGAATCTGCCTTAGTTGTTCCATCACTAGCATATAATCTCCTGTCCGTTGGTCAGATCATTCAAGCCCTTGCATATATTGTTACATTTTATCAATCATTCTGTGTGTTTCAAGATATTCTGACCCGGTAAATCCTTGGTCATGGTGTACGAAGAGGGAAATTATACTATCTGGATCTAACAGAGACTGGAGAAAAACATAAACATCTTTTGGGGCAAGCTAATCAAGTTCATGGAGTCGTGAGTAGTCGAGAAGCTGTGTGGCTTTGGCATCGTCGCCTAGGCCACCTCAACTTCCATTATCTCAAGAAGCTGCAACCTCAGTTATTTTCTGGTGTCAACGCTTCAGATTTCCATTGTGAAACTTGTGAACTGGCCAAGAGTCATCGTGGTTCATATTCACCAAGTCTTCACAAAAGTCCGGTTCCTTTCATGAAGATCCACTCTGATGTATGGGGCCCAGCGAAAATCCCTTCACTATATGGCGCTCGTTATTTCGTCACTTTTATTGATGACTGCACCCGAATGACTTGGGTGTCTCTCTTGAAGAACAAAAGCGATGTTTGTTCTAAATTCAAAGAATTTCACAAGATGGTGTCTACACAATATCAACAGACTATTCATGTTTTCCAATCTGACAATGGTGGAGAATATGTTAATGGTCTTATGCAAGAGTTCACACAATTTCATGGAATTCGACATCAAACTTCAAATTCATGTACTCCTCAGCAAAATGGATTGCACTACCAGAAAAAAGGCTTTTCCCGACGAAATTAAAAAAAAACGGCCGACGAATTAAAATTTCGTCGGTAATTCCGACGAATAGCCAACGATTTTATTTTTCGTCGGTGGAAAAACAAAATCGTCGGTCATAGTTTAACCATAGCCGACGATACTGTTTTTTCGTTGGTATAAACAAAAATCGTCGGCTATATTCATATTTCAGTCGACGATTTAGATTTTCGTCGGCCTTTCTCTGAAACGTTAATTAGCCGACGAAAACTTTTGAAATTTTGGCCGACGAAATTGACATTTTCTCGTCGGCCATAACTATATTGAAAAATACATATTTTATTTTAGACAGAAAACGACAAAAGAATAGCCGACGAGTATGTCTCTCGTCGGCTATGATTATAAACAAAAAAAAAACAAAAAATGACCAGATTCCATTTTCTATCACTAACGATAAACCATTGCTTCATCCTTCAAACAGAAAAAAGTCGTGAAATAAGATATGACCAAAATGATCAAATACGTTTACGGTTGAAAAATGACAAGATTCTGATAAAATCTGAGTGTCGAAAGATGCGGTCAAAGGTTTTATTCCTTCGTTTCCCTAATGGTAGCGTTATCTTCGGTAAATATTTTGAGGAAAATTTTTATACGATTAGTTGCATCTCATCGATTTGAAACTATTATATGTTGAAAGTCAGGCAAAAAAACGTCATTTAGACAGTCCAATTACCATTTCTAAGCGTTTAGAGGTTTGACTTACCTGGTTGACCGTTCCGATCGAGCCTTTAACGTTGTCTGCTGAAGTTGGATTTTTGTCCATACATGTATTTAATCTTAACGGTGATATCTGACGGTTGGAATAGATTTTCTAAACTTTTAGATTCAAAATCAGAACATATGCACTAATGTTCCTTAACTTGTTTACTAAGTGTTTGAGTGAATGTATAGTTTCAAATAGTTACTATACGCAGACTCTTCAAATGTAAAAATGTTGTGAAATAAGATATGACCGAAATAATGAAATACGTCTATAGTTGAAAAATGACAAGGTTCTCATAAAATATGTGTGCCGAATGTTGCGGTTAACTGTTTTTTACTTTCGTTTTCCTATGGGTAGCCTGACGTTAGTTAAATCAATTTTGTAAAATTTTTATATGATTAGTTGCATCTCATCGATTTGAAACTATTATCTGTTGAAGGTCAGGCCAAAAAACATTATTTAGACAGTCCAATTACCATTTTTAAGCGTTTAGAGGTTTGACTTACCCGGTTGACCGATCCGATCGAGCCTTTAACGTTGTCAGCTGAAGTTGGATTTTTTTCCATACATGTATTTAATCTTAACGGTGATATCTGACGGTTCGAATAGATTTTCTAAACTTTTAGATTCAAAATCAGAATATATGCACTAATATTCCTTAACTTGTTTACTAAGTGTTTGAGTGAATGTATAGTTTTAAATAGTTACTATACGCAGACTCTTCAAATGCAAAAATGTAGTGAAATAAGATATGACCGAAATAATGAAATACGTCTACAGTTGAAAAATGACAAGGTTCTGATAAAATCTGTGTGTCGAATGTTGCGGTTAACTGTTTTTTACTTTCGTTTTCCTATGGGTAGCCTGACGTTCGTTAAATCAATTTTGTAAAATTTTTATATGATTAGTTGTGTCTCATCGATTTAAAACTATTATCTGTTGAAGGTCAGGCCAAAAAACGTTATTTAGACAGTCCAATTACCATTTTTAAGCGTTTAGAGGTTTGACTTACCCGGTTGACCGTTCCGATCGAGCCTTTAACGTTGTCAGCTGAAGTTGGATTTTTTTTTTCATACATGTATTTAATCTTAACGGTGATATCTGACGGTTGGAATAGATTTTCTAAACTTTTAGATTAAAAATCAGAACATATGCACTAATGTTCCTTAACTTGTTTACTTAAACACTATACGCAGACTCTTCAAATGCAAAAATGTTATGAGATAAGATATGACCGAAATAATGAAATACGTCTACGGTTGAAAAATGACAAGGTTCTGATAAAATCTGTATGCCGAATGTTGCGGTTAACTGTTTTTTACTTTCGTTTTCCTATGGGTAGCCTGACGTTCGTTAAATCAATTTTGTAAAATTTTTATATGATTAGTTGCGTCTCATCGATTTGAAACTCTTATCTGTTGAAGGTCAGGCAAAAAAATGTCATTTAGACAGTCCAATTACAATTTCTAAGCGTTTAGAGGTTTGACTTACCTGGTTGACCGTTCCGATCGAGCCTTTAACTCTGTCAGCTGAAGTTGGATTTTTTTTCATACACGTATTTAATCTTAACGGTGATATCTGACGGTTGGAATAGATTTTCTAAACTTTTAGATTAAAAATCAGAACATATGCACTAATGTTCCTTAACTTGTTTACTAAGTGTTTAAGTGAATGTATAGTTTCAAATAGTTACTATACGCAGACTCTTCAAATGCAAAAATGTTATGAAATAAGATATGACCGAAATAATGAAATACGTCTACGATTGAAAAATGACAAGGTTCTGATAAAATCTGTGTGCCGAATGTTGCGGTTAACTGTTTTTTACTTTCGTTTTCCTATGGGTAGCCTGACGTTTGTTAAATCAATTTTGTAAAAATTTTTATATGATTAGTTGCGTCTCATTGATTTGAAACTATTATCTGTTGAAGGTGAGGCCAGAAACCGTCGTATAACTAGACTAATTTCCGTTTTTAAGCGTTTAGAGGTTTGACTTAGTGGTTTGACCTATAGTTTAGCAGACGAAAATTATATTTCGTCGGCTAAACTATTGCGATCCGCACCTTTTTATTGTCCGCCGTTGGATAGCTCAGATCCGACGGCTGTTGATCTTCCAAAGTATAGCCGACGACATTCAAAGAATAGCCGACGACATAATTTAAATCGTCGGCTATTCTCTCTGCGATCCGCGCCTTTTTATTGTCCGCTGTTGGATGGCTCAGATCCGACGGCTGTTGATCTTCCAAAGTATAGCCGACAACATTCAATGAATAGCCGACGAAATCTTTTAAATCGTCAGCTATTCTCTCTGCTATAAAAGCTGAAAGCCGCAGTCAGCCCGACTTTTTCCTTTCTCCTCCTCCTTCCCCTCCTCCTCCTCCACCTCCTCCGGCCTCCTCCTCCTCCTTCCTGTCCTCCTCCTCCTCCTCCTCCGGCCTCCTCCTCCTCCTTCTCCTCCTCGATCCGTAGGTAATTTTTTTTTTTTGCAATTTATTTTAATTGTATAATTTAGGTATATAATTTAGATATTTAAGTGTGTGTTAAATTGTTATATATATATTGGTTATATATATATAAATTGTTAGATTAATTATATATATAAATTTGTAGATTAATTATATAAATTGTTATATATTTGTTAATATATACACATATTTGTATATATATATGTTAATGTATATTTTAATTGTTATATATAAATTGTTAAATTAATTATATATATAAATTGGTAGCCTAATTATATAAATGGTTATATTTATATTAATATATAAATGGTTATTTGTATGTGTATATATGTTAATGATGAAATATAGTTATATTTGTATATAAATGGTTATATTTATGTTAATGGTTAGTATTATTTAAAATTAGTTAAATTATAAATATTAATTTGTTAGTATGTTTTAAAATATGTTAGTATTATTGGTTATTATATTAATTAGAATTTGTTATTTAATGTAATATAATTTAATATTAATTAATGTATTAATTTATTTGTTTCCAGATGGCCGATGCATTTACACAGCTATTCGGAGGCCGTCGTTCCAGATCTAGGGGTTCTGGAACTTCTGGCGGATCCGGAGACTCCGAGAGGACCCCTAGCCAGCCTGAGAGGACCACCAGCCAGCCTCAGAGGATCGATTCATCCTAGCCGCGGAGGAGTGTGAGCAACCGGCACCAAACCCTTTTATCGGCGGGGTGGCCGTCGAGCAGTTCATGTCCTCCTCTCCGGCCAGATCCTCCGAGATGTAGTACGCAGCTATTTCAGGACGACATAGCTCCAGACGTTCATTAGGTCCGTATGCCTGAGGTTCATCGGGAGCCGATGACGTGTCATGCGCCGTCTGCTGCTGACTCTACTGAGGGGCCTACTCTCCCTAATCAGCTATACCTGCCATACAACATTCCTGCCATACCCGAGGTCGACGAGTGTGGTGTGCCCATACGGCCTACTAGGCCTCAGTACGTGAGTGTTGCGGAGGCATACCATTATGAGCCATTTGAGAGACCTGAGCTCCTGATTTCAGCGAGATTAAAAGGAAAGTCGACAGAAGGGTCATCGAGTTCATGTAACATTTGATTTTATTAATTAAATGTTTTATTAAAATTAACGCACTAATATTTAATTTTATTCACCAATCGTCGTTTATGTGATAGAGACCGCCGCTAGCAGTTCAAGCAGGAATACGAGAGGTGTCATATGTTTTGATACGTTCAGGAAAAGTGTTGAGACCAGCGGGGATCAACGAACCCCCTAATCAGGATGTTCAGGGGAAAAAACGCCACGATTACGCGGGTTGCGTGTGAGCATTAATTAGGGATAGAGTCCCTATGTTGTGGACACGGTGGGCTGATGTGCCGGAAGAGATCAAGAGGGAGGTCAACAACGCGGCGTTGGTGAGTAATTTAAAAAACTTAATTTCTTTATCGTAATATTTAATAATTTTCGGTATTGTTATAATTTTAAAACTAATAAAATATTATCTTTCAGGCATACTTCGAGATTGCCGAACACAAGCAGGCTTGGGCGTACGCGATGCAGAACTCGAGGTACGTTGGGAATTCCTCATCTTATAATTTGAAATATTTTATGATATTAATAATATTTCTAATGCACTTTTGTTTCTTCCGTAGGTTCAAAGAGTGGAAGAACGAGCTCCGTACCCATTTTATCAAACACGACAAATATGGTCGTATGGGTACTCTAAGAGAGTTCATGTTCAGGGAGTACGAGTGGCGTTGGTTGAAGACAGTAGACTTCAACAACCCAGTTATGCAGGTAAATACTAAACTTAACTATAAATGTTTATTTTGTTAATATTTTAATTATTAGTTTAATTATTTTATAATTATTACACTAATATTTTTTTATGCATTTTTCTAATATTTTATTATTTGTTTGAAGGAACGGTCTCGGATAAACTCTGCGAACCGCCGCCGTAACACAACCCCCCATCATGGTTGTTCTAGGCCATTTTCACAATATCAGGAGGCGCTTAGAGATCATCCTTTAAGCAACCCGTACGTAGAGACGTTCAAGAAGGCTTATCCATTAGCGACAGAAGAGCTTGTAAGTCGTTGATTACGATTTTAAAATTTTAATTATTAATTTTACTTAATTATATATTTGTTAGAATATTAATTATTTTTTTTTCCCGTTCAATTAGGAGAGGGTGAACCGGGCCGAAGAAGAAGTGTTGCAGGAAGTAGTTCGGGAGACACAACCGAACATTTCAGAGGAAGATCTGCAAGAAGCCCTGAGCCAGGTCGACCGATCGAATGTCCAAACTGCAGCAAGGATATTCGACGGAGCCTTCCCAAAACGGTCAAACGACTACTACTGCTGGGGTTTGGGAAGTTCTGGAATAGGGGTCCTGAAGACCACTAAGGGAGCTCAAAAGAGGGGAGGCGGGGACACCCAACAGATGAAGGGGGAAATGCACAAATTGGCAGAAGAAAATGCAAGATTGGCGGCCAAGTTCCAGATAACACAGCAGTATCATATGGAAATGGAGCGTTGGCATGCTGAATGCGAGAGAATTCGACGACAGAACTACGCCGGCCAACAAAACTGGTGGTATGCTATGTTCGCGGCACAACAATAAGGCCTTGAACCCCCGCCCCTGTTTGAGCCGTTAGATGAACCTCCAATGCCGAGAGCTCCCGAGTTCATTCAGCAGGATGTCGAGCATTATGGACAGCACGATGGTGGCCAGGATTAGGGTTTAGGGTTTAGGGTTTAGGGATAGAACAAATTAAATAATTAATGAAAAACGTGTTTCTTGTTGGATTGTCATTGTGAATTGCAGGTTGCTTGGAATGGTAATTTAGAAATTAATTTAATTTTTTCCCCCAAAATGTAAGAACAGCCGATGAAATTGACATTATTTCGTCGGCTATCACTACTATAGCCGACGATTTTTACCAAATTTCGTCGGCTATAACTGTTATAACCGACGAAAATGACATTATTTCGTCGGTGGTCTATGTTAAATAGTGACGGTTTCGTCGGCTATAACTAATTAATGCCTCTTAAAATATTAATATATTCTGACGAAATCTTCATGTCGTCGGCTATATTTCAGAACAAATAACCGACGAAACAAAAGAGATCGTCGGCTATATTTTACGATATCGTCGGCCATATGTGAAAATATCCGACGAATTTCGTCGGGCATTATGCCAAGGTTTGGTCGACGAAATGTATTTTCTTCGGTGATAATGGCCGATGATTTCGTTATTTCGTCGGGCATATGTGAAAATGGCCGACAATTTCGTTATTGTCGTCGGCTTTGGGTATTACCGACGCCGTTTTATCGACGAATAATAGCCAACGAAATTTTCGTCGGTAGAAGGAATACCCGACGAAAATTTTGAATAGTAGATGAAATTTTTTCTGTCGGCTATTCATTCCGATCTGGTAGTGTTGGCAGAACGGAAGAATCGGCAGTTACTTGAAGTTGTTCGTACCTCGTTATTTGGCATGAATGTGCCTCGTGAATATTGGGGAGAAGCTGTGAAGTCTACTGCATATCTCATCAATCGTTCTCCTTTTTGGGTGTTCGAGTTTCAAAAACCCCAGCAACAACTTCACACGCTTCTCTCAGTTCCATCAATGCCTAATTTAGAGCCGCATGTATTTGGCTGTACAGTGTATGTTCATATTCCCAAGCCTCAACGAAATAAACTCGATCATCGTGCAAGAAAGTGTATTTTTGTGGGTTACGCAGAGTTTCAGATGTTATGAACCCCACACTGACACAATACATGCATCGCTTGACGTTTCTTTTCGGGATTCTGAGCCTTATTTCTCAAACGGAGTTTCAGCATCTTCCTTTTAGGGGGAGAAAACTTATGAAGGAAATTCTAGACATGTATTTGAATTGGAGGAGTTTGCGGACATCGAAGCACTTGAAGAAAAATTCGGTGCTCCGAGAGAAGCTACAATATTGTGTGATAAAGAAAGTGATTTGGGGCAGCGACCTACTACATCAAGTCAGCCATGTGCTGAAGAAAAATTCGGTGCTCCCAGAAAAGCTACAATATTGTGTGATAAAGAAACTGATTTGGGGTAGGGACCTACTACATCAAGTCAGCCATGTGCTGATGTGACAACATAAGAGACCCACGTGGAGATGGAAGAAGAAACCCACGTGAAGCAGATGGAGGAAGAACCTGGTGAGCCAAGCCGCCAAACCGCCGAGCCATCTTGCTGATTAGACATAGCTGAAACGACATGTCGTTTCTGCCGAACCAAGTGTTGAAGCCGAGTCGAGCCGCCTTGCTGTGTCAGCCAGAGTCAAGCCGAACTCCTCTACTGAGTTGAAAGGTGACTCAGCCGAGTCAAATCAAAAAGTTGGTTGCTTCCCTGCTGATGTTGACATGCTTGATAATTATGACTTCACCAGCACTGGTCCACTGAATTTCCAACAAAGTCATACAGACATAATATCATCCACACCAAGTACAGTTTCTTTTCCCCTATCTACATTGTCAACTAAAGAATCCGCTGCAAATACTCCTCATCAGGTACCATTACTTTCCAATGAACCTAGAAAATCACATAGAGTTACTATGGGTATTCCTAAGAAACATCATGAGCCGAACATCAAAGCCAAAGCAAAATACCCTATAGCCAATTATATGTCTAATCATATGTTGTCTAGGTCACATGCACTTGTTGTCAATCAATTATCTTCTGTATCTATTCCGAGTAGTGTACAAGATGCATTGGCAGATCCCAAGTGGAAACAAGCGAAGAATGAAGACCTTGAAGCCTTGCAGAAAAACTTAACTTGGGATATTGTGACTATACCACCTGGAAAGAAGACTGTTGGATGTCATTGGGTGTATACACTGAAACTCAAAGCATATGGGAGTATTGACAGATATAAAGCCAGATTGGTTGCCAAAGGATACACCCAGTGCTATGGAATTGATTATGAAGAGACATTTACACCTGTAGCGAAAAGCAACATTGTCCGAATATTGATCTCACTAGCAGCAACTAGACATTGACTTCTTTGCCAATTCAATTTGAAGAACGCATTCCTCAATGGAAACTTAGAAGAAGAAGTGTACATGGACATACCACCAGGAGTCAAGAATAATCATTGTGATGCTGCCAAGGTTTGCAAATTGAAAAAGTCTCTATATGGTCTAAAACAATCTCCTAGAGCATGGTTTGTAAGATTTTCCAAATCAATGAAGGTGTTTGGTTACAGACAGAGCAACACAGATTATACTTTGTTCATTAAGCATAGTCAGGGTAAGATTACTGCTCTGATAGTATATGTTGATGATATGATTGTCACATGAGATGACCCAAAAGAGATGGAGGCCCTACAGAAATATCTTTTGAAGGAGTTTGAGATGAAAGACCTTGGACAATTGAAATACTTTCTTGGTATTGAAGTTACAAGATCTAAGAAAGGAATTTCTTTATCCCAGCGTAAGTATGTACTCGACTTGTTAGCTGAGACATGGATGCTTGATTGCAAACCAGTTGAGACACCGATTGAGATGAATCACAACCTCGCCATTTATCCGAATAAGGTTCCAACAGATAAAAGAAGGTCTCAACGTCTAGAAGGGAGACTCATCTATCTTTCTCATACCAGACCTGATATTGCTTATGTTGTGAGCGTGGTTAGCCAATTTTTGCATTGTTCCAGTGAAGAGCATATGGATGCAGTATATCGTATTCTGAAGTATCTCAAGAAGGCTGACAGGACCCGCCCGGATTTCACCCTGAAATCCGGATAAGATCCTGCGGGGACCACCTTAAGACTAACTCTATCGATAAATCGATAAGTCAATCTTAAGATGGACAACCCTAAAACCTGCAACAACCAAAACACTTCTAAATTTCAGTTTCAACCGTAACACCTGGAGCCACCTGCTCCCCAAATCACAACAACCGCTACCAATAAACACAAAATCTAATTCAACTGGCTCACATGTAATCAGAGCAATCTAACAAAATGAACTGGAATTACAAATGGAAATATAACAAGAAATATAATATGAAAATAAAAGAATAAGGGATCACAGATCCCACTTAGCGGAAGCGACAATGATGATGACTATGCCTCGACTCCGAGTACTCTTGACCTCTGATCACTACTCTGCACACTGGGCGATTTAAAACGAAGGGCCCAGGGGAAAGTAATTTAAAAACACGTTAGAGTGAGTGGATAAAATAATATCGTATAACACTTTATATAAAAAGTATTATATTACTTCCCCAATATTTTATAACTAAAAACCACTATGCATGCATTTTCGTAAAACGTCCCACGTTTAAGAAAATCATAATAATTAATCAGTCCCGCTGATATCTCAAATACACAAATAATATTTTCTTTATACTTTCAAAATAAATACTTTGAAAATCAAATAGTAACATACCACGACCAATCCCATTGGCCGAATCCCAAATCATTTTATTGAAAAAACCCAGCCCCACTGGTATATCGAATAATCAAATAAAATATAACTGGACCAATCCCATTGGCCCATTCCTAAATATTCTTGTAATTAAAAATCTAGCCCCGCTGGTTCGAGAATTTATTAAATAACAGAAAGTCTCATAGAGAAAATATTCCCGAAACCCAAATGATATAAAATCCTGACCAATCCCATTGGTAATATCATATAATAAAATAGGGAAAACGTCATACCCACCATTTAATAGTAGCCCCTAAGGCTAAGGGTCAAATCTCCAAGAGTCCCAATAGCTTCATCACGCTATGCCCGTACACGTCGACCACCGAGCGTGAATCTGACCTATATGGTCAAGTCGTCACTTCGCGTGGGCTCAGGCGACAAAGCTAGCTAGCATCAATATATGTATATCCCGACCCTGATATGGTGAAAATCCGAAAACAAAACCGAAAGCACGTATCCCCCTATATATCATAAATCCGTACGGTCCCCGACCGTACATCTGAGGCTTATATATATATATATATATATATATATATATATATAATCAAATAAAATCATAGCCTCGAAGGAACATATATATATCTAACATGTCTCAATGTCATAGAAATAATATCGAAAAGAATAAATAACTTCGACATGTCTCACATGTCGGAAAAATCACAAATACCGAAAGCATAAAATCTCCGGAAATCTCATTTCCGGTCCTTTCATTTGAATACCATTAAAACTTAATCAGCATGATCA